>OX941089.1:25967500-27167500 GCA_954870635.1 Arctium minus | reverse complement strand
AAAGACAATACACAAGTATTTATCTTTGGAAACACACGGTTTATAATCATGTAAGCACAAGTAAATCTTGAAAACATTTAAAAATCACACTTCCAAATCATGAAATTTGTTTAAGAATCGGGAAGTGGTTTGAACATTTAAGAACATGTTTTCTATGATTGAAAGTTGTCCTTCTTTCAACCATATATGATATTAAGATAAGAAATTAACCTTTCTATGCAGTCTTAAATCTCATGAAGTCAGCTGAAGTCATAAAGATATGATCTTGTAAGCATCTCTCAAACTGCAAAAGTCTCAAAGTCATGTCAAAGCAACTTTATTCACAAATTTATTGAAAAGTAAATGACATAAAGCAGTAAAACATTGAAAGTACGAGTTCTGATCTGAAGTAATCAGAAATCATCACCTTTACTCCCCCTGAAATTATGCATCTAAAATATGTCAGTGAAAAAGCACATGATAGAGATCTACAATTCTATTTTGAAATGTAGTTCATCATATCTATCGGATGCAAAATATTTCAAAAAAGTATGTACTCCCCCTTGATGGTTGATTTCCTCATTCGAGTATTGGAGTACAATCTCTTATCAGCACAGGAGTAAGGTCTTTTGATCACCGAAGTACGAGTCCTAAACTGTTGTGTTTAGAAGTCAAACTTCGTTGAAGTACGGGTTCTAAGCTGATTTACTTAGAAGCCTTGGTTCTCTTACTCCTCCTTGACAGTAGGTGCCTACAACACAGAATCAGTCTTTGGTTTTGGTACCCACTGGTATTTGGGTCCATGTGTGTTAGTTGCAGTTCGAATGGGAGTAACTGAGTAAGAACCATACCAGTAATGATCATTAGTTTTGTGAACATGATCATGTGTACGACAATAAGAACAATAATTTTTCTTACCTGATAACCTGATTAATTGATCTCTCGTGTATATATGATCAGATTTACCTTTACGCACATTGTTCTTCTTGGTTTTATGTGTATGTACACATGACTTCTTTCCTTTCAGCTCATCTTTCTTCTCATCTTCAACTGGTTTCTTCTTCCAGACCAGTTCTTCTTCTTTGTATCTCCTTCTTCTTCTTCTTCTTTTGTATGTATCTGAACCATCTACATTTTCATCAAAGAAAATGTTAGTAGTACGAATCTGATCAAATGAATTGACTAACCTTCTTGAAGAAACAGGTTTCAAGTGTGAGCTTGAGGTTGTCCTTTTGAAGTCAGCTAAATTATTTCTAGGTGTGTGGATTTGTGACTCTGGAGTCGTTTGCTCAGTCACCACCACCTTTGAAAAAATCTTTTCAAGCTCTTTAATCTTTGAAGTAAAGTTGTCTCTTTCTTTGACGAGAAGGTCAATCTTCGTCTCAAACTTAGACTTCATTTTCTTCTCTTTCGGTGCACTCTCAGATAGTTCAGATAACTTGACAGTCAGCTTTCTAATCTCAGCCTCAAACATGCTTCTTTCTTCTTCAAATCCCTTCTCAGCATTGTTTCTCTGGCCGGATATTTCTTTGAAGAATCCAACATTCTTTTGTTCAATGGCCTTCTTTTCCTTGGCAAACTTTTCTCTTTCAAGAATGATCACTTTCTCAAAATCAGAAACTTGCTGAGAAAGCTTTATACACTTAAGCTCAACAGTCTTCTTTTCTTCAATACTCTTCTTGGAAAACTCTGAGAAATTCTTTGCAAATGATTTCTTTTCAGTCTCAAAATCTGATCTGTCCTTTTCAAAAACAGATTTGTCTTTGACAAACTTTTGTTTCAAATCAGATATATTCTTCTGAAGCTTAGCATTAGCATCTTCCAGATCAGAAATCTTCTTATACAAATCAGCATTTGTATTCTCCAACTCCTTAACTTTCTTCTCATTGTTCTCAACAGAATCTTGTTTCTGGATTCTAGCTTCCAAATCAGAAATCTTTCCTTTTAGCTCAGAATTCTCAAATTCCAAAAACTTAACTCTTGATGACATCTTTGGTCCTGTCATCATCTTCTCAATTTGTTCCCACAATTGTTTTCCTGTGGCCTTTTTACTTTCTAAACTGATAGAAAACTCTTTTAAAATCTCATCTGAAATTCCTTGCAATATAAATGTTTTGGCTAATCTGTCAGCTTCATATCTCTTTCTTTGCTCATCTGTGTACTCATCAGGTGATAATGGATACTCTCCTGTTACTCTTTCCATTGATCCATATTTATAATAATCATAAATCCTTCTTGGAGTTTTCATGTTTCCTTCTCTAAGAGATATTCTGATATGATCCCCTAATTCATGTCGGTCAATGAAATCCAAAACCTGATTTTTCCATTGTTCGTACTGTCCTCTGAAAAGTACTGGTGGATTCTCATCCATACTGATTGTAGGAGCTTCACTGGAAGTCATTCTGTCACAAAAAGAACTTGACAAAAATGATCGTTAATCCAAATGAAATAAATCAAATCAGAAAAATTTGAAATAAAACTCAGAAAATCAATTTTCAAAACTTCACCAAGTTAGAAATTTGCAAACCACCAAAGAGATTCAAGAAATTCGCAACCAACACTGAGAACCATACAGAATTCGCAAGCCTATAGAAAGAATAGCAAGGAATTCGCAAGCTTATACAAACACACATAAAATTCGCAACCTACACAAAGACATACAGAATTCGCAAGTTTCAAAATAGAATTCGCAGTACACACACTTGCAAATCCTTGTACACTTTGCGAATTCTATCACTTTTCGCAATAAACACATTAACGAATTCTCTGGTTTTCGCAACACAGAGATCTGCGAATATTGTCCTTGAATTTCAGAAAATGTCAATATAAATTCTTATCGATATGGGAATCTTTGTCTCGTGCCTCTGCGAGTTCTTTGATGACCTTGCGAGTTCTTGAAGAATTTGCGAGTTCTTCAGATGGTCTGCGAGTTCTTCAACTGTACAACTAAAATACGATCTGATTTATCCAAATACCTATCTAGACATCAAATCTTGATCTCAAATTTTGACAATTAGACCACAAACACATCTAGAACCAAAATCTAGCACTAAATTTCAATAACAAACACTCAAAGTACAAATCGATCAATGATACAGTGCTTTGAACTCGTGAACTTTAAACTTGACAAAATCCACAATTCAAGATTGAATACAGTGCAAAATGGAAATTAAACTACACAGACTCAATCTAAAACACTTTTCGCACAAACACTAATCAATTACAAGTCAAAATTAGCACTAAAACTCAAAAATTGATCTGAACTCGAAGAACACAGATACGAACTTATTTTCTTGATCTGATGTCAATTGGATCTGCTATGATACCAATTGTGAGGTCCAATTGAGATCATGATTGGTTTGATTGAGAAAATAACAAGGATTCAAGAGTAGAAATCTGTAGATTATTCAAAACATAAAAGTAAATCTACACTACTAAGAGAAAGAACACAGTGCGGCTACATTGATGCTGATTGAGAAATTACAAAGTGAAAGGTTAACCTAAAACAATACTACATGATTCCTATTTATACTCCATACTCCCTTGTACACAATATAAGCCCAAACCCAATACAAGGCCCAATACATAATATATTGATTACTTTATAAAACTTCTAAATAGAACATAAAATATGTTCTAACATTCTCCCCCTAAGTTTTGTAAAGTAATCATTCTCTGATCAGCTCCAGCTTCAGATCCTCTCCCCCTTGATTTCTTTATAAAACTTAGTGTTGCATAAACTTCAAAGCATCCTTAAGCTCCCCCTAGAATGTAGCTCTTATCCTCGAAGTATCAACTGAAATATCAGATCTGATGTAGACAATAACCTCGACTGAGTGCACATAAAGACAACTTTTTCCTCTAGTAAATCCAACACATTCCTTAACGCCCACAAGAATGATATGTGTGGATTATGCAGTGACACCCAAGTGCATCTTCAGTATATAACATCTGATCTGTCTGTGAACCATGAGTTGAATTTAGAATTCAGCTTAAGAACTTCATCTGATAAGCATACGGGCGGTAGCATCCGGTAGCAACACTACAAGGCAAGGGTTAGAAGGCAAGCAATGTTCAACAACTGATGAAAGGTACTCATTTTCTGACTGGTTTCCAGAATACTAAGTCATCAAATCCGGAACTCCTTTCTTCACAAATCAGTTGGATGATTATCGGCTCTCAGGATTTTGAAGCACAACCAAAGTGCGGAACAGTGATTGCAGTCGCTCACACTACTGAGTGATCAAGTCAGAAGAATGATAAAGTGCTCTCAACAGTCTAACAACTGAAGAAGCTTTCCAGACTGATGATTGCAGATGCTCAGGCAGCTAACTCAATCCAAGCAGAGACCAAATCATTAAATCCAGAATCTGAAAAACTTTTTGCAGATCATGAGCACTCGAGTAAGAAAAGATCAGTTGATAATAATATGTGACCAACCAGCTGTCACATATGCATTCCGTGTATAAAGCTCAGGAACAGGGAAAACTTGTATGAAATAGGGTTCAGAACAGTCAAAATTCTCAAAAATCACCAAAACTTTCGCAAACCATCAAAATTCGCAGATCCCTTTAAACAATAAAGCACAATTCGCAAGATGCATTAAGCTTAAACCACAATTCGCAGAGCTCTATCCTACGAATTCTCAACTTTCGCAAGAGCTTATTCTGCGAATCCTCGCATTTCGCAACTCTCTTCTTCACGAATTCTTCAACTTTTCGCAGTACTCTCTTCTACGAATCCTTACCTTAGAACATTTTTCATCTTTTGGAAGCCACTTTTCGCAAACATACAACCTGTGAAACTTAGACATTAAGAATCAAGTGGCCTGCGAATCCTTAAAATTCGCACACAACATATAGCACAGTGGTCTGCGAATTCTTCAACTTTCGCAATCTGACCACTTGCGAATTCCATACTTATACAAATTTGTTGTGTCCAAATGTTCTGCGAATCCTTCAATAAAACATCTTCTTTCTGTGAAAACTTCAACACTTGCGAGTTCTTCATAAGATCTTGCGAAACTTATGGATCTGGAACGATTTTCTGAAAATCTTCAACACAAACTTCAATACATCGATTTCTAAGTTGATAATTTATCCACAGGTTCGAAAAATACTTTGGAGTACATTTTTAGTTGAACACCAAGTCTAATTTCGACTCTAAACCCCAAGTTGATTCAACCACAGTGAATAAGATTTTCGAACATAATGAACTCAAAATCGATTGATTCGATTTCTTGGAATGAAATTGGAACAAGCAAATGATTCGATAGTGATAAACAATAACCTGTGAATCAAATAAACATTATAAAACAACCAATTTCACAATAACCACAGAAACCGAAATTTTCAACAGGACTGTTCTATCAAAACCAAATCAGATCTCTCAATCGTTCAGAAAGATGTTTTCTGTTTAGCTCTGATACCAATTGTTATTCCCAATTTCATCAAGTTCTAATTGTAAACAGAAATATGATCATGAATCGTAGTCATATGTCATTAAATCAACAATCAAAACTACAAACTCCCTTTCTCTCACTAGAATAATGTTCTAATCACCTCTTCTCTAATCTGCTCTCTTCACCAATCTGAATTCTCTCAATGACTTACTTACTAACTTGCTTTCTTACAAATTACAAAGACCACAAGGTATTTATACCTTCTATCAATTACAAAGAAACAAAAACACAATAACATTGACTTTGACTTTATTAACAAAATGACTTTGACTTTCACTGAGAGTTGACTTTCCAGCCTTTGACTTCTTGACTTTGGTCTTCAATCTTTATGATCTTGAATCCAACAAATCTGTGCTCTAACAAACGTTCTGACAGAAAAACGAATTTTCTATGTGTCGTGCTTGTGTATGAAAGAATTAGCACAGTGATTGCTTTTAAAGGCTCAAAAATATGCAAACCATTGAGACAACAATAGTTATACATAGACTCAATGTGCTTGAGAAAGGGTCGAAGGTGGGGCAATTTTCCTTCTTTTTCAATATCCGAATCTTCCAAATGAAGATCAGATAGAGTATATGTTGCTTCCCCAGAAAATGTGAAACAATCTCTTTCTAAGAAAAGAATGAGTAGTTGGTGGGGTTGTATGCAAGAGTTGGCATGGGCTCACTGCCTTTTTCAATGATGGTCACCAAAGAATGTGAACCAATCAGATTATGTGGTTGCCCGGCTCAGAAAGATTTGGTGCAGAGTTTAATATTCTTTTACTCTGATCTCACACCCTCTTTCTTTTGAACATTTAAACTCACTTCTAATCAATCTCTCTTTTCCATTTTACCTCATCACACACCAACACTTTATTCTTTTGACCCCTCTCCCCTCAATCACTTGTAGGATTACTTCCAGGGTAGGAAACACTGGTTAACATGAATCCATGGAAGTTATTTTAAGCTCTCACACTGAATCACATGTAATTTTGTCCTAAAAGAATGTGTTGCTCAATGATTTTCTTGACATTTAAGCGCAAGAAATCATAGTCAGTGTATGTATGCTCATAAAAGATAATAATGAAATTTGAGCAATTGAACATTTAAGATTTCTCAAAACAATTTGAATGAATGAATATCATGAAATGAATATAAATGTTTTGAGAATCTGACAATGATTTAAATCGGATCAAATATTCATGAAGAAAAATAATGGGGTATCAAAGAACGAAAGTTGTTTATATGAAAGATATATAAACATTTTAACAATGAAAGCACATGTAATGAGAAATGACCTCTGAGCTCAAACAAATTTGAATAGCAAACGGGAGTATTACTATAGAAAGATTTATCTTTTTGATACATGGTAATAACAAAGTCAAGAAAAATATATTGAACCGATGTGTGTAAGAATACTTGACAGTATATGACAAGATAATACACAAGTATTAATCTTTTGGAAACACGCGGTCAGATAAGCATCAAAGTATCCAAGTGAAAATCATTTAAAATCACACTTCGAAATTCATAAAACATTTTGAGAACACGAAGTGGTTTGAACATTTATGAAAATGATTTTTCACAAGCAAAAGTTGTCCTTCTTTCAGCAAGTGATAAAGTTTAAGATTAAGAAAAATATACCTGTAATGTAGAAATCTTAACTCCCCCTAAAATGAATATTTTCATTTAAGCACCCTTGACAAAACTTCAGATATTCTCCCCCTCAATATTTGTAAAAAGTCAATTTATCAGAAAAATATGACAATTAAAGTATAAGTATTTTCTCCGCCTAAAAGATATGACAGTGTAATACTCCGTAACTCCCCCTCAAATAAAAAAACTTCTTGAAAAGATGTTATCTTGTAGGCATCCATCAGAAGAAAAACTTTTGAGATCGGGTTCTGAACTGAAGTATTCAGAAGCCATTATTACATATTCTTGGTGAGAATAGTAATATTCAGTTTTACCATTTAAGAACGGATCCTGATCTGATATAATCAGAAACCATTGTCACTTGAAATCAACCTGCAAAAATAAAAGATTTTTGGTAATCATTTAAAAAAATGATTCCGCTTTAGTCAGTAAAAGATGAATAGTAAGTATTGTTCATGAGTTCCAAAACACATAATTAAGATAGGACAAATTAAGAATCATTCCCCCTTGTATCATGAACTGCATTCAACATACCTAATTTGCTGACTAGGAATTTGAAACGCTTTTCATCTAACGGTTTAGTGAAAAGGTCAGCCAACTGGTAGTCGGTTTGCACAAAATACATTTCTATATCGCCCTTTTCCACATGATCCTTGATGAAGTGGTACCGTACATCAATGTGTTTAGTCTTCGAGTGTTGCACTGGATTAGCAGTTATCGTTATCGCCCTCTTGGAATCGCAGTAAATAGGAACTCGTTGGTATGAATAGCCAAAATCTTTTAACTATGTCTTCATCCAGAGAACTTGTGAACAGCAGCTAACAGCAGCTAGCGGCAGCTACATATTCAGCCTCAGCGGTGGATGTAGAAACGCAGTTTTGTTTCTTTGAAGTCCAGCTAACCAATTTTTCTCCTAAAAACTGACATGATCCAGATGTGCTCTTTCGATCTAGTTTACATCCTGCATGGTCAGTATCTGTATAGGCAGTTAAATCAAAACCAGAATCCTTAGGATACCAAAGGCCAAACTCGAGAGTGCCTTTAAGGTATCTAAGTATTCTTTTGATAGCGACGAGGTGAGATTCCTTCGGATTCGCTGGATATCTCGCACAGAAACATGTAGCAAACATTATATCGGGTCTGCTTGCTGTTAGATACAGTAACGATCCAATCATGTTGCGGTACACTTTTTGATCAACAGATTTGCCAGAAAAATCAACATCTAAAAGTGTTCCGGTTTCCATCGGCGTTTTTATTACTGAACTATCAAGCATATTGAACTTTTTCAGGATATCTCTAATGTATTTTGACTGATTTATGAAAATGCCTTTAGGTGACTGTTTGACTTGCAGTCCAAGGAAAAATGTTAGTTCACCCATCATCGACATTTCAAAACGAGATTCCATGATTTTAGAAAAGTTCTTACAGAATTTAGGATTAGTAGACCCGAATATAATATCATCTACATAAATCTGTATTAGAATCATATCATCACCTTGCTTTTTCAGGAACAAGGTGGTTTCGATTGTACCTTTTTTTAAATCCAGAGGCGAGTAGGAACTGAGTTAAAGTTTTGTACCAAGCTTTCGGTGCCTATTTCAATCCATATAGCGCTTTGTCTAGAACATAGACATGATCAGGGTGTTTCGGATCAACAAAGCCTTCAGGTTGAGCAACATAAACCTCTTCATGAAGTATACCATTTAAGAATGTAGATTTCACGTCCATTTGATAGACTATAAAATTCTTATGAGCTGCATATGATAAGAAGATTCTGATGGCCTCAATTTGTGCTACAGGGGAAAATGTCTCATCGTAGTCGATACCCTCCTGTTAGAAGTAACCCTTAGCAACTTGGCGAGCTTTGTTTCTAACCACTACTCCAGCTTCATCCCTTTTGTTCCGAAATACCCACTTGGTGCCTATCACAGATTTACCTTGTAGCAGTGGGATTAGTCGCCAAACCTTGTTCCTTTCGAATTGTAGAAGCTCGTCTTGCATAGCTAGAATCCAGTCGGGATCGCATAAGGCTTCTGAGACTTTCTTAGGCTCTAAAGAACTAAGGAAGCTAGAATACAGACAAAAATTTGCAGATGTTGCCCGCGTTTTGACTTCACTGTGTACGTCACCGACAATGTTGTGTAGGGGGTGATCTTTTGTCCAACGTGTTGTGCTTGGAATCAGTTGAACATTTTCTTGCATATTATCATCATCATATTCATCATAAACAGCAGGCACAACCTCGGATGTACTCGGGACATCTTGTACATTTATTTCTGACTCTGGTAATTCTGGAGCTACGGAGGAAGTACTCGGGACTTCTCTTCCAGAATCTGTATCTGCAGAAGCAGAATCAATATTAGTACTTTCAGAAATAATAGGTGTAGATGTACCTGACGAGGTTGTTGTAGTGACTGGTTTAGATGGTCCAGAGATAACTTCAGTAACTGCTGGGACCTCTGATGTTGATGCGGACACTTTAGATTTTTCAAAATCTGCACAAATGTCCATAAATGCATCAAGAAATAATAAATCTAACTCTAATGTAACGTTAGATGAGTTAGAAATATTAGACTATGAAGGTTCGGGTTTTATTCTGTCTTGAATAGAAGCATTTTCTTTAAGCTTGAGTTCTGAACTGTTGTGTTCAGATGTCAATGTAGAAGATTCATCAAACGACACGTTCACGCTTTCCATGATAGTCTTGGTTCGTCTGTTGTATACTCGATAGGCTTTAGACATCAAAGAATATCCCACAAAGTAGCATTCGTCCGCTTTCTTATCAAGCTTTCCAAGATTATCACGATCGTTCAGTATATAGCACCTGCAACCAAAAACACGAAGAAATTTAATGTTCGTCTTTCTTTTGTTAATAAGTTCATAAGCTGTTTTCTTATGTCGTTTACTCACAATGGTACGGTTCTGAGTGAAACATGCGGTCGCAACAGCTTCAGTCCAGAGATACATTGGAAGACCAGAATAAGCCAACATAGTTCTTGCAGCTTCAACCAAGGTTCGATTTTTCCTTTCGACCACGTCGTTCTGTTGTGGAGTGTAGGCAACAAAAAAGTTATGTGAAATCCCAACTGATGTGAGATAACTTTTAAGCGTATCATTCTTGAATTTTGTGCCATTATCACTTCTCAACGTCTTAACTGGTAGTTGAAGTCGAACTTAGATCTTTTTTTATGAAGGCAATGATTAATTATGGCGCATCAGATTTGCTTCTTAGAAACTCCAACCAAGTGTATCTCGAGTACTCATCTATCATCACGAGTATGTACTTTTTGTCGTTGATAGATTGAGTGCGCATTGGGCCGCAAAGGTCCATATCAATGAGTTCCAGAGGTGTTGAGCAAGAAAATTATGTGTTTTCTTTGTGTGAACTCCTTTTCATCTTTCCCATCTCGCAAGCGGGGCAAAGTGAATCTTTCTCAAACCTCATTTCTGGTAGACCTTTGATTATGCCTTGTCTCGCTAACTGATCTATCGCTTTGAAGTTATGGTGAGACAGGCGCCGATGCCACATCCAACTTTCAACTTTTGATGCTTTGGCAAGTAGACAAACAGATCTTGTAGCCGAAAGCGTAGGAAAGTTCACCGTATAAAGATTACCATGACGTTCTGCTCTGAAAATGTCATCACTGTTTGCATCTTCAATGAAACAGCTATCGACAGTAAACCGAACTTGATATTGACTGTCGCAGAATTGACTTGTACTGAATAGATTGTGATCAAGTCCTTCTACATACAGTACTTTCTTGATCGTCACAGTGTCATTCTTTAATGAACCGCGTCCTCTGATGATACCATTAATCTCAGAGTTGGCGAAGTTGACCGTTTCTGCAGGTTCTTCTATATAATTATACAATAAACTCTTAACTCCTGTCATCTGTCTAGAGCATCCTGAGTCAATGTACCACAGATGACAGGCCTGCAAAAAGAACAGATCACTTCTTTTTAGGTTCCCATATCCAGATGGGTCCTTCTTGGTTAGCCTTATGCAATTTCTTGATATCATCTACCTTAGCCTTAATTCTCCATTCATAACAAGGCTTTGGTACCCATTTCCAGATCATATTAACATTAAGCTCATGAAATTTTTTTTTGTTAGAAAGATTAGCATTCTTAGCATGAAACACTTTAGTGTGTTGAGTTGAGGATTTGGATACAGGTTTAGCTCGAGATGCCTTTTTAACAAATTTAGGCTTAAGAGGAATGGAGTGAAATGTAAAAGCATTGTCACCACAGTGTTTTCAAATCAAGTTCTTGAGAGCAAATGTCAACATTTTTTATTTATCAAACTGAGTACATTTATTCATACAATTTTGACATTTATTTGCACTTGAACTTGTACATGGTAAAACAACACTATTGGCAACATTACATTCACTTTTAACATCTTTCTTTTCACTCTCTTTCTTCATCCATTCTCCTTTACCATTTCTCTTTTTCAAATCTGAAACATGAAATGAAACCTTGTTAATTTTCTTCTTCAAAGATGAATTTTTCTTTAAAATACCTGAAGACTCGCCTTTTTCAAATATGCTTGGAAGATATTCAGGACTTTCGGAATAAACAACAGAGGTTTTAGAAGAAGTCTCAAACTCTGGATTTGAATGAACATTCCATTTTTTAGAGTCAAACATCTTTTTATCATCCAAATTTTGTTTAAACAATGCAGCTTTCAAATCATTTAATTCTTTGGACAACTCTTTGTTTTCCTCAAAAGACTTGTCAAGTTTGAATTTAAGATCACAGTTCTCATCTTCTAACTCTTCAATGGTCTTTTGTATGTATTTGATTTGATTTTCAAAAGCAGATGTTTGATCCATCACATAATTTGAGTCAAACTTCTCAATAATAGGGACAGGATCTGAAGCATTCATCATTTTATCAAAAATCTCCTCAGTCATTTTGTTTGCAAATTCAGTTTAAATGCTAATATTCATGACATTTGAGCACTCTTCAGTCTTAACTTCTTTTGGAGATTTAGAAGTGACAGATTCAGATATAGGTGTCTGAATAGCAACATCAGTATCTGAATCATAATCATCATACTGACATGCAGTTTCAGGAATATTGGTGTCATCATTGGCTGATTCTGTTGGAGATTTATTAGAAAACAATGATTCAAACTCGACAAATTCAAGTTTTCTGTTTTTATAACTCTTGTTCAAATCATTATACTGATATACAACTGATTTAAAACTAGATTGTGAATCAGCACAACTAGACGTATCGTCATCTATCACTTCTTTACCCTTTGAAGAAATGTCAAACTTAGGAGTTTTTGCTTTAACAAACGTGTCACGAATGTCCGAGATTTTATTTGGTTTTGACCCCAACTTATCAAAATTATACAAGTTTTCTGGGGCTCTCTTTAAAACATCATTTTCTTCAAAACCCAAACCCGTCTTAGCATTATAAAATCGGACATCTTGGAGTTTGTTTGTTAGCAAATTCAATGTTTGCTCAGTCTGTCCTCTTTTTAAGTTCAAATCCTCTAGTTGTTTGATTTTGCCATAAACTTCATTCCTTTCCGAAAAGCAAGCTTCAAATTTGATTTTAACTTCACCTTTTTCAGAATTTAAATTAACCAGATTTCTTTCAAGCTCCACAATCTTAGATTTTGTTGATCCAAACTCTCTCAGTGATTTGATAACGACCCTCTTCTATACTTAGTGAAAATTACGTTTTAATATGTATTAGTGTTTCACCATCAGCGATCAAACTGAGTCTGTTCAGTTATCGCTGATAATCTTTCTTATAAACATTTCTATGTATTAGTGTTTCACTATCAGCGATAAGACTGAGTTTGTTCAGTTATCACTGATAGTTTCTGATGTAAATAGTAAATGTAATCCCTAAAGACAAGCCTCGCGTCAACAGATGTTCATAGCTGAATCGAAGACGAAGCTGTTGAACAAAGACAAGAGTACTAGTGACCTGATGCGGATATCAGTGAAGCAAAGACGAATCTACTTATACGCGAAGGAACATGAGGAAAAGCTTTAGCGATCGCTGAACTCTTGATATCTCTGAAGAAAGAGATACTCAGCGATCGAATGATCACTTGGCTTATGCCTCAAGTTTCCTTTTGTCTCACCTTGCACAACTTAGTACGATATGTCAGAACGGACATGTCTCTGCCACAATTCGTACATCTCTGTCAACTACACTGTTCATTGTTCGACCGAAAGCATGTCTCCCAAAAGTCAGACTCCCAAAGCCAATCAATGAACGCCACGTATAAAGTGCCCTGCCATGCATTTAATGCAGAGGGTATAAATAGGAAGATCACCCCTTCATCTGAAGTGTGCTTAATCCTTGAACCCCGAAATAGAAACCTTTGTTTTCTATATCTCTTAATCCCCATTTCTCTGAATTTCTTGTGCAACCATCTTAGTGTTTCTTAAGTTTGTTTAGATTGAGTCTGTCTTAATCTTATTCCGCAACAAACTTGTAAATTGTATTTGATTTATCAATAAACAATTTATTAAACTTTAATTCTTGTGTTTGTATTCAACCCCCCCCCCCCTTCTACAAACTTGTTAAGCACCTTCGGGACCAACAGATTTCAAAACTTCTTTTTCCTTTTTTAAGGCATCCTTTTCTGATTCCTTATCCTCAACAACAACCTTCAACAATGCGTTTTCATCACGAAAACTCATCATTGATTTTCGTTCATTGCTAAGTTTGCCTTTTAAGTTTTCAAACTCTTTTTCCATATTTTGAATTTGAGCCGTCAAAGATTCAACAAGTTCAGAGTTTTCAAATGAAGTACCTACCTCAGAGTCACCATCTGAATGCTCAGAAGAGGTTTCTGCATTCTCATCGATCTTTTCCATCAAGCAGACCTGAGTAAAATGGGTTGATTCGTCATCTGAAGATTGAAAGAACTAGTTTTCTTCTTCAGCCATTAACTCTTTGCCTTCTTCTTGCTTCTTTGCCAGTAAGGACTTCTTGGTGTAGTACTCTGAGTTCTTAACTCTCTTGAACTTGCAATCCTTTAAGAAGTGGTATGGCTTTCCACTGTTATAGCACCTTTCAAATTTAGGCTCAGACTTCTCTTATTTCTTCTCTTCTCTTTTCTCTTCTCTCTTCTCTCTTCTCTTCTCTTTTCTCTTCTCTCTTTCCTTCTTTCTTCCCAAACTTTGGTTTTTACTTTCTTCTCTATCTTTCCTGTACCCTTCATACTTTGACTTTGAGTACCTCTTCTTGCCAAAACTCTATTGGAACTGTTTGGTGATGAGGGCCAGGTTTTCAGCAAATCTCTGAATGTCATCGTCAGAGTGCAACTCAGTCTCATCTGAAGATAATTCAGAACCAGATTGGCTTAGTTCTGTGAGTAAGGCTTTGGACTTCTTTGACTTGTATTTGGAGGAAGAAACGTACTTAGAACTTGAACCCTTTTTCCATTCAGATAGTAGAGCCAGAGAATACTTGACAATCTTCTTTTCTTCGTTCAATGCTTTGACCTCATCCTCATGCTGTGAGAGGGTAGTGAAGATGTCTTTTACATCCTCTTAGGCCATATTCTTTGTTATCTTGATGAACTTGTAGTTGATTTCAGAAACAAATTTGTTCATCCCGTTTATCCTCAAATCATTCAGAATCACATTGAATCTGTTGTAGGTGTCTACTAAGGCTTCCCCTTCTTTAGCATGAAACCCTTCATAGGCATTGATGCTTTGGTTCAGCTTTGCTTGAATCGACCGTTCTGTACCCTGGAACTGTCTTTAGATCTCATCCGACATGGCCTTGGCGGATTCACGACTATCTACTCGGTTGTAGATATCGTTAGGAATAGCCATTGTGAGATAGATAAGAGCTTCTTCATCTATCTTGTGCAGCTCCTTCTCCCTCTCACTGAAGTGTTGATATGGCTTTGGCACATGTCTGTTAGGAATCTCTGGAGAAGTATTTGTGGCAGCTTGTCCAGGTACATTTACAACAGGAACAACTGGTCCATCTATAATGGATTTCATGTAATCTCGGTTCTTGTGATTTAAAAACTGAACCATCCTCCTCTTTCACTGAGCATACTCTCCGACACACAACACCGGAGGTTTGGATTGGGAACCCATTGAGAGAATTTCTTTAGACATTCTGATATTATCAATCTGCACACACAAACAAAAGTTGCTAGTATTGATCTTTCGTTCAACAAATTGAGATAAAAGATATAGGACTCAAAAATTTTCAGAAAATGAAATTTCTAAAAACTTCAAGTATAGAATTCGTATGGTACAGAACAGAGAGCAATTTGCATGAAAAAATATGTCAGAATTCGTATACCACTTAGAATTCGTATAAAGCAAGACACAATTCGCATAAGTCTACAATTCGCATACAAGAGACACTCAAAACAAAGCAATTCGCATAAACTTATATGTGAATTCTTAAAAATTCGTATAAAGCTTTATGCGAGTTCTTTACAATTCGCACGTATCTCTTATGTGAAATCCAACCTTAGAAAAATTTGAAATTTAAACTTTTCGCACAAACACTTTTCGTACACATAATTCGTATAGCAAGAGGATGCGAGTTCTTTACTTAGAGAAATTTTGAGATTTCACAAACATTTCGCATCTCATACGAATTCTGAACTTAGAAAGAATTTTGAAGATTATGCGAAATCCTTCAAAACCTTATGCGAAAACTTACAATTCGCACCACATAGATAAGCGAATTCTACACAATTTGCATCACATACATGTGTGAATTCTATGCAATTCGTATAAAACCACGTGCGAATTCTTTCCTTGAACTTTAAAACTTAACTTTTCGCACAACAGACCTTTGTGAATTCTTGCTTTTCGTATATAGAGATATACGAATTCTATACTTCAAATGATTTTTCAAGAAAATTTATGCGAATTCCTCTACTTTTCGTACATCACCATTGTATGAATTCTATACTTGATGAATTTAGATGGAATTAAGCGAATTCTTTCTGCGAAATTTTAATCATGCGAGTTCTTCGTACGAATTGTACAGATCCTGCGAGTTCTTGAGTTACGGTCCTAAAAATTCAATTCTAGTCCAAATTTCAATCCCAAACTTCGATCCAGAGGCTGTAACTTCACAAAGATGATCAGATTAGTACATAGATCAATCCAATTCAATATCAGATCCAAAATCACACTCAAACATCGAAAATCATGATTAAACAGTAAACAAACTCGTTCGAACAAATATTTCCAAAAATCACAAATTGATGATCAAAATCGATTTGTTAATGAAATTCAATCATAGAAAGATGTTCTAAATCATATTTCGACCAAAATTCAATCAAAGATTTTAACAAAAAACACTTTTAATATCAAAAATCCAATCAAGAACTCAAGAAACAATGTGCGAACTCGTTTTTCTCAAAATTGTTGAATCTGTGCTCTAATATCAAATGTGATCCCAATTTACTAGCATACAATTAATCACAGATTAACAAGAACAAGTTTATTGATCAAATCACATTATTATAATGAAGTCACAAGTCTAAGTGTCACAGATCTCACTTGATCGTATCTATGTGAATTCTCTGTGTTCTCTCTATGTGTGTTTAACTTGTTTTCTTTTCTCAAAATAAGCTAGTCTACAAGATTACAAAGGAAACAACTATATATACTAAGTCAACATTAGTTGACTTTACAACTCAAACCTTACACTTTCAAACTATTACAGAATTGACCCTCTATTTTAATCTTGAATACAATTCTAATCTAACAGCTTAGGGACAAGCAACAATTTAAGTTTGGAGGTGTGATGTGTATGCAATTTGTATTGCTGCAGCATCACATTTCCATCTGTTTTCTTAGTTTTTATTTTCTAAAGCCCATTAGTTTGAGTCTGTTATTGTTTATTAGGATTCTTGTTGGATCAATATGGATAAATGGGCCTAATGGACTATTTTATAGTTTTTTGGCCTGATTTTGGTGTTTAGACCTTATTTTGCAGAATAACCATGTTGTAGCAGATTGAAGACTGAAGAATGAAGAAAAATGGACTGTTGCAGCATCTGTGGCGAATGTTGATGGATTTTTTGAAGAAATGTTTTGGCAATGGAAATTCTTCTGAAGATCTCTTACTTTCCAAGTTTCGTCCAACTGGAACTAGAAGATTTCTAGAAATTTATCAAGTTCCTTTGGCCGCAATATTAGTAGTACTAAGCTTGTGTACTTAGTCAAATGAAAGTACACTTTATTAGGGGGTGTTTGGTTCATGGATTTTGAAGGAATTGGTAGGAATTGGAATGGATAATTCCTTTGACCAAATTCCAATTCCTTTGTTTGGTTCACATATTGATCATGATGGAATCCTTTGAATTCCACAAATCAAGGAATTTATCATTCCTTGCCTAAAGTGAAAGAATTGAATTCCATCCAATTCTTACCAACCAAACTCATGGTCAAATTCCATCAAATTACATTCCAATTCCTTCAAAGTCAAATTCCTTCAATGGATTCCAATTCTATCAAATTCCATTCTCTGAACCAAACACCACCTTATTATCTTGGATATTGTCCCCTCTTGTAAGTCTCTTTCTCTAGTATATAAAGGAACCATTGGTTAGGGTATTAAGACACCTTAACTTACACTTTTTTGAATTTACCAATCCTTAGCTAAAATACTCTCTTACTTTCATGTTTGTATGCTTTAAGCTTTCTTAATCATATTGTTCAAGTGTTTGGTTACTTCAAACTTCCTAGTTCTTAGTTGCTTTGGCTCCAAGTTTCTTATAATTTCTCTTGTTCAAGATTTTAATCAAGTTAAATTAAACATAGATTCGAAGTTGTTATAATATCTTGTTGTCCTTGGTTACTAACTTCTTGTTTGATTCTTCAAAATATATTCTGAAGTGACTTCTTTTTCATATAGTGTTTTCTTTGAATTGATTTCTACTAAGTTCTTTTGCTAAGCTTGTTCCTTTGAATATTCCGATTACATACTTCTCGACATGCAAGAAAACCAAGCGATGATAGGCTAATCCCTTAGCTTGGATGTGAAAGGAAGTTGAGGTCTAAAAACAAACATAAAGTGGATATTGCTCAAGAATTGATATTTACTCCGGTTTTTCATTCAAGTTTATATTGATCAAACATCTTCTTGACATGTGTCCACTTGCTAAAAGTCTTAAAGTGTGACGGACTTGAGACCCCGAGTCATTAGACACACCCTACTTGAATGACATGGAAGTAATCTTTTCTTAAGGATACTGAAAAAATGGATATCTATTCCTACCCCATGCAACTTAAGAGGAGATGATCGGCCAGTTGGCCCATATCACAAGTGTGACACTTGAGATATGTGGAGTAGTGCTTGTCAAAACCTTGACCCGAGTGACTCTTAGTTGATGGTTGGATGATAAATATATTTTCTAAGTTACTGGATCTATTGATGTAGCATCACCTTTAATTGAAATATGTTGCAGCACCCGTCCACTTCCCTATTTGGTGGAAGCCTCAACTGAACTTTACACCCTTGCATTGTCTCATTTATGTTTAGTGTTTATTTACTGCTTTTCATTTACTTTTAATTACCAATCACTCTCAAAGATATTTTCTTCCAAATTTGTCCTCTAAAGTTGACTTTTCTGATTTGACTCTCTAAGATTTTTGAGCTACTTTCCCTGTGGATCGATACTTGGTTCTTACTATTTTATTACTTGTGAACAACGATAGTGTCTAGAGGTGTATACTTGGATCACTATTCATTTTTCTTTGTCTGTTAAAGTTTGTCCCAATACATATTCACACACAAACAGGTTTTACACACAACAATGGACAAAGTGAACGAATGATTCAAATGTTGGAAGATATGTTAAGGTCGTGTGTAATCGACGGTAATTGGGACTCTCACCTACCATTCGTGGAGTTTTCGTACAACAATAGAACACTCGAGTATTGGGATGGCACCCTTTGAGGCCTTATACGAGAGAAAGTGTAGAACCCCCGTATGTTGATTAGAAGCAGGAGAGAAGCAGTTTTCTGGTCCCGAAATTGTTCAAGAAACGACCGACAAAGTTAAAGGCATCTAGGAGTGATTGAAAGTGGCTCAAGATCTACAAAATAGTTATACCAATAAGAAGAGGCGACCGATGGAATTCCAAGTAGGAGACTGTGTGATGTTGAAGGTGTCTCCTTGGAAAGGTATCATCCGTTTGGTAAGCGCGGGAAGCTACATCCCCATTTCCTTGGACCATTTACCATGATAAAGTGTGTGGGAATTCAAGCTTATCAATTAGAGTTACCACCAGAGATGAATGGATTCCATAACACATTCCATATTTGTTACCTTTGGAAGTGTTTAATGGAAGAGGAAAGTGTTATTCCCCTCTTGGAGATACGGGTAAATGAAGGCAACCATTATATTAAAGAACCCGACGTTATTCTAGAGAGTAAGTCAAAGAAGTTTCGTCAAAAGGAGGTCATAATGGTCAAAGTTCAATGGAAGCATCATCGTGCCACCAACGTGACTTGGGAAGTTGAGGAAGATAAGAAGAGACGATATGCCAATTTGTTTAACTAGTGAAGATTTCGAGGACGAAATCAATTCTAAGGTGGGGAGAATTGTAGCACCCGAAAATTTCGGTAAGTAAAAGCTCCTCTTTTCTTTTAGTGAGTTTTAACTGTTGGTCTTATGATTAGAAGTATGTTTTCCATAGACGTATATCTTACAGAGAACGTTTCATATTCGAAAAATAGCATTTTTAGGCTCTGGACACCTGAGGCGATAGTGCCCAAGCGACAATGACAATATCAATATCGCTAAGGTAAGATCACAGGGTTTGGAGTGTTCGCAGTATAGGTAGGGCGATTATGCCCTGCGACTGTTACAATGCCACTATTGCATAGGCACTATCGCATGGGACCATGTCGGGTATTTAAAGCCCAAGTCCGATTTTTAGGCAGAAAACTCATTTCCAGGTTTGGTTTAGTGCGATATTCTCTGCATTTAAGGTAAGAGCATTTATTATTCATCTATAGGGTTCACTTAGCAATTAGTGTGAAGGGTCCAAGCCTCAATCAAGCTCCAAGTGCTCATCCTCATCTTTCTAGGGTTTTCTTTGGTTTTAGGTTTGAAGTCAAAATCAAGCAATGTGAGTTCGTCCTACTCTTTCTAAGGAACTGTTTGGTTGGTTTTCTATCAAGTACTTTATTGATAAAGTTGTCAATGTATCTGTATAGATTGGGAAGTTTTTGTTTGGAATGGTTTTTTCATAGATGGAAGGAGAGCGTTTTTTAATTGGGAAGCTCTCTCTCTAAAAGTTACTGAATAAGCCACTTTCTATATCATTAAGCCACTACCAAACAATAATATACAATTGACTGAATATGTTGTGAGTCCCATTAAGTTCATTAAGCTACTGACAAACAAGCCCTAACTTTTATACATGTCAAAACCTTGTGATTTTGATCTCCTAAACTTCTCCTAACAACATTTACTTATTTGATGGATTTTGACCTAACTTGAGCATTTTGGAGATTTATAGGGTTTCCACCCTTTTTATGAGAAATGTTGGGCTTTATTATATGTTATAAAATGAAGTGTTTTATGTATTTTGTTGTTGGAAATTAGAATAATCCATTTTTGGTACACTTATGGCACTCTATGTGTTAGATGATTTTAATGACAAAAGTGGGGTTTTGAAATGGCATGAATGGATTGTTTTAGTTAGGAACTAATGGTTACTCCAAACCTTATAAACTTTGTGGATGATTTTTTTATGGGAAACATTGCCTTTAAATAGAAAATGGCTTTATTTGGATATTCATATAGACTTTAGTCTTATGTGATGGTGTCTTACAATAGAATCATTTTATGAGAATATTTGGTTATGGAAAAAGACAAAAGACAAAAAAATGTTAAAGGGATTAAATTACCCCTGCTTAACGGAGAAAAGTTAACGGAGTTAAGTCGAGGGACGATTTTCAAAGTAAAATGTAAACAGTATGGACGATAATTATAGTTGTTGAAGCTTAAGGACTACTTTCGGAGATTGGTGTAAACCACATGGACCAAAATTGTAGTTTATTCAATAAAATAACAAAAACTAGAGTAAACTACAAATGTGTCCCTATACTTTATCAAAAATAACACTTTTCGTCCTTGCAATTTCGTTACAAGATGGCCATCGTAGTTTGCAAAATCCGGATTTTTTTTGCAAACTATGATGGCAATCTTGTAGTTTCAAAATTGCAGGACCAAATTCGTAATTTACTCTAAAAACTAATATAAATAGCGCATTGGAGATATTCGACTTACTACGTTAGTTAAAGAGTCAATGTATGGAGTCCATTAAAGATGCTCTTATAAAATTAGAATATTAGAAATTATGTATTATTAAGTTGTTGGACTCAACTATTTTGATTCGATGATAACACATAATAATATCCGATCAAACACTTAGAATGTTTTGGGATTTTAAGTTGTTGCCTACTATCCAAAATATAAAAGGATCTGATTTGTATAGGATCTGATAGTCCAAGATCCAAAATTGAGAAGTATCTGATTTTGGTATATATCTGAAATACATCTTGTAATTCAGATACCCAGTCATCCTTGTAAATAGGATATCAACTGTAATATCTTTAAGTCCTATTTTGTAATCTTTTATTTGATCAAGCAAAATGTCTTCAGCAAAATCGAAGACTCGTTGAAGTGAAGTTAGATAGATACCAAAGTAGATTTAATTTATCATCTACCCGATAGAAGATCAGAAGACAGATAAGTCAGATAGTTTGACAAATACTATCCGACAAGCCGATTTGAAGTGAAGACTTTGGGACCAAGCTTTTTTTCACCAACTCTAGTCATAGTGTGGGAAGATGTTCAACATTTCAGACAAAGTATTTACTTACTTTATTGTTCACTCTGTACACACAAAATGGATGATGATTTAATAAGAAAACTTCGGGACCATGTCCTGGTATGGGAACATGCTCAGTATGTCAAACAATGTAAGTTCAAAAGTACTATTTTATTAGTGTCATACTTCCTTTACTGTTCACTCTACATACAAAATGATGGGTTGAACCAACAACTGTCTACATCATATCAAATGGTGGATATGAAAAGTACAAATGCACATGCACGTGTTGAAGTTGCATTATTTATTAAATGCATGGACTACTATAAGAGGCAGTCTCTAGATCATATGCAACTTGCCCTTTTTTGAAGAATTTCTATGTGTAAATTCTTGTAAATCGACACCTCAAGCTATGAAGTTCTATCTTAGTTCTTCAATATCTATCACTGTTAGGATATTCCTTATAAATGTTCTTTCACTATTTCTCTCTGAGCAATTTTGTCAACCAGTCAGATTGTTTAGAATCAGGTCTTACCTCCCTAGCTTCAGCAACAAATCTGTAATTTTGTGTTTTCAGTAAACATATATAATTAAAATTTAAGAATTTGTTGTGTTTGTATTCACCCCCTTCTACAAACACTTGTAGTATAAGTCATTAACCTATATGGAACCAACATAAGATATACTTTATGATATAATATAGATTACTATAAAAAGGTCATTTACATGTTTGACTACCATCCATCACTTAAATAAATTGACTAGATAGATGGTGATTTACAAGTTTTTATTTTATTTTATGTATTTGATTATTTGCTAAATTTAAGATGAATTACATTTTTAGTCCTTGTAGTTTACCAAAAATCTGGTTCTCGTCCCACGATTTACATACTAGACCTTGTGGTTTGCATTTTGTTAGGTCCTTTGGTCTAATGGTTGTTAAGAGAGACCGTTAAGTGTAGTCACATGCCCTTCACGTAAGGGCAGTCTAGTCATTCTACCTATTTCTTACAAACTTAATTTTTTTTGAGGGATTGTTTCTGTAATATCATCAAAATGAAGAACATTTACCGAACCCCAACTTGACCCTCGCTTTCTCTTTCCCTTGTCACCTCTCGCTTTTGGTCCCCCTCCCTGTCTCCAGTCAAGTTCAGACCTAGACCCATTATCACAAACCAAACTCACCAGTACAAACCAGACCCATCACTACCACTCAGACCCACCTTGATGCTTTCTCGCTCATCTCCTACACCCACCTCAACCTAAGAGCCTGAATCTGAGTTTCAGACCGACGAGTTCTTCGAACCCGAAGGTTTTTGTGAAGGAGTTTCAGACCAAAGATTTGATTGTTGTAATATAAGATTTATTTGATAAATGAGTTTTGAAGACTGAAATGGGTTTTGCACTTGCAGGTGCAGACGAGTTTGATGGAAGGTGGATTTTGATGGAAGAGGAAGAAGATATAAAAGAGAGAGGGGAGGTCGATAGAGGTGGACCAATGGTGGTCGGGAAAAAAAGATTCGTCGGGAAAAAGGATGGACGTGGGTGGGTGGCGCGTAGATGGTTATTTAAAAATGTTTTTGTTTTTTTTCTATTTTAAACTATTTTTTGGTTTTCTTTCTTTTAATGTTTTTAATTCAAAACTTACACCTTAGCTTTAAATACTTATACAACTAGTAAAAAATGACCAAAATACCCTCATGTGACTAGCACATGATGGCATATAACGTATTCTTTTAACAACCGTTAGCCTTATGTACCAAAGCCAACACAAAATGCAAACCATAGGGGTTAGAATGTAACCAGTAAAGTCGAAGGACGACAACCAAATTTTTTGTAAACACATGGACGAAAAACGTAATTCACTCTAAATTTAATTATATTTCAATTTTGATTCTTGAAATGTTTTCAAGATAATCTTGAACCCAACCCCCCATGCTGATCTTTCAACTTTAAGTCAGCGGTAAACCATGGCACCTGGTATGGTATGAAGTTGGACCCAAGCCAAAAAAGAAAGAGGCGAATGGTTTTTCAAGGATAAGTACAAACTATGTCCAATGGTATGGCATGATATGATGCATCACACCACCATCCGTACTACCATTCTACAAGACAGTTGTTCCTTTCTCGTCGGCATCCCCCCTTCTCCTTTCTTTCCTACCCACCATCATTATTCAATTTCTTAGCTGCACTTTGCAATTCTCGGTTGCTGTTTTCAATCTTCTTCAAGTTCCAATCGGATTGCGTTTTCGGTTTGTAGAGCGAATTGTTTGGCCGCCCAAGTGGGGGCAGTTTCAGTAAGTTCATCTCCTAAACTCTCACTATTGAATTCATGATTTGTTTAAATGAATTCATGTCGTACGATCTTGTATTTGGATTTTGAATTTTTAGTTTCTTTGTCGATTCGTTTTCTTCTTCTTATTCTTCTTCTTCATGTGCATATTCGTTTGATTTGGGAATCTTTATTTTCCAAGATTTATTAATCCCCAAACTTAATTTATATGTTTTCTATGTGGCAAGCGAGTTGAAAGATGATGATTTAAAAGATTTTATTGTTTGAGAATGTGGACTTCTTTGGACTATGTTTGACTTTTGTATGACTATATTTAGGAATGCTTGTTTCATAAATGGAAACAATAATGTTTATCATCTCAGTTGTTTTAAATTTGGGGATCCTTGGTTTTAAAGCATCTATAGACTGGTTTTCAATCAAACTGACAAGGGGTTTAGAGGATCTATTACTCCAATGGGTGACTTATATTTTCAAGCTAGGTAACCATAGGAGAAATGGAAGCAAATGAAAAACTGCAATGACTTTTGCAACAATAGCTTGGGACAGTCCATATGTGAAAGTTTTTTAGATTTTACTTTCAAGAACTCATTGGTATTTTGTGGCCATTTGGTTTTATTGTTATCTCAGTTAAAGTATGGGGACATACCTCAGCACTCCTAAAACAGACAAATTCTCTGAAGATGGTGAGAATGGGAGGGTCAGATATGGTTTATCATCAATGCAAGGGTGGCGTGCATCAATGGAAGATTCTGTAAGTAAATAATGAGTTCAAAGTTTAACAAGTGTGCATATATGGAATATCTTTTTGTTGTATTGGTGTGCATATTCTCGTAGCTTTGTTTTCTAATTTACCATTACACTGAAGGCAATTTCACTATTTGAGACCTCTGCTCGTCTCAAGTTTCTTAGAAGCGAATAAGTTTGAAAATAGGAGTTTTCTTGTATCTCTTTTTTGGAGCATAGGGAGCATTGGATTGTTTCTGTCCTTCAATATAACTTATTGATAATGAACATAAGACAAAGGCAGAGAAACATGTAAATAAGTCCATTAGTTAGCTTTAACAATTACATTTTTGGGCTTTATAGTATGTAAATATGAATACTATTAAATAATTTGAACAGACTAGAGTCATTTTTAAGGTCAAAAGCATGTGTAAGGTCACCGGAGGAGAATACTGACCATATAGTACACTATATTGGCCTATGGACGCGAACTTAGAAACGTATAAAGAAGTAAAACCCTAGATAAAGTTATTAATACATTTGACACTCCTTCTGATGTTGGAGTTCATCAAATTGAATAGGGTCTCATATAGAGCTTCTTCAAGATGTCAACAAGCTAGTACAATGTCTGAATATTAAACAGTTGAACCAAGAGGAGGATTTCTAGCAGTCTTACAACATGCTATCACACCAAATGGTATCAACCTCCATAGTCTTGGTATGCTCCTGGAAAACATATCAATCTGTTTGATGGAATCCCATAGTTGCTTAGAAGGCGTTTGGCACACACTTCACATATTAAATGTTTTTGATGGGCTGAGTATACTCGGACTCTACACCAGCACGAGAAACTATTGGTTGCTTCTTACTTCTTCATGTTACTAGTTACCACCTAAAACACATAGTAACTGGTGGTGGTTCTCTTGTGAAAGTGACACTTCAATCCCCTTGAATTTTGTACTAACTTGAGATATCTCAAGATACGAAGAAATGCATAGTAATGGCTGGGTTATGGAGCAAATTGACTAACTAGATGCACATGAGAAACCAGTATGTATAGAGCAATGGAAGGCACCCATCATTTCGCATCAGATCACTATTCTAATTCATAGGTTAAACACCGGCTTGCATCTCCTTATATTGTACTTGGATAAAAAATTCAAAACCTATTATGTGTGAAAAATAAGGGTCCTGACTTGTGATCATGAAGCTTCAATCCACAGAGTATGGTGTGCCAAAGTCTGTAACATGCAAATGCTTGGCCTGAGCATGATCCCTCATGGTTATGATGTCATCCACATAGACCACCAAAGTGATTCTCCTACCTTAACGTTGTTCTTAGAGACTACATATTGCATTGATGACATGCCATAATGACTTAGAATCTTTGTATATGATATCATCAAACTCTCCAAGACTTTTTTAGACCGTATAAAGAATTTCCATGTCAACAAGCATAATCAAGAAAGCGATTAGCATAATACAAATAGTCAGGACAGACCAATTGCTCTTTCCACTCTACTTGACCAGCCTTGCTTCCAGATAAACTAGTGACAGATTGAGATTAAAGCAAAAGGAGTTAAACCATAGTCTTGGAAAAACTCATGTGCCATGAACCATAGATTATAAAGGGGAACAAATTGAGTTGTAGAAATTAAACAGAATAATATCATGAAGAGACAGATCTTTTCTCAGAAAGATTGGAAATGTGACTTCTTTGAGAAGACCTCAGAAAGATTGGAAATGTGACTTCTTTGAGAAGACCAAGCAGATAGAATATAATCAGTTGATGAAATGACAGGTTGATTCAGTGATTCCCTGATTAGATCAGAGATGTGACTTCCTTTAAAGATTGCACAGATCAAGAAGATCTAATTCCAACTTTCTCAGTTGTCAGTGAGTGTGATAGTCACTGTGAGTAAACAGATCAAACATGTAGCTGATATTGAGGCTCTGATGTGACAACTAGAAGTTACAATGGTGACTCGGTTTCACCAGGTCGGGGCTATTCAGTGAGGGGTGACACTGTTTCTATCAGAGATGAGAATCTGTTATACTTATCTCATTGGTTGCTGGGGTTATTTGGTGGAGCGAGGGTTTATGCAATGTACGAGGTTAGCATAAAAAGAATCTTGAGGAGAAGCCCTAGAATATGGCTACAGTGGTTCTTCAGAGCGAGGGTTTATACAATGAGCGAGGGTTTATACAATGTTTGGGCTTGTGGACCCAAACATGTAAACATATAAAGGAGTAAAACCCTAAGGCGAAGGATCGTGTGAGAAGTTGAGTTAACGGTGAGAAGTGGATCTGAACCGTTGATCTCTTTTAATCTCAAGCCCTCCCATGAATTGCGGCTTAGAAGGGAATTGATCTGGTGCATCTTATCTCGGTGCATCTCATCCTAATGTGCGTCCATTTCTCATCCAACGGTTGATAACCACTTCTCACGCTTCTCACCGTTAACTTAACTTCTCACCGGAACCCAACCCAAAACCCTAATATATCTAATTATATACAACATAATTGGATGTTATCAAATGCATGATGTCTGTTTTGAATAAATGACTTGTCTAAAGAAGACAGACATGAGAAACAAATTAGATAAGAACAAAAAGACCTTTGTTTTTCCTTGTTAATAATTAATTGGTATGTTAACCCGCATTTAACTGTGGCTGAGGTTTGGCTACTTGAATGCTATTTTCTTGTGCTTTATTGAAGTCTCGTATTTTGCAATGTATGCAAAAGTTCCTCATGAATGTCATTTTGATCAGTTCTAAATTTTTGCATCATTGTTATTGAAAGAATTGTTACTAATGGTTTTACTCTAGTACTCAGGTCTATCTAGAAATTGAGGTGATCATATGGTTTGAACTATGATCTAAGGTTTTTAATTGTGTTTTTTAGCATGCAGCACTGCCTGATCTGGACCCATCTACCTCTTTCTTTGGTGTATATGACGGCCATGGAGGTGTGTACTAGAGATATCTTTTTTTTTTGTAAAGGGTGTCCTGGGCCTATAGCCCAGACTAATCCCTTGGCAAAGCAACCGACTGCGAAAGCATGCAGCCCTGAAAAATAATGTAATTGTATTTAGTACACATCTACTACATGTTAGTTATATTTCAAGAAATAATGTAATTGTGGATTAACAGTTTAAAGTGCGAATGTTTCTTCGATTTAATTAATACTTATATTATTGTTGTTTTTTGTGTTCCTGTATTCATATAACTTTTTCTATTAAATCTTTTTCATTTAATTGCAACTTCAATCACACATTCCAGTATGGCATAAGGTCTTTTCTAGTGTTGAGGGGTACTTTGTACCATCCTTAACAGAGGTCCTTGTGTGATAATCACTACATCATGCAAAATCTGTAGATATTCCCCCTGCTAATACTTCTCCCTCTATCCTTACTGTTATGTATGCTATTGCTATATGAAAGGGGACATAATCTTCTCTTGGAAACCTATTGATCACTTGGGTTTTTCTGTGGTCTGTCATGTCCCGAATGCCTCTCTCTCTCTCTCCATAGTTAGTTTGCCTTTAATCGTGGTTTGGACAGGCACCGAGCTATACATGAGGAGTGGTTGCTCTTGGTATAATTTTACATGGGTCTTGTAGACCTTCTTGTAAGTGGAAATAGATTGTGAAACTTAGGGGTCGTTTACTAAAAGCTTACCGGGTAAACACTTACCAATATCATTTACCTTATTGATTTAGTATGACAATGACCGAGAAACTTACCCGGTAAGACACAAGGCAAGGACCGAGAGTCTTACCCGGTAAGTGTGGGAAACGACTCTTACCCGGTAAGCGCTTACCGGGTTTAAGATGCTTACCAACAATCCATTTTCATAGCAAGGATGTTACACGATAAGGTAAATGAAGGTGAATCTTTTGCTGCTAAGTGCTTACCCGGTAAGAATTTGGTAAACGGCCCCTTCGTTTTGAAAGCTCTCTACTCTACTTGTAGTTGTACTCGTTGATCTCTCCCAACGGTAGAGGTGTGGGTGTAATCCATACGAGTGAGGTCTCAGGTTCAAGCCTGAGCACCGCTCCTCTGCCAATACGATGCATGCACTGGTGTACCTCTCCCATGAAGACCGTGGGACCGGTGCAGTGGGGACACTACAGAGGGTGGCGTATTATAGATCATGGTAGGAACTTTAGTCTTGGGGATAAATTGCATGTGCCCGTTTCTTCTTGGTATGTTAGTTGGTCTATCACCAACTTGATGTAAAAATGTGTTCTCAGATGGTGTCAGCCCAGCTTTATGTTCTTCACGAATTCTCCTTCATGTGTTGCTTAGGAAGAGGACTTAAAGGTTTTTCATTGAAGTCTCAAGAGCAGTCCGAAGGAGGTTTTTCGGTTCTCATGCTCTTGGGAGGTTTGGTGTGACGTGCAGTATGTAGGACAAGGTTTAAGTCATCATTGATGTTCAATGAAGTTCAACCTTTACTATAGTCAAATAAGTGTATTGGTGATTACATAAATCCCTCTCCCCTTCCTACTCCATGTTGTGGAATTTCTTATTTGTCCATGGATGACAGTCACATCAACTTATGAGACATGGTTACCGGACATTGATAGTTGGAATAGGACAACAAGGTGTTCTTCATGAACTTCTTCAGGATCTTTCCTCTGCACATATTCTGTATGGTTTACATTCTTCACATCTCCTGAGAAGCATGTTGCATTTTGTGCCCAGTAGCTTGCCTTTGATAACTGTCTAATGATTAAGCGTAAAAGATGGATGCTACTACATTAGTGCATTGTTATCTAGTCTGCATATGAAGATGCAAGTAAAGGAAGCCATGATTAGCAGTTTCTATATTTATTTTTGTATATGGATAAGTTTGTTTTTTTGTTGTTGTTCTTACTATGTTCACCTCAGGTAAAGTCGTTGCTAAGTTTTGTGCCAAGTATCTTCATCAACAAGTGCTCAAGCATGAAACATATTCTACTGGGAATATTGAAACTTCTGTACAAAAGGCATTTATCAGGTTATATATTTGAAATTATTCAACTGAATGGATCTTCTATTGCCTTCTTGTCGCATAATGCTTATCCCCTCTTTTCTAGTCCTGTTAAAAACTTAGGAAATTATCATTCATTTGGTTTCTCTTTAGAGAAATCACTCTTTAGTAGAACATACAAATCGTATCCAGATTGGTTGCTCCTTTATGCTACTAAAACGACAATAACCTCTCCTTGTGAGGAAGTACTAAAATGGCGATGAAAATGAAGGTTTGAAAGCCTCAAGTTAATTATAGTGTAGTCCACTGGATAGATGAACCATATAAGATGCTACTGTTTTGGAGTGATACTAGAAGCTCAACCAAAAGTCCTTGCTGCTCTTACACCAACTATGGAAAAATCGGATTCAGTTGTCAACTGTCCCTATTGGAAATAGGATTGATTACAGATTCGAGCCATAGCACATGGTTTCATAAAACCACACGTGTGCATAATGAGAAAATAATAAAGAAGATGAAAATCTTCTAGGTCGTATCCGGTTTTCCCTCCAACCTGCCCTATGCTTCTTTGGCCAAATACGATATACAAGTGGGACCTGCACTAGATTTATTACACTCGCCTGCTAAGTGCTAGTATGCCTTAAAACTCTCAATAGTGCCTGTCTGCCTTCATTTTGACAGGAGCCTAATTCATATTTACTAAGGCAGTAAGGATTTGCAAGATAATTTAAATATATCAAATGATAGACTCAACCCTGAAGAATTTGCACTAATCGATTGTGTCTATCTTAATTATCTTGTAAAGTTGTTATGATTAAATTTGTTTCTCTGATGCAGGATGGATGATATGATGCGTGGACAGAGAGGGTGGAGGGAATTATCTGTTTTGGGAGATAGAATAAACAAATTCACTGGGGTGATAGAGGGTCTGATATGGTCTCCAAGAGGAGGAGAAGGAAGTCATCAGGTGGATGATTGGGCTTTCGAGGAGGTACTATTGCTTGGAACAGAATGCCTTAAGTTGTAATTCATGGCTAAAAGCTAACATGTTACTCTAGCCACTATCTTTTACCTTTATATCGGGTAGAAAACTGCCTTAAATGTACTCTGATAGAACTCTTACACTTGGACGTTGCATATTGATCAGTAAATTATATATAGACTCTCTACATACTGAATGGTATGTGCATTGCGTAAGTTCAGGAAACTTGAAAAATGGCCGTAATTATATGATATATTTAGGTTTTTGATGTATTCAGGATAATCTGAACATGATATATGTTTATGAACTATAAAAGTATTATTCCACAATTTTACATCATACTTCCTTGTGGTTCAGTTAGTTGGTAATGTCTTCTATGATTCATATCAATTTTAATTCAGCTAAGGTTCTAATAAGAAGTTCAATTGTTTTCTAGTCTACTTCACCATTGTCAGATATATTGGAAATCTATTTTTTCTATGTATTTTTAGGGTTTTATGGCTCAGCCTATGGGCCTATAATGATAAAGTTTTCTTTTGATCTTTTTATTTTAACCATAGCCCTGAGAATAAGAAAACCCAAGTCCAATTATTATCAGCTGCCATTATTCCAACATTTCGGAGACATATTACACTCACTTGTGGTGCTTCCCATGTGGGCTGTTCTTGATCTCGTTTGAGGCAATGTGGGAGCTTTAGATTGTTGTCCATTGGTTTTATTGCAGGTTTTTATTCTTTGCAATGACAGTGGGATCCCTAGAAGTGGATTTTGTCTCCACAGTTGTTTTGAATTTCTTAAACATCAGTTAATTGACTGTTGTGATTCGTGTTGATTTTGATAGTCTTTGCTTGATTTTGATCCCTTGAAACTAGTTGTGTATTAAAACCTGTTTGAGAGTGGGTGACACACTGATTTGGTGACTGTCGTTGAGTTGTCAGTTATTACTGTTTATTTGGAATGAGAATCCAGATTACCAGAGACTCATTTCTGAGATATCTGTTTTTCCAATTTGCTATTTTATATTTGTTTTTTCAGTTATAGACTAGGTCCTAATTTCTAGCTTTCTATTTATTAGTTAATTTCCTTCTTAGCAGCCTCTTATTCTTTTCCCAATGACCAAATATAGCATGGCTAGTGAAAGAAGTTCCAAGCTAGTAGCCGACCTCTCACCAAACTTTGAAATAACACCTAGAGTGAACCTCGATGGATCTGATAGCGTTCCAGTATGCATCACAAGCCACAAATTCAATGGACATGGTTAATTCAGTGGTCCCAATCTGTCAACATGTTCATCTTATAGCAAATTTTTTTTGTGGTTACACGTCTATCTGCATGTATTTGATTCAGAATCAACAAGTTAAAATGTCAGTTGTGCATCATGCTTTGAAGTAAAGGCACCAGGAAATGGCTGCTTTGAAGTATGCCATTAGATGTATGAACTTTGGATAGAATGTCTAAGTTATGCTCTTTACAAAGGATTCTAAGTGTTTGTATATCATATATGCTGTTTGCACATTTTTAAATTAAAGTTCTCTTCTCTTTCTTCTGTTTGGTCATCTTAAATCTAATTTCCTTTCATTTGTCCCGTATACTACTGGTTCTAATGTAAAATTCACACATCGTCTTTGCTTTTATAGATACAGATGGTTTTATGTTACATTGACATATTCAGTTTCTTTCAGGGGCCTCATTCTGATTTCACAGGGCCAACATCTGGATGTACAGCGTGTGTTGCGATCATTAGGAATAATCAACTGATTGTCGCGAATGCTGGTGATTCTCGTTGCGTAATTTCCAGGAAGGGTGAGGTAATAATAATATCAATCTTATAGTTTATCCTTTTCTTGGTTCTAATTCAAATAGTTCTTGTCTTGATGTGTACACATATGATATCGTTTCGTATGCCATTAGTAGATCTTTCCATCGTACACCCATGGGCTAAAACGATTGAATATGAAATAGGAACTACTTGTACATTTAGCTTTCCTTGAGGTGTGTAGAATATTTATCAATCATACCCAACCTGCCATTTATATAGACATTCAAAGTCTTTCTTAGAAGGCATTGTCATGCTGCTAGCAAGTTGGTACTCAGGATGTGAACGAAATGGATGCATGAGATTATTGGTTCTTAGTATATGGTTGCGCATCAAATAACATTCAACTATATATTATGTCTAGACTCGTTTCCAATGCTCGTCAACATGTCTGTCCCCATCCTTTGGGAGACGCAAAGGGGGGAAAGAATGTTGAAGAACATATTACGGTATCAGTTGTTTGGCCAATACAGATAACTTCTTCTGGAAAGTAGGAACAACTCGTTTCCAATGCTCATTTATGATGTATGTGTCTTTAAAGAGATGTAAGAGACGTACAATTGTGCATGCGAACTCAATTGGGACTATGGAACTCGTCAGGGATGTTATGATGAGCAGAGACATTAACCAAAGACTTGTTAATGACTCCCTTCGCTTCTTGAGCAGGCATGTTTAGGAAGAACTAAACAATCAGAAGCCGAGCAGACAGGGAAATGAGACGGATCCAGAACAAGAAGAGCACTCTGGTCCAGACACTGATTACTGACATAAGGGCTTAGATTAAAAAGTCGATTGTTTTATATCTAAGCTTGAATTCTATCAAAAACGTGTTTGAGTGGATTTTTTGTTCTTGAATCCATCTAATATTATCTTTAACGTTCCTGAGAAACAAACTATATCAAGTATCTCCACATTTTCACATTGATTTTCAATGCTTTAAGGATGGTCAAAGAATGATGATAGAGTTTGAAGCATTAAAATCAATTTGAAAATATGGAGATACTTAATATAGTTGTTTCTTAGGAACATTAAGACAATATTAGATGGATTAAAAAACAAAGATTCCACCCAAACACGTTTTTGATAGAAGATTCAAGCTTAAATACAAAACAAACCAATAGAAGGCAAAGCCTCAGATGAAGACCATGGTGTGTAACGGAAGCAGGTCAGGTTCCCTAGGTGGGAGTCACCACGTCAACAAAGCAAAAGGACGGTTGCCAGTTGGTGTTCGCCTAGCTCCCTTGTATTCTGACACATTGGAAAGAAAAAGGGAATGACTTCGATCCAGGCAGAGTCAAACAGTATTATGCTGGTGGCGCAAGGTAGTAGGATTCAGTTGTTGGTGGCAGATTTTGTGGGGACTAGGTCTTTTTTTGGTATTAGAGGTTATCTATGATACCATGTAAATCTATAGGGTAGAAAGAATGTGTACAATTACTGATGGAAGAACCCTGAAAATGTAATGCATGTAAAATAGAGACTACTACGGATCTAACGTCACCAAATGGGCTAAAATGGATAGATGGCCTTATTAAATATGGTTAAAGTTGTCATATTTGCAAATGTATGTTCTCACAGTTTGGATGAAAATGAATGCTTCTCATTGTGGTTCTTATTTTACAGGCATACAATCTTTCTCGGGATCACAAGCCCGGCCTTGAGATTGAGAGAGAGAGGATACTAAAGGCAGGAGGATTTATTCACTCGGGACGAGTTAATGGCAGTCTGAATCTTACAAGAGCTATAGGTATTGCATCCGTTTGACCATGGCAGTCTGAATAACAAGATAATTTCATGTGGTCACTTCTATCACCCAGCACAAGGGTGATTGTTTTTGTGTATGCTTTTGTGTGTGAGAGAGACTTTTTATTTTCTGAAGAATTTGGTGATGGTTTTGCAGGTGACATGGAATTTAAGCAGAATAAGTTTTTGTCTGCTGAAAAGCAGATAGTAACTGCTAATCCTGATGTCAATACTGTAAGTCCCTTGTACCTTCCCTTTTTTTCCGTAACTAGTTTAAATAGTTATGCTCATCATTTAAATAGTTTGAATTGCCTTTTGTTTTTTTGGAAAAGGGGGGGGGGGGGGGGGGGGGAGCTGCATGTTTTATCATGTTGTTGCCATCTTCCCAAGACCAAGACCATAACAAATACTAAAATTTGTAGCATCAATTTATTTTTTTGGGTTTCATGTAATAAAAAGTAGGTACAAAGGAACATAATGAGGGTAACCTACAACACCACCTCCCTTAGTCTTAGGACTCTGGTAGCTTATTTCCCAGCTCACTACCCTACCCCCCCCCCCCCCCCCACCCCCCCCCCCAAAAAAAAAAAAAAAAAAAAAAAAAAAAACTCTACCTCTGGAGCTCCCTTCCTCCTGTTTAAACTAGCTACAGGTCCCTTGTTGCTTTACCTTCCTTGGCCCACTCTTACATGTTTCAAATAACCCAATTTTTTTTAAACAAGGCACATCCAATTTCAACTTTAATATTTCACGCCCAGTACCTCCCGCCTAAATCTGTCCAGAACACTCCATTCTGAATCACTCCAACCTTGTGTCCAAATCCTTGATGGCTTGATCAGTATTGATTTTCTCTTTTGACTTTGACTCTTCGAATATGTTCTCATTATTTAGAGTTTACAAATTGATAGGTTGTTTAGGAGTTTATGGTTATCACATAGAGATTCCTTTTTTTTTAACTGATTATCATTTTATGTTGATTATTTTTTAATCAATTTTTTCAATTTCACTTGGTTATAGTATTTTCTTGTGGGTTATTTATATTTTCTCATAACTAATTTTTAGGACCATGAATTAGTAAACAAGTTTTTCAATTTGAATCATCTTTTTAAGTTATGTTTCGTGATGTTGTAGTGAGATTCTTAAGATATGTTATTGTTATGGATAAATTATTCGGATATGGTACAACTATGAAGTAAACAACTTTATGTTTCCTCACATTTCAGTTTATTTGAATATTTATCTATTTTTTGTTTTATTACGGAGGACCATCCTTAGCAAAATTCCTGGCTCTGCCCTTGATCATTGATATTATTTTCTTTCTTGTCGACCCATCATATATGAAATGAAGTTATGATGTAATTGGCATAATACATTGCTCTCTTACTTCACTTTTTACTTGATGGTTTGTCGTTTGATATTTATTCTTATTTTGCTTAGGTTGAGCTATGTGATGATGATGATTTTATGGTGCTGGCCTGCGATGGTATCTGGTAAGGAATCTTTCCCTTCTCATAAACCATAAGAAGTTCAAAATTGTAGTATTTCTATTTTCTTTTTGGTACCTGAAAGATGGTTATTCTATTTGTATGGAGTATGAACTAAATACTTCTGCATCCATGTGGGTATAAGCCATACAAGAAACTTGGTGCACAAAATGTCACTTTTTCGTTCTGGAAACCTTTTGTTGCCGACCCCATAAATCTTTTGAGTTTTTTTTTTTAATCTCTTCTCAAACAACTTTCAAGGTTTTATAAACTTCATGATTCGTGCTTCCTAACTGATCTTAAATCGTTTATGTTCAAAAACCATGTCAAGTTATGCTCATTTATTTAGTCTGGTGAATCAGTTGAACAATTTAAGTTTCAAACCTTTCATGCATGCTTCTATTAAAGCAAACCAACATTAACACCTTGGGAAACAAATCAAACAATCACCATTGTTTGATTAAATGACCCATGTAGTTTGCTATTATTACTCCTGTTTGCAACTATTGCTAAATTGTTTACTTCCATTTGTTCAGGGATTGCATGTCAAGCCAACAATTAGTGGATTTCATTCATGAACAGTTGAACTCGGTAAGTGTAAGATAACATAATTGTTGCACATCACCTTTGATGAATGTAATGTAACAATGCTTTTCAGTTTAATTCATCGGGGTTGACATATGTAACAATGTTAAAAATCTTGTCCATTTCATGGTTAAACAAGTTCTTTTTAAATACACGACGACCTTATGACAGATTTTGAGGCAATCTTGTGTTAGGACAGATGCATTCTTGAATCTGTCAAATGGCTGTATGCATTTCTGTTGGAAGTTTAATTAGTATCGTTGTGAAGTGGGAACAGTGTTCTAATTGTTAAAGTGGTACAGGAGAGTAAACTTTCGACAATATGTGAGAGGGTGTTTGATAGATGTTTGGCACCATCAACGGCTACAGGTGAAGGATGTGATAACATGACCATGATCTTGGTACAGTTCAAGAAGCCAATCCAGCCATCTGCTGCTGCTGCTTCAGAACCGGATCTTGATGATAAACTAAAAACTGCTGCTGCTGGTGGTGGAAATGAATCAAACAGTTCCTGACTTTGTAGTTGTCTGTGACTATGCTTCTTCGGTTTGAAAGTAAAGAAAAAGTTGGTTTTGTTTTGTTTGTTGTTGTTGTTGTTGTTGTTGTTAGTAGTAACGATGATTTGGTTAGTTTGTTTGTATCGTAATTTTGAGTCTTGTAAACATCTTCCAATGACCTCAGTTCAACAACTTCATTTTGTTCCTCATCTTCGGTGAATTTAACATTGTTATGTGTTTGAGCACAACTAAACATGTGTTTGAAACTTTAATCTCACCGGTTATATCCAACTTTTCAAAACTTAAGCTTACTTGTTTTTCCCTCTTAATACACCTTTTACAAGCTGGCGTTTTTTAATGAAGATAAATTTTATATTCTTTTACCATGATTCTTCTGTCTATCAATAACTGCATGCATTGCGCGTCTTCAAATTTGATGAACTCTTTAAAAATGATTTTCTATTATATTTCTCCAAAAAAATCTTAAAATAATATATTTATGAAAGAAAAATAATATTTAATTACAAGTATAGAATATTTTAATAATATAAAAGTATTTCTTGTTGAGTTTAATTTTATAGTTATCTCGTTATATTATTATGTTTTGATTATTTTTTGAATACTTATATATATAGAGGGAGGTTAATTTGAAACCCTTTCAAAGGTTGCAATCTTTGCAACCTTAATCTTAGCCATCCATCTCATAAGTGTATTTCTTTTTTTTTTTCATTATTTTTTAATTGAACTGTAAGGGCTGTTTAGTCTTTTTATATTTGTGTTTTTTGAAAATTATTTTTGATAATTATTATCTAATTAATGCATGTCCTATATTCATGGAATGACATGACGGTTTTTTTAGAAGTTATCTGCTCCTTTTGTGTAGTTCAATTCATTGATTTTTTTTTCATTCAATCGTCCTATATTCATCCGGTTATCGTTCTTCCTTATTCTAATGATTGTTATTTGTTATTCATTGAGAGATTAGAAGGTAGCAACGACCTGGTTTTGTTTATTTTTTCAATTAATGGACAATTTTGGGTTGAATCATGGAGACGTCAATGGTAGGGCAACGTTGGATTCGCACGTTTCTGGACAATATGCGCTGGATTCTTAGTTTTCTGGATCCGAAGATGATGATGCTGCAGATTCGCAGGTTTCGGTAGATGCCGGAGTTGATGTCGATGCATCGTTATTCACTTCTGAAGCAGTTAATGACGACGTTGTTTTGGCTTTTGATTCTATGAAATGCAATTCTTCGCATATTGTTGTAGGAAACTCCCAGACCGAAGACTGTTTCCGGGATGAAGATTGTTTCGTTCATGATGTTGAAGTGAATGACGAAAGTTTGAATTTTTTTTAAATTTGGTATTGTATAGATAATTTGTAAGGTGATTTGTTGTTGAACAATTATGTTGTAATAAGATTGTCAGATTGTATTATGCATATAGATTTGGAGTTTTCTTTTGGTGCATCACTTTGTTCGTATAAAATTTTTTGCTCAACAGTAGGTGTTTCTATATGATCATTGAATACAGTAGCCTTCACATGCAAATTGTTGCATGGGTTTTTGGTTTTTGTGATTATGTGTTTGTGTTGTTTTATTCATGTTCATTGTCATTGTTTTGTGGGTTTTTGTTGTTATTAAGCTAATCGATGTGATTTCTTGTTTATTTTTATTGTTTGTATATGATTGTTTATCCAGTTATGTTTTGTGAATGCAGATGATAAGCGTTTTGGTGTTGAGGAATCGCCGGGTGGGACAAAGTATTATGCTCCTTACGTTGATGAAGCCATTACACCAAAGATTGGTGATTTCTTTGACACAGTTGAGTTGGCAGAGAAGATGTATAGGAAATATGCGGAGGCTGCAGGGTTCGATATTCGGTTGTCCAATAAGAAGAAAAATGTTTTTGGTAATGTCACCGTTAGGTTTTTTGTTTGTAGTAAGCAGGGGATTCCTGCTGAGAAGACTTACGATTCATTAGGCTTAAAAGGTCGTGGACGTCGTCATAGGAATTCTAATCTTAAAAGGTGTGGGTGTTTAGCATGTTTGAAAATTCATTACGTAAAAGAAAGATCTCGTTTTGAGGTTTACAAATTTGTCGTGAAACATAAATTTTATTATTTGATCAAAATGAGATGTCGTTATCTCGAGCGAAACGTGGCTTGACGTTTTCGGATCAATTGAGTGTCTATCATGCGTCAACATCAAAAGTTGGTATAACTAAGTGTCATAGGATGCGCAATGCTATGAAGGGTGTTCTTGGAGAGTCTGGAGGGACCGTTAGAGACTATCAAAATTTTAAGCGGGACATGGTCACCTTTGTCGGGAATAAGGTTGCGCAAATGCTAATAAACACATTGGTTGGTAGGCAGAAAGCATGTGCCGAATTTTTTTTGAGTTTAAGTGTAATGAGAAGGAGCTAATTACGATTTTTTGGGCCGATGAAATAGCAAGGTTGAACTTTAAGGAGTTTGGGATGTTATTTCTTTTGATGCTACGTTTCAGACGAATATGTAAGAAATGTATCTTTTTTTTAGTAGATGTCATTTTTGATTTCGATGTTCAATGGTGGTTTTTTTGTTTTTTATAATCGTTTATTTTGCAAGGCATGCAATGGTGTTTGTGCCATTTGTGGCGGTCGATAATCATAAGCGGTCTGTAGTTGTTGGTGTCGCGTTGATGCGGGGTGAAACTATTGTTAACTACTCATGGGTGTTGGAGGCTTTCAAGAAGGCGCATGGTCGTGAACTAGCGTTTGTTTTAACGGATCAGTGTGCTGCAATGAAACATGCAATTCCTGCAGCGTGGCTGATAGCGGAAAATCGTATAGGTCCACAAAGTGGCCACTATGTCGCCACAGTGGCGGTGCAAGTGCACACCGGACACTATGATCACTACAAGTAATAAAGTGGTAGAGTACCGAGATCGTTTCCACAGGGACTAGTCAACTAAGAATCAGAGACTTTTTCATGAACTTCTAGTGCTTGGTTGAGTTTTGAGAACAAAATCAATATTTGTGGGTTTTAAGCAACTAAACAACGATTAAACGGAATTAACAGTATTAAAGGCAGGATGTGGGTACAAGCATTAACTAAGACTGATATAGTAACAACTTGGTCAGAAACAAAATGACACACGACAGACTTAAAAACCTTTTTCTCTCGAAAATAAGTTTCCTCGGAACGTGGCCACGTTGCACCCACTTTGTCACCACGTTGGCCAACTCAAGACTTGCCGACTTAACTAAGTAAACCTCTAAGGATTTCAGTTCCACCAGTATAGATATAGACGCCCAAATCTCTTTGTGACACCCATATCGATCGACATTTGAACCTTAGTTAAAATCATGCAAAAACCCGTATCTCTACGTGGTTATAAAAGTCTTTCTCAAATCTTCTTTGCATCACTCAAGCCGTATTTCAGATCTGCCCCTCTCGAGGTCTAAGATCTAATATTAACACTAACAAGTGATCGGCTTGTCCGCGTTGAGTTGAAGTCCCGACTTGAGTGACCAAGTCTAAGAGTTAGCAAAGATGGCAACACCCAAGTGTTGCCTACTAGTCTTAGCCTTGGTTCATACCCACACCCAAAGGGGTGTTTAGCTCATAATAACAGTAAAAGACATGAGAGAAGAAGGAGAAAACATAAAGTGCATAAATAACTTAAAGGCTGCTGCCAACATGGTGACAAGGTGGCCACTTTGGCAACAACTATTACAAGGAAACTAAAATTAAATGCAACTAAATTACAAGCTTTAAAGAGAGACTAGAAATTAAATGATAAGCTCCAGGGGTATTGAATGCTCCTGGAAGTTGTTGATGCTCAAATGGTTCCTCCAAGCCCTAATTTATAGCCCAAGGAAGAAGAAATGTTGATGTGACCAAACATAAAAAGTAGCCTTTAAGGAAGAGTATTGCACCTTCCTTTGACTTACATCTCTTGTCCTCTTCCTTGATTATTTTTGTGAAAGAGCAGAAAATTCTTTTCATTTCTTCAAAAGGCAATCTTTCCAAGAATGGCTAAATTTTATCCATTAATTTTCAGCCATCTTCCCAACGTGGTGGCAAGGTGTCCACCTTCTGCACAAAAAGTTAGTAAAACCACAATTTTTGCATTCTTGAGATTTCATCACAATGTTTGAACAACTAGACCAAACGAAGGGGGGAAGGGACAAAATGGGAGAAAATATGGTAAAACGAATACGAAAAGAGAGGAATTAACTCTCAATATTTGAGAGTTATCAGTGGCCTAGTAGTGTTCACCGGTTGTGCATGTGGCACATAACGAAGAAAGTTAAAGCTAAGGTATGTTCCTTAATTCATGAGAATTTTATCAGGAATTGACGATGATATTTAGTTATGACAATTGTTGTATTTGCTTATATTTTCATGTTGTAGATAAGTGTTCATCTTCTAACTAAAACCAAGTTTGTAGGAAATTTTAAGAAACTTGTTTGGAATGTCGATCTAGAGCCGACGATTTTTGAGAATAGGTGGCATGAAATTATGTCTAGGTATGGCTTGATCGGTGATGATTGGTTTGACGAGTTGTTCGAAATTAGGGAGTCATGGATACCGGCTTGCTTTAGAGACAAGTCGATGTCCGGTTTGATGAAAACGACTTCTAGGTCTAAAAGCATTAATATCTTTTTTAATGTGTATCATGCATTTTGGAATGATCTTGTTATTTTCTTGAAGTCATTTGATTTGGCTATTGAGTCTCAAAGGAATAAACATTGTAACACCCGTAAATTTCGGTAAGTAAATGTCAGTCGGACATTTCTGTGACTTGTAAACAGTGGGGGTTTTGTTGGGGAATGTATTGTTTAAAGTCCATCGGAGTACCAGGAGTATTGGCGTTGAAAAAGTCGGATTTTTGGAGTTCGGGGGCACCCGGGCGACTATGCCAACGATTGTGCCAGAGGGCACAATAGCCTGGCACAATCGCCAAAGCTTGAGAACCCACGGTACATTCCTGGCAACTGTGCCAGCGATTGTGCCATGGCACTATCGCCTAGCACAATAGCCTACGGGTACCAGTGGGTTAAATGTTGCGATTTTCACCATTTCTTCTCATTTTCTCATTTCTATCTTCTTCCCTTTTCTCTCCCAAACCCTAAAACCAAACCCTAACCCATTTTGATGGTTTTTCCTCCTTGAACCACATGATTCTTCATCATCTAACTAGTTGGAACCTTGAACCACAAAACCTCCATCTTCATCTTCCTCATCAAGTTCATTCGGTTGGGAGCTCGGGTTGAAGTGTTGGATTGGGTGTTCTTGGAAATCTCCTTGTCTTCAAGGGTAAGTTTTCTTGTAATAAGGTTATAAATGCTCCATTGGTGGTTTCTTAAGGTTCGATATCTCAAATCTCGGATTTGATGGTTTTGGAGAAATTAGGGTTTTGATCTTGTTTGAGATCTTGGTATTTTTATGTTTGGAGAACGTTTCCTTGTGATTGGTTATGGGTATTTATGGGTTGAAATGTTCGGATCTAGGTTTTAGAAGATTTCGGCTTGAGGATTCAAGCGGCCTTCAAAAGAGCTTGTTGGGTGAAATCTAGATTTAGCCTAAATCTAGCAAGGTGAGTTCAAGTTGAATTGTGAAAACGTTGTACATGCCAAAATGTCTATTTTAAAGTGTTTATGTGTTCTACATGAAATTATCAAATGTTGGGTTATTGCTAATCTATGATTATTTGAAGTATTTTAACTTTACAAACTTTGTATAATACCCACGTTTGGGATGTTTGGGCATTTTGATAAAGGTGTTACAAATGAATGTGTTTTGAGGTCTTATTTCATAAATAGATCTTTGGTCAAAGAAATACGTTTTTAAATGTTTGTTGAGTCTCATGCATCATTCATGAAATAGAATGTTTTATAAAGTATCACTTGCACATTTAGGTGAGGTACTTGAAAGAATGTTTATAGTCTCATTTTATGATTTTCACTCTTATCAGCAGTTAAATTTGGAAAATGCATATTTTGTGTTATGAGTTCATTTGGAAAATGGGTTGCCTCAACTAATGTTGAGTTTTGAACTAATTTTACTTTTAGACGCGGTGTTTACATATCCGTTGGTCGAGTGCGTTTTATTGTACTTTATTTCATTTACCAATTGGTCAATAGGTTGCTAAGCCTGCGGCTTGGTGTTTTTATTTGATTTGGGGTCTTTGGACAATTGTCCAGTTTTGGTAGCTCGACTTCGAGCCTTGTTGGCAATTTTGGATGAAGCTCGTTAGGTATCGGGTGAGATGTAAGTCCTACGAGCTGCACGTTAGGTATCGGGTAAGATGTAAGTCCTACGTGCTGCACGTCAAGTATTACGATATTAGATGAGGGGCTCGATATAGGAACCCGACGGGGTTGAACTCGAGTTTCTGTGGGTGTACGTTTAAAGCTACTTAGTCTGACATCTCTTGCGTGTACTTTTGTTTATATGACTAGTCATAACAACATAAAATGGGCTTACTTTGTGGACCGTCACATTTTATAGAATCGGGAATCCCCCGTCACCGAAAGGTGTTGTTTTTGGGTATTGAGTTTTATTATCCAAGTTTTCGGTGACGTTTTGTATATTTGGGTTTTACCCTTGATTTATGGGTTGAGTATTATGCTCCACCCGTGTTTTGGGTGTTTTGAAATATAAGGTTTAACCGTACCTTCTTAAATGGAGAGTTCAATCTATATTTGCGCTTTGAGTGAGTTTTGGGTTAAAGCTAATTTATGAAGGGGCGGTTTACATTGGTATCATCATTTTGTAGTAGTTTGATTTGGAAAATGTCCAAATTGGTGTTCTCCGTCTAAAATGCATATTATTGGAAAACGAGTCGTTTGCATATTCAAAGCATACCTTTTGAAAGACTATGATTTAAACTGCATTATCTATTTTCACAGACATCTTTATATATGTTGAAAACTCTTGACCTCACTAGGCGTTAAGCCTAACCTTTTTATTTGTCGGCATGTGCATCAGGTTCCAGTTGGGTTTTGGTTCTAGCAGCCATGAAGAGTTGAGCCTTAGCTTTGTGCAAATGTAAGCAGTTGGTGAAGTCTTCCGCAATTTTGGAGATAGTGACTATTATGGGGTTTTAGTAGCACCCGTTCTTATCATAGGCTTTTGTATAGAATGAATGTTTGTATTGAGATTAAATCTTAATTTGTGGTTGTAGATAATTCATTTATTGATGTATTTAGAAAATTTTAAATAAGTTACTATTTCCAGATTTGATGGTGTTACAAGTTGGTATCAGAGCTTAAGTTTGAGAGATTTAGGTATTGATTTTAGGATGCCTAGACTCAAACTAGCGTTCCTATAAGCGAAGATAAGTGGAGTTACACATTAGGTACCATAAGATAAGATGCTTTGAGGATGACTGGTCGCGAGAAACGGGAAAATTGTCGGGGGTCGCAAGGATGGTCATGTACGGTACGTTCATAATAGAACCTGACCAGTGTTATGGTGAACATACATGCTACATATATGCACTTGCGCTACCTCGAATGATGACCGTTGGGGTAGTGAGAAAGTTCCTAAGTGAGCCAACTAAGGAAGGATTGACGTTTATATCAAGGTCACCAGGAGAGATAGCTAAGTGCGAGGAGGTCACTAAGTTGATCCTCTTGGGTCGGAAATATTGGTTGGATTTAGATCCGTGAGTTTGTTAGACCGATTCTATTTCAAGGAGAATTCGTAAGTTTATCAAATTCTTGAGATTGTGACTTTAAGATGTTTGATGCATCCGAATGACGATAGCCTGTCGGGTTGTTGGGAAGGGTAGTCCTATGATGCCAAGTGCCGATCAAATTCATGCTCTAAACTTATTTCCGAAATAAATCTGCATAAATTGTTCGTATGTTCGTAAAACAAAAGTGGTTTATATTATAAAGTTTTGGTAGAGCACTTAACACGTATCAGATTTTAAACTGTGAGCTTAAGCATTCATGAAAATGTTTTGTTGCACGTCATTGCAAATTGTTATCAAAAATCTCTTTATTCACGGCTCTTATTTAACGCTATTTGCGGATATTGTAATATCCATGTTTTAATGTCATTTGAATATTGGGCAAGTAGCTATGAGATTTTAACCTAGGCATTGGATCTCCTCCACATATGTCAATGGTTTTAAAGGAAAAGTTATTCCCACGTGTTGAGTCGGAATTTCTTGAGAATTTCAGTTGTGTGAATTTGATTGAAATTTCATGGAGTATTGTTTTATGCGATGTCTTTTCATGCGTGAGTTTTAATTTTACTTCTTTTAAGCTTACGAGTTATTTGGCGTCGTGTCCCATGTGAATTTTGTTAAAGGTGTCATTTTACCTTTCATTGCATTAAAGGAGGAAACTCTTAGAAGATTAATATTTTAAACACATAGTCGTCTTGCACACTTTGTTGAGGAATGAAAATTTGACACTGCATGATTTTAGCATTTATGAGTTTCGTGAAAATTTCAGTTGGGTCCGTGGCGTCTCATCGTATGACATTTTGCGTTACATAAATAAGGTTGGGGCATGTGTTCATACATTTCTGCATACGTCTAAATGTAGATTTACTAATCGGTGTCATCCCACATGTTGTTTTGGGGAAAACCCCTTATCATGCAATTTATCTTTGGGCTTTATACAAATGTCAATCGTTGCATACTATTTGCATTTGGATTTAATTATAACGTCGGTATGAGTAAATATATAAAAGATTTACATCATTTCAAACAGGACTTCTGTTCTGTTCATATTGCAATCAATTACTTTTACCATTAGAAATTTCCGCAATGCATTTATTGAGTTAGCAACGTTTATATCGTTGTAGTTACTTTTTGGTCAAGGGTGTTTATCTGTACGATCTGAAGCTTTAAAATCGATTTGAAACTTTATTTGTATTCCCGCTATTTTACCAAGCTTTGAGGATTAAACAAATGCGTTTGGGATCGTTGATAATTTTTAGGCCACAACGTCTTTTGGTTAAAGAGGAAGGATTTTTAAAATTAAAGTTGTGAATTTCTCTTTTGGAGTTGTACAAACCTTTATTGCACGTGTTGTGGTGCATGAATCTATTTTCTCTTATATGGTGTAAATTGTTGCGCATGTTTTATTGTTGTCTTTGCTAACGTAAGTATTGCACAAACGAGTTTTTGGAAATGTTTTCATATGCGCTGTGTGGTTAATCAACTTTGAAACCTATCGCATGGACGGTAGTGTATTTTTACAGCACGTCTAATCGTTAAGAAGCTTTTGTATTCGAAAGTTTTATAAACTCAAATTGGCATACTGATTGAAAAACCTTGAACTCATTAGGCCTATAGATTTAAACCCTGGTGTAAGAGCAGTGGTAATTAGGGACTAAGGGAGCCCTTGGGTTTTGAAGCGTCAGATGATCCGACTTGCGGTCAGTCTTGAGTTTTGGGTTTCAGTTTTCGAATCTGTGTGCGTTTGTATTAATGGAAATAGTAGGCTTAAGTCTTCCCGGTTAATTATGGGGTGATTTATGCTTCGGTGATCATGCGAATTAAAGTTTTAGGTAATTATTGGCGATTAGATTGGGTTTCGTTTTGGTGGTTTGCTCGTCAGTGTGGCACCATGGCTTATGTGGTTGGTGTACCGTCTTAGCGAGTCCGCGATCAAAGGAAATTTTGGTGATCTGTCTGCTAGAGATGTAAGATTTGAAATTTTAGCTCTCTGTTAGGTGTCAACCTTGGTGCGACAATCTGTCTGGAATAGAATTTTGGGTATGATGTCCACGTTTCGAGGTCACCGTTTAGTCCTAGGCGTCGACTTGTTTTTTTTTTAGGTCAATGGATCTTGGAATGGATGTATGCAACCCGGTTGGATTATGGAAAATAGTGATCTTTCGGTGATGGATTTTGAAAGGAGTTTGGGTATTGAGGATTGAGTATCGATGTGCCCAAGCATTCCTGTGGTGATAAGGATGTTATTTTAGGAATGTTGTGAGATTGGTGTTGGGTCAGAGTTGAGTGACAGCCGAATCTGTGTTAACCGGTTGCATGAAGGACGTTTTGGTGCGCCTTGGAAGAATGTCTTTATAGATATTAGGAGTGGATCAGTATGAATCTGAGGATTCATGGGAGTTTGGTTGCCATCTTTGACGTTGGGTTCGGATCCGTGATGCTCCGAAGGGGATTGATTGGTGAAATGTTAAAGTCACGAACTACCCTAGAGGTAGTAATTGTCACTCTAAGGTTGGGAGACGACCGTAACCTTGTGGGTAAAAGGTTACTTTGGAGAGTTAAGTGTTCGCTCGGTTATGAGTATAATGTGCTCAAGAGGGGCAGCATAGGTGTGTATCAGTACAAAGGTCCTGATAGTAGGTTAAGGGAAATCCTTCTGCGGGCAAAGTTTCATGGGAATCTAGATTTCCAGAACGAAATCATTCTAAGGTTGGGAGGATTGTAACACCCATAAATTTCGGTAAGTAAATGTCACCCGGACATTTCTGTGACTTGTAAACAGTGGGGTTTTTGTTGGGGAATGTATTGTTTAAAGTCCCTCGGAGTACCGGGAGTATTGGCGTTGAAAAAGTCGGATTTTTGGAGTTCGGGGGCACCCGGGCGACTATGCCAGCGATTGTGCTAGAGGGCACAATAGCCTGGCATAATCGCCAAAGCTTGAGCACCCACGGTACATTCCTGGCGATTGTGCCAGCGATTGTGCCATGGCACTATCGCCTGGCACAATAGCCTACGGGTACCAGTGGGTTAAATGTTGCGATTTTCACCATTTCTTCTCATTTTCTCATTTCTATCTTCTTCCCTTTTCTCTCCCAAACCCTAAAACCAAACCCTAACCCATTTTGATGGTTTTCCCCCTTGAACCACATGATTCTTCATCATCTAACTAGTTGGAACCTTGAACCACAAAACCTCCATCTTCATCTTCCTCATCAAGTTCATTCGGTTGGGAGCTCAGGTTGAAGTGTTGGATTGGGTGTTCTTGGAAGTCTCCTTGTCTTCAAGGGTAAGTTTTCTTGTAATAAGGTTATAAATGCTCCATTGGTGGTTTCTTAAGGTTCGATATCTCAAATCTCGGATTTGATGGTTTTGGAGAAATTAGGGTTTTAATCTTGTTTGAGATCTTGGTATTTTTATGTTTGGAGAACGTTTCCTTATGATTGGTTATGGGTATTTATGGGTTGAAATGTTTGGATCTAGGTTTTAGAAGATTTTGGCTTGAGGATTCAAGCGGCCTTCAAAAGAGCTCGTTGGGTGAAATCTAGATTTAGCCTAAATCTAGCAAGGTGAGTTCAAGTTGAATTGTGAAAACGTTGTACATGCCAAAATGTCTATTTTAAAGTGTTTATGTGTTCTATATGAAATTATCAAATGTTGGGTTATTGCTAATCTATGATTATTTGAAGTATTTTAACTTTACAAACTTTGTATAATACCCACGTTTGGGATGTTTGGGAATTTTGATAAAGGTGTTACAAATGAATGTGTTTTGAGGTCTTATTTCATAAATAGATCTTTGGTCAAAGAAATACGTTTTTAAATGTTTGTTGAGTCTCATGCATCATTCATGAAATAGAATTTTTATAAAGTATCACTTGCACATTTAGGTGAGGTACTTGAAAGAATGTTTATAGTCTCATTTTATGATTTTCACTCTTATCAGCAGTTAAATTTGGAAAATGCATATTTTGTGTTATGAGTTCATTTGGAAAATGGGTTGCCTCAACTAATGTTGAGTTTTGAACTAATCTTACTTTTAGTCGCGATGTTTACATATCCGTTGGTCGAGTGCGTTTTATTGTAATTTATTTCATTTACCAATTGGTCAATGGGTTGCTAAGCCTGCGGCTTGGTGTTTTTATTTGATTTGGGGTCTTTGGACAATTGTCCAGTTTTGGTAGCTCGACTTCGAGCCTTGTTGGCAATTTTGGATGAAGCTCGTTAGGTATCAGGTGAGATGTAAGTCCTACGAGCTGCACGTTAGGTATCGGGTGAGATGTAAGTCCTACGCGCTGCACGTTAAGGTTCCGGGTGAGGTATAAGTCCTTCGTGCTCAAGTATTACGATATTAGATGAGGGGCTCGACATAAGAACCCGACGGGGTTGAACTCGAGTTTCCGTGGGTGTACGTTTAAAGCTACTGAGCCTGATATCTCTTGTGTGTACTTTTGTGTATATGACTAGTCATAACAACATAAAATGGGCTTACTTTGTGGACCGTCACATTTTATGGAATCGGGAATCCCCCGTCACCGAAAGGTGTTGTTTTTGGGTATTGAGTTTTATTATCCAAGTTTTCGGTGACGTTTTGTATATTTGGGTTTTATCCTTGATTTATGGGTTGAGTATTATGCCCCACCCGTGGTTTGGGTGTTTTGAAATATAAGGTTTAACCGTACCTTCTTAAATGGAGAGTTCAATCTATATTTGCGCTTTGAGTGAGTTTTGGGTTAAAGCTAATTTATGAAGGGGCGGTTTACATTGGTATCATAATTTTGTAGTAGTTTGATTTGGAAAATGTCCAAATTGGTGTTCTCTATCTAAAATGCATATTATTGGAAAACGAGTCGTTTGCATATTCAAAGCATACCTTTTGAAAGACTATGATTTAAACTGCATTATCTATTTTCACAGACATCTTTATATATGTTGAAAACTCTTGAGCTCACTAGGCGTTAAGCCTAACCTTTTTATTTGTCGGCATGTGCATCAGGTTCCAGTTGGGTTTTGGTTATAGCAGCCATGAAGAGTTGAGCCTTAGCTTTGTGCAAATGTAAGCAGTTGGTGAAGTCTTCCGCAATTTTGGAGATAGTGACTATTATGGGGTTTTAGTAGCACCCGTTCTTATCATAGGCTTTTGTATAGAATGAATGTTTGTATTGAGATTAAATCTTAATTTGTGGTTGTAGATAATTCATTTATTGATGTATTTAGAAAATTTTAAATAAGTTACTATTTTCAGATTTTAGGGTGTTACAAACATTGTGTGGAGGAAGTTAAGAATAAGTACACCGTACCGAGAATGGTTTCGCCAAGGAAACTAGAGGTTCATGCTTCAAAGGTTTATACCCGGACCATTTTTTTCGAGTTTCAAAAGGAGTTGAACAAAGCAATGCATTTTTGTTGTTTGGATGATATCGAGAGGGTTGATGGAAAAAAGAATTCTTACAATTATCCAGAAGAATAAAGATTCAGAGGTGAAATCGACGTTCAAGGTAGTATTAATAATTATGTTGTTTTTGTTGTTATGCTTTTTCCTTATAATGATTGTTTTGTAGTTTTTGTTTTTTAGTTATAATTGTTTTTGTAACTTGAGTTTTGTTAAATTGTATGTAGGTTATTCATGATAGAGAACAGGAGACTATAAATTGCAGCTGCAATTTATTTATTCGTGATGGGATCCTGTGTCGTCATGCGTTGAAAGTTATGATTGAAGATGTATACACTCAAATTCCTGACAGGTATATAATGAATAGATGGAGGCGAGACTTAATTCCTCCTCAATGGCTCCCTGCTAAGGTGAGGTATGGTGAGGTAGATGTTGAAGTAGAAAGGTTGATGGCAAATGTGTTCATATCAGTGGATCGTATTATAGGACGTATCAGGACTGATAAGTCTCTTCTAGAGAAATTTGCTGATATGTTGAATGAGTGGGATGATGGAATTGAGTGTGACATGCCTGCAAAATCTTTCGTTGAGGGCAAGAGAGAGATTATCCAAGATATTATTGGGGTGTTAAAGCCCGATGAAGTCGAAGTTTTTCCTCCAACTGGCATTAGGAACAAAGGATGTGGCACTGGTAAGCGCCTTGTTGGAGCTTGTGAAAGGGCATATCGGAAGAAGCGAAAAAACCCAAACGTCATTGTCGTACGTGTCAAAAGATGGTGAGGCACGATTCTAGGAATTGCCCGATGCGCGGTTTGTAAGGTTTATTTCATATGTTGTTTATCATTTTTGTTTTTGAATTCTGGAATTAGGATTTATGTTAGTAATGGACTCAAATGCATGAGTTTATTTTATTTTTGGTCATGTCAATGTTTGATGGTTGGATGATTGAATGATGCAGAATGTTGCCACAATATTAAAAGTATTTGTGGTGGGGTTTTTTGTTTTGTCTGGTTGTTGGTGTATCTGGGTTTTTAAAAGGTTTACTGGTTTTTGTCTGATATTTTGCTTTCTGTGTGTACTTTCTGGTTCATGGGGTATGTGTTTGTTATATTCAATTAGTTCGAATCTTCTAGAAGTTTTTTTTAATTATATTTTTGGTTGTGTCACTGATTTTTGATTGGTTGTGTTTATTTTTTTCGTAAATTTAATTAGATTACTTTTTGTAATTGTTCGATGTGTAATGATGACATGAAGATATTGATTTTTTTTTATAAATTATAGGATTAGTCTTTAATATGCGGCCTCTTTTATTCCTCATTACCGCTTTTACATTTAAAATAGATACCCTCTTTCTTTCTTCTTATCATTTTCAGAAAAACCCTAATTGTTCATCAATGGCTGGGTCTTCCTATTCATCGACTGCTAATTCAGACTTCTACCCCAAATCGTATGCTCGTGTTATGGTTAAGCACCACATGAAGCTTGTCTCTGAAATAAGCGAGCTAGAGGAGGCCTTGAAGATGTGCCGCAGAAAGAAGAGAGCTCCTTATTAAGTACGAGAAAGCCCTTGAAGATATGATGGTTGCGATGATGGAGAATCAAACCCTAAAGTATCGCTACAAGTGTTTTCAACAAGCTTGTACCTGTGATGCGAGCCAGCGTTTTTCTTACCCGTTTGAGGATTGATGTGGGTATGGAGTTTAAAAATGCATGGGGTTAAATGGGTTTTTGGTTTTTGAAGTTTACTTTAGTTATGTAGGGGTTGGTTGATGGGGATGGGGTTGTCTATGGTGTATTTCGGTTGTTTTGATGAATGTTGTTTTGTGATTATTGGTGATGTTATTAACTAGTACGTTTCATCCATGGGGGGTTATTTTGCTTTTTTGGTGAAGGAGGATGGATGGTAAATATGGTTTAGATGTATTTTCTAATGTAGATGGTGTTCATCTTTTGGATATGTAAATCTTTATGGTGAATGAAGTTATATTTTGGGTTTACAATCTCTAATGTATTTTTTTTTGTTGATGTATTTTCTGGTTTGTTATATTCTATATTCAATGTCTGCGTCTTACCTAATAATGTTTGTTTTTGAATGTTAGTATGATGATTAGTGTAATTTATGATGTCTGAATCGTATGTGTTTCTGTGTTGCTGGCAGCATAATATTGAATGCAAAACAAGCATGGTTTATATCCTATTGATTTGTAATAAATGAATTATTATTATATGAATTATCATTCATATAAGTGGAATTATCAATAATATGATTAAACATATTTGGTTTTGGTTTTATTTGATGTTTAATTTTACAGGAATGTATCGGTTTTGGTTTCACTTATGTCCCAAGCATGAATAACTATTCATTGTGTGTTGTGTAAATGTAGTTTGATAATCATGAAACCCAATTCATCATAAGCAAAAATACCCAGAGGAAGGTCTTTCACATGTTTAAGCCTAGAGAGATAAAACCAAACTATTGTAGGTGTTCTAAATTAATAATGCTGAAATAGAAAATATGCAATACTGTCTTCAGTTTATAAAGCATATCTAAAGCATGATTCTCTCCCAACGAACTGAGTTTGCATGCTTTAGTATGTCGTTCCGAACATTTGGTGGTATAGTGAAGAACTTCGCAACCTCGTTCTGAACCCATGCCTTCTTTTCGTTGAAGTCACTCAGAACAATCTTCGCAACGTATTTCATCTTCAAGTCCGATATCTGAGTTGCCTGCTTCTTCTCCATGTTGTCGAATCCTGTTAGCCACTTCCTTAGATCTCCCATGAAGGTTTCCATCATCCTCATTACAAACACGCCATTGTCGTCGTAATTGTGGTGTGTTTGCCAATCCATTTGTGCTCTTTTCTGGCCAATGCTGTCAATTGCTTCTGCTACCGGATTATCGAGTGTCTTCAAATGTTTAATCATCAACATTTGCTGAAATAATTCGTCAATATATATTTGTCAACAAAAAGTGAATGTTGGAATCAATAACAGTGTGTAAATGTTTGTTTGGGATTAAGTATAATACCATCACATCAGTTGCATAGGCATAATGCTTGTACAATTCATCATCATCCATTGGCTTTGCATGCTGATTGTCCAGGATTACTACATCTGGGTTTTTCAGGTTGAATACGAGCACATAAAAGTGTTCGTTCTTTATCATTGGGAAAAACACCTATTGTTCATACTTGTATCGTTAATTGTTTTCGGTCTTAATGGAGTTTTATTATCATCAAAGTATAACTTTAGTTGATGTAAACTTACTAGATCAACGCCTTTTAGCTTCATAGCATGTCTGTTGGTCCTTGTTGCAGCTGCCATGTTTCTTCTGAACCATGCATACATTTTTTGCAGATTAATATTACTGTTGCGCAGCTGAAGGTCTCCCTGATCATTGGAGGCAAGCAACGTTTTTTTTGTTAGTGTTGTGTCAAATTTGCAATACTATATTGGAATTGATGGGTAGATAAAGCAAAATTTGCATACCACTTTGTTTGTATTGAAGAAATAGCGCTTAGGGGAGTCGCGATTTCTGTATTGTTCTTCATAATTCAACAAGGATGCCCATGTATCTATCACCTCCTTTTTCACCGATATGTTTGCTGCCAAGCTTTCCATTGACACCCGATTCATGTATGTGCCATCTTTCCCTAAGAAAACGTTGTCCCTATGTGTAAAAGTATAGTTTGAGTTATTTATTCAGGTTAAGAAAATGTAAGCATTTTCAAAGGGCTTAAAAAGTTTCATGTATGAATTTGAAGTACTTACAGTGTATCCCCAAGGGCTGCTAACGCCCACCCATGTACACGTTTCTCCTCTGTAGTGACGTTAAAGTCGACACATCGTTGAACGTACGGGGAACGTAGATGATATGCTGGTCTTTTCTCTCGTCTGTTTTCCCGTAGAGCTGCCTGCCCTTGTTCTACTCCTTCGTCGTTGTCTTCGATGTCCTCAAAGTACGAAGTCATCGGTATAGGAGAAAATGTAACTGCCTTCTTACCCTTGTCTTGACTTCCATGGCTACTGCATGACTTCAATGCTGATATCAGTGCTTGTGGATTTGGTGGAACATGTGCACTTGCTGAGTGTGATTTTTCAGGGCTTATGCCAAGGTCAAAGCAAGGTGCTTCCACTACAAAATCATGGTATTTACTTTTTGATGAGGACTTCTTCTCCTCTGACTTTTGGACTTCAGTCTCAACTGTCTCAAAGACTTCTGCTACAAAGGTGGGTGATTCCCAACATGCGTCAATTTCTGCAGGTGTATAGACGTCCTCATAAACGACCATTGCCATGGAAGTTTCATATTCTTTCTCTTCCCCTTTTGATTCATTTTTTCCATGACTTGAAGTCCACCTGCTTGTATTGAACAGATTATTCATATCCTTTTTGTATTTCTCAAATGCAGGGTCATTTGGAAATGTTGTTGTTGCACTTTCTAGCCACTTCTCTGCCTCACCTTTTGCATTCATCAATTGGTTCATCAGCAGGTCTAGGTATCCAACATACCCCTGTCCAAACAGTGAACATGAATTTAAGATATTTAAATTATAGTGGTTTCATTTATATAGTAGATTATAAACCTGCTTCCCTAAGCTTGCCGGAGGTGTGTGCGGAACTTGACTACATTCTCCATTGAAAAAAGGCCTTTTAGCTTGGTACATCACTTTTATTGGAAGTAATCCGAACCCACCATTATCAAGTTCTATCGTTTCTCTTTTTCTCAGGTGTCCATATTCCACATTGTAATGGCTGGTTTTTTTACTTCTACTTCTACCTTGTCGCTGATAGTGGCCTCCACATAAAGTAGTTGTATGAAAATTCAATTGTTAATAGTTTACAAGTAGTTGGAGGTTAGTTCGTGATATATATATATATATATGTTTTAAAATTGGTATCAAATCGAACGGGGGTTGTCTGAATGTTTAAGGTTCACATGCTTATCATTTTCTGTCAAGTGCATGGTATGTATTGCAATTTGGAATAATGTTTCTGTTCAAATGAATTTGTCTCTTATTATTCATATATTTGCTTCTCCATGATGGTGTAGAAGTACTTACAGTGAGGTATGTAAGGGGTCCAGCATAGAAGCACATGTCACTATCCCTCCTCCATTTGTCCTTGCTTGTCTTCAACTTGTCAAAGATGTATTTGCTCCAGTTTATTTCATTCACCATCGCCTCATTCTGTAACTTTGCTATGAAATTGAGGTTGCAACTTCCCATGCTGTTACAGTCTGCCATTAGGTTGACAAACAAAACCAGGAAATTCATTTTGAACATAAAATCAGACTTATTATTATGTAGAATAAGATTCATTATATCTGTTGGCCTTATGTTTAGCTTCTCGAATTGTTTTCTCCAGTCCTTTGTCAGTTTCAGTCCAAAACTCTTGTCATCCGACTCTAGTAGGTCTATTCCCCCTATTGGAACTCCTAATATCTCATGTACAGACTCTATTGTTATCGCTATACTGCCTGTGCGTAAATCTAGTTATATCTTCCTAGTGTCAAGCATGTCTACAACGAAAAGTCCTAACTTCGATGGTACTCCAGATATCGTCATTTTGATCAATGAGCCTAAACCCAATTCATTAACAGCTTTTTCCTGATCTGGGGTTAATCCTTTTATAGTGTCATGCAGTGTCTTGGGGGACGTCCGTGTCCTCAGAGTGTCGAATTTTATTCGTTTTCTGATGGAATCAGATGTATCTGAATTTGTTGGTTTCCTTTTCTTCTCTGTGTCCTCTAATGGGTTATCTGCAGGGTGCATATCCGTTGGATTCAACTATTCTGAATTCCCTGCATAAACATTTAGATTATGTTGTTGATAAACTTGTGATCTGCTTAAAGGTTTTGGCAATAGTTATTTGGGATTTACCTTCTGTCTTTATGGTTGTGTTACTTGATGAGCCCTTGTCTTTCAAATATGTTCCCACTTTCTCTGCAGTAGACCCATTGATCTCGTTTGTTTTCTGTAAGCGTGCATGTGTTGTGCTTCTTGTGGATCTAGACGAACTCCCAATATTAATGATCGGTACCGACTTGAAGTCTTTGTCGTCTGTTACATTTGTTTTTTAATGAAACAATGAGTAATGTTATGACCTGTTTATAAGTATTCAATGTCAATGTGATGGTTCTAATAACTATGGTAAGAATGTTACCTGTATTCCTTTTTTTCTTCCGACTGTATGCTTTTAGCGGTTTATCTTTCTGCTTCGTTTCAGCTGCTTCTTTTCCTTGATTCAACATGAATTGGAAATGTAGTTATGGTTGAGTTACCTTTTACTCCTGCAGTGTGTCTCTCCCGGTCTTCCGTCTTCAAATCTTTCATTAGCGTCTCCACTCCTGTATTTTGTTTTAAGAATACATGTTAGTTCGTAATTGGCGGTGTTTTTTTATTTTCAGAATCATTAATTCAAAGTTATTATTTCGTTGTCAAAATTTGTCATCATTTGTTTGATGATTCCCCAATCATGCAACACACTTCCTGCAAGATGTGTCATGAATGTGTATTCATGAATATGATAATGAATATTCAAAAGTGAATACAAAATCACGATTCATCATTCATGGTTTGCAAAGACTTATTCTTGAACTGTGTTAATGAATATATAAACATGATTTTTTCTTAAACCAAACAATACACATTTTGAATATTTTTTGAAGTTCCTATGCTCATAATACTGTAAATAGAATATCATTAAACAAAAACTTATTTTATCCTGTATTGGTTCTTCCCTTTTTTAATTTATTGATTTTAAAAAATGTTTTCAATAACAATCGTAATTTCAAAATATATACCAAATGTAGGAATTGCTATTAACTATTATTGATTACATTTACAGAAATTGTATCATGCAATCAGGAAAATCCTTTCTAATTTATTTTTCAAATCTTGATTTCGCAATGTTAAATTTGGGGATATTTCAAATACCTTCATTTTGAGTCGATTGAATGTTGTTTGAATTTGAGTTGACTACGATTTGTTCATTGACAACGACTTGAGGTGGTTGGGGATGCTCGATTTCGACGGCAGGTGCATTATTTTCCTCATCGTTGTCTAAATCGATCTCGATTGGTGTGGTCGCAGTGTTCTTGAACCGGGAAAAAGAGTACTTCAGCATGATTCTTGAACTTTTTCTTCTTCCTGTGAATCGAGAATCAAAATCCCTAAATGTTAACAATTCATCAAACAATACACTTAATATTTAGGTTTCTTTGAAGATACCTCGATTACGATCTGCCATTTAGATGATTCGGTTTCTGGAAACTAGATATAATCTCTCTTGCAGTTTTTTGCGGAAACTGAATCAACAGGGAGAGTTTTTTCCGGGAACTGATTATTCAGTTATCACGATTCCATGTTTAGAAGATGATTCAAAAATCTTTTATTCCCATTATACCTTTTACGGCCTATGAATTGCCCAAAAAAAAATTAAAAATTAAATTGATTTTCTGAATGGATATGAAGTGATCTATGTCGTTCATTTTTAAATCAATGGATTAGAAAGGGGTTTCAAAGGTTGCATGAAATGGTAGAGGTTTTATATTAAACTACCCCTATATATATATATATATATATATATATATAGAGAGAGAGAGAGAGAGAGAGAGAGAGAGAGGTTCAGGGGAAAACCTAAAAATACGAAAAACTGAAGAACACTCTGGTAACTCTTCATCTGGACGATATGCATTGTGCATACAGGTAAATTATGTTTTTTTTTAATTTTTATACACAAGTGCATTATGCACAAATTACTTGTATGCACAAGTGCATGTCGTCCAGATGAAGGGCTACCAAAGTGTTCTTCAGTTTTTCGTTTTTTTATGGTTTTCCCTTTAACCTGACCTTATATATATATATATATATATATATATATATATATATATATATATATATATATATAGACAGAGGTTCAAGGGAAAACCTCAAATAAATGAAAAACTAAAAAACACCTTATCAACCGTTAGATTAAATGATCTGATGGATGTGATTAAATGGGCGGTTACAACAATATTTTTTGAATTAAAAAACTCTAGACCCCTATTTTTTTATTCGAAAAAAGAGAAAATAAACAAAATTCGAGCGAAATAAATTACACCAAAAAAACAATCATATTTTTCTCGTTAATTTGAAATCCATATTGATATACCTTTTCATCCATTTTTTCGTGGTTTTTTGGTTTTCTATTTATTTAGGGTTTTCCCTTGAACCTGACCCTATATATATATATATATATATATATATATATATAGGGGTTAAATCATGTGAGAACCAAAAAAAGATTGAGAACCGTGAGAACCGATCTAAGCCGTAATTTGGTTTTGATCCTATGGTTTTAATTAAAAGTTGTTTCATTTCTAGTTCATTTCAAAATTGTCATTGTCTTTAATGAGTCTTTAATGACCATGGATTAAAATTAATTAATGGTTTAGATTGGTTTTCACGGTTCTCAACCTATTTTTGGTTTTCATTTGATTATCGTCCTATATATATATATATATATATATATATATATATATATATATGTATATATATATATATATATATGGGGCCATTCAAGGGAGAACTAAGTTATCTGTGGTAACCGTGAGATCCAATCTTAACCACAAATCAGAAGATAAATTAGGAAATCAATAATTTTGGTAATTTTAATTAAAATTTTTAATTAAAGGTATTTTAGGTATTTTTGAGATCTTCTCTCTCTTCTCTTCTCTCTCATCTCTCCAGCAAATATTATTCCGGCGAATACATGATGCCCACTGGATACACTTTATAAACATCGAAAATACGTGATGCACACTGTGATACACTTTGTAACGATCGAAAATACATGATAGCACACTATGATACCTTTTTGTAAACATCGAAAATACGTGATAGCGCACCGTGATACACTTTGTAAAGATCGAATAAACATCAAAAATAAGTGATGCACACTGTGATACACTTTGTAAATATCGAAAATACATGATAGTATACTATGATACCCTTTTGTAAACATCAAAAATACATGATAACACATTGTGATACCCTTTTGTAAAAGGAAATAAGAAAAGTTAGGAATTAGGTTATATTTTAGGAATTAAACAAATTTACTAAAATATCATTTTCTATTTATTTAAAATTAATATTAATTATTCTAAATGTGTGGTTCATATTAAATCACACAGTTACCACAAACTACCTAGTTTTCATCTGATTAAACCCATATATATCGAATTGTCTATATATGTATATATTAAATAAATGACACCATATGACTCAATCTTTACACACCCTAAAAAAACCATTAAGAATCAATAAGGCGTCAAATGTATCCAAATTCTCCATATTCTCGAAATTTTCAAATTTTTCCTACATCTCAATTCCCACAATATCCTCAAAATTTTCCAAATGTTGTTCAATTTCTAATTTTAATCCCCATCCTTAATATTAACAAATTAGAATTCATATAAAAAAGTGAAAACTAATATTATATATATATATATTAAATTTATATAATAATAAGGTTACATTTAATAAATAAAAAATGAAAAGTAAAGTTTTTGTAAAAATCTCAATTTTAGTAGTTTTATTGAGTTTCTTATTTTGTTGATATGACAATGATGTTCTAATTAATAATGTAATCTTCAAAATGAAAAATATGTTGAAGTTGAATACAAAATTTTTATAAATTTTGAACTTTAATTTTATATTTTAAAAAACTTTTAAAAAATCTATCAAAAATGCTCTAATACATTATTAAATACACATATATCTACTGACGAAGGATCGTGTGAGAAGTTGAGTTAACGATGAGAAACATGAAAATTGGATTTGAACCGTTGATCTATTTTAATCTCAAGTCCTCCTATGAATTACGAGGCTGTTTGTTTACCTCTTAATGGTTCGATTAAGAAGCAACCTCTGAATCGCTAAGAGGTAAATCATGTTTGGCAAAAAAAAAGACTGTCTCTTAATGGTTCCAAAATCCTCTTAATAATTTTGTATTCTGACCCTCCCTAAACCATTAAGAGCCCTGATTTCATTATGAACAATTAGCAAACAACCATATTTCTTTTTACACTATATCATAAAAATCTCTTAATCATTCATACCACTTAATCATTCTGCACTAAACCATTCAGTAACTGCCAAACAACCCCTACAACTTAGAAGGGAATTAAGCCGGTGTATTTTATTTTGGTGCATCTGATGGTGCTTTCATTTCTCATCCACCGGTTGATAACCAGTTATGACGCTTCTCACCGGAAGCAGACGCTGTATCTCCTAACCTACATATCATACAAATGAACGTCAGAAACTACTTTTTATATTTTTAACAAAAATCATTTAACCTGATTACAAATATAAATACGTGTCATACCGAGAAACAAACAAGGTTTAAAATCTCAAAAACCTGTGCCCACTGCCCACCCACCCTAATTACACAGACAAGTGCATCAGCTCAATTTAGCGGCGACGCTGCTTACGGTTAGTGAAAACGAAACAACAAAACCCAAGAAACCATTGGAGATGGAGGGTATTCCAGAGTCTGTAACAGAGGCCGTGAATAGAACTTCAACCAACTTCGAAGAATTCCGAACTCATTTCGTTGATTTCTTACCCCTTTGCGAACCTCACAATCTCTCCGAATTGGACCCTCTTCACCGTGCTCAATCTCTGCTCTTGCTCGCCAAAGCCACCACCACACTCTTCACATGTATCTATATATCTCTCTCCCTCTTTTTTACACATAGAGAAGAAAGAAAGTGGATTCTCATTTTGATATGTTGTTTGTTTTTCCAGTGAAGCTGCGTTGCAATGGTGTTGATTCAGATGACCATCCTGTCAGATCAGAACTTGTAGGGTTTGTTTGTTCGTTTTTGCTCATTGGTGCTTGTTTCTTATTAACTTGTCGATTGAACTGTGTTTCTTGCTTCTTTTAAATTCATTTCGTTATTATCTGTGGTTAATTATCGAGTTCTGGATATGTAGGAGAGATTGAACTTGTATCAGGAGAAGTTGGACAGGTGCATAAATTTGAGCAATGGTCAGTTTTCTTCTGTGAATAGTTTATTTCAGTTTCAAAATTAGGGGCTGTTTGGTAGTTATTGAATGGTTTGGTGCAGAATTATTAAGTGGCGATAATGATGGAAAGGCTCTTATGATATAGTGCAAAATGAATTATGGTTGTTTGTTAATCGTTCGAAATGAAATTAGAGTCCTGAATGGTTAAGGAGGTCCAAGATACAAAATCACTCAGACGGTTTTGGAATCATTAAAAGGTTGACTTTTTTTTTTGCCGAACACCTCTTAGCAATTCAGAGGTTGCCTCTTAGTGGAACTATTAGTTGCCAAAACAAATGAATTGATGAAACCTTTTGGATTTCGGTGCTGTAAAATGGAAGCCATCTTAGGTCTGCAACCATAAGCTAGCTTTATTTGTTGAACTTATTGAAAAAGTCCCGTTTCATTAGCAGATAAGCTAGCTTTTTGAAACGCCTTTTAACAAGCTCCAAGGGATTTTTCCCACTTTTTTCCATTCATGCCTCTTATATTTTTCCATTTAATTTTTCAACATATGTCTTTTTGGGTCATTTTACGTTGTTGTCCGGCATATCAACTAGTTTTTACCAAACATGACTGGTTTATCAGCTTGTTTATCGGTTAGTTTGCCAAACATAGCTGAATGATTGGGTATATTTGCTTGTAATAACTTCAAGATGTGTTAATGAACTTATTATGTCCATGACAATGTGCAGCTCCCCTGCGACCTTCAACTACTTTAAACTATCAGGCAGCAACCCGTTTCATCGACCATTCGTTGCCTGACCTTACCCCTGGTATGTGGCCCCTACCATTCTTAACATGCAGTTGAAGGTTTTCTTTCCTGTTTGCTGGAATATCATTTTTGTAACTTCACAGAGCAAAAGAAGAACATGAGGGAGATCAGTAGACGGGAAGGGGTAAATCGTGGGAATTCAGAGGGAAATGTCAGTAAGAGGAGGAAGTATCTTTCGTCGGATAAAACTTCTGTAAAGACTGCTGCCCAAGAGTTTCTCGAGAAAGCAGCCCGCGAGCTTCTTGGTGATGATAAAAGTTCCTTCAAGGGGCCTTTAAAGCCTCAAGATTCAGACGAAGATGACATGTCTGTCAGCTGATCCTTAGGTATGCTTGATCTTATAACACATTTACTCGTGTTCTTACTTCTTACTCTTTGTTTTTGTTATTGATTGAAGTTAGGTATATTTTTCTTACTTGTTTTTTCTCGGTTCTATGTTCACCATGTGCTAGTCTTTGATCCTTCTACCTGTTTGCTCACTCTCTTTCCGTCTTGCGTATGCTCTACTCTTTGGGGTAGAGATAAGGTCTACGTACCCCCCCCCCCCCCCCCCACCCACCCACAAAAAAAAAGACCCTACTTTCGAGTGGCATTTATGGGGTCGGTCAGTTTTGTTATTAAAGTTCTATGTATTCAAACATCTTTTTAGGAAGGGTGTTGCTCTGATACATCAATGTTTAGCTAACTAAATATAATAGATCAAAGCCTTTGTCTTTCGGGTTTTCTCGTTGCAAATTTTTGTAGTCATCTTTTGGTCTCAACTTCAGAATATGACTGTTTAAGTGGTATAATGTGCAATTAGTATCACCAACCATTTTGGGTTTCCTTTGGCATTGCACTTGCACCATCCACATTGTTTATTAAATCCATTGATAATAAGCTAAAAGTCCACCAATCTGCATTGTAGGATGGGTTAAAAGATAAGGAGTATGATTCTCAATATTTTGGTTATATACAACTGGAAAGTAAGAAATATAATTGGAATTAGGTTGATCATTACAAACTTGATATCGATAAATCCATGAGTTTTGACAAAAAAATTAGAACTGCAATTAAGAAATGCTGGACCCATATTAGAATTGAAGCTAAATAAATCAAGCCACAAACTGTACTCTGTTCTACCTTTTGAAATCACTATAGACCATTAAGATCTAAAAACTCGTAAGTTGATTTTTTTTAAATCTCTCTCTCTCTCTCTCAAATGGGCAAGTAATCAAAAAGATCTTAGGATAGTGAAGGACTTAATATTCGGGAAAAAACCCAGAGAGGATATAAAATCTTACAATAAACTTTGCTAATCTATTTGTAAAAAACACAAGACTGGAGATTAATACCTTGAACAACAGAAATTGAAACCTTGCACGTTATGGATGTTGAAGTTAAATATACGCATCTACTATTTGAATCTTGGTTGTGTGTGTGTGTATATATATAAGTGCTCAGTGGGCTAAGCACAGGTGGTGGTTTGGATCAAGAACTTTTTGTCCCTCCTAGAATCATGCTTTTTCTTACTGGGCGTGTCGACTGCAGTGGTCATCATGGGGAGGAAAATTGCAATCTAAATTGTCTTTGGAGCTATTTGTGTTTTTATTTTTGCTATATCTGTGGGGATTTGTGGGCACTATCATGAATTAGCATTGATCTGTAGATCCATATTTTTTCATAGTGGTGTTTGTTTTAATTGCAGAGGGTGGTTATGGTGGTGAGTATTCTTTTGGTTTCATGAGAAGTAGTGGTGGTGTTTGTGGTTTTTGTTGGATAGGATGGTGCTGATGTATAGTGATGTGAATTTGGGTGTGTAATTGCCATCTTGTGGTGTTTGGCCATGGAGTAGTTGTGATGGTGTTAGGTAGCGATGATAAGCATGATAATGGAAAAGACGATCTAGACAAGTGTGAGTCTTATTTATGACTACTTTAGGTTATTTTGATCATTTTCAAAGTTGGGTTACAACTAAAAGTGGAAATTTTGTGAAGCATAGTCCAGGTTCTATTCTTTTTAGACATAAAAGGGAGTGACCATATGAATAAAAAACGTAAAAATGCAAGGGCTAAAAAACGTTCTTCCAAAAGGCCCCTCAAATGGAGGCTAGATGGTGCCCCCTAGAACAAAGGCGAAAGAGTGTGTTGAGTCATCTATATGTGGTAGACCACCGACTCTGGTACCATGTAAGGATATATGGAACTCCTTCCAATCTCTCTAAAAGACCCTATATATATAATTATATATATAGGGTTGGGTTCCAGTGAGAAGTTAGTTAACAATGAGAAGCGTGAGAAGTGGTTATCAACCATTGGATGAGAAATGGACGCACATTAGGATGAGATGCACCGAGATACACCACATCAATTCCCTTTTAAGCCGCAATTCATGGGAGGGCTTGAGATTAAAAGAATTTCAACGGTTCAGATTCACTTCTAACGCTTCTCACCATTAACTCAACTTCTCACACGATCCTTCGCCTATATATATATATATATATATATAGAGAGAGAGAGAGAGAGAGAGGTTCCTACATATATACATGTTTGAGGGTATGTGCCTAGCCGATGTAGGACCCCAACAAATACGTTCCAGAATGTCTTGACTCATGGTAGACATGTCTTCTAGCACTAGTAAGTTTCATTGTCTCATCCTAGGCACTTACTATACGCTCGGAAATGTGACCATCCACCACATACTCTTCCTAGATCTTTCCGTGAACCTAATTTTCTCATGATTTCAAAAATAGTTTCGTGGATTTTCCATCAATTTCTCATTACAAGCGCTTGATGGGTTGCACATGGGTATTATTATTTGAATTACACAATGCTGGTTCTCAGGCCTCCTTTGTTTGCATTTCTTGTTTGGTAAAGCCATGTATCACTTGTAGCTATAAGAGTTGGATATCAAGAATGTTTTTATGACAATTTTGAAAATACTACATACTATATTTTGTTTTCCCATATCAAATGTTGTAATAAACAGTTTCAATATGTATGCAATAGGCCACTTGGATGGTGAAATCTCATTTTTGATGAGCGATGAAATTGTAAGAATTTGTTTTCTTGGGCAAACTTCGAAGCTAATACTATACCGATGCTATTGATTTTGGTCTACATGATTCTCCTGATCTTTGGTTCTTTTTCTGACCATCGATCTCGTTTTATGGACAAAAAAGTAGCGACATGATCAGTCTATCCTTCTGTAAATATGATATCATCTTCATGCTTGTTGTGAGCACATTTGTCCGAAAATGTCAGTTTCCGGCTGAAAAGACCAGTGGCCAAAAGGCAATCAAAATATGTTATAAACTGGTCGAATAAACGAATTTTGCAGAATCATGGTCAAATCTATTTTACTAACAAATATTCCTCATTTTTTTCCGCTACATGCATATCTATGGCCAAAAAAATTCCATGATACCATCTGTTTTTTTATGCAGGATACCATGGCCAGTCTTTGGAGTACATATCCTACATGTTTGGTAGAGGTAAGTTCTGCATACGTTTTACTCTTTTGAGACCCTACCTCATGTGGGATTTACTGCACTCGTTTATACAACATGTTATTTTGAACCCACTCTTTGTTTTTTTGGTGGGTTCACATGAATGTTATGACCTATGGAGTAGGATTTTGTGGTATAAGATTGGCATATTGCTTCTAAATTTCGAAGTTGTAGTTGATGTGGTTCTTGTTACTTGTGGTGATGATTGAGGTGAAAATTATCTCGGATTGGGTACTTGGGTTGGCCTCGGGTCGGTTATAATTTGGACAGGTTAACCCACTCGCTTTTCATTGGTCAGACCTTAAAGGACCGGTTATCATGGCTACAAAGGCGGGCATATACTAACGTCTTTTTGACATTTTTGCTTTGAGATGTCACTCTATAGTGATTAGTTTTAAGATCATATTAGTGATTAGTTTTAAGAGCATATTCGTTCACTAGTTTCAGTGGTTGGTCTTCTTTCAATACAAATATATGAGACTTCAAATGTAGGATCCTACACTCACTGGATTTGTTTGGTTTGGTTTGGTATATATATATATATATATATATATATATATATATATTTGATTTCATGGGTTGAGTTCTGGTGAGAAGTTAAGTTAACGATGAGAAGCATGAGAAATGGTTATCAACCGTTTGATGAAAAATGGACACACATTAGGATAAGATGCACCAGATCAATTCTCTTCTAAACCGTAATTCATGGGAGGGCTTGAGATTAAAAGCGATCAATGGCTCAGATCCACTTCTCACCATTAACTCAACTTCCCACACGATCCTTCGCCTTGATTTCATTATATATCCTATATATTTCAATTTTAAGTAAGCAAAGTGGCTCTCATCACTAAAAACCACCTCTTTATTGGTGGACGATAGAGGAAAGGTATGCATACAATATACTCACAGATCTTACTTCGAATGGGATGATACCGGGTACATTGGTTTGGTTTAGGAATGAGAATGGAAATTGATGGTGTTTGGTTCAAACAATGACAAATTACGTTTTTAGCCCCTGTGGTTTGTTGAGAATTTCAATTTTTGTCCATATGGTTTTGAAATTATATTTTCATCCCTATAGTTTATAATTCATTACCTTTTTTATCCTTATGGTTTAATTTTTATTGCTTTTTTCATCCATATGGTTTGCAATTCATTTCTATTTTAGTCCTTCATACTTAAAAGTAGTATTTTGGCTTCAGGGACGAAAATAGAAATAGTTGCAAACCATGGGGATGAAAACTGAAATTTTAAAACCACAAGGACAAAATTTGCAATTTTTAACAAACCATAGGGACTAAAAACGTAATTTACTCTTAAATTTATGTTCGATTTTCTTCCTCTCAATGTTTTAAAACTCGGTTTTTTGGTTGACCCGGTGTGGTGACCGGGTCACGGTTCAACCACCGGGTCAACCAAATACATTAAAAAAACACATAACTGACATAAGCATAAGTTTTTCATCAATCCAAATACATCAACCGGTTCAACTGGTTTTTGGATAAAACCGGTCGGTTCACTTCGGGCCATAAATTGCCATAAACCCGGTCGCAATTGACCGGCCCTCTTCCTCGGGTCCCGGTTCAACCGGTCGGGTCGACCCGGTTTCAATGTTTTAAAACCCCCCGGCCGGTTCAACCGGTTGAACCGGGAACCGGTGAAAAGACCGGGTCAATTACGACCGGTTTTTTGAGAAATTACGGCCTGGATTGAACCGCCGGTTTTTTGATAGAACCGGTTGACCCGGTCTTATTGAACCGGTAAAACCTGGGTTGACCCGGTTAAAAAATCAATTTCGTATAATTGTAAGGTAGCGGCTAGGGTTAAAAAATCAATTTCACAAATCATCGACTCCATGCTCGATTCCACACTCAAACGCAAGGTGACATTTTTTTATTTCTATATATATTAATTTGGTGTTAGTTTATTATTAGTTTTTTACGTGACATTAATATTTTTTTTATTTGATATTGTAGAAAGTGACCATGTTGTTGATGACCATGAAGTTGAGAGTGAATTTCAATTACTAAGCGATCGCTTGATGCATTTAACACTCCAATGTCTCAAGATCCATGATTTGGTTTGAACGTTATGTTTCGTTTTGATGTATTTGGATTTATGAAAAACTTATGCTTATATGTGTATTTTTTATGTTTTTTGGATTGATGTAAAACTTGTTGTTATGTGTTTTTTTAATGTTTTAACTCGTGGACATCAAATTCTTGGTTTTATATATATATATATAGGAAAATGAAAAATACATAGAATTTCTTGAAATCGGGTCAACTAAAAAACCGGTTTTTAAAACATTGTTTCATCTCTATTATGGTGAACAAGTTTTTTCAATATAAAACGTCTTTAAATGAACACGTAACTAACGTCTTACACAAATGTGTTATAATAAAATTGTTAAGATTAAATTATATGATCTAATAATATCCATTTTATGAAACTTGGTGCAATTATTATTGATTTAATATATTCGTGTATGGAGGTGAGTTTAAATGAAAACTCATTTTTCAATGTGCATATGAGGACAAATCTTAACCATTGATCAAAACTTAGAAAATTAATCAATGGTTAATACATAATAAGGTTAATTGAGAAATGATTAAGAACAAAATTGGAAATTTGAACCAGTGCCTACCTTGTTTGTCTTTTTATTTTATTTTTTAATTAAAAATTTTTTAACCCTTTAAACTTTAAAATAAACTATCCTAAAAATTAATAATATTTTAATCAAACAAATTACAACAAAAAAACGAGAATTTTGTGCTATTCGGTATGAAATCCATCTTGATATAGTTTTTTTTTTCGTTTTAACCGTTTTTTACGTGAAATTCTGTTGGGTCATCTGAATATTTGAAGATGACCTCCTGATCTTCCATCTTGTAGCATTCTACTTAGAATATGTTTGAGGTTCTTTTAGCAACTTGGTTTCTATACAAATGTTCGGTGAAGTCGAAGATTAGCCGAAGAAGACAAAGAAGGAGTACATCTCTCAAAGCGGATTGAAGATAGTCTCCTCAGCCTAAAGCCAAGTATGCCTAAGTGATTAACACCATCGGCCAGGATGGTGTCAATCTCATATCTTCAGGATTATGAAGGTGTTCTCACATCTTCAGGAGCCGAAGATCTCTTCAAGTCATCGGCAGCCGATGATCTTTCTTTGGAAGCTGAAAGATCTCTTCAAGACATCGGCAACCGATGATCTCTCCTTTGAAGCTGAAGATGCTCTCACATCTTCAGGAGCCAAAGATGTCTGAAGATTTGTTTCAAACACATTGTACTTTTCTAACAAAGTATATTTGTGATATCTTGCATTGACGTGGACCTCATCTGAAGATCAGATAAAGTAAGCTTTGTCTCCTACACTCTTTTAAGGAAAGGTCTCTACCATCCTCTGCAGGTCAACACTTCAAGCCAAAACACGTCAAGACAAAAGGTACATCCTGTACCATGCAGAAGACCTATGTCCATTCCTTGCTCAACAGGTGTCTCATGCATTAAATGCATGAGGCACTATAAATATGATGGATGTTTCAACATGCAAGATCAACCATCTCTACTACCTTGAAGTTCTCTAAGTGCTTGGCAACTTTCTCTCTACGAAGATCTTATTGTTTTCTAAGTGTTTTACAATTGTTCTTCATTCTCTATGTGTAAGATTGTTTGAACATATCTCATATGTTCTCTTCCGCAACAATCAAAGTTTTCTATGTGTAATTCTTGATTTCAAATCAATAAGAATTAAATTAAGTGAAAAAAATGTGTGTATTGTATTCAATCCCCTTTTTACAATACTTTTCTTATTTACTTACTGCTATTTGGAACCAACAAGTGGTATCAGAGCGGTTTAGTTTAATTCAATAACTAGATCCGCAATGGCCTCCTCTTCTTCTTCTTCTTTGAACAATGTTTTTTCTCAAAACACCACTGCTGTTTCATACGACAATGGCTCTATAGCCAAACCACCAAAGTTTAACCCCAATAACTTCTTCCTGTGGAAAAGTCGTATGATACTCTTCTTAGAAGGAGTTGACAGCATATATCCTACTATCTTACATGAAGGTCCTTTTATTCCTAAAGTTTGGGACCGTTACAATGCAGACAAGGCAAAAGCTGATGAGGACTCTTCTGAGGAAGAAAGAACTCCAGCTACTGGAAGATACATTGTAAAGGACCCCAGTAAATACAATGATGAAGACAGACGTCTTATAGCTCTTGACACTAAAGTCAGAGCCATCATTGCCCTCTCTCTGCCTGATGAGGTCTATCACTCTCTTGTTAACCTCACTACTGCTAAAGAAATGTGGTCTACTTTGTGTGTTCTTTACGAAGGTACGTCTGAGGTGAAAAAGAGCAGAAAGATTGCTCTTGTAAGAAAGTATGAACTCTTTTCTCATGAAAAGGGTGAATCTCTCTCAGACTACTACAATCGTTTCAATAGTCTTCTTAATGATCTTAAACTTGTGGGTCGCATATATGATAATGAGGAAGTCTTGTGCAAGTTCATGGATTGTCTTTCTCAATTTTGGGAAAATGTCTGCACTTGCATCAAGTCTACCAAGGATCTTGACTCTATGCCTCTCACTGCTTTGTATGGCACTCTCTTTAACTATGAGCAGACTAAACTGCTTAGGAAGTCTATCACAAAAGACATTAGAAGCTCTTCTCTAGCTCTTGTTAGTGATTCTTCCAAAAACTCTGTGTGTGTTCCTAGAATCACCTATCCCTCTGATTCTGACCGTGATAGTCAAGAGGATCCCAATGATCCTTTAGAAGCCTATCTTAGTGAGGCTAATGATGAAGGTGAGGAAATTTCCAGTAACTCTCGCTTCTCTTCGAGAAAATCCAAGTTTTCAAGAAAATCTTCTTCTATTTTTTCTAAAACCACTCCATCTGGCAAATCAAATAAGGAATGTTACAGGTGTGGGAGGAAAGGACACTTTGCTTCTGAATGCAGAAGCAGGTCCTCTGATAAATCTAGACTTCCCTCCTCTAACCGTGCCTCCTCTAGGTCTATCAGAACCAAGTCTGATTCTTACCAACCTTCTTTCCAAAAGACAAATATGTCTGTTTCCTCAAAGTCTGACCGGGCTGAGAAATACAAGGCAAAATATAAGAGAGAGAAGGAGAGAAATGAAATCTTGCTCAAAAAGGGAAAAAGTCAAATGACTGAAACCCATGATTGGGCAGATAAACCCACTTCTGAAAGTGACAAAGAAATGGCCAACCTTTGCTTCATGGCTAAAATAGATGATGTTGATGATAGTGAAGCTTAATCCTCCTCTATGGCCCTTGTGTCTGCTGAGTGCTCTACCTCACCTACCTAGGTACATCCTTTTTTCTCTCTCTATCTCTACCCTTCCCTTTCTTCGGCCCCTCTCTCTACCCTTCCCTTTCTTCGGCCTCTCTCTCACTCTTCAAAAGCCTACCGGGTCTATAACCTTCGAAGAAAATGCATGAATGAATCTATTCATGTGATGATGATGAATTAAAATTGGTGGATTTCATCATGTGTTGATAAAGATTCTCAAAATCTAGCTCAAAACCATATGTTCCTTTTTCTCCTCAAACACATCTCATCATAATGGTGACCTACCTATCTCCTCATCTTCAATCCCCAATCTTCAAATAGTCATCTCTGAAGATCAAGATCCCTCATATCCTGTTCTTCCCCATTTCTAATCATATCACTTCTCCTTCCTCCATTATTCCCTTCTTCCTCTCAACCTCAAAATTCACCACAAATCATCCCACCTTCTCAACCTTTCCTTTTTCACCTATTCCTGCCGATCTTCTCTCTCTCTCTCTCTCTCTCTCTCTCTCTCTCTCTCCTGAAGATGTCCCATCCAACTATCCTCTACAACCTTCATTTCCTCCCCCTCTACCTCCTGCCACAAAATGGGTAAAAGATCACCCCATTGATCAAACCTTTGGTGATCAACAAGTTGCTGTTTAGACCAGAAGAGCCATGCAAGAAGGTCTCTCTCCTTTTGAGAGAAATAAAGTGTGGAGACTTGTTCCTGAAGAAATCTATGTGAAACAACTAATGGACTTGAAGATCTTTCATATCCTGACTATGTGTATAAATTAGACAAAACTCTATATGGCTTCAAACAGGTTCCAAGGCTGATAGGATACTTTGTCCAATTTTCTTCTGGAAAACAAGTTATCTCGGGGTAAAATCAACAACATCATGTTCCTCAAGAAGACAACAAGTAATATCATTTTTTTTCAAATCTATGTGGATGACATCATGTTTGGTGTCATCGTTGAATCTCTTTGTCCGGAGTTTGTCTCTCTCATAAAATTGATATGAGATGAGCATGATGGGAGAGCTTACATTTTTCGTGATCTTCAAAAGATTTAAAAAAAATTGCTCTCATGTGAAAACTTCAATAACACTCCTCTCTTAAAAAAAATTTAAAAAAAAGATCTAACTTTTCGGCTTGCCGATGGTTTTTCAAAAAAAAAAACCTAATTTTTTTAAAAAGGTGGCGCCAATGGATTGAAGTTTAAAAAAAATTCATTTTTAAACCTACTTTTGTAAGCCAAAAAAAATATTCAAAAAAAAAAAAAAAAAGGGCAAAATCTTCTTTAAAAAAAAAAAAGCTGCTGCCGATGATTGTTTAATAAATTTTTTTTTGTTTTCCAAAAACCTTCGGTGGCCGATGACAATTTCAAAAAAAAAAGAAATAATCTTTTTAATTTTCTTTTAAAAAAAAACAATTGAATTTTTAAACATTTCGGCTGCCGATGCTTGAGTTAAAAAAAAAATTTAACTGTTTTTTTGCCGATTTTGACTGTTTCATCAAAAAAAAAAATTGTCTAGGTTTTTTTTAAAATTTTTTTAGGTGTTGATTCCGTTTTAGTTATAAAAAAAAAAAAAATTTGTTTCGGCTGCTGATTTCGTTTTTTATTTAAAAAAAATTTTAATTTTTTTGGGCACCTGATTTGGTTTTGTTTCTTTTTTTTTAACTTCATCTCACAACACTCATCATTTTCAACATCACCCATCATTTTTTTCCACAACACACTTCTTTTCGTTACACCCTCACAACCACTCTCCATCGACCTCTCTCCCCCTTATATCTCCCTCATCGGTAGCCGATACCACCTCCCTCTTTCCTTCCTTATCTTTTTCTCGGCCAACCTCACCCACCATCCACCTCCTAGCCGATAAATCCCCCTCCATTCACTAGATCGGCCGACCCCCCCCCCCCATTCCCTCACTCGGCCGAACATACCTTCCCTCCCCCCCCCCCCCCCCAATCTATTTTAGTCCTTGACCCATCAACTCCACCCCTCACCATCACAACTTTCCCTCTCCCTCATCGGTAGCCGACCACCCCCTCCCCACCTTCCATCGGCTACCGACCACCATCCCCCTTCTTTTTTTTGTTTTTCCTTCGCCACCCCTCCTTCCCAACCGACCCCTTTTTCTCCCTTCATTGGCCGCCGATCACCTCTACCCCTCCCTCTTTCTTCTCCTTCGGCGCCCGACCCTTCCCCCCTCCCCTTCTTTCTCCCTCACCCCCTCCCCTTCCCTCTCCTCCCCACCGAACCCACCCCCTCCCCTATCCCTCTCCCCACCGAAACCAACCCCTTATAACCACCTCCACTACCCACCAAACCACCCCACCCCACCCCCACCCTCTTCCTCCTCTCTTCCTTCGGCCCACAACCCCAACCGAACCCAATTTAAAAAAAAATCACCTACACCAAATATCCCCTTCCCTTATTTTTTTTTTCGACTTGCCCCCCACCCCACTACCTACGGCCGAACACCCCTCCCCCAACCTTTTTTTTTTAATTTTTATTTCTCCCCTCTCTTTTCTCTCCCTCTTTCCCAAGACTTCCCCCTACTCACCCATCCCATCCCTTCCTTTTTCCACCTACTCCCAAATCTTCCACACCTCCCTCCCTTCCCTCTCCTTACACACCTCCCTCTATTCCCTCTCCTTACACACCTCCCTCCCATTTCTTCTCCTCATTTATTTACCCATCCTTATTTTTTACCCACTTCCAATATCTCGACTCTCATCTCTCACCTCTCTTCCCATTTTTTTCCTTTTCCCGTTTAAAAGAAAAAAAGGGAGGAAAAGAGCCCAAAAAAAAAATGGGCCACTGAATTTGTGAGTTCTTCTTGTCATATAATTTTTCTGAGTGTCAGTACCACTTTTTTCTATGTGTTGGTGTCATCATCAAATAGGGGGAGAAAAATTGTTGTGTTACAAATTGATTTGGTGATGACTTTCCTACCAACACTTAGAAACTCAAGAAGATCTCTCTCAACAAGGCTCTTTATCCACCAATCAAGCTCTCAACCCAGTTATGTTCTCCTTTATAAACTCTCCCGATCTAAAATGGGGTGATACTAAGGACACTCTGGTGTCCAAAGGTCCCTTAACTATAGTGGACCCTTCTTCCCCCTCCTTAGTGACGCCGACTAGCACTAAATCCTTAACCGCTACTGGCACCGCCACACTTGCCCAAATGGCCATACCACCGAAAGAACCTTCGACGGTTACCCAGGTCACATATCCCTCTTCAAAGCGGAGGCACTCACCTTCTTCCCCTCCCTCTCCTCTCAAGAGGCTGATGAAGGTTTCAAGGGCCAAGCCACCTACTCAACCCACCGATTCTCCACAATCGGTATGTGTTGAATTTTTCCCATATGGGCCCGGGGACTCTGCTAAACCCAAAGCCACCTCCTTTGTATCCTCATAAAATGATACAATTGTAAAACTGGGGACCCTTATTATTCTCTCATCAACCTTTTCCTTGGTTGATAAGGATGACTTGGACTCCTCCCCAAATCCAAGGTGCCTCTTCTCCACCTCACAGCCTATCACCCGGGATTCACAGTCCCGATGGTTCTGCACGATCTAAGGATGAATCTGCCTTTCTATAAGCAGGTTCGGAGGATCTCGAAAACTTTCTGACTTATTTCTTTCCGACACCGTGAATTAGTTGAGGGGGAGCAACTGACCACTCAAGCTTAAACTCTACTGAAACTAATTTCCCAATGGACTGTGTGATCAAATCCACCTAACATTAGTTGAGGGAGTATGATTTGAGGGGGAGCAACTTACCACTCAAGCTTAAACTATGTTGAAACTAATTTTGCAATGGACTATGTGATCAAAGCCACCTGACATTAGTTGAGGGGGAGTATGAATTGAGGGGGAGCAACCAACCACTCAAGTTCAAACAATCCCGACTACTGTTTTCTGTATCTTTGTATATTTTTTTCTTTCTCATTCTTTATTCATTGTATTCATTTATTTGTATGTATAGCTATACTCTTTCATTCTCTTGTAAATGTCAGATATACCAAAAAAAAAACAAAAAAAAAATCAAAAAGAATGGTCTATGTGAAAAGAACCCAAAAAGAGTAAATATGGGTCAAAATGAATTATTCAGTATACTCTTTGTTTTACTCTTAAGTATGGATGCCATCTTCAAATAGGGGGAGATTGTTGGGTCATCTGAAGATTAGAAGATGACCTCCTGATCTTCCATCTTGTAGCATCCTACTTAGAATATGTTTGAGGTTCTTTTAGCAACTTGGTTTCTATACAAATGTTCGGTGAAGTCGAAGATTAGCCGAAGAAGACAAAGAAGGAGTACATCTCTCAAAGCGGATTGAAGATAGTCTCCTAAGCCTAAAGCCAAGTATGCCTAAGTGATTAACTCCATCGGCCAGGATGGTGTCAATCTCATATCTTCAGGATTATGAAGGTGTTCTCACATCTTCAGGAGCCGAGATCTCTTCAAGTCATCGGCAGCCGATGATCTTTCTTTGGAAGCTGAAAGATCTCTTCAAGACATCGGCAGCCGATGATCTCTCCTTTGAAGCTGAAGATGCTCTCACATCTTCAAGAGCCAAAGATGTCTGAAGATTTGTTTCAAACACATTGTACTTTTCTAACAAAGTATATTTGTGATATCTTGCATTGACGTGGACCTCATCTGAAGATCAGATAAAGTAAGCTTTGTCTCCTACACTCTTTTAAGTAAAGGTCTCTACCATCCTCTGTAGGTCAACACTTCAAGCCAAAACACGTCAAGACAAAAGGTACATCATGTACCATGCAGAAGACCTATGTCCATCCCTTGCTCAACAGGTGTCTCATGCATTAAATGCATGAGGCACTATAAATATGATGGATGTTTCAACATGCAAGATCAACCATCTCTACTACCTTCAAGTTCTCTAAGTGCCTGACAACTTTCTCTCTACGAAGATCTTATTGTTTTCTAAGTGTTTTACAATTGTTCTTCATTCTCTATGTGTAAGATTGTTTGAACATATCTCATATGTTCTCTTCCGCAACAATCAAAGTTTTTTATGTGTAATTCTTGATTTCAAATCAATAAGAATTAAATTTAGTAAAAAACTGTGTGTATTATATTCAACCCCCCCTTTTACAATACTTTTCTTATTTACTTACTGCTATTTGGGACCAACAAATTCTATATATGTGTTATATTCATTACGAATATGTATGCACTTCATCGGGTGTTCACATTCAGTATGAATAACAAAGGTGAACGTTCATTCACTATTCATGATGAATAATACAGTATTCAGGATGAATAATACAACATTCAGGATGAATAATACACGAATTCATGATTCATGTATTATTTATCATGAATCGTGTATTATTCATCCTGAATATTCATCCAGAATGTTGTATTATTCATGATGAATGATACATTATTCATGATGAATAATATATGAATGACCCGTGAAGGTGTAGACACATGGTGCACTCTCTTTTGTTTCTCAATTCACAACTGAATTTTGGTTTAATCATTATGAATATGTATGTGCATCCCCGGATGTTCCACATTCAGTATGAATAACAAATGTGAACGATCATTCATTATTCATGATGAATAATACAGTATTCATGATGAATAATACAGTATTCATGATGAATAATACAGTATTCATGATGATTAATACACGAATTCATAAATCGTGAATTATTCACCCTGAATGTTGTATTATTCATCTTGAATGATACATTATTCATAATGAATAATACATGAATGACCCGTGAAGATGTGGCGATGTGACACACTCTCTTTTATTCCTCGGTTCACAACATAATTACTCGATAGGTTCTCGATTCGTCTTGATGGGTGTTGGGTTAAGGTGCTGAAGAAACGTGATTCCTTACGACGCTGAAGAAAGTGTTGAAGAATGTGATATCGAGTTACATACTTACGGTGTCGAGGTGTTGTACAGACTTGAACGTACATAAATATACATAATAAATATAACACATATATAGCATGTCACGTAAAAAAACGGTTAAAATAACAAAAAAAACTATATCGAGATGGATGTCATATCGAAAAACACGAAATTCTGGTTTTTTATGTAATTTGTTTGATTAAAATATTAGTAATTTTTAAGATAATTAATTTTAAACTTTAACTGGGTAAAAGTTTTTAATTAAAAAAATAAAAAAGTCAAATATGGTAGGCATGAGTTTAAATTATCTTTCATTTTTATCCCTAAGCATCTTAAAATTAAAAACTCTATTTAATATGAGTTGTTGGATCAATAGAGATGAAGTGACTGAGATTTGTCCTCACGTGCACAATGAAAATTGAGTTTCATTTGAACTTTCCTCTCCGTGTGTGTGTGTGTCTATATATATATTCACACGGGAGATATCAAATGCAAACCACTATAATTTTGCAAACCGTTAATTTTATTGGTCAAGTTAATGAAATTGTTTCATATAATTCTTTTCTTGATAAATTTGTTTCATATATTTGTGTTTTTCAAGTAAAAATGAAATTGTTTCACTTATAATTTCATTATGTTGAAACTTTTTCATTGTTACATAAAAAACACAAATATATAAAATAATTTCATCAAATTAAACAATTTCATTAACTTAATCAATGAAATAGATGGTTTCTACTATTTGCAAAATTAGAATGATTTAGAAATGAAACCACTCATATATATGTATAGGGGCCAAATCAAATGAGAACTCTTTAATTTGTGATAATCGTGAGATCCAACGTGAACCATACATTTTAGATATTTAAGGGCATTTCTTAAATAAGTTAAAAAGGACAATTTAGTAATTTTATTTATTACAACTCATCAAAATATTTAATTAGTTTTTTTTGAAAGAAATTATTTAATTAATTTTAATTACCTAATATCTTAATTACCTAATATATATTATTATGCCTACGCCTCACCTTCCTCTTAAATAACCCTAATTTTACAGCCTCTACACATCCATCTCACATCACACTCCCATTCTCCTATGTCATGGTGAATCCTAGTCGCCACCCTCTCTCTCACCTCATCCATGCCGTGTACAACGAAACGAGACAAAAAGAAGAATATAAAAGAGGAACCTCACCCAAAACCGATTCTACGGGCTCCTAAAATGAATGAATAGTCGAAGAACAACCGTTCTTTGTTTTCGAGATCTTCGAATCTGGATTCTTTTTGGGTAAAGATTGCAAATCCTAACCTTTTTTTTGTAAGGATTTCGAATTCAGGTTTTTGACGATGAAATGCAATGGGTTCGTTGCAGGAGGGACGACGATAGGGATAATTACGGGGGTAATCAAAGGGCAAAAGACATAAACGGGATCAGTTCGGGAGCCGGAGTAGGTGCGGTGACTAGTGCAATCACAATGTTGCAATTCATGAAAACGATGGCTAATTGCAATCCTTGTGTGGTATGATATTGATTTTTGGGTTTGGGTGTAACACAATTAGTATCATTGTGGGGTTGATCTTGACTTTAGGGTGTATCACAGTGGGTTGTGGGTTTGATTTTGATTTTTAGGGTTTGGTGTATCACAGTGTAACACAATGAATTTTAAGGGGTTTTATTCGATTTTTTGGGGCTGATATGGGGTATCACATTGGGTATCTGTAAGATCCCACATTGGTTGGGGAGGGGAACGAAAGTTGTCTTTATATGGGATTGGACACCTCCTCTACCAGACGCGTTTTAAAACCATGAGTCCGGGTGTGTGGACAAAGCGGACAATATCTGGTATGGTTTGCCCAGGATGTTACAGATGGTATCAGAGCCGGGAGCCGGACTAGTGTGCCAGCGAGGACGCTGGGCTAATAGAGGGTGGATTGTAAGATCCCACATTGGTTAGGGAGGGGAACGAAAGTTGCCTTATATGGGACTGAATACCTCCTCTACCAGACGCGTTTTAAAACCGTGAGTCCGGGTGTGTGGACAAAGCGGACAATATCTGGTACGGTTGGCCCGGGATGTTACAGTATCACCGTGTAACAATGTATTTTAGGGGGTTTTATTCAATTTTTTGGGGTTGATCTGGGTATCATATTGGGTATCACCGTGGGTATCACCGTGTAACATAATGTGTTGGGAATCAAAATCATGATCATTTGTATGTATCTTTTTTAACAGTGTCACCTTTTTTAGGTATCACATTGTGTATCCGCCAAAATAAGGTTCACCGCTGATCAGAAGACGGAGGGATGAGAGAGGAGTGAGAATATATAAGATTTTTAAAATACCTAAAATGCCCTTTAATTAAAATTTAGGTCAAAATTACCAAAATTAATAATTTCCTAATTTATCCTTTAATATGTAGCTCACATTGGATCTCACAGTTATCACAAACAACCGAGTTCTCCCTTGAATGACCCCCATTATATATATATATATATATATATAGAGAGAGAGAGAGAGAGAGGTGAGTTCATACGAGAACAACATCTATTTAAGAAAACACGAGAACAACCGAGTACATACAAAATCATATATGATTCACATACAAAATCATATATGATTCATGCGACAGTGCGACATCACCCCCGTCCGGTTTTTTCGGGTTAGTGTAAAATCATATATGATTTTGTACATAATCTGTTTTTTTTTCTTGTTTTCTTAAATAGTTAACGTTCTCGTTTGAACCTTCCTTTTAGAGAGGATGATAATCAAATGAGAACCACAAAAAGATTGAAAACCGTGAGAATCGGTCTAAGCCTTAATTTGGTTATGATCTTATGGTTTTAATTGAAAATTGTTTCATCACTTGAAAAGGGCATTATTGTCATTTTGGTAACAAAGAAATCACCAAATGAAACACATACTCACCAATTAAATCATAATAAAAATTATTATTTTTTATAAGTTTAATAATGACAGTGTTTCATATATATGTTATTTCACCAGATGAAATCCAACATAATTTTCAAATATATGTTATTTCAGCTCACGAAATCCAACATAATTTTCACAATATGTTATTTCACCACATTAAATCAAACACAATTTGCATATATAATCTATTTCACCTCATGAAATCAAACACAATTTTTATTTATATATTTTATTTAACTTCATGAAATCAAAGATAATTTCCGTCTATATGTTATTTCACCTCGTGAAATCAAACACAATATTCTTCTATATCTTATTTCACCCCATGAAATCTAAATCAAATCATATAATTAAAAACTGCAATTAAATCCTACATCTAAAATTTAGGCAAAAAACAACCACAAGAATCCAACTTTGGTACCATGCTATAAATGGGTTGTTACGGGTCACACGGTCATCGAACTCAACCACCCACAGTCTATAGTTCGAGTCCCCCGAAATTCCCGTATCTAGCCAAGGTGTGGAAATGATTACCCATTCTATCACCAAAATTCGACTCATAAGCCTATGGATCCATTGCATCTAGTTCAAAGTCTTTAATCCTTTAAAAGTGTCCAATAATAGCCAATACATGAACAATTGTATGTAAACATTTATTAAGTGGGGAGTCAATAAACCAAATCAAGTTCACGAATATGTTGGGTCTCAATAACCATTCCAAATATGAAATAACCACTTTCCATGAAAGGAAAACCATCCATACATTTGTATAATCATAAACCATGAAAATGCCAAAATCTCCATTTTTGACCTAGTTGGTCCAAAATCAACAAAATGTTCAATGCATGAAATAGAAGCTTATATGAGCTAAAATACATCATTTTGACATGTATATAGTTTTGTAAAAGTGTAGGGTGAACTCACAATGCTATGTTTTGGATGAAAACCTAGAAAGTAGAGATGAGAAGCTTGAATCTTGAGGGGGTGTTTGGTTGGGGGTATTGGATCGTAATTAATGGGAATAATATTAATTGTATTAATTTGGTTCAAAAGGGGAATGAAAATGAAATGATTGATGGTGTTTGGTTGCAAGTGTTGTAATCAATCATTATAATAGAAAGGCCCCAAACCCATTCCACTCCAAATTGGTGGAATGAACCAAATTAATCCATCGCCTCCTTAGTGAAACCCTAGATAGACCACGCTTAAGAAATTGATCGATTTCTCTGTTTCTCATCTTCTATTTTCTTCAGCTCAATACAAACCGATCGTTCTCTGTGAAACTATGGATATTTTCTCTGTCAAACTCTAGATAGATATGTTGAAGAAATCGATCGTTCCATACAAATAAATCGTTCTCGTTGAAGAAAACTATGGATACATTCTCATCTTCTATTTTCGTTATTTCAATACAAATCGATCGTTCTATTTTCTTCATTTTGTCTTCGATTTTCTTCGGTTTAATTTAGTTCGATTTGCTCTTTGTGAAACCCTAGATAGAAATTGATTTTGGGTTTTAGGAAGGAATCGGAATTTTGGGTTTTAGGAAGGAATTGGGATTTGGGTTTTAGGAAGGACTCGGTATTTTGTTCAATTTGTTCTTTGTTCATTCTTTGATTTTTTGTTTGCTTGATTTGTTACTCATAATGGATTTGGAGATAAGATGGGGAAGATAATGATGGAGATGACATCGTATCAGGTTTATGTATGTTCTTCATCATCATTGTTCCTCATTCTTCTTCTGTAATCTTCATCTTATAAGGTTTCTCTATGTTCTTCCATTTGAACAATGTCTTTTTTAAACCAAACATCAACAATGGAAAGAAATATAAAGCAATGTAATATAATATAATGGATATATTGATTCTTATTCCATAACATATTCATTCCTATTTCCATTCCAATTCCATAAACGAACCAAAAGCCCCCTGAGTCCTAGCTTTGATTCCTAGCTTTAATTCCTTGCTTAGATGATGATGAAACCTCATTTTCGACAAACAATACTAACAATAACAATTTGGTCGAAAAATGAAAGTTTTGACGGAAATTGTAACACCCGTAATTTTAGGTAAGTAAAGGTCACCCATACGTTTTTACATGTTGTAAATGGTGGGATTTATGTTGGGAAAGTATTATTTAAAGTCCCTAATAGTGTTGAGGGTCTTGGTGTTGAAAAAATCGAGTTTTGGAGCTTGGTACGGGCACAACTTCAATGCACTGTCATAGTCGCACCTGGAAATGTAGCAACAAGAAACATAATGTGGGAGGTGGTTGGAGACAATGACCAACGACATTGCCCAGGGAATTGTTGCCTGACAATGTCGCACCAGGGGGGAGGACCTACTGTTAAAATCGGGATTTCATCCTTTTCTCATTTCTCACATCTAAACTTCTCCCTTTCTCTCCGAAATCGTTTTTCCTTCTTCCCTCTCAAACCCTAACTCATTTTGGATCCATTTATTGAGTTCTTAAGGTGTTCCATCATCAAGTTGTAGATTAGAAGCTATGATCAAGAGTCACCATCTCCATCTTCATCTTCAACCTCAAGCTTCATTCTAGGGTTTTCTAGGTTTTCACCAAAACCTAAGGGGTAAGTTCATCATCTCCATTCACAAATTTCTTTATAAGTTATAAATGCCCCATTGATGATTTCCTAGTGTTTGGTTTCTCAAATTTCAGGTTTTTTGATTTTGGAGAAATTAGGTCAAATTAGGGTTTTGGCCAAATTTGGGGATTTGGATGTAAAATGTTGGGGAATGATTATAAGTGTTTGGATGCATGTATTTATGATTGAAACTTGTGGAACTAGGTTTTTGGAAGATTTGGCTTGAGGATTTAAATTTCTTCAAAAGAGCTCAAGTTGGGAAAAATCTAGATTTAGCCTAAATTTAGCAAGGTGAGTTCAAGTTGATTTGTGAAAACGGTGTACATGCCAAAAATGTCAATCTTTAAATGTTTATATGTTTCGCATGAAATTATTAACTGCTAAGTTAGCTGATAAGTTTTGATCGTCTGGAGTGTTTAACTGTATAAACTTGTAAAACCCCCATCTTTGTGATTTTTGGGAATTTTGATAAATGTATCATGATGAAAATGTTTTGATAGCCTATTTTCATAAATAGAGACTAATTGGTAAAAATGCATTTTTGTGGTTATTGGTAATAAGTGTATTTTGTGTTGTGAAAGGTTTTGAAAATACCAACGTGTGGGTCATTGGAGTTTGGTTATTCCCTACTTTGCGAACACTTCGAAAATCATAAATCTTTTGGTCTTGGGGAAAGATGTATTTCAAGTATTCTGTTGAGTAAATCTTTGATATTGACATTTTAACGATTTGTCGTACGCGTGTGAATCCTTTGGAATAATTGTACTTTTAATGCGTGTTAGGGGAAATGTTTGATTTTGTGTTATGGGACGTTTTGAAATAGTCAATGAGATTATAAACTTGGCTGAAAAATGATTTGTCCTAATCTAAAATATGTTGGAATTTAATCATGTATTTTGGAGTAGGTGTCTGCATAAACGTTGGTCGTTGCATTTTATTGAATTTTGTGGATTTTAACTTATGGTCATTTGATTTTGGGCTTGAAGCCCGATTTCGTCTGTGTCGGGTCTTGAGGACATTTGTCCGGCTTTAATAACTTAATGTGGTACTTTGGTGCGAGTTGCATTTATTGCACTCTATATTGGAGATTCCATGTTTTGAGTGCGTGAGTCATTCATTTGGAGTTATGTGTTTGGACTGTAATGCATTGGATCCATAGGCATGTAAGTCAGTCATATTTAAGGGTGAGGAGTATTGATATTCTCACCTTGGGAATTATGTCGTGTGGGCATTGTTGTTGTCCTGGTTGTTTTGCGAAGAGGAACCTTTATGGGTTGTACTTCGGGACCATGGGTTTTGTAATTTGATTTTCTAATTCTTGTGCACGAGGGTTAGACATCATGAGTTATCAAGTGAGGAACTGAGACTCCTATCTTGAATGCTAGGGAGTAGTCACTAGGGGTCGAATGGGTACCCTGAGGATGAAACTCCACTAGAGAACGAACAAGCAATAAGATTGCGTATCCTTGAGGTGTAACTCGACGGAGCAGGCAATGGGGGATACGGTGTTTTTAGGACTTGAAATACAGTCCGACTGGAGGTGTAGCTTAGTGGAGCAGGCAATACAGTTACGATCTGAGGTGTAGTTCGACAACGTGGCTTTATGGCTTAACTTTGTGTTCCACCACGTACAACGAAATCGGGTCTCCCCCGTCACCGGAAGGTGTTAATTGGGTATTATTTTATCCATGTTTTCGGTGACGTTTTGCATATATGGATTTGTTTACTCAAGATTTATGGGTTGGGTATTATGCCCCGCCTACGTTTAGGGTGGTTTCGGGAAATAAAGTTTATTCCGCATGTTTATAAATTGGAAGTTTACTTACTATTCACTGTAACACCCCAAAAATTAGAATAAACAAAAATTTCCAAGATTGGAAATGTGGTATATAAAATTATGCCAAAACACGAGCTAGCTTTCCCAAAAAAGGGAACAATATACGTTTGTTAAATTACAAGTTTGTAATACATAAGCAATGAGGGAAAACAACCATTTAATCTAAGTCCTATCTAGGAGAAAGATTATCTCAAGTTGTCAACCAAATCTCCCAAAAAGTGTATCTTCTATACTTGGCATCCCAAAAATGCTCCCGAGCTCACATCTAAGGTCTACTAAGCCTTCTTGGCGGTCGCACCGCTAGAACCTGAGATACATATCAAACTAGACTTGGCAAAAATTGACACGACACGCTAACCCGACACGAACTCGACACGAAATAAGCGGGTTTGGGTAATACATTTCAACCCGTTTAAGTAAACGGGTTGACACGACACGACACGACACGAAAGTTAAACGGGTAAGGTCAGGGTCAAAAATTTTAACTCGAAAATGATCCGAATAACCCGTTTATATATATATATATATATATATATATATATATATATTTATATATATTATAAGTTTTATTTTTAATGTTTTGGATTTTTAAATGTTTTAGATTTGGTTAGAACTTATAAGTTTGAAATATGAAATTTGGATTTTCTAATGCTTTCATTTTAAATTTTTGATTTGTATTTTTTTGTGAATTTTTGATTTTTAATTTTTAGTTTTATAAATGTTAAACGGGTTAGGCGGGTCGTATCGGGCTAGGCGGGTCGGGTTAGGGTTAGGATTTTCTGACCCGTTTATTAAACGGGTCGGGTTAGGGTTAGATATTCTCAACCCGTTTAACTTTGAACCCAACACGAACCCGACCCGACACGACACGTTTGCCAGGTCTATATCAAACCAATCAAGTGTTAAGCCAAACGAGCCTAGTGAGTTGAATAATAACATGGTATAATCATTTAAACAATTACAAGCAACAAGAGCCATAAAGGAATCAATGGGGAGACCCATCACACCAATGAGCTTCAATTCAAGTCAATGTACCTTGATGTTCACTCGCATGAGCAACATCCCGAAGGCCCGACACATTTGAAGACTACCTCCCAGGCATTACTCCAAATGGCGGAGGTCTAGGTGCATACCGTCATGGTGGCACCCTAAGACTACATCCTCCTAGTGCCTACTCATGGTTCATACAATACATACAACATCCATCACTATACATATCCTTCATCAAGTAAAGATACATGTATAAGACCCCATATAATTCCAATCCCAATCCCAATTTAGGTCCAAAAACCCTAAATCATTTGAGTTTACCAACAATATCCATCAATCTCATGTTATCACATAAACATATCCCAAATCTTGCCAACAATAACCTTAACAAATCCCATATAATGAATAATGACCAAAACTCCAAAAATTACCAAATGTAGAAATATAGGTCAAACTTATGAGGTAATTAACATGATGAGAAGGAACAAGATATGATAATAGAAAGTATATAAAGACATGTATCTCATTTTAAAATGGTTAGAAAACTCACAATCTAGGTTTTATAGAAAAACCTTAGAAACTAGCAAAAACCCTAGAAGTAAGGATGGAGGAAGAAGATGATCTTGAGACTTGAGATCCTTGGTTGAAATATTTGATTGAAGAAGCTTGATTCTTGCAATAAATGTGGTGGATGATAGTTTGGATGCTTCTTGGGTCGATCTTGAGGAATATTTAGTGAGGAGAGAATTTTGAGAGAAAGTAGATGGAGGAAGTAAATGAGAAAGAGGCTGATTTCCCCTTTTTAGTCGTCAGAGGCTGCGCGCGGGTAGTGGCACAGTTACACCCGCGCGAGGAGGCGCGTCAGCGTCTGGAGTCACGAGGGAACAGAGCTCCGTGCGTCTTTTGGCGCGGCTTCACTCGCACGGGACACTCTCCGCTCTGCTCTTTTCCTTGATCAAAAGTCTGGGTGTTACAATCCTCCCCACCTAAAGAGGATTTCGTCCACGAAATCTCATCCATCAAATAAATGGGCATATCTTTTCTTCATGTCTTCTTCCGACTCTCATGTCACGTTTGCACCCCGGTGATGTTTCCATTGAACTTTAACCATTGTCACCTCTTTATGTCGCAATTGTTTTGTCTTCGACTCCAAGATGGCCTCCGGATCCTCCACACATCGGTTTCCGTTGTCCAGCTGAATTTTTGTCAAAGGTATAACACTTTCCTCCTCGTCTAAGCACTTGCGAAGGTAGCATACATGAAATGTAGGGTGAATCCCATCCATTTCCGGTGGTAGATCCAATCTTTAGGCTTGAAGTCCGATCTTCTCCAATATCGTGAAGGGTCCGAGGAAACGAGGGCTAAGCTTCCCGCACTTCTCGAAATGGATGATTCCCTTCCACTGTGACACCTTCAACATAACCCGCTCCCCCACTTGGAACTCGACCGGTCTTCGCTTCTTGTCCGCATAGCTCTTTTGTCGGTCTTGAGCTGCCTTCAAACGCTCCCGAATACCTTTCACTTTGTCCGCCGTTTCTTGCATAATCTCCGGCCTTGCAAATTGTTTCTCTCCCACCTCGAGCCAACACATCGGTGTTCTACACTTCCGTCCGTATAGTGCCTCAAATGGTGCCATCCCGATGCTTGAGTGGTAGCTATTATTGTACGCAAATTCCACCAATGGTAGATGTGAATCCCAATTCCCTCCAAAGTCTATGACACAAGAACGAAGCATGTCCTCGAGAGTTTGGATGGTCCTTTCACTTTGACCGTCCGTTTGAGGATGATAGGTCGTACTCAGTTTGACTCTTGTGCCCAACTCCTTTTGAAAACCATCCCAAAACTTGGAAGTGAACTGACTATCCCGGTCCGAAACTATGGATAGTGGAACACCATGACACGATACCACTTCATCAATGTAAAACTTGGCTAACTTGTCCATTGGCAACGTTTCTCGCATCGCCAAAAAGTGCACGCTCTTCATGAGTCGATCCACCACCACCCAAATAGTGTCATGACCTCTCAAGGTCCTTGGCAACTTGGTGACGAAGTCCATCGTGATGTACTCCCATTTACATTCCGGAATGGCTAATGGTTGCAATCTCCCATAGGGTCTTTGATGTTTCGCTTTGACTTGAAGGCAAATGACGCATCTTTCCACATAGTTGGCCACATCGATCTTCATTACCGGTCACCAATAGTGTAACTTTAAATCTATATACATCTTGGTGCTACTGGGATGTATAGAGTACTTGGACTTGTGATCTTCCACCAAAAGCAACTCGCGAATCCCTCCGACTTTCGGCACCCAAATCCTCCCTTGAAATAACTTTAGGCCACGACTATCTTCCGTTGCTTCATCATGATCTCGACTTTAATGTTCTCTTCACGAAGTGCCTCCACTTGACTCCTCTTGATGTCCTCCACTAAGTTTGATATTACATCAATCCTAGAAAGTGTTACTTTGATTTCATTCCCATAACTCTTTCGCCTCAAAGCATCCGCCACCACGTTGGCTTTACCGGGGTGGTAAAGCAACTCGCAATCATAATCCTTCAAAAGCTCCAACCACCTTCTTTGCCGCATGTTGAGGTCTTTTTGGTCGAATATAAACTTTAAGATTTTGTAGTTGGTGATTAGTGTGCACTTCGTCCCATAGAGGTAGTATCGCCATAGATTCAAAGCAAATACCACCCCGCTAGCTCCAAGTCACGTGTGGGGTAATTCTTCTCGAGATCTTTGAGTTGTCGCGATGTATACGCTATCACCTTTCCCCTTTGCATCAAAACACACCCAAGTCCCAACTTAGAGGCGTCGATGTAAACCACAAAGTCGTCGAATCCCTCGGGTAGGGATATAATTGGCGCCTCGTACAATTTCCTTTGAAGAGTTCAAAAGGCTTTCTCTTAAGCTTCGGTCCATAAGAACTTAACGTTCTTCCTTGTCAATGATGTGAGCGAGGAGGTGATCTTTGAAAAGTGTTGAATGAATTGCCGATAGTATCCGGCCAAACCTAAAAAGCTTCTTATCTCCGTTGGACTCGTCGGTGGTTCCCAATTCATCTTCGCTTAAATCTTTGTCAGGTCTACTTTCACTCCATTCTTGGATACTACATGACCCAGGAATTGGACTTCTTGAAGCCAAAACTCACACTTCGAAAACTTCGCGAATAATTTATCTTTTCGAAGAATCTCCAAAACCTCTCGCAAATGTTGACGGTGTTCGGCCTCATTTCGTGAGTAGATCAAAATGTCGTCGATGAAGACTATAACTGATTTGTCCAAGAAGGGTCGACATGCCCGGTTCATCAAATCCATAAATACGACCGAAGCTTTAGTCAACCCGAATGGCATGACTAGAAACTCATAATGACCATATCTCGTCCGAAATGCCGTCTTCGGAATATCGCACTTCTTCACCCGCACTTGATGGTAACCGGACCGCAATTCTATATTAGAGAAAAATCCCGCTCCTTGCAAATGATCGAAGAGGTCGTCGATTCGGGGAAGTGGATACTTGTTCTTGACGGTGACTTTGTTGAGTTCACGGTAGTCGATGCACAACCACATGGACCCATTCTTCTTCTTCACGAATAAAACTGGGGCTCCCCAAGGCGACGAGCTCGGTCGTATGTAGGGGTGCTCAAAAACCCGACCAACCCGATCAACCCAACCCAACCCAACGCGAAATAACTCAAACCGAAGCAACCCGATGTCTAATCGAGTTGTAAAATCTTCAAACCGTAGATATTGGGTTGATATCGGGTTACTTTTATTTGAACCCAACCCAACCCGATGAACCCGATCATTTTATTTTGTAGATTTAATATGATTATTAAGTCTCTATTAATATGTAAATTAGACAATTACACTATTGCGTACCCTCTTCATTTACATATATTTTCAATCTATTTTCATCTCTATATAACTGCTTTGTATATATGTTTAATAAATGTAAACACACACACACACACATATATATATGTGTGTGTGTGTGTGTGTGCAAACTAAAAAATTAACTAAATGTGATATATTTAAGATTTAAGAAGTATGGATAAGTTGTACCAAATGGTTGATGATGACACGACCAACCTCAAGGCCAAGAAAGCGAAAGCATCGGGGTTGGAGACGTCTAAAACGATTGTTGTTGATTGACATATTATCATTTGGTTTAGACATTTTTATATGTAATATCGTAATATTTTTTATGAACTTACATACTCTCATGAATTATCGGTCATTCGGTTGTATTTCAAAGAAATGTTTCCTTTATGTTTATATTTCTAAATTTGATTTCATCTTGTTTAAACACAACCCGACCAACCCGATCAACCCGAACGGTTTGGGTTGGATTGGGTTGTAAAATTTACAAACCACCGATATTGAGTTGAGTTGTTAAAAAACCTTCAACCCGATCAATCCAACCCGCGAGCACCTCTTGTCGTATGAATCCCTTCTCGAGAAGTTCTTGTAGTTGTGTCATCATTTCTTGCATCTCCGTCGGGGCTAGACGATAAGGAGCACGAGCAATCGGTGCGGCACCTGGAGTGAGGTCGATATGGAACTCTACTTGATGTTCTGGCGGTAGCCCGGGTAGATCTTCCGGAAAGACATCCGGGTAGTCACGAACCACATCCACATCTTCCACTTTCTTCTTCTCGAGCTTCGCGTCGATCACGTAGGCCAAGTAGGACGTACACCCCTTGGCTAGGCTCTTTCGTGCTTTGATTGACAAGATGATAGTGTTGGTCTTTCGATTCTTCTCCCCGTAGATTATGACTTCCCTACCCTTCGGCAAGGGTACTCTGATCATCTTCTTGGAACAAAATATACCGACATTATGCTTAGATATCCAATCCATCCCAACAATCACATCAAACCCCCCGATGTCCGCTGGTAGCAAGTCTATTAGAAAGGACTCCCCATCTAAATCTAAGATGCATCCAACAAAACATTCCCGGACTAACATATGCTCCCCATTGGCTATGCTCCCCATTAGCTACCTCTACCACTAGAGCATCAATCAATAAACTAACAGGAGTGACGAAATTCTTGCAAAATGATGTAGACACAAAGGATCGGTTCGCACCAGAATCAAACAAAACAGGGGTAGGTAGAGAGTTCACTAGAAATGTACCCGACACAACATCCGCCATCACTCTTGCTTCATTTGCAGTCATTTGGAAGGCCCGACTTGGCGCCTTCGTGTAACACCCTAAAAACCAGAGTGAATTTAAAACGCGGAAATTGGACAAATAAGCATCTACACTTGGTATAAATCTCCCAAAAAGGGGGAATGTACTAAACCTTTACAAAACCTGAATACGGATATGGAATTCAACAACAAACTAATCTAAACATAACCTATCTAGATTACATCAGTTGTTAATCCAATATCGCCAAAAGAATGGGACTTAAACAATTGCCCAACATCAATACTAGTCATCTCAAAATCCCCGAGACCAAGCTCGTCACTCAAGCCCTTGGCAACCCACCGCTAATGGGAACCTGTTATACACATCATTTGAGAAAAAGTGTTAGGCTTAAAGCCTAGTGAGAACATACAGTTTATAAATTTTCAAGAGATATAAACTATTGTATCATAAGGAAATCTTTTCAATAAGGTTTAGTTTTCAAATAAAACCTTTGCCACAACCGGGCCTTTTCAATGTAAACTCATCATACGATGACAAAGATAACCAGTTTTACCAAGGATTGTAGCGTAACACAAAGTAGGTCACAATCCGAGTTATGAGTCGAAACACTTGGAATCCTTGGCCCCGAACTACAAAAGTTCGTACTACGATGTGAGGGAGGGCCCTCGAGGAAACCAAGTCAAAACTCGTTCACTAGGACTACACTATGACCCATAGCTAGTAACCGATCTCACATAATCGTACTAAGTTTCCCTCAAGGATCATATGCATCCATAGCTACAAATAAGGGAAAATATGATCCATAGCTAGTAACCGATCTCACATGATCGTACTAAGTTGCCCCCGAGGATCATATGCATCCATTTTACAAAAGAGGGGAAAAGACATCCCAATTATAAGTCGACTCAATACCTAGGGATCCACTAGTAATGGTACAGACTCGTCACAACAACATATGTGACCAACCATAGATAGACATATGGTATAAAATAACATTTATAAACAAAAATGCATTTTCAAGTTTAACTTCTGGTAAGAATGAAAATCATCAAAAATGAACTTTAAACATCCTTTCAAGTAACCCACATAAATGTGCAAGTAAAACATCATTTTACTTCAAATAAGATGGAACCCATCATTTTAGTCGAAAATGATCGGGAACCCTAAAATCTCCCAAAACTCAAGTTATGTCAAAATGTAGTAAACTTAGATCTGAAACCATGGAGATATATAGAAGTTCAAAATGTAAGTTTTGACATGTATAAAGTTTATAAAAAGGTAGTAGGAACTCACCAAATAGGTTTTAGACGAAAACCCGAAAACCAGATATCGACCACCAGGAGAAGACGAAGCTTTCTATACCGAACCCTTACTAGAAGCACTTAATACTAGCAATTTATGGACCCTTGAAGATCTAAAGAAAACTAGAGAGAGAGACAAGAGAGAGAAAAGAAATGAAGAGAGAGAGAGAGAGATCTTTGAGAATGAGATATTTTGGGCTGAAAAGCCTTAAGTCGGCCAGTGTGTTACGCGGGTTATGCCGCGACTTCAACTCGTGGCATAACTCGCCCGCTAACATAAAACCCATACAAACAGGGGGTTTCGCGGGTTGTGCCGCGACCTCAAGTCTCGGTGCAACTTGCGAGGTTCACTGTGGTTAATCCAAAACCACTAAAATCCAACATCAAACTCCAAACCAAACGCGGTGTTAACGACAACGCTTAAACACAAGAATAACAAGATTATAAAACGGAAATCCGGGGTGTTACAATCCTCCCCAACTTGGGAACGATTTCGTCCCCGAAATACAACTACTCGAAAAGACGAGGATATCTTCGCTTCATATCCTCCTCAGCTTCCCACGTCACGTTGTCTCCCCGATGATGTTTCCACTGCACCTTGACCATAGTGACCTCTTTGTGACGCAACTTCTTAGACTTTCTCTCTAAGATAGCGTCAGGTTCTTCTACACAACGGTTGCCCTCGTCCACTCTTAACTATGAGAGGGTAATGACGCTTTCTTCCTCCGCCAAACACTTCCGAAGGTAACAAATATGGAACGTGTTGTGGATTCTGCTCAACTCTGGCGGCAGTTCCAATTGGTAGGCTTGAAAACCCACCCGCTTAAGCACTTTGAAAGGTCCAAGGAAACAGTGACTCAACTTCCCATGTTTTCTGAACCTGATAATGCCCTTCCATGGCGATACCTTAAGCAACACACGGTCGCCCACTTGGAACTCCATCGGCCGCCTCTTCTTATCGGCATAGCTCTTCTGCCAATCCTGAGCCGCTTTCAACCTTTCACGAATGCATTTGACCTTATAGGCCGTCTCTTGCACGATTTCAGGTCCGGCGAATTGCTTCTCTCCCACTTCAAGCCAACACATGGGAGTTCGGCACTTCCGCCCGTACAATGCCTCAAAAGGTGCCATCCCAATACTCGAGTGGTAGCTATTGTTGTAAGAAAACTCCACCAAAGGTAGGTGAGAGTCCCAACTACCCCCAAAATCGATGACACAAGACCTCAACATGTCTTCCAACATTTGGATCGTTCTCTCGCTTTGCCCGTCGGTTTGTGGATGGTAAGTCGTACTCAACTTAACTCGCGTACCAAGCTCTTTCTGGAACCCATCCCAAAAGTTCGAAGTGAACCGACTGTCGCGATCCGACACGATCGACAAGGGTATTCCTTGCCTCAAGACCACTTCATCGATGTAAAGCTTCGCTAACTTGTCCATCGGTAAATTCTCGTGCATAGCCAAGAAGTGAGCGCTCTTTGTCAATCTATCGACTATTACCCAAATGGTATCGTGACCTCGAAGAGTTTTAGGCAACTTCGTCACGAAGTCCATGGTAATATGTTCTCACTTCCACTCGGGAATCTCTAAGGACTGAAGACTCTCATACGTACGTTGATGTTCGGCCTTAACTTGCGAGCATGTCACACAACGCTCCACATAACGCGCCACATCAAGCTTCATTACTGGCCACCAATAATGCAACTTCAAGTCCCTGTACATCTTTGTACTTCCCGGATTAATGGAATACTTGGACTTGTGAGCATCCTCTAGCAATAGATCACGGTTACCCCCAACTTTGGGCACCCATACACGACCGCTAAACAGTTTCACCCCACGGCTATCTTCCGTTAAGAGCAAACGTTGTTTCGTCATGACTTCTTCCTTGTGATTTTCTTCCAACAAAGCTTCAACCTACGATGCCTTGATCTTCTCAACAAGACTAGACACTGACTCGATTCTCGAAAGTGTAGCCCGAATACTTCCGCTATAGTCCTTCCGACTTAACGCATCGGCTACAACGTTAGCCTTACCGGGATGGTAAAGCAATTCACAATCGTAATCCTTGAGCAACTCGAGCCACCGCCTTTGCCTCATGTTCAACTCCTTTTGATGAAATACGTATTTCAAACTCTTATGATCTGTGTAGAGCGTATATTTTGTTCCATAGAGATAATGTCACCAAAGCTTCAAGGTGAACACCACCGCAGCTAACTCCAAATCGTGGGTAGGATAGTTCTTCTTGTGTATCTTAAGTTGCCTTGAGGCATAAGCGATTACTTTGCCTCTTTGCATCAACACACATCCTAATCCCATCTTCGAAGCGTCGCTATAGACCACGAAGTCTTCTGACCCTTCCGGCAACGACAAGATTGGAGCTTCACACAACTTCTTTTGTAGAATTCGGAATGCCTTCTCTTGCGTTTCGGTCCAATCAAATTTCACATTCTTCCGAGTTAAAACTGTCAAGGAAGAAGCGATCTTTGAGAAGTCTTGAATATATCTCTGGTAGTACCCCGCCAGACCCAAGAAACTGCGGATCTCTGACGGACTCTTGGGAGGTTCCCAATTCATCATAGCTTCAATATTGGAGGGATACACTTTCACTCCATCTCGAGTGACAACGTGACCCAAGAATTGCACTTCTTCAAGCCAAAAGTCACATTTGGAAAACTTGGTGTACAATCTTTCTTTTCTCAACACATCAAGAACTTCGCGTAGGTGCTGCTCGTGCTCTAACTCGCTCTTAGAGTACACGAGTATATCATCAATGAATACGATGACCGACTTGTTGAGGAACGGTCGACACACCCTATTCATCAAATCCATAAATACCGCTGGTGCGTTCGTCAGGCCAAAAGGCATTACAAGAAATTCGTAATGGCCGTAACGCGTTCTGAAAGCTGTCTTCGGAACGTCTTCTTCTCTTACCTTCACTTTATGGTAACCCGAACGTAAGTCGATCTTGGAAAAACACCCCGCTCCTTGGAGTTGATCGAACAAGTCGTCAATCCTGGGAAGCGGATACTTGTTCTTTATTGTAGCTTTGTTCAACTCACGATAACCGATGCACATTCTCATTGTGACATCCTTCTTCTTGACAAACAAGACCGGAGCTCCCCAGGGCGACGAGCTCGGTCTTATGAATCCCTTCTCCAAAATCTCTTGGAGTTGGGCCATCATCTCTTGCATCTCCGTTGGCGCTAACCAGTAAGGGGATCTAGCAACAGGAATCGCTCCCGGTACGAGATCAATCCGAAACTCCACTTGACGATCGGGTGGCAACCCGGGCAAGTCGTCCGGAAAGACGTCTGGAAACTCACGCACAATCTTCACATCTTCAAGCTTTAACTTCTCTAGCTTGGCGTCGATCACGTAGGCTAGGAAAGATGAGCATCCTTTCACCAAACACTTGCGTGCTTTCGTCATGGTGATTATTGCCACATCTCTCTTCCTCTTCTCACCATAAATCACAACAACTTCGCCACTAGGATTGGGAAGTCGAATTAATTTCTTGGAACATACGAACTCGGCATGATTGTTCGCTAACCAATCCATGCCGACCACAACATCAAAACCCCCGATTAACATCGGCAACAAATCGATTGGGAAATCTCTCCCTTCGATTCCTAGAATACACTTCTTCAGAACATCGTGGATCAGAACTTGACTACCATTTGCTATCTCAACTACTAACGCAACCTCAAGACTAGTAGTGGGCATAGCAATCTTTTGACGGAACAACTCAGATATAAAAGAGAAATTGGCACCCGTATCGAATAAAACACGAGCAGGTACTGAGTTTAGAATAAATGTACCCGATACCACATCAGCTGATGCCTTGGCCTCATCGACCGTCATCTGAAAAGCTCGACCCGGAACCCTAGGTGGATTCTCTTTCTTCACTGGTGCGCTACCCGACATGAGCTTCGGGCAATCTCTCCTCATGTGTCCCGGTGCCTTGCACTCGAAATAGACAATCCCTCTGATCGGGAAATCTTTGGCGAGGTGATCAGATTTCCCACACTTGAAACAAGTTTGGGAAGTGGTGTTACAGTTACCGTGGTGCTTGGTTCTACACTTCTGGCACCACCTAGCTTCTTGATAACTGCTGAAGCTTCGGTTTCCGACAAACGGTCGGCTTCTCTTGGGAGGTACTGAACTGCTCTCCCATTTCCTATTCTCAACAACTGCCACAGCCTTCTCCGGTTTACCTCTCGCGTAAACCTCTTCCATAAACTATGCCTCTTCAATAGTCTCCCGAAGGTTAGAAGCCTTCGAGTTTCGGACCATAGTCATCATGTCCGAAGCTAGACCCTTCAGATAGGCCTTAATCTTCTCCTTTTCAGTTGAGGCCACATGCCTCACTAACCCCATCTTCTCCATGAACTGACGGGTATACTCTCTCACCGTCAAATTCCCTTTCTCCAGCACTTGGAACTCTGCCTCGATCCGATCCACGGCCCTCTCATTGCAGTATTCTTCCAATAGCTTTACCTTGAATTCTCCCCAAGTCAGTTGGGCCAAAACAGTAGGAGAGAGGGTGGACTAGATAACATTCCACCACGTCAGCGTTGTATCCCTGAGCAGTTGGGTACCGAACCTTACCCTCTGGTCATCACCACACTCGGATGAACCGAAGGCCTGTTCGATAGCTCGGATCCACTTTACACATGCAACTGGGTCTTCGGAACCATAGAACTCTGGTGTTCCGCAACCCAGAAAAGACTTGTAGGAACAACTCTTCCCACTTTTCGGAGCACCGACCACTTTGTGCTCCTCAGTCCTGTCTCTGTTCCCAGTGCCCCCAGAGCCAACCAACATATTCTCCTCCACTGCCTCATGCCTCCTGAGGCTCGTTTCCCGGTCCTCCAACATCTTCTGAAAAACCTCTTGCTGTTTCTCCATGGCCGACGTCACCATCTGCATGACGCTGGCCATCATATCAGCTTGAGGGTTTGCCACTTCAATAACGGGCCTGGTGGATGCCAAATCTACTCTTGGCCCCAGCTCTACTTCCCCAGTAAATATCGGTGGCATGCTCGGAGGAATTACTGCTGACACTTTAACCACAGGATTCAGCCCACGCGACCTAACATCGCGAAGATCTCCGCCGCCCGACGGATGACCACGTGTGTTCACCATACCTACGTAATGGTTGCCACACAAGCACGAAAAGAATAAGAGACAGATCAACAGAATGAACACGAAAGAACGAATACCACATTACCAATTGTCATAGTAACAGTACATTAAGCACAATCACGTATAAATATTCTCATAATAACATTAGCTAAGTGAAATGATGAACATACAATACATAAAGGTTCTTAATACCATCGCTACAACGTTCGATAACTATAATTTCCGTCGACTCTAAGACCAACCAATCATAGAAATTCTACCCAAGCTCACGAATCAATGCTTAACATACTCAGTCTAAGTCTAGGCATCTTACATTCATGCCTAGATCACTTAAACTAGAGCTCTGATACCAACTTGTAACACCCTAAAAACCAGAGTGAATTTAAAACGCGGAAACTGGACAAATAAGCATCTACACTTGGTACAAATATCCCAAAAAGGGGGAATGTACTAAACCTTTACAAAACCTGAATACGGATATGGAATTCAACAACAAATTAATCTAAACATAACCTATCTAGATTACATCAGTTGTTAATCCAATATCGCCAAAAGAATGGGACTTAAACAATTGCTCAACATCAATACTAGTCATCTCAAAATCCCCGAGACCAAGCTCGTCACTCAAGCCCTTGACAACCCACCGCTAATGGAAACCTGTTATACACATCATTTGAGAAAAGGTGTTAGGCTTAAAGCCTAGTGAGAACATACAATTTATAAATTTCAAGAGGTATAAACAATTGTATCATAAGGAAATATTTTCAATAAGGTTTAGTTTTCAAATGAAACCTTTGCCATAACCGGGCCTTTTCAATGTAAACTCATCATACGATGACAAAGATAACCAGTTTTACCAAGGATTGTAGCATAACACAAAGTAGGTCACAATCCGAGTTATGAGTCGAAACACTTGGAATCCTTGGCCACGAACTACAAAAGTCCATACTACGATGTGAGGGAGGGCCCTCGAGGAAACCAAGTCAAAACTCGTTCACTAGGACTACACTATGACCCATAGCTAGTAACCGATCTCACATAATCGTACTAAGTTGCCCTCGAGGATCATATGCATCCATAGCTACAAATAAGGGAAAATATGATCCATAGCTAGTAACCGATCTCACATGATCGTACTAAGTTGCCCCCGAGGATCATATGCATCCATTTTACAAAAGAGGGGAAAAGACATCCCAATTATAAGTCGACTCAATACCTAGGGATCCACTAGTAATGGTACAGACTCGTCACAACAACATATGTGACCAACCATAGATAGACATATGGTATAAAATAACACTTATAAACAAAATTGCATTTTCAAGTTTAACTTCTGGTAAGAATGAAAATCATCAAAAATGAACTTTAAACATCCTTTCAAGTAACCCACATAAATGTGCAAGTAAAACATCATTTTACTTCAAATAAGATGGAACCCATCATTTTAGTCGAAAATGATCGGGAACCCTAAAATCTCCCAAAACTCAAGTTATGTCAAAATGTAGTAAACTTAGATCTGAAACCATGGAGATATATAGAAGTTCAAAATGTAAGTTTTGACATGTATAAAGTTTATAAAAAGGTAGTAGGAACTCACCAAATAGGTTTTAGATGAAAACCCGAAAACAAGATATCGACCACCGGGAGAAGACGAAGCTTTCTATACCGAACCCTTGCTAGAAGCACTTAATACTAGTAATTTATGGACCCTTGAAGATCCAAAGAAAACTAGAGAGAGTGACAAGAGAGAGAAAAGAAATGAAGAGAGAGAGAGATCTTTGAGAATGAGATATTTTGGGCTGAAAAGCCTTAAGTCGGCTAGTGTGTTACGCGGGTTATGTCGCGACTTCAACTCGCGGCATAACTCGCCCGCTAACATAACACCCATACAAACAGGGGGTTTCACGGGTTGTGCCGCGACCTCAAGTCGCGGTGCAACTCGCGAGGTTCACTGTGGTTAATCCAAAACCACTAAAATCGAACATCAAACTCCAAACCAAACGCGGTGTTAACGAAAACGCTTAAACACAAGAATAACAAGATTACAAAACAGAAACCTGGGGTGTTACACTTCGGTTGAATCTCTTTCTTTGGCACAACCCCGCTTGAAACTCCTTGGTTGTCCCTTGCTCACTTTGGACAATCCCTCTTGTTGGTCCCGGAGGTGCTTAACAAGTTTGTAGAAGGGAGGGGTTGAATACAAACACATAAATTAAAGGTTAATAAATTGTTTATTGATAAATCAAACACAATTTACAAGTTTGTTGTGGAATAAGATTAAGACAGACTCAATCTAAACAAACTTAAGAAACACTAAGATGGTTGCACAAGAATATAGAGAAAGGGGGGTTTTAGAAGTATAGAAAAAAAAGGTTTATATCTTGGTTCAAGAATAGAGCACACTCTCAGAAGGAGAGGTGATCTTTCTATTTATACCCTATGCATTAAATGCATGGCAGGGTACTTTACACGTGTCATTCAGTGATTGGCTTTGGTATTCTGACTTTTGGGAGACATGCTTTCGACCGTATCATGAACAGTGTAGTTGACAGAGTTGTTGTACGATTTGTGGCAGAGATATGTCCTTTCTGACACATCGTACTGGTTGTGCAAGGTAAGACAAAAGGAAACTTGAGGCATAAGCTTTGTGATCGATTGATCGCTGAATATCTCTTTATTCAGAGATATAAAGAGGTTCAGCTATCGCTGAAGCTTTTCCTCATGTTCCTTCGCGTATAAGTAGAGTTGTCTTTGCTTCACTGATATCCGCATCAGGTCACTAGTAGACTTCTCTTTGTTCAGTGGCTTCGTCTTCGATTCAGCTATGAACATATGTTGACGCGAGACTTGTCTTCAGGGATTACGTTACTGTTTACATCAGAACTATCAGCGATAACTGAACAGACTCAGTCTGATCACTGATAGTGAAACACTAATACATATGAATGTTTGTAAGAAAGACTATCAGCGATAACGAATAGACTCAGTCTGATCGCTGATGGTGAAACACTAATACATATTAAACGTAATTTTCACTAAGTATAAAAGAGGGTCGTTATCAAATCACTGAGAGAGCTTGGATCAACAATCTCCCCCTATTTGATAATGACAAAGTAACTGAAGAAAATTACTTTTAAAGTTCAAAATAAGGAATAATCAGGACTCATAACATACATGTCCCAATTACTATTTTGAGTGATCTTTTACAGTACTGATGGAGTTAAGTACATCACTGAAATTTTCATTAATTCAGAGAAAGAATTACAAGATATGAAAATTATAAGTACAAGTGAAGAACTAACTACTGTAAGTTTAACTAATAGATTACAAGAAATAGGAAACTAATCTATCAGCTATCTAAAGAAGACTTAGGAGGATTTATCATATACTCAGATATTTCTTCTCCTTTTTGCCTTCGATCAGAACATTCTTGAGATATGATTGCCTTGATCGGTTCAGCAGAGGGAGAGAAGTCACACCATAAGCACAAGAGATCCTTGAGATGACTGAGGGGACAGATAGGAATTTCAGAGACTCTCTGAAATCTGAGTTCTTCCTCATCATCTCTGAAGAAGATTCCAAAAGGTTCTTTAAGTACTTATCCTGCAATATATGGTCCACCAGGGGACAGAGATAGATCGAGAACTGAAAGATCAGGAGGAGGACCGAACAGAGCTTCTCTTGAGAACTTGATGGAGGTTTCATTTCTTATCACTGCGACATTTTCAGAGGAGGAGGAGACGGGCTTCCTTTTGAATTGCCTTGGTTTGGAAGGAAGAGCAGATGGTACTTTCAACACAGTGGAGACTTTGTTGATGAGGGCTTCTAAGATGCCTTCGACATAGCCTCTGCTGGTTGATTTGGATTTCTTCAGCGCTTCTTTGAACTCTAGCCGTTCCATATAACCGAAGGTTTCCAGCTTTGACACGAACATGGCCTTGCAGCTTCCATCCTCTCTGGTAATCTCCATAGTGACAGAAACTCGATACTTCTTCTTTTTCCCAGAGATAGTAACAGTTATGATCTTCATTGGGTCAGAGCGATAGTCGATTTTGCTTTTACACCATTCGATTGAGCTATCGCTGACCCTTTGTTCTTTTGAGCGCTCCTCTTCAATCTCTTTCAAAAGAGCAGCCTGGACTTCAACTGGTTTCTTTTTCAGCTTCTTGTCTTTGACTTGAGAGGACTGAATCTTGAGAGCAAGAGTGGCATCTCTTTGACAGTCAGCTATCAGCTTCTCAGCCCTGACAGATTCTTCGATTTCAGCTTCAGTCAGGAACTCTAGATCTGTTGATTGAGAGGGGATCTTCAGTCGTTGATTCTCTAGATGAGAAATCATCTCTGTTCGTCTCTTCATCTCTTCCTCTGACCAGTGAGATGGTCTGGAGGGCCTCCCTGAATGTTGCAGGGACTCTTCTTCCTCATCTTCTTCATCAATCTCTCTTACAGAGATTGGAATTATTTGTTCATCAGCTATAGCGGCTGGGATTATTTGAAGTTCTTTACCCTTAAGTAGGGGAGAGAACTATCTGGTCAGAAAATGAAGAGAATGTTAGTTTATTTTTGGGGAAGAAGAGAGATAAAGGTTAGAAAGAGACAGGTGTGGGGTTTTATAGAAGGATATAGGAACAAGAGAAAGGCATACCTGAGAAGGAGTCTCCTCAGATAGTGAAATCATCTTCAGGCTTCCCTCAGCAACTGCACCCTTGGTTTTGCTTTAGGAAGGGGTTCCTGATGGTGTTTTATGACTCCCCCCTGCTTAGACAACTTCTTTCGAAGTTATCGCTGATGATGTGACGGCTAAAGAACGCCATAAAGACTGATCTTCTTCATCATCATCATCATCATCCTGATGAGGTTGCTTTTCCTCTTGATCTTCAAGATCAAGAGCTTCATCTTCATCGTCCTCCTCTTCTTCATCATCGATTATATCTTCGAGAGAAGGAGGGGCTTTATCAGCAACCATCTCCCCCTCAACATGAGAGGGAGTTTCTTTCTGTTGGACCTCAGCAGCAGCTTCCATCCTCTCTGTATTTTCTTCAGCTGCTTTCTCCCCCTCTTTGTCATTATCACGGAGGGAGAGATCTTTGGAAGGAGATGAAGTGTTTGCAGCGGCCAACTTCTGAACTTTAGCCTCCAAACTTTCCAGACGGCCTTCAAACACAGGAAGATCTGACGTATCCTGATGAATGAACTCAACGACAATGTTCAGAGAGGTACGATCGTTCTCTGTGAATGAGGGAGTAGGAGTCGAAGCTGGTGCCTTCAGGTGGGTCAGGATTTGTTGAAGAAGAACTTCACAGGAATCAACCTTGGCAGATAAGACATCAAACTGTCGCTTGGAATCCTCCTTCACTTGGTCAATCGAGGCTTGAAGAGCGGAGATTTGAGAGGATTCAGCTTTGGACGAGCACGTAGCTGTCAATGTCTTCAGCTCTTCACCAGCTGAATTGACAGCGCTGGTGGTATTGTTGAGGGAGGTAGTGAGAGAATCCACCTTTACGCCCAAACTGTTGACATTTGTGTCAACAGTCGCCAAACTAGGACCTGAAAGAAATGTTAGCTGCTGAGAAACAGGAGTAACAGGCTTAGATGGATAGGTGGAAGGTGTATTTGGGGGTTTTGGTATACCTGAACGTTCAAACAGATTGAAAATTTGCATGTCTCTTTCAAACGTTTGATCATCAGGTCCTATAAATGCAACATGAGGTTGCTGCATAATAGAGGAAGGGTTAGAGACCAAAGAAATAGAAGGATTAGAGATGGGGATAGAATTAGGAATATGGGTAGTTACCTCAGTAGTTACCTCAAGTTGTTGATGAGCTGAGATGATGGAGGACGTCACTATTGATGTGACAGCGACCGTAGTCGCTGGCACGGTTGAAGTGGGTAATGCTGAGGATGTGGAGGAGAGACCCACGAATACGTCCAAGGAGGTTTGTTGAGAAACGTCCTTAGGCCTTGAGCTAGAGATGCTTGTCTCCTTAGTCACTTTGGCCTTCTTCGAAGGACCAAAGGAACTAGCTGAGGGTCGTTTGGAAGGGGTAGCGGCAGGGATAGCAGAAGAAGGAACCCCCTGCGTGGTCGCTGAAGAAGAAGAAGTGTGGAGAGAGAGTCGAGAGCGAAGATCAGAAATACTTACCTCGTTGGGGAGCGGCTTGACCTCCAAGGAGCGCTGGCCCACTTTGGCAAAAGTGCCATCAGAATTAGTGGGGTAAATAGCAAGGTAGAGGAGCTTCAGGTACGCACAGATGAAGCGTACATAGGGGATCTTAGGATCCCTCTCTGTCTTCTCTATCTTTGACCTCAGATCGTCAAAGATAGTTGTGGCGTAGTCGAAATTTCTTCCAGCGATCACGGAGTAGGCCATATAGACCTGCATCTTGCTGGCCTGGTCCAGGGACCCACTCTTCCCACTCATACACTGAATGAAGTGAGAAAAGATGTAGTTAAGCTGAGAAGGCATGTTCGCCTTCTTTATGAGAGTCAGCTTCTTGTTGGGGATTGTCGTCCGCGGCTTTGGGTCCCAACAGTATTCCATTGCATCCAGAAAGTGGATGAGTTCAGCGTCAGTAGGCAAGGCATCGAACCCATTCCTAAGTTTGTCAGGAAATCGCAGAGCTTTACTTAATCCCAAGGCAGTCATCATCCTTGGTCCGAGATTAGTGCTGAAAGAAATAGCAGGAATCGGATCACCCTTTTTGTTGGTGACGGAGGTTTCTTCAGTGGTGAACCAGAATTGTTGGATAAGAATTTTTGAAGGCGTGGGATCCACAGTGATGGCGTAGGTAATGCAGGATTGCTTTAGAAACTTTGCAGCGTCCACCAGATGTGGGTATTTGACACCATCAAATTCCAGTCGTGCGAGATGGTTGTTTTTCGGAATCTCAGAGTCAGTTATGGCGAACTTGACGTTCTTGGAAGGAACAAGTGCGGACTGTGCCATTGTTGAGTAAGGAAAGAAAAATAGAGAATAGAAGGAAAGGATTAGAGGCTAAAAATAAAGAAGTTTTTACCAGTTTCTATTTGAGGAAAGAAACGTATAAAAACAAAAATATTTGAAGATTCATACATTGTTCTTAATGAAAAGATGAAGAACAGTAAGAAAACCAAAGGTTTTTAGAAGAAAAAAATAAAAAAATGATTTTATAGGATAAAAATCTTATAGAAAACCCATTATGAAGAGAAATGGTGTTTTGTTAACAAGATGTAAATAGAAAGAAGATCAAAGTAACCTGGTAATCTTGAATGAGGAAGATGCAAATGCTTTGAAATTTCTTGAGAGAGTTTCTTGCTTAGAAAGGATTTTTAGAAAGCGTAAAAGATAAGAATGAAAAGAAACATTCCTTTTATACGTAGAGAGTAGGAGAGAGAAAGAGGCGGGAATACAAATATTCATCATGACATGGACACGTCCCACGAAGTTGATTGGATAGAAGGGCAACGGACGAACGTGTCAGAAAAAGGCATGTCGTGGATTGTCGGTTCAAATGACGTCATAGGAGAGAGAAAAACTTTTCATTTTTCCTTTTTGAAATTATCTCTGAAGAAAAGTCAGAGATAGGTTTTCCTTTGAGAGAATCCCTGATGAAAAGTCAGAGACTGATTTTTAGTTTATTAGAAGGATCACTGAAGAGAAAGCTCAGTGATAGATTTTGTTTTTCAAAAAGTTTTTAATCATTTGAAGAAAATTTCAGTGATCAAAGTTTTATTTAAAACGTCTTACTGACTGAAGATTCAGTGATTTGGAGTAAGAGATCATACCTGAGAGTCAGAGTTTTAATCAGATAATGAGTGATAAAGGGGAACTTATAATCACTGACATAATGCATGAACTCTGAAGATTTTACTCTTCGAAATTCAGCATTCCAAGCTCACTGATGAGAAAGTTGAATCTTGTCTCATCAAGAGGTTTGGTGAATAAATCAGCAAGCTGATAGTCAGTAGGGATGAAATGAAGTTCAATATCACCATTCATCACATGATCTCTGATAAAATGATATCTGATCTCTATGTGTTTTGTCTTTGAATGTAGCACTGGATTATTTGCTATAGGGATAGCACTAGTGCTGTCGCAATAGATGGGAATCTTTGATAGCTGAAGGTCATAGTCCAATAGTTGATTTCTCATCCATAAGACTTGAGCACAACAACTTCCAGCGGCTACGTATTCAGCTTCAGCTGTGGAAGTGGACACTGAATTTTGCTTTTTGCTTGTCCAGCTTACCAGTTTTCCTCCTAGGAGTTGACATCCACCAATGGTGCTCTTTCTATCGAGTTTACAACCTGTAAAATCACTATCAGAATAACCGGTTAGATCGAACCCTGAGTCTTTGGGATACCAAAGACCGAGATTAGGAGTTCCTTTCAGATATCTGAAAATTCGCTTAACAGCGATCAGATGGGATTTCTTGGGTTCAGATTGATAGCGTGCACATAAACAAGTAGAGTACATAATGTCAGATCGGCTCTCTGTAAGATACAGCAGGGAGCCTATCATTCCTCTATAGGCAGTGACATTAACAGGTTTTCTAGATGGATCTTTGTTAAGTGTCAGGGGAGGTGCCATAGGAGTTTTCATCGCTGAAGTTTGTGTAAGATCAAACTTCTTCAGCATATCTTTAACATACTTACCTTGGTTGATTAAAGTACCTCTGTCAGATTGTTTGATCTGAAGACCAAGAAAATATGTCATCTCACCCATCATACTAATTTTGTATTCTTTCTTCATTCTTTCAGCGAAGCGAGTACACAGAGATGGGTTAGTAGAACCAAATATGATGTCATCGACATATATTTGTACAAGAATAATATGACCTTTTATTTTTCTGAAAAATAAAGTATTGTAAATTTTGCCACGTTCAAAATTTTCAGAGATAAGAAAAGATGAGAGAGTGTCATACCAAGCACGAGGGGCTTGTTTTAGACCATAGAGAGCCTTATTCAATTTATAAACAAAATTTGGATGCTTAAGGTCATAGAACCCTGGAGGTTGTTCTACATAGACTTCTTCATTCATCTTTCCATTTAGGAACGCTGATTTTACATCCATTTGATAAACAATGAAGTCTTTGTAAACTGCATAAGCTAAGAATAGTCGAATTGCTTCGAGCCTAGACACAGGGGCAAAGGTTTCATCATAGTTTATGCCTTCCTCTTGTCTGTATCCCTGAGCAACAAGTCGAGCCTTGTTGCGGGTTACAGTTCCATGTTCATCTAACTTGTTTCTAAACACCCATTTGGTGCCTATAACAGTTTTGTCAGACGGTCTAGGAACGAGATTCCAAACTTTGTTACGAGTAAACTCAGTCAGTTATTCTTGCATAGCGCTGACCCAGTATGGATCTCTGAGGGCATCATCAGCCTTCTTTGGCTCTATTAAAGAAATAAAGTTAACAAAGAGACAGATATTACCTGAACTTCGTCGTGTCTGAATACCTGCATCGGGATCACCAAGAATTTGATCAATAGGGTGATCTCTAGACCATCACTGAGCAGGAGCATGATCGCTTACTTCGAAGATTGGATCAACAATTGGAATGTTCACTGATGATGAAGCTTGAGGTTCATCATCTATCAAGTGTTGAGTGTCAGACATACCATTGTTTTCTGAGAGGTGTTCAGACGAAGATGGTTCTGATGGAAGAAGTGTGTTTAGAGGCTTTGCTGAGATCCATGAGTTGGATTCAGTGTTAGGGGATATGATGTTTGGATCATCATCAGCAGCCAGAGGATTTGAATGCTGATGATTTGAGAAGAAAGGTTATGTTTCTCTGTAATGAGAGACCATCCAAGCATTTAATTCTTCATTGTCAACGATTGGTTTAGAGTTCGCTTAGCGAGTTTCATCAAAAGTGACATGAATTGTTTCTTCCACATATTGTCTTCGCTTGTTGAAAACTCTGTAGGCTTTGGAGATGGAGGAATATCCAAGAAATATTCCATCATCAGCTTTTGGGTCAAACTTTCCAAGCTGATCTTTGTTGTTTAAGATAAAGCACTGACAACCAAAGATATGAAGAAAGCTGATAGAAGGATTCCTTCTATGAAAGAGTTCATAAGCTGTCTTTCCAAATCGCTTTACTATCAGCGATCTGTTTTGAGTAAAACATGCAGTGTTTACAGCTTCCGCCCAAAATTGAGTAGGGAAGTGAGAATCGTTGAGCATTGATCTAGCAGCTTCAATGATCGTTTTGTTTCTTCTTTCAGCAACTCCGTTTTGCTGAGGTGTTCTTACTGAGGAGAAGTTATGAGAAATTCCCTTGTTCTCAAAGAAATTGTTCAGAGAACTGTTTTTGAATTCAGTTCCATGATCACTTCTTATAGAGCGAACAGTAAGATTATTCAGCACTTCCATCTTTTTAACAAAAGATATTAGTTCTTCTGGAGTATCACTCTTGCAGCGAAGAAAGATAACCCAGGTGTAGCGAGAGTATTCATCTACAATGACAAGCGTGTATTTCTTTCCAGCTATTAATTGGATGTTGACAGGGCCAAACAGATCCATATGTAAGAGCTGAAGTGTACTTGTCACTGAGGAAACTTGTTTAGATTTGAAACTAGCTTTTGTCTGTTTTCCTTTTTCACATGCCGAGCAGAGAGATTCTTTAGCATATGAGTGCTGAGGAAGACCAGAAACCAGTTCCTTAGAAGAGAGAGAATTCAGGGTTTTGAAATTTAGATGAGAGAGCCTTTTGTGCCATAGCCAGTTGACATCAGAAGAGGCTTTAGAGAGAAAACATAAGTTTTCAGTGGTAGTAGAGTCCATATCTATTACATAGACATTTTCTCTGCGATAACCACTGAGAGCAAGTTTTCCTTTCTCATTCACCACTGAACATGCTTTCTTAGAAAAGCGAACTTCGTAGTCTTTGTCACATAGCTGACTGATGCTCAGAAGGTTATCCTTCAGTCCATCTACATAAGCGACTCTTCTGAAGGTAGTTGTCCCATTGCTGAGGACACCAAACCCTCGGGTATGGCCTTTTCCATTTCCACCAAAGGTCACAGAGGGACCTTTCTCTTCCTTGTATTCAGTGAGCAGGTCTTTTTGTCCAGTCATATGACGAGAACATCCGCTATCAAGATACCAGATGCCCTTTGATCCCTGCACACATAAGGAAGATTAAGTGTTGTTTGGTACCCACTTTTCAATGGGTCCTTTGGGGTTAGTGGAGATGGAAGGTTCAGCAATCTTCACAGCAGATGAAGATTCAGCTTCAGTGGTAATCTTCACTTTGGTTAATTTCTTAACCTTAGTGGTATTTTTTACCTTGGTTGATTTTTTAGCTTTGGTGACCTTCTCAGCCTTAGAGGCATTTATCTTCACTTTAGCTGTTTTATCAGCTTTAGTGGCAGTTGGACATTTGCTTGCAATATGGTCAGTAAAACCACAGTGATAGCACTTTCTATATTTGAAAGTGGTTTTAGGACCGGGAGTAAAAGGTTTTGAGAAATTAAGATGAGCGGGGCCAGGTCCAAGAATGCTTTTAGCATGAGATCTGGGAGGAATTTTGATTTCTTCAGATCTCTTAGGCTTGAGATCAATCTTTAGCTTCGGAGGACAGAGATCGAAGATTTCTATCACAAAGCTAGAGGATTGATTCGCTGAAGGTTTAGAGGGAACTTTCAGCTTTGCATTCTTGGTAGCCTTCTGAGGACGAAGAATGGATTTTTCTTTATCCGCAGACTTAGAGCCTTTGGATTTTTCCTCAGGGATAGAATTAGAAGAAGAAGGACAAAACTGATTATAAGAAGTTTCAGAGATAGAAGTGACAAATGTTCCAAACTTAAGCGTGGAACAGTCTTCTTTAGGCTCATCCTGTGGTTTCCAAAAACCAAGACCGGTTTTATCACCACCAGTAGTTTGAGCATTTATTATCTCAGTGATCTTTGCTTAAGAATTACACCATTTTTCAACAGTAGCCTTTTCTTCTTTTAGAGCAGCGATGGCTTGTTCGCGTTCTATGCTGATGATTTTATTTACAACAACTTGATCTTTCAAACTTTCCTCTAAAAGAGTTAGTTATTTGATCTTTTAATGGCATTTTTCCAGCTGTTCAGTTAAGTCATTGTTTTTGCTCTCAGCTAGAGTTTTTCCGTTTAAAGCATTGTAAAGATCAATCGTCATCACATCAACTGTGCGACTTCTCTCTGATTCAGGTAGAGAGGGATTAGTAGAGATAGATACCTGAGATGATATATATCTCATAGAAGTTTCAGCTGGTTCTTCCACTTCTTCTTTAATCTCAGCCATGAGGCAAAGATTAGCGACTTCTTCATCAAAACTTGATTCTTCTGATTCAGCCTAGTCATGTTCTTCAGCAATGAGACCTTTACCTTTTCTCTTGTAGCTCTTTAGCTTTTGATATTTGTCTTTCAGCTTTAGGTATTTGTCATCGCTGGATCTTCTTGAGGTAGAAGGTTTGAAGACTTTCTTTGACCTGCACTCACTTGCAAAGTGTCCAATCTTTTCACAGTTATAGCAAGTAGCAGAAGCCTTATCAACAGGGGTTGATTTTGGCTTGTCAGTGATAGAGAGAGGCTTATTTCTTTTGAAATTGCTCTTTCTTACAAATCTCTTAAAAGAGTTTGTCAAGAGTGCTAAGGATTCATCAAACTCTGAAAGATCAGTGTCTGATATATCCTCAGATTCAGAATCTAACTCAGTGATAGTGAGAGTAGATTGTTGAGATGGAATTATCTCTGAAGAGATTAAAGCAACAGGAGTGCTTTTAGAGTCTTTAGAATCTTTTATAAGATTCTTCTTCAATAGGTTTGATTGCTCATAGTTAAGCAATATTCCATACAAGGTGCTGAGAGAAAGAGAATTTAAGTCTTTTGTCAGCTTGAGACAGATTGAATAACCGTCCCAGCATTCAGGAAGACATTCTAAGAATTTTGTTAGGACCTCAGAATTAGAATAGGTCCTACCAACGGTTCTTAGGTCAATGATTAAGCAGTTAAACCGTTGATGAACGTCAGAGAGAGATTCATTCTTACCAGCGATGAAACTTTCATACTGTCTTACCAAGTTAATCTTTCGAGTCTCTTGGATTTCAGTGGTGCCTTCATATTGAACACATATGGTTTCCCACATTCTTATAGAAGTTTTAAGATGCATGATGGAATGGAAAACTTTATCAGGCAGAGCCATAGAGATAATGGTCTTTGCCCTTGCATCTATACCAACCTTCTTTTTGTCCTCATCACTCCATTGTCTGATTTCCTTAGCAATATAACGTTCAGGAATAAATGGAGTGGTGGAAGTAGTTGGAATGGCAGCTATGATTTGGATAGGTTCATAGGGTCCGTTTGCTACGTACTCAGGTATAGTGGGATCTGCACCTTCTAGAAATAGCATCATTCGATTTTTCCAGAGAGAGAAGTTATCTCTGCTAAATCGAGGAGGTTTAGATAGTGAACCATTATCAAAATAATTTGTGTTTGTGTTTAGTGCCATATTAGAATAGCAAGGAAGAGAATAGAGCAAGATCTTGTTTATCAGATTAAACAGTCTGCTTTGATACCACTCGTTGGTCCCGGAGGTGCTTAACAAGTTTGTAGAAGGGGGGGGGGGGGTTGAATACAAACACAAAAATTAAAGCTTAATAAATTGTTTATTGATAAATCAAACACAATTTACAAGTTTGTTGCGGAATAAGATTAAGACAAACTCAATCTAAATAAACTTAAGAAACACTAAGATGGTTGCACAAGAATATAGAGAAAGGGGGGTTTTAGAAGTATAGAAAACAAAGGTTTCTATCTTGGTTCAAGAATAGAGCACACTCTCAGAAGGAGAGGTGATCTTTCTATTTATACCCTATGCATTAAATGCATGGCAGGGTACTTTACACGTGTCATTCAGTGATTGTCTTTGGTAGTCTGACTTTTGGGAGACATGCTTTCGGCCGTATCATGAACAGTGTAGTTGATAGAGTTGTTGTACGATTTGTGGCACAGATATGTCCGTTCTAACACATCGTACTGGTTGTGCAAGGTAAGACAAAAGGAAACTTGAGGCATAAGCTTTGTGATCGATTGATCGCTGAATATCTCTTTCTTCAGAGATATAAAGAGGTTCAGCTATCGCTGAAGCTTTTCCTTATGTTCCTTCGCGTATAAGTAGAGTTGTCTTTGCTTCACTGATATCCGCATCAGGTCACTAGTAGACTTCTCTTTGTTCAGTGGCTTCGTCTTCGATTCAGCTATGAACATATATTGACGCGAGACTTGTCTTCAGGGATTACGTTACTGTTTACATCAGAACTATCAGCGATAACTGAACAGACTCATTCTGATCACTGATAGTGAAACACTAATACATATGAATGTTTGTAAGAAAGACTATCAGCGATAACTGAACAAACTCAGTCTGATCGCTGATGGTGAAACACTAATACATATTAAACGTAATTTTCACTAAGTATAAAAGAGGGTCATTATCAAATCACTGAGAGAGCTTGGATCAACACCTCTTGATGTTCCCCGACTCCCGACACTCATAGCAAACTCCCCGGGAGGGGCAATCCCTACTCATGTGGTCCTTCTGTCCACACTTAAAGCACTTCATAGTGTTAGAGATGGGTTTCGGATTACAAGACCCGAAATGCTTACTCTTACACTTAGGACACCACCTCGCCTCACATCGTGGCTCTATGTTCCTCCCCCCGCTGAAGGGTTTGGATGATCGTGTGGGCCCGGTTGACCCTTCCCACTTTCGCTTCTCTTCTTGATGTCCTTTCTCTTCTCTCTCTTGAACAATGTTGTCCTCTACAAATTGAGATTCTTCAATGACTTCTTGCAAGGTATTCACCTGGGCGTTCCTCACGCCCGTCTTTATCTTCGCCGGTAAACCTCTCAAATATGCTTTTATCTTTGACCTCTCATCGGTCGCCAAATGCTCCACCAGACTGAGCTTCTCCATGAACAGTTTTGAGTAGTCGGCAATAGACAGATTGCCCTTCTTCATAGTCCGGAACTCTTCCTCTATCTTGTCAAGGGCCCTTTCATTACAGTACTTGTCCATAATCTTCTTCTTGAAGGTTGGCCAAGTGAGCTTGGCCAAAACCTCCGGAGTAAGCACCTTCCGGGTGAAATTCCACCATGTTAAAGCCTCCCCTCTCAGCAGTTGGGATGCAAATTTGACCCTCTGAGAGTCACCGCATTCGCTTGATTCAAATGCCATTTCCACATCCTGTATCTAATTCATACACGCCACTAGATTGGTCGTTCCTGAGAACTCTGGAGGTCGGCTACATAAGAAGGATTTGAAGGAGCAACCCCTTCCTTCTTCTTTTCAGTTCTAATCACATGCTCCTCCGTACCATTTGCATTATCGACACCCGATCCAATCACCGCATTGTCCCCCACTGTTTCATATCTTCGGTTGCTTGTGTCACGATCCTTAATCATCTTCATGAACTTTTCATCCCGTTTATCCATTGTCGAGTTCATCATTTGCATAATACTAGCCAGTAGGACCGATTGGGGGTCCACTTCTTGGATGACCGGGTTCTCGGTCTCTAAGTTTACTTGTGGAACTTGATCCACTACTCCCTCCAACGGGGTGGTCCTTCGAGGAACAGTCGGAGCACCCGTTGGATTTTCCCTTCTCGAAGTCTCTGGGGCCGTGACACTTGCCTCATTACCCTCATCGGGCACCACCACCTGATTTCTTATGTTTACCATTGTGAACTGTCATGCAACAAGGTCATACCAGTTAATTCTTTAGAAGATAGTCGGTTTGGTACGTACTACTACAAGGATTAATCATCATAATAACAATTTCAAGCACGCTCACGTATTCATAAATTCATAATAGCACAGGCCAAGTAAAATCGTGAACGTACATTACATAAGAATTCTTGTCACTGTCATCATGATTTTCAATCATTGCAATTCCGTTATCCTAATACTCTTCCCACCTAGGAATGTTCTACCCGTATGGACAGTGATACTATAGGCACAAACAGTTTAAGTCTAGGCATACTAAAGTCGACACCTAGTTCACTTAAACTAGAGCTCTGATACCAACTTGTAACACCCCAAAAATTAGGATAAACAAAAATTTCCGGCATTAGAAATGTGGTATATAAAATTATGCCAAAGCACGAGATTTCCCAAAAAAGGGAACAATATACGCCTGTTAAATTACAAGTTTGTAATACATAAGCAATGAGGGAAAACAACCCTTTAATCTAAGCCCTATCTAAGATAAAGATTGTCTCAAGTTGTCAACCAAATCTCCCAAAAAGTGTATCTTCTATACTTGGCGTCCCAAAAATGCTCCCGAGCTCACATCTAAGGTCTACTAAGCCTTCTTGGCGGTCGCGTCGCTAGAACTTGAGATACATATCAAACCAATCAAGTGTTAGACCAAACGAGCCTAGTGAGTTGAATAATAACATGGTATAATCATTTAAACAATTACAAGCAACAAGAGCCATAAAGGAATCAATGGGGGAGACCCATCACACCAATGAGCTTCACCTCAAGTCAATGTACCTTGATGTTCACTCGCATGAGCAACATCCCGAAGGCCCGGCACATTTGAAGACTACCTCCCAGGCATTACTCCAAATGGCGGAGGTCTAGGTGCATACCGTCATGGTGGCACCCTAAGACTACATCCTCCTAGTGCCTACTCATGGTTCATCCAATACATACAACATCCATCACTATACATATCCCTCATCAAGTAAAGATGTTGTCACCATTTGCATGTCTGTCAATGAAGTCTAGAAACCGGTCCTTCCATTGTTCGTACTCACCTTTCAATAGAACGGGTGGTTTGACATCGGTTCCGATAGAGAGAGCATCCATAGATGATGAAGAATAAGAACATTCTTTCTTCACTTTTTCATCTGAAACAGAAACAAATTTAGAGATATTAATAGATGATGACGAATAAGAACAGTAGGAATATTCAAGGACACTTCATGTCGTTCCTACGGAAAATCCTTTTCCTATATCCCCCTAATGACGGGAAGACTGTCTCATCAAAGTGACAATCCACAAATCTAGCGGTAAAAAGATCACCCGTCAAGGATTCTAATTAGCGGATAATATTTGAAGATTCATATCCAACAAATATACTTAATCATTTTAAAGACCAATTTTGGTGCGCTGTGGGGGAGCAATTGGCACATATACTGCACAACCAAACATGCGTAAATGTAAAATATCAGGCTTATATCCAGTTACCAACTGGTACACATGAGACCGGTTAGCTAGTAATAGGTCTCAAAATAAAGAAGTAAAGTTGCGTATAGTATTGCATAACCCTAAACACATGGAAGTAAATCGGTGCACATAACTAATGTCTTGGCTACCATCTATATTCTTTTGATGACAACTTCTACGAGACCTTTTTAGATATACATATGGGGTATAGGAAACTCTACATTGATCCCAATACATATGCAATAATCATCAAATCCTTATGATGTAAATTCTCTAGCATTCCAAGTCATGTAGACTTGATGGGATAATCAGGGTGGTGAGTCCTTAAACATATAGCTAGTGCTAGGAGTGCAACATTTCATGTGGACAATAATGCGACATGCATTCATCGTGTTGAAACCAGAACCATAAAGTACTTTAATGGCCCGCATTCTGGATGTTTATGTCTGTAAATATCATCTTGGATTCATTGTAAGAATGGAATATTTTGGTATTATGTCCTCAGCTTTAGGATGGTCTCGTTCCTGTCTTGGCTGAGGCTCAGGGTATACAAAAGTTTTAGGTATTCGAGAGGGCATATTATGATAATGGTGTTGCTTCTTATGCTGCAGAAGTCAACATTTGCAATTTGCCTCATTTTTGCCTTTCACTCGAAAGAGAATGTGTTTATGTGTATTTTGCAAACACGGATCACTATGTCATGACCATGGTGTCCCATGTGAAACATATATGTGTCATTGTCCAAAAATTCTTTATTGGTGACAAAATATGATGTAGTGACTTAGATAATCCACTAATTTGACACATTAATTTCTCTAATATATGTTCCTTTCATATCATTAGAGTTGATGTACATATACTCAATTCCATTCTTATAATATGATTTCAAGTTGATATGAATATCTTAACAAGGTTTTCATTAATATGTTGCTTTAATAACTATTAATCTTGTACCAACAAGAAAATGACAGTACATCGTCTAAGTATTTTGATTGGATAAATTTAAAAAAAATGTTAGTCAATCTCTTTATATTGTGTGAAATGTCCTACCAAAACTCAAGTTCTCCTCGATACATTCCTACATGGAACGGAGAATATTAAGAGTTTTGTATTTGTCTTTGATGTATTTCTTTACATCTATAATGGTTATCGATTTGAGTGTGTATATTAATTTTATGCTTAACATAAATTTCAAGGAAGCATATGCTTAATCAATCTTAAATTAATATGATATAGTTTATTTTCAATTTGTTCATTTCTCGAAAAAACTAGTGATTAATGTATTTCGTGTCTGACTATCCAATATCAACTGGCAGTAGTTGCATCTCTGCTCCAAGGATTGGAAAATCCTTCCAACTATTGTCACGACCCTTTCCACGGTTTTGTCAACGTGGTACATAGATGTCACGTGTGAGAAATTGTCTTTCACTCACTATTCTTTGGAGTTTTTCCACCTCTAATACTTTCATTATTGATCTCGGGAATTTTCTTTGTCCCGACATATCTGGTGTTGTTATCTGAAAGAACCTTGTTGTGTCTCTCAATCACTTGTTGTAGGTTATTGATTTTGTCTAAAGATTGTGTTCCTACTTATATTGGTTCATTAATATTTACTGATATATGAAAGGTGGAAATAATGTTATAAATCATGCCATCTTCTGTGAGTTCCTTGCCACAGAGATTGTGACGCATTTTGTATATAACATTTCTTTGTTGAGATCAGTTACCTTTTTGTGATCGAGTAAGCAAGTTTCATTCCGTTGTACGATTAGTTTGGGAAGTACATGTTCATGAATACCCCCGATCCTCCCTTTCGGGGAATCCCATAGTTCTTTGGAGGTTTATAGTAAAGGTATTCCTATGAAAATTAGGATTTATATGTCGTCTCAAAACATGATGTTTGTACATTTTCAGAAGGTTGGTTTTAGGGTCAATAGAGAGTTGATGGACGTTAGATATATATTCTTATACCTTTTTGACAAAAGTAGTTTTTACATTTGATATTCATATTTGTACTCAAGTTTTTTTGAGTTTAGGACATTGATTTCAGGATGAACTGTTTCAACCATTTACATATATAAGGGATAATATATGATTTTCTATTTGATAAGACAATGGATTATGGTTATAATTACTATTTTATGTATGAAATTTCATTATCATAACAATATTGAATTTTGTATGATTACATTTTTTTTTATAATACTTCATCAATATTTTAATTTGCGTAAAGAAATTACTCAATCTATTGGATTTCTGGGTAGTAGGGGAATCACATGGATTTCTTAAGTCCCTACAAACCTTAGGGTTATTTACACTCGTTTGACAAAATCCTTTCGATATCTTGTGAATTATTTAATTTGAAGATAATATTATAGAGTTTTTGGCCTGAGGCAAAAAATGAATATGAGTTTGGCATATGAAGCCAATTTCAGTGTTTTAATACCTTAATAGTATTTTAAGAGATTACCTTAGACAAATAAATATTGTTTTGACATAAAGTCAACTTCAAACTTTTAAACATCTTAATAGTATTTTCCTTCTGAAGCTTTTTTGTAAAAGACCAAGATATATGGGTTCGAAAGTGTAACTTCCAAAAACTACTGTAAAATTGAAAATTATAAGTAGGAACTTATAATTAAAATAAACATTCATATATTATGTAGAGAAAACAATTCTAAAACAAAATCCATAACTAAATTACTAAATATTTTAATACCAAAGTAAATAGATTGACCTAAATAAACAAATAACAATTAACCAATCTAAATTAAATTAATAACCCAAATTCAATTAATAGGCAAAAAAAAAAAGATTAAAAAAATAAACAATATTGATCTAAATCAATTAACATGTCAAATATAATTTTAATACATGTGAATGAGAAATGGAAACAAAATATAGAAAATTATACCATACCAAACACATGGATTCGTAAAGAATCTTACCCACAAATATAACTTACAAATTCTTATCTTAATTTCAATTTATAAATTTATAATTAAATTAATAGTTACTTGAATAAAATAATTAATTTAAAAAAATATTACATAACTTTAAATATTATTTGAATTGAAATTAATAATTTAAAGTAAGCATTGTTGTATTTTTGGGAGGTAGGAACTAGATCTAAAATAAATAAATCTTCCATAACAAAATGGATAGAAATGGTAATGTATATTCTGAAATAAAAATTTATATCTATTCTTAGATAAATTAAAATACAAATTAGTATTAGTGTTTTTCTTAAGAACAAGTAGATATAGTTTTTAGTGGTAGGATCCATTGTAAATTCGTAATGTAGTATTGTTTTATTTTATTTTATTTTTAATAACTATTGTATTGATGTTTTCTTTTAAACATTCAAGAAAATAATTTTCGTGAAGTCAAATCTTTTTGTCTTTTTTGTTTGATTATCATCAAAACAAATTGATTTTGAGTCTCTTTTTCTTTTGAACCTTATCCATCTCACAAAATAATTTTTTTTATCAATTTTTTTTTACAATTCGTTTGTGAGGTGTTTATCACAAAACAAAAAAAATCGTTTTCTTTTTCAAACAAATATGACACAATATTCATATGTTCTAAATCTGATACCATAGATATGCAACAACATAATCTTAAGCAGTTCATCAATGTATCAACGTTTAGGATACCAAAGGTAAAAGAATCGAAAACGTACCTGATTTAATTAACTAAGTAGTAGCGTGAACGACCAATATGCTTGATTATCTCATAACAAAATCAATAATTTATGTTGGTGCCGGATTTGATAATCTTCGTAGTGCGTACGTGCTGATAACGTGTTACAGAACAATCAGTATAGAGAGAATAACAATAAGACATAGAGAAAAAATCTATAATTCTCATTAATCAACCCTTTAAATAGGGAGGAGTTTACAAAGAAAATGAAACATTCATTATGGTAATCTAATACTAAGAAAATATTTTGTCAATCACTTCCCTTTGATGATGACACATAATCCTTCAACAAATTTTGATATTTTATTGTTTATATTAAAATACCTACTTGAATAACACATGAGAACCATAATAATTAAAAATATTATTTTCAATAACTTATAAGTAATTTAATCACATGGTATTACACAACTAGCATGTGGACAGCTGAGTTAAATACTAGTTTAATTACTAAATTTTATAATTTGTTAATTAAATTTTATATTTTTGTAAAATTGATTATTTTGGTGATTTTTAATCCAAAAATCTAAAAATATATTGAAAAAGTTAAATGAATTTTTTATAACGATTATTTTGGTTATTTTTAATCCCAAAATCTAAAAATATACTAACAAAATTAAATGATTTTTATAACGATTTTTAAAAGCTTAATTATTTTTATATCAGTAATTGAAAGTTTAATGATTTTAGTAATGTTTTTAGAAAATTGGATAACAGTTATTCTATTTTAAAATTCAATGAGTATATTAGAAATAATAAAAATCATCCCTAATAATTATAACTCACCTTGCGAGAAATCAATATATTTAAAATATATTGTTTTTTTTATTTTACAAGTATAGTGACATTTTTTGAGCAAACGTACAATGACATCTTAATAATTATTGTCGATTTATAATAATTAAAAGAATCAGCCACTCAATAAAAAAAGTTTGAAATTCGAAATACGTATTTAAATATACATTTTAAATGTTTATTGCATAAATTATATACAATTTTGTGTATCTATGTCACTGTTAATAGCACTTATACTTAAAATAGGACAGATGAATTATTGTTTAACTACAACTCTAAGTTTTTAGAGTTTAACTAGAGTTAGTTTCCTAATAATCTTGTAAAATCATGGTTATAAATACCTTGCATCACTCCCTCAATAATTAAGAGGGAAAGTGAGTGTTTTATATTTTTATAAAACTTTCATGGTATCAGATAGCCAAATAGGAAAGTTATAATCTCTCCCCTTTTCTCTCACCATTACCTTTCTCTTACCACCCCACCATCGACACTCTATTCTTCCTCCTACGCATCTCGTTGTTTTTCACTTTTTCTGCAAATTGGAACAATTTTCCGATCATGGTGACCACCGACGATAGCAACGGTACTTATTCCCTCCCCTTTGCTACTCTTCTTCACATGATGACTATTAAGCTCTCTTCTTCCAACTACCTTCTATGGAAGAACCAAATTCATCCCATTCTTTAATCACAAAATCTCCTTCAATTTCTTGATGGATCGACTCCTCCACCATCCGCCGCCATTGATCAACAACTTCGTATGTTGCTTAATTCATCACTATCTGAAGAAGCTATGGTTGTCACCATTGGAACCAGTACCGCTACCGAAGCATGGAAGGCTCTTGAAACCACCTTTAGCCACTCTATGGAGACCCGAGAACTAAGCCTCCATGCCGACCTTCAAAATCTTACCAAAGGAACAAATCCAGTTCAAGAGTATGCAAGGAATTTCAAGCATATTTGTGATCAACTCGCTTCTATTGGTAAGTCCGTCAACGAATCTTTCAAATCTCAATGGTTTCTACGTGGTCGTGGAGCCGATTTCACTAATTTCTCAACGGCTCAAATGGCATTAACCCCGATTTCTCTATTCACGGACCTCATACATCGAGCCAAAGCCCATTAAATATTTTGCAAATCTTTGCTTCCATCGCCTCCTACTCAAGTCGCTTTTACGGCCTCGACTTCTAATCGCGACCAAGGATCTTATCGCGGTTTATCTTCTCGATCCGGCAATAATTTCGCAAATCGTCACGATAGAGGTGGTCGACGTTCCACATATATTCCACGATGCCAATTGTGTGGACGTAGCGGCCACAACACAAATCAATGTCATGATTATGTGCTTCAACGACGCACCGGTATCGCGAATCTTGCCAAAGCCTTTACCGCCTCCTCGAATCCCGATGTTTTAGATTATTATATGGATTCCGAGGCATCCGCACACATGACACCCACTGCCCGGAACCTCCACAACGTGACACCCTAGCTATCAAGGTAACCATACCGTAATAGTAGGAAATGGTCAATCACTTTCGATCACTCATATCGGTCACCATCACGTAACACCATCTATTATTTTATGCGACATATTAGTTGTTCCTAAATTAACTAGGAATCTTCTATCTATCAGTCGCCTCACACACGACTTTCCGGTAGATATTACGTTTTCTGATAAGTCCTTTGTTATTCAGAAACGGAGGGACGGAACACCAATCATAACCGGGAAACATGATGGTGGTCTATACCGATTACATCAAATTGACTAGGCACTTTTATCTGATCTAAATCAACCGTTGCTTAAAGGATCTTTTCACTTGTGGCACTCCCGCTTGGGACACGTAAACAATGATGTAATCGCTATTCTAAACAAACAAGGAAGATTGGTCGTATCTTCAATTTTACCAAATCCTACTATATATGAGCCATGTCAATTGGCAAAAAGTCACAAATTACCTTTGATCACAAACATGCAACGAAACCTTTAGAGATCATCCATTGCGACATTTGGGGACCGGCCCTGTCACCTCTACAGAAGGATATCGATATTATATATTTTTATCGATGATCACTCTCGTTTTACGTGGTTCTTTCGCATGCACCTCAAGTCTCAAACTTTTGACATTTTTCAGAAGTTCCATACTTTGGTCACAAACCAACTTGATACAAATATAAAAATATTCCATAGTAATGGCGGTGCAGAATTTACAGGGCATAAATTCCAACAATTTTTTGCTACTAAAAGGATACTCCATCGTTTATCCTGTCCCTACACTCCACCACAAAATGGTCGAGCGGAACATAAACATCGACACATCACCTAAACGGGACTAGCCATGCTTTTTCACTCCAAGGTTCCACCGAAATATTGGTTCACGACTTTTGCATCGGCTACCTACATCATCAATAAAATACCCACTACCGTTCTACAAAACAAGTCACCCTATGAGGTGCTTTTAAAAACTGTTCCAAATTATGCGATTTTTCGACCATATGGGTGTCAAGTTTTTCCGTGTTTAGGCGACTACAACAAACATAAATTTGAACCCCGAACTCGGCCATGCATCTTCTTGGGTTATAAATCGAAGTATAAAGGGTACTTATGCCTTGATAACGCCACAACTCGAGTTTATATATCTCGCCATGCAAAATTTGACGAGCACCATTTTCCTTTCTCCAAAAATACTAAATCTGTCAACCTTGATACCTTAGACTATTCCACCTTCCTCGACCCTCAAATCTAGACAACCGAAACACCATACCATACACCCATTTCACATCCCAACCAAGCCACCAACCCATGCACTTTATGTCCTCCTAAACTACCCACTCACACATAACCAATATCCTCACATATACCTATCGATCCCACACCCACAACCACAAATACGAATCCCCCTCCCGCCAACAATACCACCCCTACGGCTGTTAAAAATAAAGTATGCAAAGAAAGAAAAAAATGTAGGAAAGCAATCGATTAGAACGTGATATGAATCACTTCCCTTAGGATATTATTAGCCCCCACTATCAAGGTTGTTTGGGTTTAGGCTAATACACCCCTAGGAATTATCTAATCAATAGTTTATGTTCAACAACACAACATAAACTCAAAGAACATATCTGCAGAAACTTTTGAAGAACAAATAGAGGATCAAGAGAGGATTTTTTTGATTGATTAAATGATGGAATTATGGCACATATATATAGAGTTTGACATATAACTTTAAACTTAATCCAAATTCAAATTATGAGAATCGCACACGTGCAACGTGCTAGTGCTATCTTTTGACCGTTAAATATATGTGTAAAATCCACCCAACAAGGCCAAATTCCCCTTAGTTCAATTGATCTCTTAAACAACTCTACAAGTTGTTTAAGGATTATAAACTAAGAAAGAGTTTATCACTCTTCCAATGTGGAACAAGTGATAAGCCTAAAATGCATACATATATATAGCTCACAAAACAAGTAAGATTCCACTATTCTTTCTATGTGGGACAAATCTCACTTATGAAGACTATATATATAACAATCCCCAACTTAGTCTTCATCAAATAAAAATAATTATGCATAAGTTAAAGTATCTTTCGATTTGAACTTTAACTTAGTGTAAACTATTTAAAGTTCTAATTAAATCTATGGCGACTTAAAGCTTTTGAGCTAAGATCTATACATATTAAAACCGGAATAATCACACACACAATTGATTATCAAGACATGTTCTTAAACATATAGCACCATTATGGTCATGTGCTCATCCTGGATTCATGAACATTTACAAAAGTCGACCTATACTTTTGTTAGAAGCGGCACCACCTCTAATGTTCATATAGGTGAAATTCACTAACCATTGAATTTCATTAAGAGTTGAACACTCACCCTAAAACATATACTAGAGTTAACTAGTATGAACCCAGTTGGATATCAACAACTTGTTATTACCACATTGAACCTTTATCTAAGGGTATACTTAGGAAAAAGTTGGGTTTTCGTTGTTGCCAACTAATCAATAGGTCTCAATCCCATTTCACGGCTTGTCCTAAATACCATATCTTTTGAGAGTCCTTTGGTAAATGGATCAGCCAAATTGTTAGAAGTTCTTACATACGTAATTGTTATTATCCCGTCGGATATTAACTCTCTCACATACGCATGTCTCAAACTAATATGTCTAGATTTTCCATTATAAATCTTATTATACGCTCTAGACAAGGTTGCCTCACTATCACAATGCAAAGAAATGGCTGACATCGGTTGTGGCCACAACTTTATATCCAATAACATGTTTCTAAGACATTCCGCTTCTTTGCCCGCCGCCACTAAGGCTAAAAACTCAGATTCCATGGTGGAATGTGTTATACAAGTCTGTTTCTTTGAGGCCCAAGAAACAACACCACCACCAATCATAAAAATCCAACCACTCGTAGATTTATTATCATGATTACCCGTAATCCAACTAGCGTCAGAATACCCTTCTAGAACCAAAGGAAATTTTCCATAGTGTAAATATAGCCTTTTAGTTCTCTTTAAATAACCAAACACTCTCCCAATGGCTTCCCAATGTTCTAGACTAGGATTACTAGTAAATCTTGAAAGTTTGCAAACCGCATAAGCAATGTCAGGTCTAGTACAATGTGTAGCATACATCAAACTACCAATTGCACTAGCATATTCAAGTTGAGCTACAACCCTTCCACTATTCTTACTAAGTTTACAAGAAGAGTCATATGGGGTGTTAGCTTCTTTAAACTTTAAATGCTCAAACTTGGTTAGCATTTTCTCAATATAGTGACATTTATTTAAAGAATAACCCCCACTATTTTTCTTAACTTTGATACCTAATATGGTATCAACCTCATTTAAGTCTTTCATTTGAAAACATGAACTTAAATAAGCCTTAGTCTCATTTATACCTTTCATGTTTGTTCCAATGATTAACATATCATCAACATAAAGGCATACAATGACACAATAATCCTTTGTAAACTTAGAATATATGCATCTATCTGCTGAATTATGAGTAAAACCATTTTTTAATATAGCGGAATCAAATTTCTCATGCCATTGCTTAGGAGCTTGTTTCAAACCATACAAGGATTTAACAAACTTACAAACTTTCTTTTCATTTCCCGGAAGTACAAATCCTTCCGGTTGTTTCATATACACCTCTTCATCTAGATCACCATTTAGGAAAGTTGTCTTTACATCCATTTGATGTACATACAAATCATAGATTGAAGCCAAAGCTAAGAGTACTCTAATGGATGTAAGTCTAGCTACTGGTGCATAAGTGTCAAAGTAATCAATACCTTCTCTTTGACTAAAACCTTGTGCTACTAATCTAGCTTTGAAAGTTTGAACGGAACCATCAGTGTTACGTTTTACTTTAAATACCCATTTACAACCAATTGCTTTTGAACCCGGAGGCAAATCTGAAATAACCCAAGTTCTATTAGCTATTAAAGATTCCATTTCATTGTCTATGGCCTCTTTCCAAAATGCAGAATTTCTAGAAGCCATTGCTTCTTGAAATGTTTTGGGATCATCTTCAACATTGAAGAAAATGGGTATTTTGTTTGTAACAATTTCTCTATTTCCTTCTACAAGATAGGAAATAAAATCAGGACCAAAGTTCTTTTCTTTCCTAGCTCTTCCACTTCTTCTAGGCTCAATTTCAGTTGAAGAAGTTCGTTTATCACTAGTAGAAGGCTCAGAAACATTATCTCCAAGTGTTGTTTGTCTTATCTCATCAATGCGTGTAGTGTCACTTTTGAACTTAGTCTCAAAAAACTCAACATCTCGTGACTCTACAACTACATTGGAATCCAAATCCAAAAGCCGATAAGCTTTTGAATTTTCTGCATATCCTACAAACACACTTTTCAAGGCTCTAGGTCCTAACTTAGTCTTCTTAGGATCGGGAAATTTATAATAAGCTAAACATCCCTAAACTCTAACATAACTTAAATTAGGCTTTCTACCTTTCCATAGTTCATATGGAGATAACTTTAGCTTCTTAGAAGGTACTCTATTATGCACATGACATGCTATCAACAAGGCCTCACCCCATAAGTTTAGTGGCAAATGTGAATTAACTAACATGGCGTTAACCATATCAACTAGGACTCCGTTTTTCCTCTCTGCCACTCCATTTTGTTGAGGTCTATAAGGTGCACTAACTTGATGTATTATGCCATGTTCTTCACAATAGGAAACAAAATTGGTAGGAAAGTATTCCCCACCTCTATCACTACGCAAAATTTTAAGCTTTCTTCCCTTTTGTGTTTCTACCATGGTTTTATACAAAATAAACATATCAAATGCTTGATCCTTAGTTTTCATTAAATAAACACAAGTGAGCCTAGAGTGATCATCAATGAAAGTTATAAAACATCTACATCCACCTCTAGTTAATGTTCCATTTAGTTAACATATATCCGAATGCACAAGTTATAAAATTTCAGAATTTCTTTCAATCTTTGGGAAAGGCTTTCTTTTCATCTTAGCTTGCACACATGTTTCACACTTATCATTATTTCCATTTTGATAAAAAAAAATAAACCATCTCTATTCATAAACTCCATAGTTTGATAGTTAACATGTCCCAAACGATTATGCTAAAGATTAAAATTAGAACATTCAATATTAAAATTAGAACTAAAATGAGACACATCAAAATAAGCAGAATTTCCAACTTTATTGATAGAAAGTTTAAACATGCCATCACATACATATCCTTTCCCGACAAAGGATCCAACCTTAGATACAATGATCTTTTCGGCTTCAATTACAACTTTTAGACCAACTTTACTAAAAACATAACCGGACACCAAGTTCTTACTCATCTCGGGAACATGAAGCACATTTGTGAGAATTATCTTCTTTCCGGAAGTGAAAAATAATTCCACAGTTTCTTTGCCTTGAACCTTGGTGGTATGATGATCTCCCAATAAGACTTCATGACCATTTGAAGTCTCCATGTAGTCCTTGAAAAAGGAACGATTGTTGCACACATGAGTTATTGCGCCGGAATCATACCACCAATCATTGCTCACCATTGCAACAGCCATATGAACCTCTTGGATCATACTAACATGTTAGTCCGAAACCATAGCAACGATTTCATTGGTATTTTCCACCAAACTTGCACTTCCACTTGCAACACCACTTCCGCTCGCTTCATTTCCTTGAGTTTGTTCCTTCTTGGGATTTAGGCAAAATCGTCTTATGTGTCCTTTCTTAACACACTTGTGACACACGATTTCTGAAAAATCCCTCTTTCTTTTCTTGTTGTTTGAACTTGAAGTACTTGGTTCATTGGTCTTTCTCTTCTTTCCCTTCTGATTTTTCTGAGTTACATAGTGCACTTTGGAACTTGAAGGACCATTGAGATCCTTCTCACGGTTACGTGTTTCCTCATCAATCCGGAGATGTTTATGGATTTGTTCCAAAGTGAAATCCTCAGTTGTGTGTAGAAGTTTCTTCCGGTAATCATTCCAAGATGGTGGTAACTTGGTAATGATTCCACCAACAATCACTTGGTCGGGAATGGTTATCTTAAAATCCTTAAACTTGGAAATAAGGATTAGAAACTCATGCACTTGATCTAGAATAGAAATATTATCAACCATAGAAAACTCAAAGAACTTAAATGTTATGAACTTATCTGCCCCTTGCTTCTCCGTGTTGTATTTGAATTCCAACGAACTCCAAATTTCCTTAGCGGACTGAATTGGTGTGTAAAGATCATAGAGACGATCTGAAAGGGAGTTCAAGATGTATCCCCTACACAACAATTCATCTTCTCCACGCTTCTTCCTTTCTTTTGCCCTCTCTTCGGTGTCTTTGCTTGAAGATGGTGGCAAATCCTCCAATTCTGGATCCAATATGTAGATAAATTTGAAAGCAGTGAGTAGGAATTTCATCTTTTCTTTCCAACGAATAAAATTTGTACCATCAAAACAATCAAGTTTAATTGAATCGTTTCCTAATATTTTCATGGTGTTGTGAACACTATCCATGATTATACTACTACTAATATCCTAAGATTGTTAGAAATAAGGTATGCAAAGAAAGAAAAAATGTAGGAAAACAATCGATTAGAACGTGATATGAATCACTTCCCTTAGGATATTATTAGCCCCCACTATGAAGGTTGTTTGGGTTTAGGCTAATACACCCCCAGGTATTATCTAATCAATAGTTTATGTTCAACAACACAACATAAACTCAAAGAACATATCTGCAAAAACTTTTGAAGAACAAATAGAGGATCAAGAGAGGATTTTTTTTGATTGATTAAATGATGGAATTATGGCACATATATATAGGGTTTGACATATAACTAATTTGGATAAGTTTACACTGTTCCAAGCACAAAAATTATGATTTTATGAAAATCGCACACGTGCAACGTGCTAGTGCTAGTGCTATCTTTTGACCGTTAAATATATGTGTAAAATCCACCCAACAAGGCCAAATTCCCCTTAGTTCAATTGATCTCTTAAACATAAGGATTATAAACTAAGAAAGAGTTTATCACTCTTCCAATGTGGAACAAGTGATAAGCCTAAAATGCATACATACATATATATAGCTCACAAAACAAGTAAGATTCCACTATTCTTTCTATGTGGGACAACGGCTCCACCACCTACCTAACAAATCGATTCGTCGCCTCCCATGCAAACGATCGTACCCCCCCCCCCCGACGGCACCACCACGCACCCCATGCAAACACGAGCAAAATCTAGAATTTTTAAACCCAAGTACCCAACTTTTGTCGTCGAACATCAGAAAAACCTTCTTCTCTCTCTCTTAGCCACCTCGGTTCCAAAAGGGTACAAATCGTCCACCAAAAATCCAGCATGGATTATTGCCATGAATGAAGAAATACACGCCTTAAAATCAAACAATACATGGGAGCTTGTCCCACGGTCTCGGGATACTAACATTGTTGGCTCGAAATGAGTCTTTTGAACCAAGTTCAACGCCGACGGATCAATAGAAAGACTAAAAGTGAGGCTTATTGCACAAGGTTTTACACAAGTACCCGACTTAGACTTTACACATACGTTTAGTCCCGTAGTCAAATCCGCCACCGTTCGTCTAATCTTAAGCATCGCCGTCATGCAAAAGTGGAAATTACGTCAACTTGACGTCAAAAAACGTTTTTTCTCAACGACTTTTTACATGAAACGGTCTATATGGAGCAACCACCCGGATATGTTGACGATCAACACCCTTCTCACGTATATCGACTCAATAAAGCAATTTACGGCCTCAAACAAGCCCCAATGGCATGGTTCAAGCGTTTCAGCGACTTTCTTACCGGCATCGGGTTTCACAACAATCGCACGAATACTTCTCTTTTCATATATAATCGAGGTAAATCCCTTCTTTATGTTCTTGTTTATGTTGATGATATCATCGTCACCGGTAACGATAATCAGCTCATTCAACGCCTAATCAACCATGTACAAAAAGTCTTCGCGATTAAAGACTTGGGAAATCTCGGTTACTTTCTTGGCCTAGAAGTCACCTACACCAAAAAACGGTATCTTTCTCGGATAACAAAAGTATGCCCATGATGTTCTTGTTCGAGCACAAATCCATGAAAGAAAACCGATCAGCACTCCAATGATCGACGGTCAACATCTCAGTCAAACCGGAAGATTGTTCAAAGATCCAACTCTATATCGATCCTTGGTTGGAGCACTCCAATACCTCACAATTACACGACCTGACATATCTTACGTCGTAAACACCGTCAGTCAATTCATGCACACTCCAATGGACGAACATTTTTAAGCTGTAAAAAGAATTCCTCGCTATGTTAACGGAACAATCACGCCCGAACTCACCTTTAATCACTCCCCTTCCAACACGTTATCCGCCTTTTCCGATGGCAATTGGGGAGGATGTCCCGACACTTGGCCATCAACATCCGTGCATGCCATTTTTTTTTGCCCGAATCTAATCACATGGAGCTCGAAGAAGCAACGCACGGTTGCCCGATTAAGCTGGGAATCGGAATACCGAGCACTCACCAACACTGCTGCCGATACCATATGGCTCACCCATCTTCTTAGCGAACTACGAGTGAAATTCACAAAACCACCAACTTTATTTTGCGACAACACGAGTGCATTATTTATTAGTCAAAACCCGGTTGCGCACAAAAGGGCTTGCCACATTGCCCTCGACTACCCATTCATTCGGGAGTTGGTACAACAAGGCCTCCTATCTACAAAGTTCGTCCCAAGCAAGTTAAACGTTGTTGATCTCTTCACCAAGAGCTTACCGAAACTTCTATTTCTTCTTTTTAGATCCAAGCTTTGCGTAGTTCCAAGAACCCACGTCACGCTTGAAGGGGGGTAATAACACTTCTACTTAAAATAGGATAGATGAATTATTGTTTAACTACAACTCTAAGTTTTTAGAGTCCAACTAGAGTTAGTTTCCTAATCATCATGTAAAACCATGGTTATAAATATATTGCATCACTCCCTCAATAATTAAGAGGGAAAGTGGGTTTTTTATACTCTTATAAAATTCTCAACTGTGTGATGCACCAAAATGCAAAGTTCTATTGTTAATCGAGAATGAAAATTTGGATAAAAAGTTGATTACTGACAACCTCAATCAGTCCCATATGGAACCCGTCTCCAAGAACACCAATGTGAACCAAGGATAAAAATTAATGTGGTTTTTCACTAAAAAAATCCAAAATTTATGTTTAAACAAAACATAAATTATAATCATTTGTAATAATGTACATCTGTACATAAATGGCTAAATATGCTAAATTGTATGGTTTTTAAAAAACATGGATGTCCATTCATTTACTTGCCACCACTTTCCAATTATTTAACTCAAACTTCTGCAATTTATTACAAGAGAATAAAAAAAAATCATATTATATGCATGAAACTCACCCCACATTTTATTGCTTCGTTCATGCGGTAGTGTTTTCATGCTTAGATAAATATTACGTTTAATGAAGTAATGATTTGTACTTTATGTTTCATAGATGTTGTACTTTTAAAACTTGAGAGTTTTTAAAAAAAATTAACTGAATGTTTTATAAAATGACTAGAAGTATACTAATACAATACATTGCGATGCATCTCAATTCAGAAGTCAAAAACTCTGACATTCAATCATAATTTATGTTTCGTTCTACTCTTTGTGCCTTTCGATTTTATTTTATATGATTTTTAGAGAGCGAGAGAGCTTTCAATTGATTATCAGTTTTATGAAGTATTTTTGTAAGACCACGATTTTTGAAAGGTGTCATTTCAAGTTAATACATAAACTGATATATTAGGGAAAAATAAGATCTAGGATTTTGGACTTGAATCCTAGATTTTATAGTCTTGATGGATGAAGGATTCAATTACGAGTCCAACGGTTCTTTCTAGAGCAAAATCGGAGCTAAAACGAAGAAGTTATGACCAAAACAGTGTTCGGGCAAGAAATTCGGGTGGCAGTGCTCCACGCAGATGGACCTGTGCGGAGCCGTTGTGTGCACAAAAACGGTAAAATTCGGCCCCAAACCCCATTTTTCACCCTAACCTCAAATCCTTCCCCATTTCTCTCCCAAACCGACCCCCAAACCCCAAAATCAAACCATAACTCATTTTGGGTGTCTTTCTCCTCTAAATCAAGTGATCCTTCTTCATCTAGCAAGCTTAGGGGTTAGAACCATAACCTCTCATCTTCATCTTCTTCATCAAGATATCTAGGGTTTCATCCACCCTTGTTCTCCCTTTTGTAGATTTGGAGCTTGTGGTGTATTTTGGTAACCTAGAGGTGTGTTGGGGGTGGATTCAAGCTATTGGTTAAGGTAAGCTTCTAATTCTTCATCTTTGGGAATTAGGGTTTTTTTTTTGTATAGATGAGATCTTCATGTAAAGTGTTGGGGAACGATTCTATTCGGTTGAATATCTATGTTTATGGTTGGAATCTTGTGAATCTAGGTTTTGGAGGTTTTGGTTTTGAGGATTCAAGTTTCTCCAAGGGAGCTCTATGTGGGTAAAATCTAGATTTAGCCTAAATATAGCAAGGTGAGTTCAAGTTGCTTTGTGAAAACTATGTACATGCCAAAATGAGTATTTTGAAGTAAAAATATGTTTTACTTGGTAATTGTCAATGTGTTGGGTATTTTGATAAGTTTTCATATTTGATAAATTTGGGTTGTTTTAATCTCATAAAATGCCCATATTTGGGATTTTGATATCTTGACAAGTAATGGTGTGATTTATACATCTTTAGTTATTTTGTACAAATGAAGTCTAATCCATGATATATGCATCTTTAGTAGACTTGATCTCATAAACCCATTCGGAAAATGAAATGTCCCAATCCGTGTAGAATTTTGGGGTTAATCACTTCTTTGAAGTATATGTCTGCATAAACGTTGTTTAGATACATTGTATTATTTTGGGGAAACGTTATTTGTTGGTCAAATGGGTTTTGAGCATTTAAACTCGGTTTTGACTTAAAAGAGTCTCGTGGACATTTGTCCCAGTTTTAATGGCTCTTTGAAGAGCCCATGTTCGATATACATCTTAATGCATTTTATTGCATATTTATGATAATTACATGCTCGAGTGCGTTGGTCATTCATGTGTAGTCATGTAATGTTAGACTGTGTTGCATTGGATCCATAGGCACGTAAGTCAGTCTTTACTTGATGGTCAACTGGATATTACGGGGTTGGACTCCAGGACCCATGTTTTATGACCTTGACCTTTCAAGTGTACACTAGGAGGGCTGAGTCCGGTTGTGCTATCATGATGATGGGCGTTTCATGATGGGCCTTTGGGACCTCCGCCATTCGGGGTAATACCATGGTTGTAGTCCTCGGATGTTGTCGGACCTTTGGTGGTATTTGTGATAAGATTTGCTAAGGTCAACTGTCTCTTTTGGTGTAGCTTGAAGAGTGTCGTAGGGGCACTTGGGCTTGTGTGTCGTGAAGTGTCATACGACTAACATTGTATGAGTGGCATACTTTGTGTTCCTCCACTCTCAATGGATACGGGTCTCCCCCGTTGTCGGCCAACAGTATTTTGGATATCTAATTGTCCATGCTTTAATATTTTGGTCTCGTGGGTATAGAATCTTAGTCACATGTTTTCAATGGCATACTATATTATATGGGTTGTTTTCCCATGATTTTTATGAGTTGAATATTATGCCCCACCCGTGTTGGGGGTGTTTCGGGATATAAAGTTTTATCCTCGTTTTATTATTGGGGGTCCGTTTTCTATTCACGTTTGAGTGAGTTTTGGGCGGCATCATTTTATAAAAAGTGTTTTGTATCGGGACATTCGTCCTTAAAACGTATGTTATTGGAAAACGAGTCGTTTCATAATTAAGTAAAATCATTTTGAAATATCATGATTCAAAACTGTATTCTTCCCTTTAATGAAATATTTATTCATGTTGAAAACTCTTGAACTCACTAGGCGTTAGCCTAACCTTTTTATTTGTCGGCATGTGTATCAGATTTCAGTTGGGGGTTTGGTCCTAGCAGTGCTATGAAGAGATGAGCCTTAGCTTTACACTAGGGTAAGTAGTTGGTGAAGTCTCCCGCCGTTTGGAGATAGTGTTTGCTATTGGGTTTTAGTAGCACCCGTTCTTATTATAGACTATATGCATGGAATGAAAGGTGTGTGTTGAGGTTAAACCTTAAATTGTGATTGTATATGAATCAATTATCGATGTATATAGAAAATTTTAAATTAGTTGCTATTTCCGGATTTGAGGGTGCTACTGTAACACCCGAAAATTCTCAAGGTAAGTATTTATTTCCTTAAATGTGTTAACTGTATTTATTTGAAAATACGAGACTTTATTTATGCATGTGGTCATTGTTATTATGCTATGATGTACTTGGTTAGTATAAACTTCATACCTGCTTAAATCTTGTGCTCGTTATCGTTTTCGGTCGAGTTTCGAGTTGTTTCGAGTGTCACGCGATTGTGCCCTTGGCACTATCGCGGAGGGCACTATCGCCGAAAGTGTACTGAGAGTTCGGGGGTTGGTCGCGATTGTACCACGCGATTGTGCCATGGCACTATCGCGGAGGGCACTATCGCGCGGTTTGTACCGTAGGTATTCGGGTGCTCGCGATTGTGACTCGCGATAGTGCCAATGGCACTATCGCCGTCGGGGTGCAGTGCCTTAAATGAACCCTTATCAGATTTTAACCTCATTTCTCTCAAACCCTCTCTTCTCTTTGGCGATTTTGGAGACTTCCAAACCGAATTTTCCTCTCAAAACCCTAACCCTCATAAATACAACTCTTCTTGGTGGTTGGATCTTCACACTTGCAATAACTCCTCTCAAGGACAATTTCTAGAGTTCATAAAGCTCAACTTCTCCACTCCAAGTCTCATCTCCTCAAATCTAGGGTTTTCATCTTTTCTAGGTTTTGGTACAAAACCTAGATTGTGAGTTTACTAAACCTTTGTTAAAACTAGATACACATCATAATCTTCTATTTGTTACTTTATCTCTATATGTTCAAGTGTTTGGGATTTATTTATGAAAATAGCTAGAAATGTAAATATGGGTGATATGCCATGATTTATGTTATATGTATCATTATTTGGGGCTTTTCTCATAGATACATAATGTGGGTACCTTGATATGTTAAATGTATGCATATATGGGTATTTTGATGATTCTAGTTGGAACACCATTTTGGTGACATATTTATATGCAAGATGAGCATGATTGTCATTTAGGTCTTTTGTTAGACTTCATGAGGATAGGATGGTAATATTGTACCCGTAGTTGGTATTGAAATATGTTGGGTTGAAATACACCTAAAGGACCTCCTATATGCGTTATGTTGGACGAACCAAGTCAGTACACTAGGAGGATGTAGTCTTGCGCGCCACTGTGATGGTATGTGCCTAGACCTCCGCCATTCGGGGAATTTTCTTAGCGATAGTCTTCGGGTGTGCCGGGCCTTTCGGGTGTTCCTTGTTAAGGGCATCAAGGTATATCGACTCTTGGGTGGGACTTGATTGGTGCTATGGGTCTCCCCTATTGACTCCACATTTATTGAACTCTAGTTAACTGCTGATAAGATTTGTAACTGTTCATGCATGCTTATTATTGTTCAACTCACTAGGCTTTTTGGCCTAACACTTATTTGGTGTCGATGTGTATCTTAGGTTCTAGCGGCGCCGGTCCTAAGCAGGTTTAGTTGCTTTGGGGTGAGAGCTTGGGGATTTTGCATTTGGACGTATTATGCTTTTGGAATGAAGCGTTGGGTTTATAGATGACAACCATTTTGTAATCTCTTTTCTAGTCGTAGAAATCAGATTAGTTGGTTGTTAATTTATGGTCCGTTTAAATTACAATTGTGATTAAACAGGTTATTTATATATTCCCCATTCTTGGGAGGCTCTTGCTATGGCAATTTTAGTATATCTCATGTCCATTTCCGAATTTTTGTTATCCCTATTTTTAGGGTGTTACAAGTTGGTATCAGAGCTTTAGTTTGAGTGAACTAGGTATTGTTTAGCATATCTAGACTTAAGCTTTAGACTTTATGACTTCACTGTCCACTTGGGTAGCAATCCTAGGTGGGGAGAGCGTTAGGATTACAGAATTACTTTAATTGAAAGTCATGATGACGGTGACAAGAATTCTGGTGTATGGTTCGTTCATAATTTCACTTAGCTACTGCTATTATGAATGCATTGTTACGTGAGCATACTTGGTTTACTATTATTATGATAATTGATGAAGGTATTAGTACGTACAATGAGTCCAACTCGTTTAGTCTTTTCTCAATCTATTTCTCGTGCGTGTATGGCAGATCGTGATGGTAAATACTCGAAGTAGATTACCGGATATGCCAGAGGGTCAACCAGAAGTGGAATCTGCAGCTGTACGACCCCCGGTGGGGGCAACCTCCGATGAAATTCCCGTACCCAGAATCTTGGGAGGCGGACCTGAACATATTCCTCGCCGGAACCTCAACACGAATAATGCTATCATGGAAGAGGTGACCATGGAGACCCGGATTCGGGATAGCATGATGGTGGCCATGAACTCCGCCATGGCCCAACAACAAGAGTTCTTCATGGAACTCTTAGAAGATCGAGACGCCAGTAACCGACAACCAGAAACAATGGCGGAAAACATTGTTGTGGGGCCGGGTGGACCAAATGTGGTATCTGTTGAAAACCCATCTGATGGTGGGAACAAGACAAAGACTAAGGGGTGCACCTACAAAGCGTTTCTGGGGTGCCACCCTAAGGAGTTTGCGGGTTCCGATAACCCAGTTGCTTGTATGTATTGGCTCAAAGAGATAGAGATAGCCTTTGAGTCAAGTGAGTGTGATCCCTCTCAACGGGTCAAGTTTGCTTCTCAACTACTTCGGGGAGAGGCTTTGATTTGGTGGAATCTCACTCGATCGGTCCTCACTCCTGAAGTTCTGACTAAGTTAACTTGGCCGGTGTTCAAAGAGAAGATTATGGACAAGTATTGTAGCTAGCGTTCGATGGATAAGTTGGAGCGGGAGTTACGAGATCTGAAGAAAGGGAATCTGTCTATTGTTGGCTACTCCAAACTCTTTTTGGAGAAACTAAACTTGGTGGGACATCTGGTCCCCGATGAAAGGTCAAAGATTAAGGCCTATCATCAGGGGTTACCGGCCGAGATGCGAACGGCGGTAAGAAATGCTAAGTGTTCGACTTTTCAAGAGGTTATCGAGGAGTCCTTACTCGTTGAGGACGACATCAATGCCGAAAGGGATGAGAAGAGGCATGTTGGTGAGAAACGGAAGTGGGAAGGGCCATCTGGGCTCGTTCGTCAATCAAGACCCTTTGCAAGTGGAAGAGCGGGTGATCAACACCGCGAAGACCGGTGGTGCCACAAGTGCAGGTCAAAGCACTCGGGGTTGTGCCCTATAAAGACTCACTCCGGTCCAGCCGGGTGTACCAAGTGTGGTAAGAAAAACCACACAACTCGAGAGTGTTCCCTCCGTGGGTCGGTATGTTATGAATGCGGAGAACCGGGGCACATGAAAAGAAGTTGCCCAAAGCTAGTAGGAGGAAATGGTGGAAATTCTATGGGTTTGACGGCCAGAGTCGAACAATCACCAAGGGCACCAAGTCGAGCTTTCCGGATGACTACCGAGGAGGCAAAGGAGACCGCGGATGTTGTTTCGGGTACGTTTCTAGTAAACTCCTTGCCTGCTCATGTTTTGTTTGATTCAGGTGCTACATATTCTTTTGTGTCGGAATCCTTTTGTAAGCAATTCACTACTCCTCTTAGTGTTCTCCCTGATGCATTAATAGTAGAAATAGCTAATGGGGATCAAGTGATCATTCGAGACCGTTTTTGTGATTGCACTCTAGAGATTGATGGGAATTTTTTCGGAGTGGATTTATTACCTATGGCTATAGGAGGGTTTGATGTAGTCATAGGTATGGATTGGTTAGTAAGGCATAAGGCGGACATCTTTTGTTCCAAAAAGATGATCCAAGTACCATTGCCGGAAAATGGTGTGGCTACCATTTATGGGGAGAAAGGAAAGAGGAATAATCCTATTATCTCATCTCTTAAGGCTCGCAAGTTTTTAGCGAAGGGTTACCCATCGTACTTGGCCTATGTAGTGGACGCCAAGAAAGAAAAGAAGTCGGTGGAAGATGTAGAGGTGGTGCAAGATTATCCGGACGTCTTTCCGGAAGACTTACTCGGATTACCGCCGGAGCGGCAAGTGGAGTTTCAGATTGACCTCACCCCGGGAGCAGCTCCGATAGCTCGTGCTCCATATCGTTTGGCACCGACAGAAATGAAAGAGATGAGGACACAACTTCAAGAGTTGTTAGAAAAGGGCTTCATTCGACCGAGTTCGTCACCTTGGGGAGCACCGGTACTGTTTGTGAAGAAGAAGGATGGATCCATGCGGATGTGCATAGATTATCGGGAGTTAAACAAAGTCACGGTGAAGAACAAGTATCATTTACCTCGCATCGACAACCTTTTTGATCAACTACAAGGCGCGGGATGCTTCTCGAAGATTGATCTTCGGTCCGGATATCATCAAGTGAGAGTGAAGAACGAAGATATTCCGAAGACGGCTTTCCGGACGAGATACAGTCATTATGAGTTTTTGGTGATGCCTTTCGGCTTAACCAACGCTCCGGCCGTATTCATGGATTTGATGAACCGTGTGTGTCGCCCATTCTTGGATAAATCCGTGATCGTCTTCATCGACGATATTTTAATTTATTCAAAGGATGAGTCCGAGCATGGAAAACACTTACGGGAAGTATTAGAAGTTCTAAGAAGGGAGAAACTATTCGCGAAATTCTCGAAGTGTGAATTCTGGCTCCAAGAGGTACAATTCTTGGGGCATGTGGTATCAAAGGACGGGGTAAAAGTGAACCCGGCAAAGATCGAGGCAATAATGAGTTGGGAGTCTCCAACAAGTCCGACAGAGATCCGAAGCTTCTTGGGTTTAGCGGGTTACTACCGGTGTTTCATTCAAGATTTCTCAAAGACAGCTACACCGCTCACTTCTCTTACAAGGAATAACGTCAAGTTTCTTTGGACCGATGCATAGGAGCAAGCGTTTCAGACGCTCAAGAGGAAGTTGTGCGAAGCTCCGATCTTGTCCTTACCCGAGGGATCGGAAGACTTTGTTGTGTTTAGTGACGCTTCGAAGATGGGACTTGGGTGTGTCCTAATGCAAAGGGGGAAAGTAATCGCCTACACGTCGCGGCAATTAAAGGATCATGAGAAGAATTATCCGACTCATGATTTGGAGTTAGCAGCGGTAGTTTTCGCGTTAAAGTTGTGGCGACACTACTTGTATGGGACCAAGTGTACTCTTTTCACGGATCACAAGAGTCTCAAGTACATCTTCGACCAAAAGGAACTCAACATGCGACAAAGGAGATGGCTAGAGCTTTTGAAGGATTACGATTGTGACCTACTCTATCATCCCGGTAAGGCTAATGTGGTGGCGGATGCATTGAGCCGAAGGAGTCATGGTGGGGGTGTCAAAATGTCCCTTACAAGGATCGATGTGGTGTCAAGTTTGTTGGAAAGAGTTAAGGCAAGTCAAGTAGAAGCACTTAAGGAAGAGAACCTGAAAGCCGAAGTCATGGTGAAACAAAAGGAACTGTTAATGGAAGACGATCGTGGTCTCAAGCTTTTTCAAGGGTGGATTTGGGTGCCGAAGTTTGGGGGGAATCGGAAGTTGCTTCTTGAAGAAGCGTATAAGTCGAAATATTCTATACATCCCGGTAGCACCAAGATGTATAGAGATTTAAAGTTAATTTATTGGTGGTCGGTGATGAAGCTAGATGTGGCTAGCTATGTGGAGAAGTGTGTCACGTGCCTTCAAGTCAAGGCGGAGCATCAAAGACCGTATGGAAGTTTACAACTGTTGTCCATTCCCGAGTGGAAATGGGACAACATTACTATGGATTTCGTGACGAAGACCTTGCGTGGGCACGACACCATTTAGGTAATCGTTGACTGGTTGACCAAGAGTGCGCATTTTCTTGCAATGCGGGAGACTTTGCCAATGGAGAAATTGGCCAAGCTTTATATTGATGAGGTGGTGTCAAGGCACGGAGTTCCGCAATCTATCATGTCGGATCGAGACAGTCGATTCACTTCGAACTTTTGGGCTAGCTTGCAAAAGGAGTTGGGTACTCGACTGAATTTGAGCACAGTGTATCATCCTCAAACGGATGGTCAAAGCGAGAGGACGATCCAGAGGTTATAAGATATGTTGAGGTCGTGTGTAATAGACTTCGGGGGAAGTTGGGATTCACATCTACCTCTAGTAGAGTTCACGTACAACAACAGTTGCCATTCTAGTATCGGAATGGCACCGTTCGAGGCATTGTATGGACGGAAGTGCAGAACCCCGGTTTGTTGGCTAGAAGCGGGCGAAAAGCAATTCGCCGGGCCGGAAATTGTTCAAGAGACGGCCGACAAGGTGAAAGAGATTCGTGAGAGACTAAAGGCGGCGCAAGACCGACAAAAGAGTTATGCGGACAAGAAGAGAAGACCGGTTGAGTTTCTAGTGGGCGATCGAGTCATATTGAAAGTATCTCCGTGGAAGGGGATCATACGTTTTTGGAAGCGTGGGAAGCTTAGACCTCGTTTCCTTGGACCATTCGTTATTTTGGAGAAGATTGGTTTGCAAGCCTATCGGTTGGATTTACCGCCAGAAATGGATGGGATACATCCTACATTTCATGTATGTTACCTTCGGAAGTGCCTAGCCGAGGAGGAAAACGTTATTCCTTTGTCAGAAATTCGGGTGGACAATGGAAATCGTTGCGTTGAGGAACCGGAGGCGATCTTGGAGTCAAAGGTGAAGAAGTTACGACATAAAGACGTAGTCATGGTTAAAGTCCAATGGAAGCACCATCGGGGTGCTAACATAACTTGGGAGTCTGAAGATGATATGAAGAAGCGTTACCCTCACTTGTTTGTTTAGGGTAAGATTTCGGGGACGAAATCCCATTTAGGTGGGGAGGATTGTAACACCCGAAAATTCTCAAGGTAAGTATTTATTTCCTTAAATGTGTTAACTGTATTTATTTGAAAATATGAGACTTTATTTATGCATGTGGTCATTGTTATTATGCTATGATGTACTTGGTTAGTATAAACTTTATACCTGCTTAAATCTTGTGCTCGTTATCGTTTTCGGTCGAGTTTCGGGCTGTTTCGAGTGTCACGCGATTGTGCCCTTGGCACTATCGCGGAGGGCACTATCGCCGAAAGTGTACCAAGAGTTCGGGGGTTGGTCGCGATTGTGCCACGCGATTGTGCCATGGCACTATCGCGTAGGGCACTATCACGCGGTTTGTACCGTAGGTATTCGGGTGCTCGCGATTGTGACTCGCGATAGTGCCAATGGCACTATCGCCGGGCACTATCGCCGTCGGGGTGCAGTGCCTTAAATGAACCCTTATCAGATTTTAACCTCATTTCTCTCATGCCCTCTCTTCTCTTTGGTGATTTTGGAGACTTCCAAACCGAATTTTCCTCTCAAAACCCTAACCCTCATAAATACAACTCTTCTTGGTGGTTGGATCTTCACATTTGCAATAACTCCTCTCAAGGACAATTTCTAGAGTTCATAAAGCTCAACTTCTCCACTCCAAGTCTCATCTCCTCAAATCTAGGGTTTTCATCTTTTCTAGGTTTTGGTACAAAACCTAGATTGTGAGTTTACTAAACCTTTGTTAAAACTAGATACACATCATAATCTTCTATTTGTTACTTTATCTCTATATGTTCAAGTGTTTAGGATTTATTTATGAAAATAGCTAGAAATGTAAATATGGGTGATATGCCATGATTTATGTTATATGTATCATTATTTGGGGCTTTTCTCATAGATACATAATGTGGGTACCTTGATATGTTAAATGTATGCATATATGGGTATTCTGATGATTCTAGTTGGAACACCATTTTGGTGACATATTTATATGCAAGATGAGCATGATTGTAACCACAAGGGATGTGGTGTGGTGGTAAAGGCTTGGGGAGTTCATAGCGCTCAACCCGGGTTCGAGCCCCACTAGCAGCACTTGTGGCCACTGAGGATAAACTCAGGGCTACACGCTTTAGCAGCTGGGCCAAAGGCTCTAATTGTCAGGGATTAGTCTGGGCCATAGGCCCAGGATACCCTTTCCAAAAAAAAGATGAGCATGATTGTCATTTGGGTCTTTTGTTAGACTTCATGAGGATAGGATTGTAATATTGTACCCGTAGTTGGTATTGAAATATGTTGGTTTGAAATACACCTAAAGGACCTTCTATATGCGTTATGTTGGACGAACCAAGTCAGTACACTAGGAGGATGTAGTCTTGGGCGCCACTGTGATGATATGTGCCTAGACCTCCGCCATTTGGGGAATTTTCTTAGCGATAGTCTTCGGGTGTGTTGGGCCTTTCGGGTGTTCCTTGTTAAGGGCATCAAGGTATATCGACTCTTGGGTGAGACTTGATTGGTACTATGGGTCTCCCCTATTGACTCCACATATATTGAACTCTGGTTAACTGCTGATAAGATTTGTAACTGTTCATGCATGCTTATTATTGTTCAACTCACTAGGTTTTTTGGCCTAACACTTGTTTGGTGTCGATGTGTATCTCAGGTTCTAGCGGCGCCGGTCCTAAGCAGGTTTAGTTGCTTTGGGGTGAGAGCTTGAGGATTTTGCATTTGGACGTATTATGCTTTTGGAATGAAGCGTTGGGTTTATAGATGACAACCATTTTGTAATCTCTTTTCTATTCGTAGAAATCAGATTAGTTGGTTGTTAATTTATGGTCCGTTTAAATTACAATTGTGATTAAACAGGTTATTTATATATTCCCCATTCTTGGGAGTCTCTTGCTATGGCAATTTTAGTATACCTCATGTCAATTTCCGGATTTTTGTTATCCCTATTTTATAGTATTAGTATGGTTCAAAGCTTAACTTGTATTTGAACATGTTTATCAGTTAGTTTTAAATAGTTCAAAACGTGTAACCTTAAGAAGTTGTACGTATGAGTAATAAGTTGTAAACTTGTATTTTAAGAGATTTAAAGAACATAATGTAAATCTTTTAGAAATTAAGGATATTAGCATGAATACACTCGTGATAGAAGATTTGAAAACACGGTTAAAAATTGAACAAAATATGTCAATATGAGTATTAAATTGAAGATAATAAAACACTTGTTCTTTTTGATATATATATATATATATATATATTTGTTTAATTACAGAAGTAATTATATTTAAAATAATTTAGATTTTAAAAAAACGAGACAAATCTATAGAATTATCAATTGGTTTATGAAGTTTTAAGAAGTTATACAAATAATGTAATATGTTGTAACATTGATTTTTAAGATATTTACCTTACTAAACACTATATTTTGCTCAAATATTAAGTTCTTTAAAGTTTTTTTTTGTCAAAAGCTTTATAATATAGTAGAGATATAGATAAATGACTATATTTTTCTAAAAATCCCAACGAACTTTCGTATTTTGAGCGATTATGTTTTTGGACATTCTTTTTGAACAAATAGATCTATTCCTTTATTGAAATATAACAAAATAATTTTTCTGACCTATTAAAATGACCGAAAACTGGTTATATTAAAATGACACGGTTAGAATTTTTCATTCTTTATTTTAGAAAATCTGTCGAAGTATTCTAAATTGGGTTGTGTTCCATTGAAAAGTTGAGGATAATGTGAGAAACGTGAGAATTGGTTATCAACCGTTAGATGAAAAATGAATATACATTAGAATGAGATGAACCAGATCAATTCTCTTATAAACCGCAATTTATGAGAGAACATTTGATTAAAAGTGATCAACGGTTCAAATTCACTTCTTACTTATCTTACGTCACCATCGAACTTTGGTACGATCCTTAAAATAAGGTTAAATTGAAATATTAAAAAGAAAAAGAAAAAGAAAAAGAATTTGTATAAAAAAAAATAAAAAAGAAAGGGTTTGATGTTTTCCGTTTTACACTGCTGCTGAAAGTTTATAAAGAAAACGTTTGTATGGCGAACTCAAGGGGGGGTAAAAACGCATACGCAAATTCAGTGATTGATTGATTGATATCATTCATACCAGTTGGAAGGCAGCAACAGCAGCAGATCAACTATCCATCACCATTGAAACAAGTCAAAATCAGTAAGTTTTAACTAGTTTAGATCTTCAAAATTACACTTGTTTCAAAAACACACAGTTAAAGCTTCTTGTTTTATTCCCCTACTGTTCCATCAACCTTTTGTTTATGCTCATGTTTGACCGCTATAACTATGATTGCTGCCCCTGCTTTCTTGGGCAAAAAAGAGAAAAAGCTAGGGTTCTTCTCATCAACCACTGCATCGCATCTTTATTAAAACCAATTATTCCGCTTCATTTATTGCTTCCCAAAAATACAGTCTGTCTTGGTTATTGTTTCACCAAATCATTGGATTTGATTCGTTTTGTTTTCATTCAGGGTGTGTACCAACGAAACTAGCTCGGAATGTCATGAGAAATGAGGGTTAGGGTTTTTAAAGTTTGGGATAGATGGGCTGTGTGTTTGGAAGAGAGATTTCGTCTTCTGGGCCACCAAGTTCTGAAATTGTAGTAGACAAGAGGAGAGAGGAGAGAGATAGGGATTCCAATGTTCAATCTGGGAGGAGAGAGAGAGCTTCAGTAGCTAATCCTGACACCACAAACAATGGTGGAGGAGGTGAAAATGGGGTGGCTCAAAAGGGGGATAAAGATGTGAATGCAAGGCCGAGAGGTGAGAGAAGGCGTTCAAAGGCTAATCCTAGACTCAGTAATCCTCCCAAGAACATCCATGGTGAACAGGTTGCTGCTGGATGGCCAGCTTGGCTGTCTGCTGTCGCCGGAGAGGCTATCAATGGGTGGATTCCTCGGAGGGCTGATACTTTTGAGAAAATCGACAAGGTAAGTAGTGATGATTGATTTTCGTTATATTGGAGCTGAAGTCTTGTATATTGTTAGGGAAATTGCTTGATATGGCACAAGAATTTGTCTGTTGTCATGGTTGGTATATGCCATTTCCAGAATTTTAAACATTTGATCATCTATGGTTGTTCATGTGGCAGTTGTAAAGAAACTAGATTTGTGATGTTAGCATCTTACTATTGTTATTTACTGCAAATATTGATGTTATATTGATAATGCAATATATGTTGTAATTTTGTGTTTAGATTGGGCAAGGTACATACAGTAACGTGTACAAAGCTAAGGATACTATGACAGGAAAAATAGTGGCATTGAAGAAGGTCCGGTTTGACAATTTGGAGCCCGAGAGTGTGAAGTTTATGGCCAGAGAGATTTTGATATTACGCCGATTAGATCATCCCAATGTTGTAAAATTGGAAGGGTTGGTGACGTCAAGGATGTCTTGCAGTTTGTATCTTGTTTTTGAGTACATGGAGCATGACTTGGCTGGACTTGCTGCCAGTCCTACCATCAAGTTTACAGAGCCTCAGGTTAGATTCTGATATTTTTCTCAAAATTAAATGACTATCCATTGGGTCCAGGAGGGTTGTGGTTAGCATCCTTTAGATGGCGCTGTCTTTTTTGTGTTAAGCATTTGTGACTGTTTTAGGTCAAGTGTTACATGCATCAGCTCTTGTCTGGGCTTGAACATTGTCACAACCGCCACGTGTTGCATCGGGATATCAAGGGGTCAAATCTTCTTCTTGATAATGGTGGGAGTTTGAAGATTGCTGATTTTGGCCTGGCGTCCTTCTTTGATCCTAATCACAAGCAGCCAATGACTAGTCGGGTAGTTACATTATGGTATAGACCACCAGAGCTTCTTCTTGGGGCCACTGATTATGGTGTAGGTGTTGACCTCTGGAGTGCAGGTTGCATTTTAGCAGAGTTATTGGCTGGGAAGCCTATCATGCCTGGTCGTACGGAGGTAATTTACAATCTCTTCTTTCTATAACATAAACACATTTTATGATGCAGCTGCTTGTATCTATTTGTTATCATTATGAGTTTGACATCTATACTTAACAATTGTGTAAACACAATTTTTTCTATATACGGCTAGTTGAAGAATTTATTGGTTATTATAGGTTTTGTTTTTGAAGTCCGTCATTCCTTTTTAGCGTGTATGCTTATGCTGTTAATATCGCGATATATCGTCAATATATCGGATATCGCTCCTAGCCAAAATATCGGTGATCAAATATCGCTATTTATAAATATATCGGGAACGAGAATATCGGCGATATTGACCGATATATCGGCGATATTTTGACCAAAATATCGGCCGATATAACCGATTTTTTTGTAATACTTTTTTGGGCCTATTTCATTAACTACCGGGCTGGGCTTTTCTTTTAAGTTTTTTTTGTTAGAGTTATAGCTGGGCCTTTTTTTTAATTAGTGAGAAATCAAGATTGGGAAGCTAACCTAAATGAAGAAGTGAATGTTTTAGATGATGTTGATTCGGATGCCAAACCTATTGCTTGCGATTAGCTCGTTTATGAACACTTTTCCTATATTTTGTTTTGTGAAACTTGTTTAAGTTGATGTTTTGATGTCGAAACTATTTTAAGTTGATGTTTTGATGTCGAAACTATTTTAAGTTGATGTTTTGATGTCGAAACTATTTTAAGTTGATGTTTTGATGTTGAAACTATGTTTTTAGTTAATGCATATGATATGTTTATGGATACATATATATATATATATATATATATATATATAATTCTAAGAAATATTATATGAACCGATATTTTTGGACCGCTATATCACCTATATTTCCGATATATCAAATATCGATCCCTAACCGATATAGCACCGATATCCGATATTAACAACATAGGTGTATGCCATGGTTTTATTTTATTGAAGCCTTGCACGAACATGTAGAGGGTGTGGGAATGGTTATTAGTGGCATTATTCTCTGTATATTTTAAAAAGGGTATGTGCGGTTTATATTGAGTCTTGTTATTTTTTTGTGCATGTTCATTTTTTGGGCAAAGTGACTAAGAGTTGGTGTTTCGTTCACATTACTCTTCACTCCCTTCCCCCCAGGTTGAGCAGCTTCACAAGATCTTCAAGTTATGTGGTTCCCCTTCTGACGAATATTGGAAAAAGTCAAAGCTACCACATGCAACCATATTTAAGCCCCAACATTCGTACAAACGATGCATAGCAGACACATTCAAAGCTTTCCCACCTTCATCACTGCCACTGATTGATACCCTCCTCGCGATAGATCCGGCCGAACGTCAAACTGCAACAACTGCTTTGAGAAGTGAAGTGAGCATCCATATCCTATTATATTTAATCTTTTCATGTTGTTTCTCTTTACATTTGCAAAATATGTAGGTTTTTCCTTTTATATGTGTGTGCTAATTATTCTTGGTATAATCAATTTTCCAAGTCCTTTCCTTCTCACTTAGTTTTCTTATCTATATTTGTCAAGGTTTAAGAAGCTAGACAATAGAAAAAGACAAAAAACATATTGCAGGTTCAATTAGTGAAGAAATCTCATTTATAGGATATAACTGGCCTATAGAACACCAAGCATGCTTTATGTTCTTTGCTTGACGTTTTGCATTGTAGGTTTGTTGTGCAGTAACAGCGATGGGGTTTCGAGGTTTTGAGTCTAGATGCAAGGATTCATGTGGAATCAGATTCCTAAGGTGATAAATCAATTGTATGCTCTGATATACGAGCAAGTTAAGATAAATTTTTCGACTTGGCTATGGCCGATCCCAATGTTTTAATAGACGATCTTCCATAAATCAGATTCCTTATTTTTTTTTGAGATGAAGAGTTCAATTACTTGCTGGCAAACTTCACCTCTACAGGATTTTGTTCTGATCTTGATGTATTCTTAGCTTTATCTATCAACACCATAGATTCGCCAGTCCTTAGCTTTAATGGAGGAAAATCCCTAACTTTGTATTTGAGGGATGGAGCTCCTACAAATATATAGTGTCTGCAAGATACAAGTCCTTGCTCTTCTATTTGTAAGAGGGAATTCACAGTATCGGATTTCTTCACAAATTTGTATAAGATTGTCTGGAAAGGAAAGACACCATGTTCTAGCCCACAATTGGAATCCCTCTTTATCCGAACATCAACTCTTTTAAGTCGTCGTGGATTTTGATGTTAAAATCCTTGAAATTTTGTGATCTCACCTAGGGGTTCTTTGTGGAATAGATCCTTAGTTTCTCCAAGTGTTTTCTTCTGGATTGCTTTCATTTGAATGGTTGAAATTTTCTGTCAAGTTCTAGAAACCATATCAATTTTGAGTAGAACTCAGGCATGGGACTATATTGGTTTCCCCTGACTTCAAATACAAGTGTATTTTGGAACTATTTACAATTGCATAACTTGAATTGTTATTTGTCTCTCAAATAAATACGTCTTATCTAGACTGAAATTTGTCAATCCATTATGTTAAAATAGATTGGGTTGGTGTGACAAACCATTATTCTCAAGAAGTAAACATGCACACATATAAATAGATGTCAAGAATTGATATAGCCTATAAACTGAACAACATCGGCACTGCATTATTCATTTGGCATTGTTAGACATGTTCTCCTTTTTTGTTTATATTTCTCATTTTTCTTTTAGATTCCAGTTTTGGCATATGAGAATATATTATATATGATATTGATGCAAATTTGGACAATAAAGAAAACTAGAGTTATATTAGGGGATTATTATCTTTATGCTATCTTTACTTTTTGGATTTTATGAAAATAACAAATGGTATTAATTTTCACATATATTATGTACAATTTTATATTAATTCAATGAATTTTTTATGTAATTAAAATTCAACTCCACTGAACTGCGAATAATTAGTCTGTAAATTAATATTAATTTATCGGGTAATTAATACCTCTATAAAATAATATAATCTCATGGTCCCAACAATATTAATTTATATAGATTCTACTGTACCTGGTTTTATTTTAACTTAATTTGATAACTTCAATTTAATGTTGTAAAATCATATGTTGTTAATGTTTATGTATGCATGTTGATGTTAACCAATGTCAATGATGCTTTAATAAATTCATTATTGTTGGTATATTATATATATATATATATATATATATATATATATATATGCCTTTCCGCCCCTTATAGTGATTTTGTGTGTGTATATATGTTTGGATTTTTTTTGCATTCTTGTATAACTCCCGTCTTTAACGGAAAAGAACAAGTTTTTTTTTGCTTATATGTGGCCTATTGTTGTGCTTTATAGATATGTTTCTTGATCTTTTACGCATTCCCCCCTACTCCCACCCAAGACCCTACTTTCAGTGGGACGTACTGGGTCTTTTTGGTTAACAATGTTTACATTTTTGCAATTCATACACTTCAGTTCTGTACACATGCCTTAACTTACACGTCACTTTGATGAGGCACATGTCTCATCCTCTACCTTGTGCCTAGTCCTTGAGGAGACCTTTGCTCCTCTCTATGTGCCTTGCACTATAGATAAACTAATTCTATGCTCATATATTCATATGCTACCTTATGGAAGTTTCACATTGTCTACCTTGCTCTATTTTTAGGAATGTCACATGCTAAGCACTTGAACATAGGGAAAGAAACAGCACTAATCATTTGTTCAAATTACTAATTAGTTGCAATTAATTTTGTAATTATATGATTGTAAGCCTGACAGAAACAGCTGAGCATTAGAGGGTTTCTGTAGTTCATAAGCCAGTGAAAGCATTATTGCTGTCCCCACATGAGAACTATTTGTGTTTTTCTTCAACTTGTATTCACTTATCTCTTTAATCTTTTCATCAATCAATCTTTCTCAACCTTTTTTTATAGCTAGCTGTTACATAGGTCCCTCATGTGTGATCATTGTAATACATAAGGTGTTTGCACATTACAAATAAAATATGAAAACAGCAGCATGCGCTATCTCTTGTTTGAGCAACCTAAAATACTTGAGAACAAAAACTATTTGCTTATATCTTCAATGTAATATAGCTTTCATATGGTGGCTCTCACTCTAGTATGTCTGCCATTCTCATCAATCCCAAAGGATATTTATATCCTTCACAAGCATGTGACACTTTTTCTTCTGTGCTGAACCGTGCAATTTATGGGGCAAATGATCTGTTACTACTTGCTATAGGTAATACCTTTGTCATACAAAAAACTAACATTTAACCCGAATTTGATTGTTCAATTGCAATTACGAAGCAGAAGCCTACTTGGTAATTAGTATACAAATCCTTAAGCTGATCTCCATATTGAAGGAATTTGCTAATCTGTATGTATACCTTGATAGAAACACTTTTAAAATGCTAAATTTTTATCTTTTGGATTGTAAAAATGGGTGTAAAGGATTTCGTATAAACACTTAAGAAGTGAGGAGAAAAGCAACAAGTGCTAAGATTAGATACACAGGGCCACATTGCAAAAAATACACAGGGCCACATTGCTTAATTCTTGATATGATGCACAATTCTTATCATTTGTTTTTTTTTTGTGACATCATGAAGTTCAAGCTCACAACACCTCATCCTCGTCTTTATGGTCTTCAATCCTCTTCATCCCTCTGGTTCAGTGTAGCACTGAAATGGTTCAATCTGTTCTGGGATGGTTGCATTTTAATAAAATGTCTGCCATATATTTTTTGCAGTTCTTCACGACGAAACCTTATGCTTGTGATCCTTCAAGCCTTCCCAAATACCCACCGAGCAAGGAGATGGATGCCAAACTACGTGATGAAGAAGCTAGAAGGTGTGCAGTGTGTATTTTCATTACAAATGCAAAAACATTGACCCAAGTCATTATTAGAAAATAAATAAATTGGTCAGGATTCTCTAAATTTATTTAGCTTGCTTATCAACTCAAACATGACTTGAGCCTCATATTTTTTGGTAGATTGAGAGCTGCTGGTAAAACTAACGCTGATGGAGTGAAGAAGACTCGCACACGTGAAAGATCTGTAAGGGCTATGCCTGCTCCAGAAGCCAATGCTGAGCTGCAAGCAAACATTGATGTAAGGCATATAAGCTTTTTTGAGTTAAATTTTAGCATAGGGCATGTTGCTGGAAATTGTCGATCCTTCTTTATCAGTCTTGAGATATTGCTCAACTAGGAACATCTTAGATGTCTCCTCTTTCGGAGTCATGCTGTATTATCTTCTTGGTTAGAGGTTAATAGGTGATGACCTCTACATTTGGGAAAATATAGAGACCACCCACAAAAAAAAACTTTAACCTAAGGCCATTCCACGACTCCACACCAGCAAAAGAGGGCTAGAGGCTTAGACATCCTTCAAGTAATTACTTATAGTTCCTCATTTACTTTTTGATAAACTTTTATCTCTGTTACTATATTTACTCATCTCTACTAGTCACACCCACCTGCCACTGGACAGCTATCTTACGGTTTTGTTATTGGGAATTGAACAGGATGAGGGTCAATATATATCTGTATCATTAATGGAACAGGGAATAAATAAAAGGCAGATGAGGGCATGGGCTGAAGCTTAAAACCATGAAGTAACATAAACGGTCATACAAACTAGAACATACACCAAAACAAATAAGCATGGAGTTTTATACACAATGTTTGGTAGAATAACATGTCATAATTTTAACCCTAAAAATCCTCATCCACTATATGTGAGGACAAACGTATTAGTTACTTATATTTTTAAATAACGAAGGGGACGTACCTATCAGTGCTTTAAATTAATGCTTATCATAGATTATTCCCCTTCAAATGTACTCTCCTTCTCTAACCTGATTCTTTTTGGTTTTTGCAAAAAAAATAAATGAGCTTACTCTTAACTTCCTAATTTCTTCCGTTCATATATTTTTTTATTTTTTGTTTCCTTTTGGCTTCATCATCAGTTTTTGTTGTTGATTGTTGCTCCTACACGTCCTTTTTGTTTATCTTTTTCATAGTTGCAAAGATCTCCCATAATTGCCAAACATTTGTAAACTGCAAGTCTGCAATCTGCATTCTAATAGAATAGTTCACATTTAACTATTAAATGTCGAATGATTACTATTTAAAATAAAAAAATATCTTATTATCTAGAAGATATATTATGATATGTTAAACCACTGATTAAAAGTAGCTTCTAGAATATTTGGCATGCAACAAGACATACCAATGTGAACCTTTTAATTTGAATAAACAACAATATTATGATATAGGGTGAACATGTAGTAACCTTTGTAGTTTAGTATGATGCCATGTTAAGAAATGTTTGTATCATTATCTTATGTGCGACAATTTATTAATCCTCTTATGTTTGTGATGTTCGTGTATGCTATCACATGGTATAACTTAAAGGTGAACTACAGCATTGGAAATGATTATTACACACACACTCCACATTTTTTTATCATTTTAAGTTGATATATATTCAACAGAACCAAAATCTGCGCAGTTTTCATTTTCTTCTCTTTAACTTAGTATCATGAGTTCTTATTAGTTAATTTTGAGGTTAGACATAACTTCCTTGGCATTTAGATCTCTGTGTGAGCTGTCTTCGGATGGAGGATGTATATTTTCTTGTATGGTACAAATCTCTAATACGTCAAAATGAAATCAGTAAGCATGAAAAACATTAACGAAAAGTATATGAGAAAATATTGTAGGAGAAACAATCTAGAAAATTGTCAAGTGTAATATTAATGAGTAAAACTAATCACTAATTGAAAAATGCAAAAATACGATATTTGTCTTCAGAATTTATAAGGAAAAGTATGTAGGTCCAATCAGAACAGTAGATTGTTATTCTACCAAAACATGGTGCATAATAACAATTTTCATATGCAAATACATCACATATGTCACATGGCAGACGTTCTACATATAGGATGTCAATCTTATAAAAAGGTTTTGTCAAAATGCCGGATACCCGGTGCACTCAAATCATATTGGCCCAATTGGAGAAGGTTCTCGAGCAGCACCAACCACTGATTTGAGGAGGTTTTGTTAACAGTTAAGTTGGTTGGGAGGTTAGGCTAGCTATAAATAAGAAGCTAGGTGTTTAAAGAGGAGAGGTTAAATAATATTGATGTTTCACTATCGTAAAGAGTGAAGGGGAGAGGCCAGGCTCTCGAAATTCTCGATTTTGTAGTTATGAGTCTGAAATCTGAATTTGGAGTTCTAAGCATTCGGTAAGTAAAGATCTGATGATTTACCCGTGTCATTAATCTGATTTTGGTTCATTTCATGAAATGAGTTGCATCACACATCATGACTTCATATCCAATTGTGTCCTAGGAATATATTGCAATACTTCACACAACAGTTTTGATCAACACAAGTTGGATGAAGGACCACAACACAAAATTTATTGTTGTTGGGCTCATCAGGTTGATGAGTAATTGTGTTCAGGTCATCAAGTACTTCCTTCAGACCTTTTTGGGTACAAAAGTCATTTGTGGTCTTCGAGTGATATTCACCAAGCAGCAATAGATGGAGTGACCATGGTTGTTGGGATGGAACTACCAACAGTAATCTAAACCAGAAGCTCTGGGTGCTACAACATTAAAAATATCAAGGCTAAATAACTTAACTTATGACCAACCAAGAAACAAGAAGCAGATTCTAACAAAGTGACAGAAGCAGAAACAAAATTTCCCATTGGCCAGCCAACCTAGGACTATAGTGGTACCTTTTGTTTGACCTATAATAACCTAATAAAGATACAAATCTTTCATTGGCATCAAGTTTGATGCAACGGGGTAAGTGAGGAACGGATCGACAAACGTCAAATCCGAAGGATAAACGAGTCTACCAACGTAGAACCCGGAAAATAAGAGAAAACTCTTCAACTTAGAGATGAAACTCTAAAGAGAATTTTATTGATCAATAATAATGAATATTAAAGAAAACATTCAACCCTATTTATAGCTAAACTAATTCAAAGATAACTATGGAAATAAATCTATCATAATTCTAAACCAACTATAAAAGTAATTAAATAATTAATAAAAAGGAAACTAAATAATAATCCTACTAATAATTAAAACTAACAATAATTATCCTAAGTTAAAATAATTAAAATAAGGAAGGAAATCAATCAGCTCAAAATAATTCAGTGTGCAACGAGACTTGTACCGAGACTTAACTCTCGGTAGCTTCTGTTTGCCTTTTTTCCGATTCCAATTTCCGAGCCTCTTTCGAGCTCGTTTTCTTCTTTTCCAAAGATAGAAGAAACACCTTGATAACTCTTGAATTCTCCGTGTATCAGTCACCCTCACTTGAAAAGAACTCGCCCTCGATTTCACTTGAAAAACGACTTCATTAGACTCTCTGTGGTTTCGATGTTTCACCAAATCACTCGCGTAGAAAATTCTCTTTGAACCCACAACTTGGCCTTTGGATTGCCTCCATACAAGAGATACTTTATCCAACTCGAAAGGGTAAGAAGCGACAAGATTTTTAGTAGGAACTGTTTCGATTTGATTCGGTACCTTAGGCGTTGGAATAATGGAAATATCATATTCGGGCTCAACCTTCTTGACTTCTTGTGACAAAAGTTTCGTTGGCTCGAGATTGTCCTTAACCGGTTCACTTTTGGGTTTCTTCGGTGGCCGGTCCGAGATCTGGTTCAGACACTTTGGTCTCAGTAAAGATTTCTAGTTGTGGCTCGGTCACGACGGGGATGACTTTCTCTTCGAATTTGCCTGACAAGAATTCGTCTTTTTTGGGTGGTTTTTCCAATGCGGGCGGTTGATTGACTAGCAAAGAAACCGAACCCATAATACGGTTATAGTTATTGCTTTTCTTGTTGGTGCTTTCCTCGAAGTTGTTAACCGGTGCCATGGCGATCTTTCGGTCGCCCCAACGGAATAGCACAATGTTGTCCCGACCCTTGTAAGTGATATTATTATCGAATTGCCACGGTCGGCCCAATAGAATGTGGCAAACATCCATATCAAGGACATCACATAATACCTCTTCTCGATAGTGTTTGCCAATTGAGATGGGTACCCGACAAGTTTGTGTGACTCTAACTTGAAAACCGTTCTTGACCCACCCAAGAGAATAAAGAGATTCACGGGGTTGAGTGGGTAGATTAAAGTAATCGACCAATTTCCGGGACAGGAGGTTCTCACAGCTTCTGTTATCGATAACTAGGTTAACATACCTTTTTGTGCACCGAACAATGCGATCTGAAAAGATTTTCGTGTTGGCTTTCTTCCTTTGACGAAAGAAGTATTAGTTGGAGCACGATATTGATCTTTTCTTGGCGGTCTTCTTCCTCCTCCTCTTTGGATTCGGAACTCGAGATATCGACCCGATTACGGTTGCCATTGCATGGCGCCATAATCGATCCTTCAAACCTGTCTCTTCTCCGACGGTTGTCGTTGACGATGTTGGTTGAAGCCTGTTAACAACCGCCGTTAGATTAGGGAGTGTCGCGGTAAAGGCCACGTTTCAACTTGGCTAAATTTGCTTTGGTAGCTGGTTGTTGATCTGCCATGTTAGTGAAAAGACAGGCGAATCCTGCTCTGATATCAACTGACACAACGTGGTAAGTGCGGAACGGATCGACAAGCGTCAAAATCCGAAGGATAAACGAGTCTACCAACATAGAACCCGGAAAATAAGAGAAAACTCTTCAACTTAGAGATGAAACTCTAAAGATAATTTTATTGATCAATAATAAAGAAAACATTCAACCCTACTTATAGCTAAAGTAATTCAAAGATAACTATGGAAATAAATCTATCCTAATTCTAAACCAACTATAAAAGTAATTAAATAATTAATAAAAAGGAAACTAAATAATAATCCTAAAAATAATTAAAACTAACAATAATTATCCCAAGTTAAAATAATTAAAATAAGGAAGGAAATCAATCAGCTCAAAATAATTCAGTGTGCAACGAGACTTGTACCGAGACTTAACTCTCGGTAGCTTCTGTTTGCCTCTTATCCGATTCCAATTTCCGAGCCTCTTTCGAGCTCGTTTTCTTCTTTTCCAAAGATAGAAGAAACACCTTGATAGCTCTTGAATTCTCCCTGTATCAAAGTTTGGTCAACTAGGCTAGATGTCATGTAAAAAGTAAAAACAATTAAAATATTTAGAATAAGCCGATCAACATCAAAAGGGGGAACGGTCCAGAAACATGAAATGGTAAGATTTTTGTCTTTCAAAACACGAGATGCCATGATTGATTTAACTGGCAGTAAAAACTGTATCGCCCATCATCGGTCAACATTGTGATAAATCAACATGGTACAATAATCTCTAGCAAATGTTATTTTCTTAAAATATCATGTTGTTGAAGAGTGTATGCATAAGATAATTCATGTGATAGCATCAAGGTTCAAAATAGCATGAGGCGTGGCGTGGCGGCGAGGTCAAGCCTTAAGCCTTAAGCCTTACACGCCATGGCGAGGACGCGGCGTTTTTCAAGGCGTGACATAAGGCGGCAAATTTGTATGTCATATTCAAAATTATATATATGCGTATATGTCTTATATATATTATTCTAATCAAATAATGATACTAAAGAATGTACATTCATATTGGAAGAAGAAAAATCATATAAATTACTAGTATAAAAATAGTTTTGATTGAATATTTAAAATAGAACTTAGAAAGATATCAAAGAGGTGTTAGCCTAGTGGTAAGGCCCTGGGGGGATAGTGCATGGTATGCCTATCTACCAGGGTTCGAATCCTGGGGGATGCACTTCGGCGATACCCAGACCTTGGGTCGGCCTTCGGGTCGGTTCGGGTCCAGGTTTACGGGCATACCAGTCTATGGGTATGCGGGTTTGGTCTTGACCGGGCTTAGTCGTACCTGGGCGGGTCCAGTCGATTTGGACTGGGCCGGGTCGCCGCGGATTAGTCGGTGCTGCCCAATTGGATGCCCGGATACCGCGGGTGCGTGTGTGTGTGGGCATAGCCCAAGTTGCCGTACAAAAAAAAGAACTTAGAAAGATAATTTTACAACTTCGTTTTAATCGTGAGTCCATAACGTTTATGAATTCGTGAAACTGTGAGTGATGTGATTAGATAAATCTATAAAAATGTTAAATCTAAAGTTAAAAATGTAAAAACACAAAAGATAAAAAAATTAAAAAATTAAAAAAAATATATTTTTTTTTTGAAAAAAAATCACGTCTTACAAAAAACGTTATGGGCCATTTCGTAACTGCGGAGACGCGTCTTACGCCATATCACGCCATGGCGCACGCCTTTTTGAACATTGGATAGCATTCATAAATTATGTTATGACGAAGTTGTCATTGTGAAGAGGCAGTGAGGGAGAACATTCTGATGCGGGACTTCAATAAATAAGTCTAGGCAACTCTAGAAAGGTGATCAATAAAAATGGAAAGTAATTAAAATCACCAACACACTCAATTGAGCAAGCTTAACAATACCCCCAATCATATGAGTGATCAAGCTTAAGAATACACCTAAATGATATCTAGACTTATTCTAGATTGGTAAGAAGCAGAAAGGTGCTCACAATGAGTCGCATGACAAACTAGCGCATCGATTCTAGCTGTGGCTTTGCAAAAGAAAGTTCAAGGTGCAGTTTTTCTGGTGCTTAAGAGAAGGATGACCCAACCTAGATGCTACTCTAATGTGAATTATTTTTCTAACTGATGTAGTTTATGCCACCCACAGTTCATCCTAATTGTATAGGAAGTTCTTGATTCTTAAGAAGATGTAATGAGAAGGATACAAGATGAATGAAAGTATTATAGTAGCCGAACTTAAAATATCCAATCTCATTGGGCTATCTGTCATATTGCAGGGTCAAGCTGAACAATATCAAATTTCAGGGTCAAAAGAAAATTAGTGAACTGCAGGGGATCATACTGAAAATCAAACCCACATTTTCTCCTTTGCTTTACCATCCAACTCAACAAAATCACAAAGTCGAAGATCACTAGAATGTTGAAGTCAAGCAGAAAGTTAATAGTTACAAATTCACGCACAATAATTCCAGATTACAATAGACAACCTCTAAAGCAAAGGAAGTCCTTGTCTTAGTCTATCAAACATCAACAACCCTCTCCAACTAATAAACCACCAGGAAATTCAATAAAATTGAATCCTAATTATTTAGAACGAATTTCCCTGTTGTCAAGGAGAGAAGCAAAGTCAGCCCAACTCACAATGTCAAATCAGAAAAAAAAAACATGTCAGAAGTCCAAACATTAATGGCTGCATACGACAAGTTGTTGCATCACTGCAGATTGTTGTATTGTACCATGTTAGTATGTGGCAAGCAGCCAGCAGTGGCTACTTTTTGGTGTAAGAGTTTCTGTCTAGAGCCAATTTATGGTAACAAGGAAAGAACGAGGCTTAAAACATATATTTGTATCGTTAATCAAAGTGGTAATAATTAATAAATAGAGTAGAAATGGAGCAACGGGCTGAACAGGTAGAATTCTAGAGAAACCATAAATAATAATATTAATCATGCATGCATATATCATACATCTCTAAGAGGAAGGAATGGTGACAGTCTGGTCCTTGCTGTGACCCCCAGCTGGCTCATTTTGAACACTTTATGCATTACTTTTTGGCCATATTGGTATATAATACTCATGATGAATCAGTCAGGATTTTCTGCTTTACGTCGAAACAGGATTGGAGAGTTCTGTTTTAGTTTTGACAAAAAGGTTGAGGTGAGAAATACGAAAAATGAATGAAAAAGTATAACAATATGAATGTCGGATAAATAGAATAAAATGGTGGTTATTTTGGTATAATTTGTTTGGCTCCAATTTTGGTTAGATTTCGCCCATTTTTGATTAAGAATAAGTTGGGGGGGTACTTTTTGTTTTACAAAAAGGTGGTTGTAACCATCTTTATGATCAAATTTGTTGGATCATCTCACCTGACTGTTGAGATATACGAACGTATTAAAATTTCATGCTACCCTTCATTTATCGCCTACTTGGATGAGAAATTCTCTGGTGGTTTGTATTTCCCCATAGTGCGGGATGTTTCCATAATTAACCCGCACTGTAGTGAAGGTTTCTTGAATTTTCTTTACCTTTTTTCTCTTTTAACTGGCCGCTTACTCCTCTACATTCCTGATTGTGGAAATTGGTACGTAGCTCAGAAACATGAGGAATCGCAGCCTTTAGCGATTATTATTACAGGAGAAAGTTCATTTAGGAACCATGAGAACCAACTATTCATGATGATTGTACGTAAAATATACATGAATATTATTCATCATGAATTTTTATCATATGATATTCATCATGAATAGTTGGTTCTCAAATGAACCTAGTATTACTGTTATATATGTTGACCCATTTTTCAAGCAAATCATCTCTTGAAGCCGTGTTACCTTTGCAGAGACGGCGGTTGATTACACATGCAAATGCAAAGAGCAAGAGCGAGAAGTTTCCTCCACCCCACCAGGACGGGGCAATGGGTTACCCCTTGGGTTCTTCACATCACATGGATCCAACTTTTGATCCTCCTGATGTCCCATTCAGTTCAAACTTTTCATATGCAAAACCACCGATCCAGACTTGGTCTGGGCCATTGGCGGAGCCTGCTCCTGCAGGTCGTCCACGCAGAAAGAAACATAACGATTCATCATCAAAGAATAACTAGATTTCAAAACCAGAAGGCTGCAAATATTGCTGGACCAATCAATGGCAAGCGCCGGGAAACCCTTTTACGTGTAGAATGCAGAGGTAAAGTATTTTGTTATTTGTGTTTCTTGTTCGATTCTTATTTGACGGGATGGTGATTGAGTACTGTAAATGTTCATCTTTTTCGCCCTTGTGTTGAAGAACTACGGTTAGCCAGGTCACTGAACTTCAAATAAACATACAACTATTGAACAAATACTCTATCTAACATTGGACTATATTAATTGCAATCTATCATTTTCAGTTGACTTATTTGCCTCCTGTTATCACTATATGATATGGAAACTGGTTCATCAGATTCTTTGTAATTTCTGAAAGATGTTTGTTTTATGAAATTGCAATTATTTCCTATTGGTTCCTGAAGAACAAATTGATGGGTTTTTTTCCCCAGATTGGGAAATGTAGACATTTGCTGTTTTATTGCATTGAAACAAATTCTTTCTGAGCTTGGTGGCAGTTCCATGACCATCAATGGTGGATACAGGCCAAGAACATGTTGAAACCTGAGAATTCATTAGATTTCATGGAGATGTTGTCATGTTGAGAAATAACATAAATTCATGGTTCAGTGCTCATGGTCATGGATGTGTTGAGGAAAATGGCCCAGTTATATTACATCATGTTGATAACATTGATGGCAACAAATGCCATCCCATTCATTCATGAACACCAACCCTCTTTTGTTTTCCCATTGACAATTGCTGTTAGTTTCTCAAACTCATGGAATGCCATATGCCATGATGGAGACATTTTCTTAACAACTTTTTACATCATTCGCAATCATCATCAATTTTTTTAAATAGTAAACTGTCATTCTAGAATTTGGCATTTCTACTCTAGTAGTTATATTTTCAACCATGTTCTTGCTTTATTCCTTAAAAGAAAAAGGACACAACTGTTAGAGAAAGTAGGGCAATGCAGTCGATCAGGTGAGCGGATCTCTTGAGAATCGTGTAATTTCACTGTCAGAATTGGTATTTCGACCTTATGCCTGGGTTGCACGAAATCTAATATGGATAAGATTCAAGACCACTATCGCTTTTAGGCACAAAAACGAGAGCAAAATTGCTTGAGAGTATATAAAGTTTGTTCAAAATCGTGAGTTCTAAAACATAAGTATGTCGGTTACAACCGTTTTAGCTAAGATCATTGGCTGGAAATAACTGAGCAATAAATGTTCAGTAACTACAGATTCAAAGATAGCTAATCTATAGTCACCAGAGCCTCTGGTCCAGAGATGGCCACTAGAGCCTCTGGTCCAGATTTTCAGAACTAAGTCTGAAAATTGCATCTCTTGATCTTAAGCTCCAAACTGATTAGAACGAAAGTTTTCTTTCTTTTGATTGAGTTTTTCCACTGCATTCCAAGTCCAAAATTCTGAAGATCTTTTGGGGCGCTGCCCCAAACCCTGCGGGGCGCCGCCCCTCGACCCCACCCGCTGATCGGTCAGCGGGACCACCAGGGGGGACTGATCAGGGGCTCTGCTCCTTGGACCCCGCATGGGGCGTTGCCCCTTGACCCTGTCATTTCGTTGTGTCCGGGATCAAACTCATCTTATAACAAGTGTGCACTCTGCATCACTTGTATTAGATCACTGTTTGAAACACATTAGCACTCGTGTTATATCCAATTACACTTGAATGACCGGTGACACTAAAATAACCAACAACAACTTCATCTTAGAGCTTCATGTATCTTAAAAGTGTCATTTACCTGTCTGTCTTTAAGAAAGATCTTGGGTGGGAGTGTGGATCCTCATTGTCGTCATATGGCAAACCAACATCATCTTGAATATATTGGCTTTAACTAAATGAGATCTCCGAATGTTCAGTATGCTCGAATTTAACTGATTAAACATATGAATGACATAATCCTCCGTACTTTCATCTTTATCATCAACTATGTCAATGGTGTTCCGTGTAGTGGGGGTGGATTATTAGACTATGCTTATTAGCAAACCAATCCAACACAATCTCTATTAAAGATTACTCTCTCTCTTCCACCTACCTAATTTCCAACCTCAATCTAATCTTACATTTTTTACTATTCATTAGTGATACGTCATAATCTCAAATATTTTTAAAAATATATATATTTAATATTTTATCATATCTATAATATTCTTTTTATTATTCTTGAATATAAAAAATAGATGAAAAAACTATTTGATATTTTAAAACATGATTATAATTATAAAAAAAACTTCAGGGATAATAATGTGATTATTATAAGCGGACAATTTAGAGTTTTCATATTGTGTGTTTGGGTAATTTTGAAAGTTATTAGGATATTCAGAACCTAATCAATAATTTGGGTAGTTTGGATTCATTACAGAAAACTAGAGCTTGAAGTTTTCAAGACGAAGAGAGTATTAAAAGAGAGAGAAAGATTGCAATTTGAGTTTGGATGGTAAGACCACCCACATGGGCTTACAAATGGCCTTTCAAATTGAATTGCAAACATGAAAGTAGTGGCACATAGGATTGACAATTGCAATTGTTGCAATCCTACTTGCAAGCCACGTGGCCACTACATAACCCTTTTTTGATTTTTTTTAATTTAAATAAATTTCAAGTATATATTTTCTATTAGTTAATGATTTTAATTTATTTTTTAATTAAATTAATCTTTCTTGTTTAAAAAAATCTATATATGTATATATGTTATTTTTTAAATAAAATACAAATACAATATAATATAAATAATTTAAATATTAATGAAATTACATATAATATATATTACAACATACAATACTGATAAAACTATTAAAATGTACAATACTGATAAAACTACATATAATGTAATTTATAAAATTACATAAATAAACTAATTGTATTATATTATTATATTATATATTAAATTATTAATCATTTATTTGAAATTAAAAAATTATATTTTAATTATCATTAAATTAAAATAAAGAATTATATATCATGTTATTAACTAAAAAAATATAAATGTATATAATAATTTATAAAATAATTAATAAATGTTGTAGTGGGGACCACTTTTGAAAATGTAGGTGGATTACATGTGTGTAAAGGGTAATTGCAAAAGTTGATGTGACACAATTGAAAGTGTAAGAGCATCTCCTACAGATTCTCCAAAAAAATTCTAAAATGGAGAACCAACGTTTAAAATCTCTAACAAAAATTGCATTCATCTCCAACAGATTCTCCATTTTGGAGATGACATCATTACTTATATTATTAAAATAATATATATATATATATATATATATCTAATAAAATATTATTTCTATTTCCTACACATTTTATTTCAAAATTTCTTATTGGTGGAATATAATAAAAAACAATTTTTTTTCTCATGGTAATCATTTTTTGAGACTTCTCCAAATTTAGAGAAAAATAAACTCTCTCCTATTTTGGAGAATCTGTTGGAGCAAAAAAATGGCCAAAATCCTCATTTTCTCCATTTTGGAGAAGTTGTTGGAGATGTTCTAAATGAATTGCTGGAATGTGGATGGTGTAAGCAAGATTGTGATCGTTTGTATATATAGAATGCTTTTTCATTTTCTTTTTATCTTGTTGTTTTGTCCTTTTTAGTGGATTAAGATTAGGTTGAATTGTCTTTTAAAGGTAGTCAGTCTTAAAGAATGGTGACATGCACTTGACAATGCAATTTGTTATAAAAATCAAATATGACTAGTACAAGAACTCAAATTTTGAAATAAAAACCCCATTGAAAACTTATTAGATTTATTCTCAAGACGTTTTTTATCAAAAAATAAATAAATAAACAATGGAGTGATGCAACTATTCGCAAATCCAATCTACCGCCTTTAACAAGTAATAAATTGATTAGAACTAAATATTGTATTCCACATGGATTAAAATTTTAGAGTAAGACTTAATACAATATATGGTATAAGCTTTGATTTATTCTCGCATTCTTGCTATCGACTTAGCATTTGATGAATGCCACACAGACACAAATTGGAACTTGAATTCGTATATTTTCCTTGTTATCAAGTTCAAAAATTGATCGATAACGAGCTAAAAGGGTTCACAATGTCATATCTCAACATGTAGACAAGAATGCTCGAGTATGATTTGCATAAGAAGAATGTACAAAGTTTTCAAAGGCAATTATATGCAGATTGCAGGAATCCATCTAATAATTCTATACAGTTTGCAGTTTTCGGTTCTTACCAGCTAAAAATCCAGCAGCTTCTCTCTCATTTACAGCCAAGTCATCTGAATCCAGTTCCAGTTGATTTAAACTCCTAACAAAAGCCGAAAACAAAGGAAAGTTCTTTGGCGAAAAGAACTCCGCACCCATTCTCTGGTAAAGAAACTGGTCGATTCCATTCCCACCTGCCAAATTCTTCTTAATTTGTTTAAAACTCTTGGAAGTGCCCGTGATGTTCAAGTTTTGACCACAAATCTCAACACCATGGTTTCTGCAAGCAGCTTTAATGTCTGCAAGTAACAATTCCGGACTTGAAAATGACTCAATTGGCTGTTGTTCGTCCAAAAGATCCATTCCTGGCAAGATCATTTTGCAGGAATTTTTAGAGAAAACTTTTGCGATTTCTTCATACCCGTCTCTGTTGATTGTGTTATAGAACCCGGCAGTTACCTCTGCTGGATGGGATCGGCTTTTGTACCATGAGTGAACAAGAGGCAATTTACCAGATATCACAATTGGGGACTGGCTAAAAATTGAGGTGGCTAATGATAGGATCCGGTCTGCATGAGATACGAGGTTTGTTGAATACCATGAAAGAAAGAAATCGCCATAAGGAGTCTCCCATGATCCTGCTTCTTTGAAGAATGTGTTAAGGATGGGCTGCTGGTTGTAAGTTGGTGCATCATGAGGACCAGAAAGTCCCCAAAGAGGGTTCCCAAGATTTTTTGAGTGCTGCTTAAGATGGCTCATCATGTTTTGGTCGTAACACTGAAATTCTCCTGCTCCTGGACCAACACTACTCTTGCTGTGATCTTGGTTAGATGGATACCGGAGCTCACCATCTGGTCCCATTCCAATTGTTATGCCCTGCAAGATTCATCAACCAGTGATCAGTATCCCTTTTATTTGTCATCCCACACTCAGAATTTTGTACATTCTATAATTGAATAAGGTGTTTGTTGGCTAATAATCTAGTTGTTAGCTTATAAGCTAGTCGTGTTTGGTAAAAACTAGTTGATAAGTTGGATGGCAATTTAAAATAACCTAAAAAAACATGTTGAAAAATCAATTGGGAAACTATAATGGAATAGTTGGAAAAAAACCTATGGAGCTTATTAAAACGCTACTTCAAGTAGCTTTTCCAAAAGCTTATAAGTTAGTTTATGGTTGCCAAACATGACCTTATGGTGAAATGTCATTTCCAGAATTTGATATTTACAGGATACAAACAGCAAGATACTGGTTCCAATTCCATCATCCCATTTGTCATGATTATGAACTACATCCTGATGTTTGAGGTTGAAAAAGAACATAACTTGTTTAACTCCTTACCGTGATTGTGGAACCCATAAACGGAGAGAAGGCATTCTTGAAGCTCTCGACAAATCCTTTGTACACTTGCATTGCGGTTTTGCCATCAAAAACAGGAAGATCATCAACACCAAAAGACAAACAGTCTTTATAATGCTTCCCTGAGTGGTCAGTAAAGAAGATATCCGGTCGCGATTCCCCAATTTCAGAAACCCATTTAGGTAGGGAAATGTTTTCCTCTTTGGAGCCATGGAAGCAGAGAGAAACATGGAGCTTTAGACCCACTTTTTGAATCATCTCTACAAGAGCAAGGTATCCTGACCATTCATATTTCCCCATAGCTTCTTTCTCTGCCACTCCCCACCAAATTGGGAGCTCTACACCTTCAACTCCTAATAACTTTAAAGCCTTAAGTCCTGCTGCTACTGCTCTTGAATGATTAATTCCATTGCAATCAGACACCGAATTCATAGGCAATCCAACATATATTTTAACACCATCTTTCTGCACATAGAACAAAATAGGTTTCACTAAACAGAATTAAATTAGCTTTCGTGATTAATCTAGTTGAACAAGAACCACAACGAGTAATGATGTTCCAGTTCAAAACATACAAGTTCAATCAGCTGATTCAAACGAGGAAAAGGTAACCAACAATCAATTCTACCAGATTTTGTAAAATAAAATGAAGATTAAGAACTTACAGGATTGGATATGGTGGTACGATCAGAAGCTTTGGTGGATATAGCAGGTTGAGATCGAGCAGTAACCCTAAGAGGAAGATTAGTACATCTGATTATACGACCAAAACCAATCTGCGACTTGGTGGCAGACGAACAGATCATCATCAGATTCTTGTTAATGTTATTGCTCAATTGAAACAATTCTCTTCTGGTGATCTTAAACTTGGCCGGCGAACTTCCGATCAACGACATTTCCATGTTGATTTGGTGGTTAATTTGGATGGAATGGTTTTGGATAAAGGAAAATTAGGGTTTAAGAAGAAAGATGAATTTGATTTGGGGAAGAGGGGAGACAGATGGATATATATAGATGGAAAAGAGGAAAGAAAACAGTTACTATTCCACGTGTCATGTTGTCATAGCTCCAATGGTTTCAGCCGCATACCCATTCAAAATTCGCATGGTAATCATTGTATTATCCACATCAGATGATTATGGACCAATAGAAAGCGGCAAAATTTGCATGGTGGATGCTGAGGTTGAATGACGTGGAAGCCCATACCGGTCAAATTTATTTAATATTTAATGAATAAAATAATGTAATATCGTGAGTAAATGACTGTTTGTTTACCTCTTAATAGTTCCATTAAAAGGTAATCTCTAAATTGTTAAAATTTTTCACTATATCATAATAGTCTTTTAATCATACTGACCACTTAATCATTCTGCATCAAATCATTCAACAATTGTTCCCTAAATATTTTATGCGATTATACATATATAACATAGAAATTGACCAAAATAGTCGATCTCTTCAACCAAATTCACTTTTTTAATTGAATTCTCTTTTTAGTCAGAGTTTATGTAGAACTCAATTTCCGGATTAAAAAAGAGAAAAAAATTGCGTAAAGATGCCCTTCAAATTTTTGTGCAAGGGTTTTGCGAAAAGAACACCATTTGCGTAAAGAATATATTTTTTTAATCTGAAAATAGGTTTTATTTAAATGCATAAGGCATTTGCATAAGCTCTGATTAAAATGGGAACTTGGTGGCTAAAACGGGAAGTTGGTTGGGGAGATTGGCTATTTTAGTCAATCTCCCCAATATTATGTTATAGATACTATAATTCTTTGGATAATAATAGTGTTTAGGGTCAACTTGTGTACATCTTAACTAATTTTGCATCATCTTCAAGTTTATAGCATGGCAAACCCATAGCAGTATTAGTCGTAAACCTGAAATACATAATTTTGTGAATTTTTAATTAGTTTTCGTGAAATCAATATAAACCTAAAATATGATTGGGAGGCATCTAGTTACGATAGAAGCATAGAAATATCAATTTCATAATTTATAAAATTCATCAAGTGATTTTGATGCATAAATTTATTGATGGAAAGATATTAAGACAAGCAAATACGTAGTAGATGAGTTGTATTTTGTGGAAATTGTTGATGTTCTTAAAAAGTCAAAAGTTTGACTATTATTGAGTTTTTAGGGACCGTGTACTAATTACTTACCCGGGTAAGCTCTTATCGGTATCACTTACTTTATGGTCCTTACCTATTGAGCATGAAAACTAACTAGAATCTTACCCGGTAAGAGCCATAACAAGGACCGAGAGTCTTACCCGGTAAGTGAGGGAAATGACTCTTACCCGGTAAGTGCTTACCGGGTTTAAAACGCTTACCAACAGTCAATTTTGATGGTCGAAAATGTTATACGATAAGGTAAGTGAGGGTAATATCATTACCGGTAAGTGCTTATCCGGTAAGTATTTTGATAAACGGCCCCTTAGTTTTACAATTATTTGGTGGATCCAAGCTTGTTTAGATTTACAATTTAAATTTCTTGGACGATTATACATTTATATTGATATGTAAGAATCAATGGAATAATACCGTCTAACTTTAAATCATGGATTAAAAAAAAAGGTCAAATTATGGACTCCTAATATTAATCGGTCCTGGACGAGTATAAAAAAGGGCCCTCGATGTAACGTCCGTAAAAATTTCCTTAAGTAATTATGTTTCCATCTTAAAATCCTAGTTGTTTTATGCTTTAACTTTCATTCATACTAACTGTTATTGAATTGGTCTAAGCTTTTGAAATCGCACTCGAGTCATCTTTTAAACTAAATGCTTCATTTAGACTCGGTACAGGCTTGGTGAAAGTGACCGGCGAGAGTGACGCTTGTCTCAATCGTCGAGTCACTATCGCGTGGGGAGGAAACGACCTCTCGGTACATTCTCGGCGAAAGTGCCGACGAGAGTGACATAATGTCACAATCACCGAGTCACTAACGCCCCAGACCTCACCCCCACTCTCGGTACACTTTCGGCGAAAGTGCCAGCGAGAGTTCCCTTGGCACAATCGCCCGCGCATCCAGACGGGTTAAAAACCCTTTTTAGCTCAAGCCCTCCTCATTTATTACAATTCACCTTTGAGAAAACGATTCTTGGAAGCCTTTGGAACTATTTCTTTCTTCTCAACCTCCCTCCTCATTAAATTCCAACCTAGGGTTTGTTGGGGAGCATTAAGGGAATTAACTTAACACCTTTGAGGTCATCAAATGTGGATTTCAAGCAAGTTCAAGGATCAACCATCTATTCCACATCTTCTAGGTTTTTGCATGTTTCTAGGGTTTTCTTTAAAAACCTAGATAGTGAGTTCTTTCTTAACTATTTTAAATGAGATACACTTCTTTATATGTTCATTGTTACTTCTACTTGATTCTCTAATTATGTCAATCACCTGATAAGTTTGACCTACATTTTTATATTTGGAAAATGTTGGGGTTTTGATTATTATTCATGACATGTGTTTCTATGAGAATAATTGTTACCAATGGTTGGGGAATGCTTTGGGATATTATGTGAATGATGAATATTGTTGACGAGCTTACATGATATATGGTTTTGTACCTAAATTGGGATTGGAGCTATTTGAGATCATATACATGTATTTTACTTGATGTGGAATATGTATAGTGATGGATGTTATGTATGTATATTGGATGAACCATGAGTAAACACTAGAAGGATGTAGTCTTAGGGTGCCACCTTGACGGTATGCACCTAGACCTAGGGGTGTTCAGAAAAACCGTTGGACCGCTCAAACCGGTCGAACCAAGTCAAACCGGACCGTTTTTGGCGGTTTGAGTGGTCTGGCGGTCCGGTCCGGTCTGAAAATTGCCAAACCGGGCGGTCCGGTCCGGTCTGCGGTTTTGAGGTTTTTTTGGGCGGTTTGGACCAAACCGACCGCCAAATATATAAATATATATTTTTTATTTTTTATATATATCTTAAAAGATTGAAATCTTTATGGATTGTGGAATACAAAGAACGGAAAAATGAAGAAGTGAAACCGTTAATTTTATTTGCACTTTGCATATTACTTTTTTTTTAGTGTTTTGTCTTCGGATATTTAGTTAACTTTTGTGGACTTTGTTCTTTATTTCAAATGGACTCAAGCCAACTAGCCTTTAAAATTCAAAGTTTTATATGTTTTTATGTTTAAACTTAAAAGTCCACTAAAAGGCCCAAACCGCCTAAACCGATCGACCAAACCGCCTAAACCGCGGTCCGACTTGACTGATCTGGGCACTTGATGTCAAACCGCTCGGTTTGAAAAATCAATAAACCGCCACTTGCGGTTTGGTTTGTGGTCTGAGGGGTTAAACCGTCCAAACCGGACCGCGAACACCCCTACCTAGACCCCCGCCATTTGGAGTAATGCTTGGGAGGTAGTCTTCATATGTGACGGGCCTTCGGGATGTTGCTCATGCGAGTGAACATCAAGGTACATTGATTTGAGGTGAAACTCTTTGGTGTGATGAGTCTCCCCCATTGATTCCTTTATGACTTTTGTTGCTTAGAATTGTTTATATGATTATGCCATGTTATCGTTCAACTCACTAGGCTCGTTTGGCCTAACACTTGATTGGTTTGGTGTGTATCTCAGGTTCTAGCGGGGCGACCGCCAAGAAGGTTTAGTAGACCTTAGATGTGAGCTTGAGAGCATTTTTGGGACGCCAACTAGAGAAGACAATTGTTTTGGAAATTTAGATGACAACTTGATGTAATCTCCTTTCTAGTTAGAAATTAGATTAAAGGGTTGTTATCCCTCATTGCATATTTATTACAAACTTGTAATTAACAGACGTGTATTGTTCCCTTTTTGGAAAGCTTGTGCTTTGGCATTAATTGTTATACCACATTTCCTTTTCCGGAAATTTTTGTTAGTCCCAATTTTTGGGGTGTTACACTCGATAAGTACAATTTTTTGTCCAATCTATTGTTTTTATCATCAGAAATAACATTGAATTCAATAAATACTAATATTTCATATAAAACATTTTCCCGAGTATTCTTAGATGTAAAATCAATCAATAACCTTTTTTTAAATTAATATTATCCATCATTTTATTTTTACATAGCCTATTAAATTCATTCCACTGTCAAACGCATCATATTATATACCTTTAATAAATAGATTGAAATCATTTTGAGTCACATTGTTGACTATTCGGAGTAACACTCTATTTTTCCATGCCACCTTGTGTTAATTTTTCCATCACCATTTTAAACTTTTAGGGTTAATACAACTTTTTATAAACCATCAATTTTAGAATCAAAAGTCTTTGTTGGTTATAACTTGATATGTTATTATTGTTTTAGAGATAGGATAGTACTAAACTTCATGCACTCAATATTAGGTAATAAAGAGTTAATAATGTATGGAAAAACATGAGTAGTTTTGAAACCCTAAATATATATATAAGTTGGATCATCTCATATGGTTAATAATTTTATTTCAAAAGCTAGAAGTATTCTTAGTTAATAACAAAAAAATCTACAATATTATAATACAAAATTAGAATTCATGCAGATGAAATAATCAAACGAGTCAGTGGGAGATGAATGATGGAGAATATATCTAGGTTTTATAAGAAAAATAATTTTAGATTTTGGTATTAGATAAAAAACTTAGAGAAAATAAGCAAATAAACAATATTAAAAATGAAAGACCAATTTACTTACTAAGGGGGTGTTTGGTTAGAGGTATTAAACAATAATTAATAAGAATGGTAATAAATGAAAATGATATAATGAGTTATTCTCATAGAAGTCCAAATTTTCATTTCAGGTAGAACCAGGAGGAATGAAAATTCATTCTCATTTTCATTTTCATTCGTCAATCTGAACCAAACAACCCCTAAATATTTTTTCTTCAATATAATTAATTAATACAATTGGGCCTTTAATATAATGCTAAATTCTTTTTGGGTGATACTAAAAAAATTGTGTCATTTTTATTTACTAACTTTTTTGAACTAATACTATATACTACATAGTATATATATATTTAAAAATTTTGAGCCCCTATTTTTTATGGGTCTTCGGCGTACGCCCGACCCACCCTTCCCGGAACGATCCTGCACTTGACTATGTATATAACATTTTTTTCATGAAACTTGTATACTCCTATTTTTATGCACTTTTAATGAGGACCTTGAATTAAATAGATAAAGTGAAGTATGATACATACATAATATATATGATTTATGACATGAGAGATATATGATTGCATATAAATGCCACTAGAATCATGTGACCAAATGATTGGTGGAATGGTGGTGGTGAATCTGGTGCATATACTCAATATGTGGTTTTGGTTATATGTCTATCCCTATATAATTGTGGCCTTGTGGTTTCAAAATTTTGGTTTTGGTGTCTATGGTTTGCAATTCATTTCTATTTTCGTCCTTGAAGCCAAAATACTAATTTTATTTATGAAGGACTAAAATAGAAAAGAATTGTAAACCATAGGGATGAAAAAATCAATAAAATTTGAATCATAAGGATAAAAAATGTAAAAAATTATAAATCATAGGGATGAAAATCATATTTTCAAAACCATAAGGACGGAAATAGAAATTTTTAACAAACCACAAGGACTAAGGAGCCGTTTACAAAATGCTTACCTGGTAAGTGCTTACCGGGGAACTTACCATAGCGGATGAACATGACAAGATGATAGGATCTTACCCGGTAAGAACGATGATAAGGATGAAGAGTCTTACCCGGTAAGAGAGATTGACAACTCTTACCCGGGTAAGCGCTTACCGGATAAATTGTTGTATAAGATACCATCATGGTGATTAAAATCTTACTCAGTAAAGCAAGTTAGTGTGTCGAGTTTTATTGATAAGCGCTTACCGGGTAAGCATTTGGGTAAACGGCCTCTAAGAACGTAATTTACTTTTATTTTAATGAGTAAACTACAATTTTGGTCCTTGTGGTTTACCAAAAAATACGAAAGTGGTCCCTGAACTTCAATAAGTGCAGATTTCATCCCTGAGGTTTCGATTTTGCTATGAAAGTGGTCCCTCTGGCGTTAGTTCCGTTAAATCGTCCGTTAAGTTCAGGGGTAAATCCGTCTTTTAAGGTTTTTTTCATTTTTTATTAAATTGTTTTTAGAGTACACATGCTTAAAACATGTGTACAACTCATTAATGCATCAACCTCTCATCTTCTTCCCCAACCTCTATCTTCTTTCCCAACTTCTATCTTCTTCCTCAAAATTAATCACACACACACACATACACATATATATATATATAATCATACACACATATATATAATCAAACACACAGACACATATATATAATCATATACACATACATATATAGGGGGTCATTCAAGGGAGAACTCGGTTATCTGTGGTAACCATGAGATCCAATCTTAACCACAAATCAGAAGATAAATTAGGAAATCAATAATTTTGGTAATTTTAATTAAAATTTTAATGAAAGGGTATTTTAGGCATTTTAGAAATCTCCTCTATCTTCTCTCCTCTCTCTCCAACAAATATTATTTCGACGAATACATGATGCACAATGTGATACACTTTATAAACATCGAAAATACGTGATGCACACTGTGATACACTTTGTAAAGATTGAAAATACATCGAAAATACGTGATGCACACTGTGATACACTTTATAAAGATCGAAAATACATGATAGCACACTATGATACCTTTTTGTAAACATCGAAAATACGTCATAGGACACCGTGATACACTTTGTAAAGATCGAAAAAAAAACATCGAAAATAAGTGATGCACACTGTGATATCCTTTGTAAAGATCGAAAATACATGATAGTACACTATGATACCCTTTTGTTAACATCGGAAAAAACATAAAAAATACGTGATAGCACAATGTGATACGCTTTTGTAAAAGAAAATGAGAAAATTTAGGAGTTAGGTTATATGGTAGAGAGAGAAAGAGAGTATACATATAAGAGAAAATGAGAGATTTTAGGAATTAAATAAATTTACTAAAATACCCTTTTCTATTTATCTAAAATTAATATTAATCATTCTAAATGTGTGACTCACATTGGATCTCACAGTTACCACAAACTACCTAGTTCTCATTTGATTAGGCCCCGACGTATATATATATATATATATATATATATATGTGTGTGTGTGTGTGTGTGTGTTTTAATGTTTTAAAAAAGTTTTAATTTTTTCAAAAAAATGGTGGGTTAATCTCAACCTGCGTGTATATACATATATATATATACATACACTCACACACACATAATATATATATATATATATATATATGTGTGTGTGTGTGTGTGTGTGTGACTGTGTGTGTATGCATTGAGATCGCCGGAGGGTGACCGGAGCATTGAGGACCGGAGTTATTAATTTTGGGGAAAAAAATAGAGGTTGAAAGGAGGTGGAAATAGAAGCATTTTTTAAATAAAGATAGAGGTTGGAGAAGAAGATAGAGGTTGAAAGGAGGTGGAAATAGAAGCTTTTTTTAAATATATATACAGGTGAGGTCGTCGGGCATGGTGACCGGCGACCCCCAACCTCTCCCCTTTTCTTCGTTGGCGTCACCCACCCTCTCCCCTTTTCTTGCGTCGATCTCATGATTATATATATGTGTGTGTGTGTGAGAATGTGTGTGTGTGTAATATATATGATTATATATGTGTGATATATATGTATATATATGTGTGTGTGTGTGATTATGTACAAGAAAGAGAGAGAGAGAGATAAGAATAGGACAAAAATAAGTAAAGACAAAAAAATTGTGTAAAAAAACGTAATTACCCCTGACTTAACGGACAATTTAACGGAGCTAACGCCAGAGGGATCATTTTCATAGCAAAATCGAAACCTCAGGGATGAAATCTGCACTTATTGAAGTTCAGGGACCACTTTCGTATTTTTTGGTAAACCATAGGGACCAAAATTGTAGTTTACTCTATTTTAATTATATGCATATTTTTTTTAAGAGTAAACTACAAATTTGGTCCTTGTGGTTTACCAAAAAATACGAAAGTGGTCCCTGAACTTCAATAAGTGCAGATTTCATCCCTGAGGTTCCGATTTTGCTATGAAAGTGGTCCCTCTGGCGTTAGCTCCGTTAAATAGTCCGTTAAGTCAAGGGTAAATTCGTCTTTTAAGGGTTTTTTCAGTTTTTATTAAATTGTTTTTAGAGTACACATGCTCAACTCATTAATGCATCACTCATCTTCTTTCCCAACCCATCTTCTTCCCCAACTTTTAACTTCTTCCCCAAAATTAATCATACACACACACACACACACACACATATATATATATATATATACACACACACACATTATTTAATGTAGATCTGATGTTTATTAATTTGTATATTCTCTTTTTATAAAGAAAGATTTTTGCAGATCGAGAGTGAGATCTGAGAGAAGAGAGGGAGAGAGAGAGAGAAAGGGAGAGATATATGAGAGAAGAGAGAGAGAGAGAGATCTGAGATAGAGAGAGAGAGAGACGCAGACCACAGGTAGACGACCTCGCCGGAGAACGACCTCGCCAGAGAAGACGAGGTCGCTGACGTTTCTCTCTCTCTCTCTCTCTCTTGCAATCTCTATCTTCTCTCGATGTCTCTCTCTTCTCTCAGATCTGTTTTCTCGATCTCTCTCTCTCTTCTCTCAAATCTATGTCTCGATCTCTCTCTCTTCTCTCAGATCTCTCTCTCGATCTCTCTCAGATCTCTCTCTCGATCTCTCAGATTTAAGTTTGGTTTTTGAGTTTTTGGTTTGATTTAAGTTTTTGTTTGGTTTGATTTAAGTTTTTGGTTTTTGAGTTTGATTTGGGTTTTAAAATCTTGATATTCTTGAGGTAGAAGATGAACATTCTTGGTGTTCTTGGTGTTCATGTTGAAGAAGATGAACATTAAAAGAAAAGTAATTAAAAATGGTAAAATAAATTAAATAAGGCAAAATGACGATAATACCCTAAAAAAATGTGTAAAAAGACGAATTTACCCTTGACTTAACGAACGCTTTAACGGAGCTAGCCAGAGGGATCACTTTCATAGGAAAATCGGAATCTCAGGGATGAAATCTGCACTTATTGAAGTTTAGGGACCACTTTCGTATTTTTTGGTAAACCACATGGACCAAATTTGTAGTTTACTCTTTTTTTAATTACTAGAAGCGTACTCGCACAATGTAGCGAAATATATTACGATTTTAATGTTTCCTTTTATTTTTTGTTTTTTGTCGATTTACAATACGATTTTGGATGCGGGGAGTGATTTTAGGGGAGTTGAAAGTGATTTTAGGGAGTCAAAATGGTTAGTGATAAGAATTGAAAGTTAACAAATGACATTAAATGTAGTACATAAGATTTTAATTATTGTTTTTAAGAGATTTTAAGTAATTAACATTAAATAGCGGTACATTAAGCTTTAACAATTGTGTTTAAGAGTTTTTTTATAAATGCTTTATAATATTTTTTTTTAATTATATTTAAGTTAGAGAAAATGCCTACTTTTAATACTTAATGTTAATATGACCAATATGACCTTGAAATGTGTTATTGTTTAAAAATATATATTTTAAAATAAACATTTTTTAAACTATAGATTCTTAAACTATATATCGATTTTTAAACATAATGCTTGAAAATATGTCTTTTAAAATAGATATTGAATGAAAGTATGTTATGTATTTTGCCACTACAATTTAACATATCAAGAAATGAAGATTATTATGATTGCATATTTATGATAATTTATAGGATATGATAATGACGATGTTTAAACTTACTACTTTTATATTATTATGAGAAACTGTCGACCATCTGTATTTATCTAGATTTATATAAATAAACCGTCTTCTTGCTATTATTTTGAAAAAACAAAGGTTTATTTAGTGATACATTGACATCTTATATTTATCAAGTTATAAAATTTTGAATTCTTATTTTAAACGGCCAAGATTGAATCGTGCATTAATTCAGACACGTTCCAATTTTTTTGGAGGCTCTGTTACATCTAAACCTTTCGATTACAAATGCAAAGTGAGATAAATATATATATATATATACAAATTACCAAGGCGATGATATAGTATATTATTTTTGCTTTATAATAGAAATTAATGAGACATTAAAGTTGGCTGTAGTTTTTCATTCGTTGATTATAGACTCTAGACAATGTAAAATTCCTGTTCAAAATCATACATTTAACATGAAAAAAAGTGTGTTGCATTAATCGATGTACAAGATTCGATGCATGATGGATAATGTATATTTAAAATAATTATTATTTTTAAAGAAAATAAAAAGAAATAAAGCCTGCCGTGATCTGTATCTCCTTTGACTCCACAAAGAATGGAAGAAGTGATGGTTGGCTGGCTCACGTTTCTATTGACTATTTTAATTAGGGGCCACCAATGCATCCACGTCATCCAACTCAGCAACTGCCATGTAAAATTCGGTGTTTCTAGTTGTCCACCCTTTTCTGACGTGGAAATTTTTATTAAAAACAATACTTTTTTTTTTATTTTATTTTGCATTTTGTAAGAAAATAAATACCAATAATTTATAATTTTATCATTGAATCTTGTTTACTTATTGATAGATACAGATGTTAAAAATGGCGGAGTCCCGAAATCGAAATGGTTGTAGTATGATTGTAATAAGAAGAGATATTGTTTTCGATCTAAACCTCTTATTTTGATTTCTTTTGATGCATGAATTACATATATGTGAAATATATATATATATATATATATATATATAGTGTTTGGTTTATTTGAGAAATGGTAAATATATGAGAAATAGAGAAGTAATCCTAGTCATTCATATGGTCAAGATCGAATTTGACTAGTCAAATATTGCGGCTTTGACCGGTCAAAAGTTGCGGCTTTGACTGGTCAAAAGTTACGGCTATCCCAAAAATAGAAAGACAATTTCGTAAATTTAACAAAACACACGGGCTGTGTTCATATATGAACATGTATAATTCACATATGAACTATATGTTCATATATGAACCAGTGCAATTCACAACTGAACTCTTTTAACTGATTCATATATGAACCTTTGTGATTCATATATGAATCAGTTGAACTAACTAACAGATTCATATATGAACCTTTGTGATTCATATATGAATCTGTATGAATCACAAAGATTCATATATGAATCAGTTGAACTAATTAACAGATTTATATATGAATCTTTGTGATTCATACAGATTCATATATGAACTCATCCCGTGTATTTTACGAAATTACCCCTCTACCTTCTATAGACCACACAAGGAATTATCCGGTGCTTCGCGGTCAAAGCCGCAAATGTTGACCAGATGAATGGCTAAGATTACTTCTTTATTTCTCATATATTTACCATTTCTCAAATGAACCTCTTCCTATATATATATATATATATATATATATATATATATATATATAGAGAGAGAGAGAGAGAGAGAGAGAGAGAGAGAGAGGATAATCATTTAGAAACCTTCTAAATGTTACAAACTATACAAACCCATCTAGGCATCCAAATTTTTGATCAACGGTTGAGAAATTTTAGGACTTAAATTAATTAAAATAATAGGGAGAAAATAGGGAAATGGTAGTTTAGGAATAGTTTTAGTTATTTTAAATTTAAATTTAAATTTTATTAATTAATTTGAATTATCTAATTATGGTTACAAGATATCCTTGATTTTCTTCATATTTATCTCTCATTCTATCTAAAAAATAATCCGGCCACCACCACCATCATCTCCATCGTCATCACTACGCCGGCCACCGAGAACCACCGCGGTTCTCCACTACTCCATCCGACGACTGTCGTGCGCCGCCGCCAGGAGCCTCCTTCGCCACCCCACGTATCGTGACCTCCTCCCCTGAATCTCCGACGAGTTTATGAAATTTCAAGTTCATACAATGTTTGTTCGAGTTTCATAAACTGTTTTTTTGAAATTTTATAGTTTCATATATTTTCATAAACGGTTTCATATATTTTTCTCCATATGAATAATCATATTTTAAAGTTTCATATATTTGTCTCTCATATGAATATTCAGATTTTTTCGAAATAATCATATATTTTTTAAGTTTCATATATTTTTCTCATATATGAATATTAAGATTTTTAAGTTTCATACATTTATCCAATATGAATGATCAGATGATTAGACGTGAAAATTTCAAAAAAACATTTTATGAAACCAAAAAAACTTGAAACTTTCGAAAAAACAGTTTATATATGAAAGTCAAAAAAATTATGAAACTTGCCGGAAATGGGGAGGTCGCCGGAGTGGGAGGAGGTCACCGGAAGTGGGAGGACGTCACCGAAAGTGGATGGTGACAGTGGATCGTAAGTGTGTGTGTGTGTGAGAGAGAGATGGAGAGATAATTAAGGAAGAGATAATTAAAGAATTTAATTTTTTCCTAAAATTACGAAATTTGTAAAAAGACATAAATGCCCTAGTTTGTATTGTTTGTAACCTTTAGAAGGTTTGCAAATAAAGGTGTCTCTCTCTCTCTCTCTATATATATATATATATCTATATATATATCTATCTATATATATATATAGATATAGATATAGAGGAGGGATAAATTGAAAACCAATATTACATTGGAAACCAATTTCGACCAATCAATGAATTTCCCTTTTTTTTTATTGATAAGGGTAATATAGTCTTTTACCTAATTTCGTAATATATATGGTAAGAATTATTATTATTATAATATTAAACCTATTCAATTTTAATGTATTTTATATATGGTATTATTGGTCATATATTAATTGAAAGTATTTACTTTTTTATTCAAACTTCAACTCCTTTTAGTCTTTTTTACTTAAACTTTAACTACTTTTTTATTCACATTAATTTAAAAACGACACATAGAATCCGAATTCAGTTTCATTTTGTTTGTGGTTTGGAGTATTTAAGGTGAAAAAAAAAATTGTATGATTTCAACCGAAAGATGCATATCTTTAATTGACAATTTTTTATTTGTATTTTAATTGAAACAAATCGAGATTCCCACCATATTACATTGGAAACCATATATCAGCCATTGATCTTATTAACATAAATCTTTATTCACAATGAAACCATAATGCCAATATGATGAAACATATTTGATATAGGTAAACACAAATTGATTCATACGTAAACTACAAATCAAATTATTTTTTCTGATTCTTATGAATTTGATTCATCCAATGAATGAAAGTTTATATTCATATGAAATCTTTAATATTACCTTCAGGCACAAAATATTAATATAGTGAAACATAATGGATTTGATATAGTGAAACAAAATATTAATATAGTGAAACCTGATGAAACATAAAATGTTAATATAGTGAAACCTGATGAAACAAATTTGATATAGTGAAACATATTGGAAAGATAATGAAACAAAATATTAATATAGTGAAACCTAATATAGTGAAACAAAATATTAATATAGTGAAACTTGATAAAACAGATTTGATATAGTGAAACATAATGGAAAGGTAATGAAACTTAATGAAACTTAATTGGGTTTTTACATCCTACATATTGATGAACATGTAATAAAAAGGTAGTCTTATATTATTTTTATCTTTTATTAATAAATTAATTAATTTATTACCATATTTCATCTTTGTTGCCAAATTTGAAACACAAAAGAAAAAGTCACATTTACCCTTTTGACATATTATTATTATCTTTTATTAATAAATTAATTAATTTATTACCATATATAATTCAAATGAATCTTGACCATTAATTAAAAAGATCAATGGTTGAAATTTGGTTTCCAAAGTTTCCAATGAAATTTGGTTTCCAATTGAAACCACCCCTATATATATATATATATATATATATATATATATATATATATATATATATATTTAGAGGCCGTTTGGTTTATGGAATTGAAATGATAGATTCCTTGACATTTTGTTTACAGATTTAATTGATTGGTTTTCGTCGAATACCACAGTTAAGGGATATTGATCATACATTGGTATAAGTGAAAGATTTGAATTCCATTTCATGAAAGACGTAACATATTTTATAATTTGGTTTTAAAAAGATAAAAATTACCTTTGCATTCAATTTAACCAACACCATCATCCTCCAACCCCCACGGTTGCCACCACCACCACCATTACCACACTACTACTATTGCCATCACACTACCACCCCACTATTGTCGTTGTCACAACCACCACCCACCCACCCCCAACCCTCTACGACACTATTGTCGTCCCCCCCCCCCCCCCCCCCCCCCTCTCTTTTCAATTCGCCCCGAGAGCTCATTAGAAACAATTTTTTTTAAAACACCACATCAAACTTGCCTATTAGTCATCAACAGACTGCTTAAAATAGACCAGGTCCTAAGGACCGGTTAAAATGGACCAAGCCTTAAGAACTGGTTAATCGGTCTATATCAATTACACATGTATGTTCGGGATCAACATTTTTCGGTTCTTTTCTTCTTTTACTATCTACAGTTTTCCATTTCACTTTGCTTACAACTTTGCCATTACACTTATTTACTATTATTCACAGTAAACTTCGGGGTGCCATAACTCTTGACTCGTAACTCTGATCAAGATGATTTACACTTGTTTACTATTTTTAAGTTGCTTATTTTCTCAGGACCTATAAGCTCATAAAATTTCGGAAAGTCTGAAGTTGCAATTTTCATCTTCACAAGAAACCAAAAGTGCAATCTTTTGTGACCCCAAAAAGAAAACTATAAGAGCACGTCGTCTTGACAAACCTACATTGAACGGGTTCCCGTCTCATCCTAATTTGGAACCTTCGTTTTCCATAGTTTAAGCATGTAAAGCTACAATCACGTAGAACTAACAAACATGCTTTGAAAGTTTAGATATATAATGACGAAATAATCACCTCGGCTACCAAAATTTTTCTTCGTTGCTGTACAACAGGAACGGTACTGCATCATCGTGCTATCAGCTGTCCTACAAGGACGTAAAACCACAAGTTAAATGCAATGGCTGAATTTCAAAATGAATATGAAGAGCATAGGGAGAGTTAATAAATGTTTGTTAGGGTTATTTAGAAGAAATAACCTTCTAACATACTTTTAAAAAATGCATATGACCTTCTGATAAATTTAAAAATGCCTCTATGTAACACAAGAATGACCCTTCCTAACATAGAATGCTTAACCCGGAATAGATTACTAAGAGACATTTGCTCTGGTTGCAAAACTAATACCATTAGAGTTCTATCATTGATCGTTGTAAATCTGGACGCGCCTTTGAATCAACTAGATGTCAAAAACGGCTTCCTCATGGAGATCCAGAGGAAGAAGTCTTCATGCATATTCCTCTGGGTTTTTCCATCAAAGCAAATCAGGGCAAGGTATGAAGACTTCGGAAGTCCCTTTATGGCCTCAAACAATCTCCTTGTGCATTGACGATTCTCTAAAGTCCTGATAGGTATTGGTTATACGCAATGCCAGGTTGATCATACTCTATTCGTCACTCAGGCATACCTCAAACCAAAGAGTAATCATCCTCGTTGTCTATGTTGATGATATTGTTCTCACTATAAGTGATACCAAGGAAATTACTCCTCTCAAGGATCTCTTGTACAAGGAATTCGAGATTAAACATCTTGGAAACCTCAAGTACTTCTTGGGGATGGAAGTAGCTAGATCACATAAAGGCATCTTTATCTCAAAACAAGAATATGTCATTGACCTGCTCAAGGAGACAGGAATGGAGTGTAAACTTGTTGATACATCAAAGGATCCCTACAAAAAAATAGGCATCAAGCAACACTATGCACCGGTCGGCAAAGGAAGTTATCAAGGATGGGGGGGGGGGGGGGGGGGGGGGAACTTACCTATTTGTACCATACAAGGCCTAGTAATAGGATTTTGAGTAGGCATGGCAAGTCAATTTATAAACAGTCCCATTGAAGAACACATGGAGGTTGCATATTGTATTCTAAGGTACCTTAAGGGTACACTAGGCAAAGAACTAACATTCACGAAAGGACATCACAGAGGAATCAAAGTTTACACTATTGTAGATTGAGCAGAATCCCTAGCTGATTGGAGATCTACATCCGGATATTGTTCTTTCGTATTGGGCAGCCTATCACATGGCGAGGAGCATGAAACAATTTGTTGCGGCAAGAAGCAGTGCTGAAGCAGAGCAATGTCAAAAGATACATCATACATGTGAAGGAATGTGGCTTACTAGACTATTAGACGAACTCAATATCGAGAACTCTAGTCTCATTCCTTTGTGAAAATAAAGCTTCAATCAGCATCGCAAAGGATCTAGTCCACCATGACAAAATAAAACATGTGGAAATTGACACACTTCATTTGTGAGAAAGTTGAAGCAAAAATTATCTGTCTGAAGCATACTCCTTCCAGAAGCAAACAGCCAATATATTAATCAAAGATCTTCTTTTGCCAACTTTCAAAGACTTTAATATGCTCCCAGCCTCCAAGGTTGGAATGATGAACATATACTCCCCAGCTAGAGGCACATAGAAGTATAAGGGATAGTATGGAAATATGTAATAGTAGCAGTGCTGATATGGTTTTATGTTCCCAGAGTTAGCATAATTAGCTAATGTTATTCTATGTAAAATAATATTGTTTACGAAAGTAAATTAAGAATCCATAACGGTCGTGGATGTAGGTCAATTTACTGAACCATGTAAATCTTTGTGCTGATTAGATACACTTTTGTTTTACTCTTATATTTCTGTGATTGCTCGTGTTAATCTTATCTATATATTCAGGAGGTACTATTCAGGTCCAGATTGCTTGAAAGATCATCAAAGCATACTTTTATAATTCTTTATAACTCAGTTCTGGTGATACTTCTCCATATTTTTATTCACTGGAGCAAGTATTTTTAGTATTGGGGGATGATGTAACTTAATACCTTGCAAAAATGATTTTGGTTTCATAAACCATATACCATCAAGCTAAAAGTTTGATCTTCTATTTCAATTAATACGCCATAAATCTGTAAGATTTCTATTAATATGGTTTGATATTCTAAACATGTGAAATTAAGGATATTTCTATCATCAGATTAAGTTTGCCTCGTGATTTTACCGATCTCAATGCATCTTAATTTGGATTTAACCAAGAGCATGTTTGGTTTGCTGGATTTGGTGAGATTTGGAATTAGATTTCATTCTGATCCCACGTTTGGTTTAAATGAAAGTCTGGAATTGAAATCTTGAAATCCCGAAAATATTGGATTCAGAAATCCCATGGGGTAGTTGGTATTTCACACGATTTCATAGGATTTGTTTGTAATAATGTTCCAGAATATGTTAAAAAGATTCGTTTTGTTATAATCAATTAATGAAAGGTAATTTAATTATTTATAACTTGTTTTTATAAACTATCTATAAAGAATGGAACTCAATTTCATTCAAATCCTACAAACCAAAATTTGCCGTGAGGGTGAGACTTGGTGCCCATTGAAAGATATGAAGCATGGTTGAGAAAGGGAGTTTTAAGTGTTCAAGTGAAGTGTTAAAAAGTCCTATACCACAGTGTACTAACCTCCTATTTATAGGTTAATGGAAGTGTTGTTTCTTCTTGAATTTCAAAGGTCCCCTCCAAGAGATAGTTAGGGTCCAATTAGGTTTTACGTCTTTTAGGCCTATTCATGGGCCGGGTTCATATGGCCCATTGTGGGTTCATCTGGAACTCAAGGTCTCTTTCTGGTATCATGCAGCTTCAGGGTTGTGCTACCTTAGGTCACCTATTTGAGCATTCATGAACTGGGCCTTTTTTTAGCCAGAATATTTATTTATTTTGGCATTATCCATATTGGTTTATGTATCTATAAGCACCTACACTAACAGAGTACCATTTTAGGGTTGATTGAACAAGTTCGATGCAAGAACTAATAGCTAGACTGTTATACCCTGGAAACTGCTATTGGGTACTTATGCTAGGATTATTGGGTAATAGTTAATAAATAATAATGTTGTAATAACAGAATAGGTGAAGTGCTTTGCAGGGGCAGTAAAGTAAATTTGGGTCTTCTGTCACAAAGGGATAAAAAGGGTAAAGTAGCAAGGAGTATTGTGCTAAATAGGTGAGAGGGTAGTACGAGAGGGGTATCTGATTTATAAACACTGAAAAGGGCGAGCATCTTGGGAGACCACATCTTCTCGAAGTTCTGGAACCTCTTAATCATTTGATTGACAGTAGAAATTCGTATGCAATCATCCGACTACCTTGAAATTGTTCTGTTTCGTGTACTGATAAATAGTAGGAGTGAATCATAGACCATGTTGTCACAAGAAGACAGATGACTATCATATAGTTAATATCTGGGATAAGCAGCTATCAACTGATAAATTTTGCATATTTAGATTCCAATAATTTGACAAGCATAACAAACCAAATGAAGCTACATAAAAATTAGAAAAATTACCTTAGTTTTCACCAAAAGGACAAGGATTTGGAAGAAAATCGCTTGCTACATTCTGCTTGGTTCTTTGAGGTCCTAAGGCATTATTCATATGAAAATGATCTGAAAAGTTCTTCGGCAGGATCGTTCTGGATTCGTCCGAAATAGCTTCTGAACTTTTTGCAGGAATTGGATCAGGATTTTCCACCATACATGGGACATGGTTACCTAGCTGCTTTGAGCAAAATATTCAGCTAAATAGCATAACGACAAAAAAAAAATTATTGCAGTAAAATTGTTATATAAAGCAAGACAAATCAAGAAGGCATGTATAATACACAGTCGGTAAAATACCATTAACAATAGCTTTAATATAATCCGTAAGAACAAACTTCATCCAAAATCTACTAATGTGTGATCGAATGCTCATGGGTAAATCTTTGCAAGTGCTCCAATAAAGAATGGTAATTCAACAATTTAAAACGTAACAGCACCCTTACTAATAATTTGTATTATTGCAGAAACATGAACAGATAAAAGAACATCTACGGTGGCAAAGGAACAATTGTTACAAACCTTTTCATGCTGGTCATCAATTTTCTCAAGACAAGAATAACTGTGAGTCGATGTCCATGATGGCATCTTATTGCTGTCTGAAAATTGCATATTGGTTAACCCATGATCATGTTGTGTAGATGACCTGTAGTACATATGGCTTATTGCGGATCTGAGACGTTGAGTTCTTTGAGAATAGAAAATCTTGGTTGCAAGTGGAGCTGGAACAGTTAACATTCCTGCTCGACCACCATTGTAATCACATACATTAGTTTAGTACATTATACAGTAAAAAATCAAAAAATATACATTTTCATAAAAATTTCCTCAAAAGATTGGAGGTTCTTTATTGCGCCAATCATGCCTACTTAAGACCATTGTTACAAGAAGCATGAAATAATAGTTTTCAGTGCAGCTCAACAGTAAAAATAAGTGGGTGAATTACCTTTGGTCTGTAAATGGTGGTCGTCGAGTTTCCTCGGTTTTTGATGACTGGTGACACTATCAAAGATCTTTATGCTTCTTGCCTGTGATTCATTGGTGAATTCTCTGCCTGAACAATAAGAGTTTGCTGCAAATGAGGACATGTATACATCGACCATGTTTTTAACATCGACCTACACTGAAAAGCATATACAATAATTTTCAACGATTTCACAAAAATATCATGAAACTGAGTATTTCCATTTAGCTGGCTCTCTGCAGATGATTAACCAACCGTTAAAGATATAGGCCAATAATAGAAGGCAATAAGACATGTGTCTGCATTACATCTTAACGTAAAATGTAACTGTTGGAAGAAGTCTATCACATGCAAACTACACAGAAATACAAGTGCACAACTTCATTCACATGCCACTGTAAAAAGTAGCAAATGTCGATGGTGCAAGTGTTGCAAGAAGAACCGGCATAACCTTGAGAACTAGAGCTGATTACTTTTGAGGTATTGTGTATTTTCTGACGGTAAAACAACTTCATGTCAACATATGCGTGTTGCCTAATGTATAGCTCTAAAGTATTTGGCTTCTGGGAAAAGTAGGGTTTGGAAAACATGAATGCATTCTTAAGTAATATGGAAATATATGGAGTGGAAGATCGACCAATGAACCGAAATAGAAAACTTTAAGAACATGATATTAAAGATCTTATGTCTCCAACACTCCAACTAGAGCAAAGATGTCAACATGCACAAGCTGCGAGATGTTGGCCACTACGAAGGGGCTTCGTCAAACGGTCAAAGCTGTCTGCAATTTAATCTTCATAATGCACACAAACTGGCTCAATGGTAAAAGGTTCACAACAAGTATCATACAACCTCATCACAAACAAAACTGAAATCTGGTACAATGTGATTGGTTCACTCATTAAATTTTGATTCTTGGAGGTGTATACCTCATTTCACACTGGATCTGTAGGAGAATCAAATGTGGAATCACCACTCCTATACGAAATGACATAACCAAATCAAATAAAACCTGCATGTACCATGCACAGTTTCAGATTCAACTCTTCAAAGGCAACAGCATTTTGTTCATTGCTCTTCTAGGATATAGATTATTGCCAACAAGTATACAATACCTGACCATGGACCTCCTGTTATACGGGCATCCGATGTAGTGAATGTCTAAAATCGTAACTCCGTTGTGCCCGATCAGGATATAGAACATCACCTAGAGCACTTTTGAGCTACCTCAGTATCTCAATAATTGCACCAGATGACTAGTACGAGAGAATTGTTGACACAAGAGGAGTGAGGATTTTAGTGCAACTCAACTTTCTCCTTTTAAAGCCAAACATTACTGATGATGTTTTGATTACGAAAAAACATGTGACATAAGTAAAAATCATGACATTTTTTTAATCTTGCAAAACACACCATATATCTTCATTGTTATATTTTGTTGTTCTTAACGCATATAACAGAATATATTATACAATGGTCTAGTCATACCAAGACTTCTATTTTTGCCAAATCAGCTTTCCACTAACAAAAACCCATCTCTAAGAACCTACTCCAATGCAAAAACCTTTCCAAAACCTTTTTAACAATTAATATCTAACATTTACCCTCATCTATGTGAATTGTTCTATAATGCCCCCTCCTCTAAAGATAAATCATAAATACATTGTGTTGATCGTCAGTCCATCATATCCAAACTTTGTGAACTCTTATTCGGGTTCTTTGTAAAATATTATATGATGTTTAAGTTTTTTACTATTCGATATTGATGTCAATTTTAATAGTCTCGATGAGAGCTTTAAATGATCTATTTTGTTATAAAAATATTTACTGTTGTTTTGAATATTTAATAAATTAGATTAATTGATCAAAAAAGTAATAAAGGTTTGAAATGAAAATAACATTGAGAGAATGGGGCAAAATGAAAATAAATTTGGAAAAGCTAAAACTTCAACCACTTATTGTAGACCAAGTTTTGTTCATTTAGCCATCTTCTCGAATGTAACCAGAACATTTAAAAAGGTTTTCCAAATAGTAAAAAGTCATTGAATAAGCTTGCATTGGAGATGCTCTTACAATGTATGAGTTCAATGTAAAATCTGAGACCACTAGAGAAAATTTTGACCATCGAGTTTGTGGTTGGTGACAAGTTGAGAAGAATCTGACTTTGGAGAAACCATGAGTGTGGGTGCAAGATTGGAGGTAATTTCGGAGATGAGGGAATTCAGAGTTATAGTAAGAAGTTATGGATTTGAAAATAATGATGAGGAAGGCGGCAAAAGAGAACCAGAGAAGAAAACTATGGTTTTAGCTCTCATACCATGAAGAAATTCAGAATTTTGCTTCTTGCTTTTACAGCCTAATATTTAAAAAGATGATCCAATATTCTAGCCCCCACAATTAGCAACTAAATCCTGTAAAACATGAAACTACCAATCGATCAGGTAACCGGATTTCTTGAGAATCGTGTGAGTTCACTTTCCGAATTGGTATTTCGACCCTATACCTGGGTTACACGAAATCCAATATCGGATAAAACTCAAGACCACTATCGTTTTTTGGCACAAAAACTAGAGCAAAATTACTGGAGAGTATACGAAGTTTGTTCAAATTCGTAACGTAAGTATATAAGATATATATACTAGTCCCATACGTAAAATAAGAAAAATAACTGAAATGGCAATAATGGCAAATTATTAGCAATAATGGTCGGTTACAACCGTTTTAGCTAAGATCAGGGTTAAAAATAACTGAGCAATAAATGTTCAGTAATTGCAGGTTCTAACTGCAGGTTCAGAGATAGCTAATCCAGAGATAGCCGATCAGAGCCTCTGGTCCAGAGATAGCCACCAGAGCCTCTGCAGAGATACCCAACCAGAGTCTCTGGTCCAGATTTTCAGAACTAAGTCTGAAAATTACACTTCTTGATCTTAAGCTCCAAACTGGTCAGAACTGAAGTTTCTTCATTCTGATCGAGTTTTTCCACTGCATTCCAAGTCCAAAATTTAGAAGATCTTTTAGGGTGCTGCCCCACGACCCCGCCCGCTGATCGGTCAGCGGGACCACCCCGCTGATTGGCCCTTTGGACCCCGCAAGGGGTAGCGCCCCTTGACCCCCGCCATTTCGTCGTGTCCGGGATCAAACTCGTCTTATAACAAGTGTGCACTCCGCACCGCCTAACTTGTATTAGATCACAGTTTGAAACCCATTAGCACTCGTGTTCTATCCAATTACACTTGAATGGCCGGTGACACTAAAATCACCAACATCTTATCCTATACAAGTCTTCATATCTTTTACAAATTAATAATAAATAAATAAATCTCCTATAACTATTTAGAAAGAAACTAGCATATTTCCATCATCTCCAACTTCAAGGTCCATCATGAGAACAGAAAGTAGAGAAGTAAAAGACATGAAGAATCTTACAAGCTTAAGCAAAGGCAAATTTATGTCCGAAGTCTTATGCCATAGACCTTCAATACATGCACAAAATATTGGGTAAAATTGATTGATTCAAGATACTTCTAGCAATACTAGCGAAATTTCAATCTACTAAAATCTAAATGTCTAGATAGTAGATACAATGTATGATATGTATCCAAGTCTAAAAATGGGAAGATTATTAAACATTTTGAAAAATGAACATTCAGATATGCTTAATTGATTCATCTTATATTTAGTTTGATTAAGGAGATCCAAAGAATAGTGTCAAAGTCATACATCCCGACATATTTGGGATATGAGGATTTGACACTTTTAGAATTTTGAAATGTCAACTAGTTTTTTTTCGACTCATAACCACGGTGTCTTTTCAAAATGGAAAAAAGAAGAGAGAAAATACAATGAACTTTTAAGATATATGTTTGCACCTTGGGGCGTCTAAAAACGAGGTCATTAATTATGTCGACTCAGATTATGGGGGTGATTCAAATAAAGCGTCGTTCTTTCATAGGTTATGTGTTTACAGTTGGCTCATGTGCTATCAATTGGAAGGTTGTCTTACAACCTACGGTTGTTGTGTCTAGTTTTTAGACGCATTCAAGGAGCCGATGTGGCTCAAGGGTTTGTTCAGTGAACTTTGTGATGATATGGTGGTGGATTTTGTTTTTATGATTCAAACTTGGTCGGTGTTCATCGTTCAAGGTAACCCATGAAAGGCTAGGTGGAGGAGGTTAGTTCTTAAACTGAATATTTATTAGATGTCAATATTTTTGCTGGTGTGATGATAATAATGTTTGTGGAGCTTGTTCTTGGAGTATACTTTTATATGGATTTGGAGTCAAGATGGAGATTGTTAATATGACCCCAAATCTGATTTTCTATATCATACGACTTGTAGGCGAGTTGATCTCGCCGGGCAAGTCCCCGAACTAAAAGGAGATGCAGTACAAAAGTTGCCACTTGGACAAATTACATAATGCAACCTGAAATCGCTTCACCTCAATCCTGCGAGTTATGTTGTGAGTATGTTGTTGTGAGCTGAAGACAACTCACATGCATTTGTCTAACGGGGTCAGTGAGTTGTACCATGCGACCTAAAGTCACATAGCGAAGTCACACAGCTGACCTGATGGGTTTTAATTAGGGTTGATTTTGTTAGTTATCTTCTTCATATATTGTTCAATATTCTCCCAAACTCCATTGACAAACTACACCAAAAAATCTGTGATTTTTCCTTTCAATTATTGTAAATGTAACACCCGCGATTTTGATGGACCCTTAAAGTACACTCTCTAGTTCATTTCGCAATTAAAAATCTTACCTGAGTTGTGCTTGTGGATTTGGGTCTTGGATCGAGAGCACTTCGGTTGAAAAGTCGGGATTTTTGGGCTTCGGTACACTTTCGGCGACTGTGCCCGCGATTGTGACAGAGGTCACTCTCGCCGGGCACTGTCGCGGCCCATGTACCGCGGGAGAGGAAGTCCAGGCGACTATGCCCGCGATTGTGACAGAGGTCACTCTCGCGGGGCAATGTCGCCGTTGGGCACCAAACCTCAATAAATCCGATTTTTCCACCCCTTCTTCATTTACTTCTCAACCTTTTCACCATTTCCTCTCGAGAATCGACCCTCAAACCCTAAATTCGGATTTTATGTATTCAAGGCACCAAAACTAGAGTGTTTCAAGTGACCCTTCATCATCTATCAAGGTTTGGAAGCTAGAGCTAAGATACCTTCATCCTCTCCATCTTCATCAATTTTCTAGGGTTTTCACCTAACCCTTTTCATCATTTCAAAGCTTGGGAGTTAGGATTCATGTTAGCGACCTAGAGGTACATGGTTGATGGATCCAAGTTATGGTTAAGGTAATCTTCTCATCTTTTCAACTATGGAAATTAGGGTTTTGTGATAGGGTGAGATTTTCATGTAAAATGCTTGGGGAACGATCCTATATGGTTGAAGGAGTATATTTATGGTTGGAACTTGTGAATATAGGTTTTTGGAAGATTTTGCTTGTGGATTCAAGTTTCTTCAAGGAAGCTCAAGTTGGGGTAAAATCTAGATTTAGCCTAAATCTAGTAAGGTGAGTTCAAGTTGATTTGTGAAAACGGTGTACATGCCAAAATGTCTATTTTAAAGTGTTTACATGTTTTACATGAAATTATTAATTGTTGAGTTATTTGATGAATTTTGATTAGTTGAAGTGTCTAACTTTATAAACTTGTAAAATACCCACATTTGGGATTTTGGACATTTTGATAAATAAATCATATATTTTGGTATTTTAAGGATTTATTTCATGAAGTAGAATTTGGGTTTTAAATACATTTTAATGCGTATTTTAAATGAGTGTTTGAGTTTGTGTTATGAGGCGTTTTTGAAAGAATAAATGATATAAAACACTTGGAAAGTGATTTGTCCCAATCTACACTACGTTGGAGTTATTTATACAAATTGGAGTATGGGTTTACATACATGCGGGTTGTTTACGTTTGGTTTCACTTTATGATTTTCAACGTTGGGTCTTTGGATTTGTTGAGCTTATGGCTCGGTTTGGATTTTGTTGGGTTTTGAAGACACTTGTCCGTTTTAATAGCTCATTGTAGAGCGTTTGGTTATGATTTGCATTTACTGCATCTTATTCGAGAGTACATGTTCTGAATGCGTTAGTTCATTCGTTTTGAGTCATGTAAGGTTTTAGTTAGTGCAATGGATCCATAGGCACGGTGTTCTTTTGTCCCGTTTTGGACAAGTTCACCACTTTGGCACGGAATAGGCATTGGGTCACCATGGTAAGTAAGGTGTGGACCTATACGGTCGGGCAGCGTCCCATGGGCAGTAAGGTGTAATTCCCTTGTGCTAGAGTTCCCCGTTTTGGAACTCTCAAGAATAGACCTAGAGGAGTTGACTTGATGTTTTTGAGCGATAGACTCAGAGGAGTTGAGCTCGGTGGGTTTTTATGTGTATAACCCACATGCTTTGATTTCTTACATAATAAATGTGACCTACTTTTGTGTCCCGTCACACACTATGTATTCGGGTCTTCCCCGTCACCGCAAGGTGTTGTTTTGGTTATGGAGTTTTATAATCCATGTTTTCGGTGACGCTTTGAGTATGGATTGTTATCCATGTTTTGGGTTTTGCATACTGAACTTTATCCATGTTTTGGAAGTTTTGGATAATAGAGTTTATCTACGTTTTCAGTATTTGTTTATTAAAGTGTCAGTTATGTATTACGCGAGTTTTTGGGTTTTAGATTTATATTTGAAGGAACGGTTGTCTCATGATTTTAATCACAAAGAGGGGATGTTGAAAAAGAGATGGTTTTCAGATTTAATGTATTTCGTCTTGGTCGTTTCAGATGGAACGTGTCATCATTTTGGAAATCACGATTTATATAACATTCTTTAAGTCTATTGCTTTATACGTTTATGATGAAAACTCTTGAGCTCACTAGGCGTTAAGCCTAACCTTTTATTTGTCGGCATGTGCATCAGGTCCAGTTGGGGTTTGTTTCTAGCGGTGCTATGAAGAGATGAGCACTAGATTTATACAAGGGTGAGTAGTTGGGTGAAGTCTTCCGCAATTGGAGATAGTGACTGTTATTGGGTTTTAGTAACACCCGTACCTTTTATATTATTGAAGTTAAACCTTAATTTGTTGTTGTAGATGTTTCAATTATCAATGTAATTAGAAAATTTTAATTAGTTGCTATTTCCAGATTTAGGGTGTTACAGTAAACTTGTAAACTTCATCATTTACTGGTGAACGTCCCTTTCAGTGGTCTCCTCAACCCATGGTATTCTTCTGTTTCGAGTTTCCACATAAAGCACGGTGCTGTCTCTATTATCTTTGTTTTATTATATTTAAAGATTATTGCTTTAAGAATTATCATTGTTAATACATTAAGGATCTAGTTAATCATTCCGCATTAAACCCGATTTGTAGTTTAAGCTTTTGATCATGAAAATTGTTGACTCTTCTGCTGTTTGACTTTGACCTTATGTTGGAGTATCAATTGGAACTTGTTGTCAACATATTTGATCATCTCAAACTCATAGCACGACCAATAATCCGTCCAACCACATAAACATAAACTTGTAGCTACAGTCTTACAATGGTTGAAGAATTAATTTCTTGGACTTACTTTTAGTAACTTTTTTTTAAAGGGTGTCCTAGGCTATGCCTAGACTAATCCCTCGGCAAATTAATGACTGTAAGACATCAGCCCTGATTAAACCTCAGTGGCCACAATTGTTGTGTACGCATGGATTCGAACCCTAGGCAGATGGGATATTCCACCACATCCCCCAGGGCCTTAACCAGTACGCCACAACCCTTGTGGTTTACTTTTAGTAACTTTACGGTTCCTACTGATGTATGTCTACTTGTCTAGCTATAACCTATTAATGGGCCACTTAAGAGAAATATTCCTGTTACTGCAAATAAAAAACATATTTCTCTTAGTGCATCACAATGACCACAACCTGAAGCAATGTGTGAGATTAGATTGATGTGCACCATAGAGAGGCCACTACTAAACAAAACAAATGGAACATGAGAAAAGTTAGACAAAAAGGAAGGAATGGAACTTGGAAAATAAGGAACATACCTTTCACTTGTATGGGAAATGAGGTTGCCTTTAGGGTTTGTTCATCCAGATTAGATTTTGAAGCAGCAGTATTAGCAAGTGCAGACCTTTCAGGCTTACCAACTGATGCAACTTGTGCTTACCTTGAAGTTAAGCTCAACAAGCATGTCATACAGGTAAGACACAAAACAGCTAAAAGAGAACCTCACGTTCCTGACACCTTTAATAAAAAGCTTAAAGAATCTGACTTTCAGAAACAAATGAAAAAGTATACTGTAGAAATAAAGACTAATAGTAGCAAAAGAAGTATGGGCTTAAGTTTGTCTTCAGGCTATTTATTAAAAGGATACTAGAAATACAAATTTGTAACTTCTTCCTCTCCTTCCTTGGAGGTTTCTTTTGTCCAGCAACAACATCAGGCTCTGTTGTATTGTCTACTACTGAACTTAATGACTTGCAAATATCTGTAAAAAAGGAAGGAAAAATATTAAATTGATAAAATGATGTTCAACAGCAGCTCACCGAGTAGCTTAAAAACAAAAGGAATATTCGAGAGACAAATCCACATTAGTAGCTACTAGCTACATGGCGTACATCCATGATCTACAGAAATAGTCTAGGGAAGCTTATGGGGGGACAGCTGAGACCCTAAATAGAAGAAAGTGAATATTACATGGGAAGGGCATATAAAAGATAATAGCCTATAGTTGAGATTTCAAGACAAGAGCATACAATCCTACTAGCCAAACAAGAAGCAGGGGAGGTATTGATGAATAAATCTACCAAAAGAGAATTCTAGGAGGGCCTGGAAAAAAAGATTAGCAAGAATCTTTTGTAAGAGGTGAGCATAATGGTTGAGATGGTAGGGGCTTTAAGGAGTATTAACTAGAAGCTTATAATATGATGGTTGTAGATACTTCCTCTACAAAAAATGACTCTCACCTACTGAACCCTACAAGTGGTCAAAACTCTAGCCAGATCTACTTTCTGTTCAACAGGAGAGAGATTGAGTGTCATGTGTAGATTTTGGCAGTGATACATGGAAGGATATAATGACACAGGAAGAATCTAATGATGCAGTAAATGCTTGTAGTGGCAGACATCCAGTTTAGGCATGATGTAGACGAAATAAGGGTGGTAAACTCCTATGCGGTGGATGCTAAAAGAAGATGATCCAAGTATTAAAGAATGGTTAATGAGGGCCTTGGTGGGATGTGGGAAAATATGGCAATATGCATTTGAAGGATAGCAAGGGGTTGTTGATGGAAGTAGATAAAGTAGACATCAGATTAAAGATCCTTGATGAGGTACAAATAGCTAAGAGAAGAGGGAATGCTATGAGCCCATACCTGGTAGTAAGAGTGTAGAGATCATAGACAAGCACAAAATACCCATAAGTTGCCAATGAACACGATTGTTATCACTTGATTTACAGACCATGTGGTGAATTTGCAAATTGCATACAATTACAATGCTTAAAGTATAGTAAGGGTATACATGCAACAATAAGCATTTTATCCCAAACTAGTCGGAGTACAAAAACAATTTCTGCAACTGGAGATCACTGGACTTTTAGACAAGCTCATAAGAAAAACTTTTAGACATCTTTAGAGAAGGCATGCTTATGAAAAGTTTGACAAAGGATGATTTCAGTCACTTAACATTACATTACTAATTAGAGGGTTTGTATTTGAAGGAGAACCCTAAAAAATTGGACAACGGAGGAACCCTCCATCAATCATCGATCGGTTTTAATCAACGGTTGTGAATAATAAGGGCAGTTACATTTTTCCCTAACTAACTCCATGATTATAGGGGCGGTTACATTTGAATTTGAGTCCTCTATTTTTTGGATCCAACTGTTGATGGAAGGTTATACACACACACACAAACAAACATACACACATGCAATTGTTACAAAATTCCACAAAACCAGGGGACCTTCTACCAGATGTAGTAGCTGAGAATAGAAATGTTAAGAGCATACTACTGTTGTGGCGCATCTAACAAAAGATGGTTGGCTAGGTATGTGGGGCGTAATAATGTTGAAGTGCCGAATCTCTTGGGAGATAAAGTAGACCAGATTCAGCAGAAGAGCAACCAAGGCCACTTGGTTCCTTTTTCGGTTGGGGAAGTTCGGCGCAATGTCAGATCAGAGGGTGGTGAGGTCCCATGGGTATAGGATGGTTTGGTATAATCAATGCACTTCCCGACATGCATTTATTCGGGTTGCTTCTGCCCCCATTTGCATCGGTAATATGAAGATTGATCGTTGGATTCAGCATGAAGAAGGGTTGAGATTGAAGATTGGCAAGTAAAAAGACCGGCTCAAGATTTATAGAGTATAGGGAGTTGAATCATTACCATAGTATTTTCTTTTACCATGGTATTTGCTTGACTTTGTTTTGGTTAGTAGTTATGTTATGTGGTACAAAGAGTGTTCCAACCACTTCTGCTTATTTGGTTTGACTAGCGGTATCTGCTTTGATATTGGGATATTGTCCTAGTAGATCGAGAGGATATTGGTCCGAGGCCCACCATTAGTTTGTAATATCCTTTTTGTGATTAATAACATTTTTCAGAGGTTCCGCTCTCCTTCCAAAAAATGTGAAGATCATTACTCATGGCGAACAAATAACCGGAGACTAGAACCCACCAACTGTATAGGGGAACGATATTCACTCTTATGTTTTCATGCTATATGTAGCTTGAGTGGAAAAAAAATCTAATCATGTTAATATTAACGATGCAAACTTAGGAGAATCCTGATGTCAGGTTCTATCATTGTCAAATGAAGTTGTAATACAAGTTAGTTTTCATTTTTATTCCCCGATCTAACATATATAGTCATAACCACGGTACAACCATACAAAGACCAAGAACGACCATAAAGAGCTAGAAAGATAATGTTACCCGCATGAGTTGCATATTGGCTAACCTTCACAGGTTTTTTGCAAGAATTGCAACAAACCTGCATGTTGACAGTTGAGAATCAATATGATATACATCAGCAATGTAAATGAAGACAAAACAACAGAAGGCAGCATGCATTTGGAGAAGTACAGAAGAACAATACTCCAGTTTGAAAGTCAGCCTATCTCTCATTGAACTTCTTTGAGTGACAATAATTTTAAATGGTCATGCTATCCTAATTACCTCCTATTCAGATGAAAGCTTTGAAGTTTCATTAGGCATCCATTGTTTTATCATAACACAACTATAATTCCATGGTAAGGACAAGATCCTTGTATTTGTTGAACAAGAAGATAAATTCTTACCAAGAGGACCTTTGGCCCGATCACAATAACAGCTAGAAAAAAGAGTGTGTTACAGCCAGTCAGCCATATTCCACATAATGGCACTCAATATATATTTTTAATATTACCATCCACACGGTTATGGTTCAAGCCTCATTATAGATATCAAAGAGTGTTAAGCAGGTGTGTGGATATTTGCCATATAAAAGAGAAGAACGTTATTTTGGATTTACTTGTCTTTTACCTTGTGAAGGAAAGGACAGGGAGGCGCTTGAAGCAAAACAAGAAAATAATACCAAGATAATTCTCAAAAGGAGAAAGCAAAACCAAACTTGTTTGAAGCCTCACCAATATTAAAGGATCCATCATAGGCCTCAAACCAAATACATGCATATCTGCAATGGAAAATCATAATCGTAACACAGAAGTGAGTGCACAAACATATTGAAGTTTAACATAAGATCCCCCAGAAGAAATAATAGTAGGACTCAGCCTATTGCATACCAGTAGCAAAACGAGGGTAATGTTAGCTGCACTCCAGACGTGAGGGTTGCATAGCATCCAGTGTTCAAAAGGGCGTGCCTTGGCGCACACCATGCTGCGCCATGGCGTAAGACACATCTCCGCCGATACGATAAGGCCTGTAGCGTTTGTGTAAGACGTGGCTCACGCCATGGCGCCTTGAGACGCGCCATGCCGCGCGTTTTTTACAAGGCGTGACTTTTTTTAATTTTTTTAATATTTTATTTAAACTTAATTTTCTTATTATTTTAACGTTGGTGTTTTTACACTTCTAACTTTAGATTTTATAATTAACAAACTTACGTAATCACATCACTCACAATTTCATGGATTCGGACATGTCATTGACTCACTGTTAAAACGAAGTTTTAAAAGCCTTCCAAGTTCTATTTTGAATATTTGATCACAAACTCTTTATATAATACTAGTTAATATATATGATTTTTCCTCTTCTAATATGAATGTAACATTTTTCAATATCATTACATTATTGAATAATAAATAGAAAACGTATATGTATATATAATTATATATATGACATACAAATTTGCCACCTTATGTCATGCCTTGAAAAACGCCGCATCCTCGCCATGGCTTGTAAGGCTTTAGGCTTGAGCTAGCTGCCACGCCATGCCTCACGCCATTTTGAACCTTGATAGCTTCCCTCTTTCCAAGATAAGGAACTGTTGCAACTTCCGTTGCACTTATCAACAAGAGAAAACACAATAACTTTTTTATGGGTCTACTTTAGTTCAGTGCTTTAAGCACGAGTGAGAAAACAGATGGGAGTCACTGATCTTTTTTTGGTACAAGGAAATCATCACTGCATTGTTGGGCTGCATGAACCTGGATACACGAGTCCCTGTGATCATCTCAATGGTCCAAACAACAAGGGATTCTTGGTAACAGGTTTTCTTAGTTAATATTGTTCCCCATTAGGATTGCTATCTTGGTTGCCACCTCAAAGGTACAACGAACAAGAGATTCCAGATATCATGTTTCCTTGGTTTGTATAGTTTTCTATTAGTTTGTTATCCATGATTACATGTATTGTTCTTGCTCCACAACCCCACTTTTCAGGTACACTTTTCGTAGAGGGTTCTCCACATAATAAACAACTAATATAAAACCCTAAAATTTTGCATGTTATTAGGGAACAAGGCTTTATTATCCAAAACCCTAATGCCTTCTAAATTTGCCTCCAACAACAGATATACTGCTCTACGGCAATTGTAGCCTTTTAATGCCATAGCAGTCCCTCCCTCAACTATAGCCCTGTAGATGTCACCTGCTCAGGCAACCACCAGCAGAGATGCACTGACTCTGTCCGACCACCTATTCTGGTCAGCACATGCTGTCATACCCTCTTGTGACTGATTTTTTTCCATAGCTTCCCTAGGGATCCTGCCTCATAATGAGGGTGTTCTAAGGCTCATTCTAATCCTTTGCTGGAGACATGTTCCAGTTCATCACCTCTGTGCCAACAAGCACCTATGCACCACCAACTGTTCATCTGATCAACAAAGTATTTTCCATGTTAGTGTGTACAAGATCTGATGACTTGCATGAAATTCTAAAGGCAGTGTAAAAAATTCAGAAATTTCAGGGTCAACATGTCTAATTCAGAAAGTTCACGCCAGACTGCAAATTGATAAACTGCATGCTCTATTTTGTAATTCTCAGAAATCCTAATGGACCATACAGTAACTTGTAGAAAGTTCCGTCACTGCCTTGAAATTTCAGAAAGTGCAGGGGCCATTTGGTAAACGTCAGAAATTATGGAAACTTTCCGATCGTTATAGAAATCAGGGAACATTGTCCTAAGGGGCAGTTATAAAAGTTTCAGGAAGTTAATGGCCAAGTTTGTCATATTTCCTATCTTCAACGGATCTTTAGTAGTTCCCTATTCAAGATGTTCATAATCATGAATTCATTGTAATCATTGTAACAGTTATTATTTCCCGAGTCATCCCAAAACTCTCCTACGAGCCCTGTTTTTACAAGCCAAAGATGCCTTCTAGGAGCATTTCATCGAGGAGCTTTCCATCTCCAAAGGACTTCTTTCATATCAGGTGCATCCACTCTTATGCTACTTCAACATATTCAAGTATATCGTTTACGTAATTTATTGCATGGACATCTTCCTTGACAGTAAATATATTTTGTTTACGATTAACAATATTTCATATCTCCCTATAAGTGATGTACAATTCACTTACATTGCTTCTGATTAACCTTCAAACTTTTTCCTATATGTCCCTACTTCATCCGAAAGTATCATATATATGCCAAGTGACCAAAAACACTTTATCGTGTTCCTTCTCACTATATTCTTCAAGATCTGGGAATGAACCAGCTGACTGACACAATATAGGAGTTGTGGATCATATTGGCTGAATGCTTCACCAAGGCAAGTGAACTAATTTAGTGATACTAGTCTCAAAGATCTTCATTGAAGAAGCTAGGACAGGAATTTCAATCTACTCTGCACTTTCTTGCAAATCTTGCAAGTGGAAAGGACAATCGCATTTCCTATCTCCATTAGGAGTGCCAACTAATGGTACATTGCTTCTATTAGCACCACCGTTTCACATCTAATCCAGAAGATCAAGATGCTTACATTATCTTATTCATGACTCATCTAGGGGAACCTTGACCTCAAGTCCCTTGAACGTGTCTATCAAGGTTACTCATTTACTTATAAACATACACTCCCTCCATCCCAAAATAAATGTCCATAATGAAAAAGGAGCACATTTTTAGATATGTGTATTTGTTACACTTTTTAATAAAGTAAATCACAATTTTACCCTTGATAATAGACAAAGCTCCATCATATAATTAATGGTAGAATTGGAAAATATGCACTTACTTCTGAAAGTGGAAATATATTTTGACAACCAAAATAGAAAGGTGGACAACACTTATTTTGGGGACATAGGGAGTAGATGCTAAAGTTGTGTCCTTAGAAGGTGTGTACTTGAATGGAAATCAATACTATTAAGTTGGATTTTAATTTTACTCCTACCATATTCATCCCATCTCTCATGCGCCCCATGTCTACTTTATTATTATTCTGTAATTATGATTGCTTTCTCCCCATAAATGTGCGATTTAGAGAAATAACTTTGTCACTTAATTTCTGTCAAGACTGATTTTACATCATATTAATACATAAAGGATAACCCTAGCTAAATAAGGTAAAAGGCTAACTCCGACTCTCTGAGTAACATACAAGATAGACCGACAACTATAGCATATTTATATATAACTCCTTATACTTCTACGACCTCCCCCCCCCCCCCCCCCCCTCTCTAAGTTGGGAAGTATATGTTCATTATTCCCAGCTTGGAGCATATATTTTCAATGATGGGGCCAATGAAGACCTTTGATTAATATGTTAGACGTTTGCATCTGAGAAGGAGTATGGTCCGGGCAAGTGATTTTTGCTTCAACTTTCTCACTGATGAAGTGCCTGTCAATTTCCACATACTACATTATGTCATGGTGGACGAGATTCTTTGCAATGTTGATCGTCTCTTTACGGTCACAAAGGAGTGAGAGTTGTCCTGAGTTTTCAACCTTTAATTCGTTTAGAAGTCTAGTGTTGCAAGATTTAAATGAAATAAATATCTCAGACTATTAGCAAATGAAGACTTGTGCAAGTATACACTTATCAATCCATTGGCGCCTCATACAAGTAATAAAATGGTAAAATACCAAGTATCGATCCACAGGGACAGAAAAATCCAAACTTTCTTAAATCAAACAAAAAGACAATATCAGATGGTGAAATCGGAGAAATATTGGTGAGTTGGTTTATTATAACTATTGATGTGAACAAGTATTTAAAGACGACAAGGGTGTAGTGTAGGGATCCGTTAAGACTTTTAAACAAATAAATGTTGCATAATGCTGCATAATGTTGCATAATCAGAAATTTATGCTACATTTGTACAACATTGCAACAAATAACTCATCTTATTCGATCGTTAGCTTTCCTTAGGCACTCTCTCGAGGTTGAGAAAGGCATCCATCCATAGACTAACTCTCATCTCTATGTAGAGTTAAAGTCTAGGCAATGACACAATCTATCCCTTATATAAGCTATAAGGAATGAAAGCTCTATTCTAAGTAAATCTCTCGAGCATACCTCCAAATCATTCAAGTTGAATTATCTCTAAGTCCATCACACTTTACTTTTAACAATTATCAACTTGTCAAGATATGTGATTCTATCAATATAACCTTGAATGAATGGTTGGAAAAAACTATTATTTAACAATTTCCACCATCAAAATCAGTTTTAGTCTTAACTTCATCTAACACACATGCTAAGGTTTTTAGTCCATCATGCTCGGGGTCTTAGCATTTTTAACTTAAAGAAATAAGACATGAAAGCTCTAAAAATATATACTTACGGTGATTTTATAAAGATTATGAGAAATTAAAGACTAAATGGATTTAATTACGAGACGTAAAGAAACACTTTTGAGAAACTAAAATACCATAATGTTAAAGATGAAAAATATTAAAATGCAAGAACGTAAAAGGCATAAATTAAAGTGCTAGAGAATCAAATATAAAAAGCTTTAAAGAAAAACGGCAAGATAAAATAATTAACACTAATGCTTCATTAAAGAAAATAGAGGAAATACAACAAAAACTTAAAATAACAAGCTTGTAGCTCGAGGAGAATTTTTTTACAACCTTACTTACTTCTACTCCTTAACACTTAACCACTTTAAAAGAGGATCTTTAAGAAAAGCAAAGTACAAACAATGAGGATACCAATCTTCCAAGATTTTCCTAGCACTCTTTATAACCATATGCCATCTGAAACCAGCCAGAAGAGATCAAAGAGAGTCTTTACAATATTTTCAAAGATCACACAAATCCCCAAAAATCACCCTACACCGCCATGTTGCAGCATTCGCTACCTTGGTTTTCCAAAATCTTGATTTTTAACCCAAAAGTCTCCATAATAGATTATTACTACTTCCAAAATCCATAAATAAAGAAAGATATAAAATAGTAACAAAAAAACTCAAGTGATACATTTAATGATATTTAAAACACAAGAGAAAAGTGGGAAAATTATGTTATATTATCAATATACATATTAAATAATACTTAGGGGTTGTTTGGCAGTTGCTGAATGGTTAGGTGCAGAATGATTAAGTGGTCAGAATGATTAAGATGCACTTATGATACAATGCGAAATGAAATATGGTTGTTTGCTAATTGTTCAGGATGAAATCAGGGCTCTGAATGGTTAAGGCAGGGTCAAGACACTTAAATCATTCAGAGTGTTTTGGAACCATTAAGAGGCAGACTTTTTTTGCCAAACAAGATTTACCTCTTAACGATTCAGAGGTTGCCTCTTAATGGAACCATTAAAAGGTAAACAAACAGCCCCTTATCATCTAGTAAGCCACATTCATTCACAAATACCTTGTGACATTGCTTTGTTTTCTGCTTCAGCACTGCTTCTTGCCATAGCAGACTGTTTCTTGTTTCTCCATGTGACAAGGTTCCCCATACATATGAACGATATCCAGACATAGATCTCTAATCAGCTAGGGATCCTCCCCAATCTGCATCGCTCAATACTTTGATCCCTCTATCTTGTCCCTTCCTGAATGACGGTCCCTTGCCCAGTATACCCTTAAGGTACCTTAGGATGCAATTTGTTGCTTCCATATGTTCTTCTGTTTGGGCTATTCATTAATTGACTTGTCATGCTTACAGAGAATCCAATATCAAGCTTTGTATGAGACAAATGGATGAGTTTTCCCACCAGCCGTTGATACCTCCCTTTGTCAACAGGTGCACAATCTTTCTTGGTGCCTATTTTGTTTTAGGGATCCATTGGTGTATTAGCGGGTTTACATTCAAACATTCATGTCTCCTTCAACAAATCAATGACATACTTTCGTTGTGAGATGAAGATGCCTTTATGCGATCTCGCTCCTTCCATTCCCAGGTTGTACTTAAAGCTCCCAAGCTCTTTAACGGCTTCCAAGATTTTTAATTTCGAATTCTCTAGACAAGATATCCTTGAGACGAGTCGTGGCAACATGGTAACTTGGAGAAGTAAAAAAGCATAATGTTGTGGCAAGATCATTTGTAGAATAAGAATTTAGGGCTATTGTGCAAGGTCGATTGTGAGCTACTTTCCAGAAGATCATTTTAGATGATTTGAGGATCAAATGGGCAGGTCCTATAATCCTATTAAGCTTTATTGCAACCAAACAATAACTATCAATATTGCTCATAATCCTTTACAACATGACAAGATAAAGCACATTGGAAATTGATAGACATTTCATCAAGGAGAAACAGAGGATGGGTTAGTATGTAGTCCAACGTTCCATCCGAGAGCCAATAAGCGAGTGTGTTGACAAAGGGGTTGAATAGTTCGAAGATTTCGTGATCTTGTTGGCAAGCTCGAAATGGAGGACATTTATTACTCAGCTTGAGAAGTGTTGAAGAATAAAAGAATATTGTATGATAAAGAAACTACTCATTGATATCCCTTAAGTTCAGGGGTTTGTTAAATCGGTTTTGTTTTATTTAGTATATAATTTTAGTTTCCTTTTCTTCCCATGTAAATCTCATATATATGGTTGAATTCTTTCTTCCAAGAGATAATAAGAAAAATTAATCTTATCATATTTTCTCAAGAAAGGTAACAAAAAAATGGTAAAAGTTCAATAAACTAAGGAAGTTTATATAAAAAAAGATTGTTATGTGTAACTCTCTGTCTGCCAAGTGCCAACAAGTGAAACAATTTCTACTTAGGGATGTATTTATTAAGTGCAAGATTACTCTTTCTGGGATGATAATAAAATAATAACAATAAAAAGACAAGATCTGCTCATAAGGGACAATTTCTACTTGCCATATGAAGTAATGTAACAGGCTAGACAACACGCTTCTTTAATTTGAAATTTGAATGGATGTGAGGTAGAACAAGTAATATATTGGTTTTATTAAAAAAGGGTATTTTGAGAAAATAGCTGGTAGTCAAACACCATTTTTATCCAGGAGCAAGGGGGCATATATTTACCACAACTAGTTGAATCATTAAATCCAAGTTCCAACATAAAGCAATACAAAGAGCATCAGCAAGATCATTATTTACACTGAAGTAGGTCTATATTACTCCACAAATTATTGGTACGATGCCGAGTATTTTGCAACTCCAAATAACGCAAAAAAAAAAATTTACCTTCTTCATCAAGCAAATTTACTTCATCTGCCTCTTTAAGTTCTCTTTGAATGTATTGAGCCGCTAATTTCCAACAGCCTACATCCTCTGTCAATGGAAGAGGAGAAAGATGAAATGATGTTACCAAGTAGAACCTAAGACCTTTTTCACATAATAAGATAATGCAGCCACTGGTCCATTCAGTTATCCCCTTTGGGATGAGTGTTAAACATTTATGTATAAGAAAATAAAGTACTCCAGAAACTTAACCTCCATCCGTAATGAGTAGTATTCATATCCAGTTTTAAACTACAAGCTTGCTTGTTTTCCTCACCACATTACTGCAAGTATACTCCTTCCCATACATTCTACAAAATTTCGCTACTCAAATATATTAAAGAATAACACTATCTGGTATTGAACATTCTACACTTGCAATCCGTCTTCTTTTGACTATAAACTGAGTTAACCAATGTCAGTAAATCAAATGATCCTACATACGCAGTTAATTACAAATGGTTGAATGTTTGGCAAGCAAACTTAGCTCACTTAAATCAATCATATATGAATTTAAATCATGCCCTACCCAACACATGGCAATAGGGTAAGGAACTAATCCCACCAAACAAAAACCAATTGAGAGAAAGCATCACGAGTTAAGTGAAGTTGAGAAAACATGCATAACATTTCTGGCCAAAATGGAGGTGAAAGAAACACAGAACAATCCGTTGGCACATTTTCTACGACAAGCCGATGAAAATAAAAACTAGAAAGGGCCAACAGTATCAAACAAAGTCTACATTTGAAGTATCTGATATGACTCATTGAAATAAATCATAAGGAGCCAACCATATTAGGCTTTTATTCAGTGTATTAAATGTCATTATTTTTCACAAAAAATGAGAAATAATTGTTCATGAAAGAGAGAGAAACAAAGCAAAGGTTGTATTCATAACTACAAATTTGAGACGAAATCCAGTGAGTTGACAATGATATTTGTCTAGCATCTAGTAATGCTGAAGCCAATTTGTTACTTGCCCTAATATGTCGACATGAAGTTAACCTTCAAAGAGAAATAGTAGATTTCATCCACAAGGCGAGAACACTTGGTCATTTAAAAGCAATTCTAGTACATTTGTCTTACATCTAGCAATAATAGTCATGTATACCTGTCCCAAGATACATCCCCCCAGTTGATAAACTAGCTGGTGTAGACCAAAAGTATTAACAAGAGATCTCCTATACAGAAGGGGACAAACTCTCCTCATACACACAAGCAGGAAGAGAGACCTAATCTCACGTTTCTATGTTTTATGGAAACTATCTTTATTGTAATCATGTCCATAGATCCCTCTTAGATTTTAATGCATTCCCATGTGAGCCTATTTACTTTCATCCGCATTTTTTACATTCATGTATTTTGAATGTATTTGGATCGACTCATTTCCATAGCATGTACAATGTCAAAGCACCGATAGCAAACACAAGGTTCATCTCTTAGGGGTTGTTTGGTTGGTTTTTCATTAAGTCCTGTATGGATAAAGTCCTGTTCAGAAAAAACTTGACTTTCTACATAAAGCTCCCCTCTAATAATAACAGAAAACTCATCTGTTATTTTTACGAAGGCACTACAAATAAACATAGATTATAATGTATTGAGGTGATTCATCAATCTCCTTTCAACAACCTGAAGCAACTAAATCTCTTCGGCCAAACATCATATGTTGCATACTCAAATCTGCTTAGAGTCTATGACCACCTCGACTTAGAATCCATAGTGACGCAAGCAATTAAATTACCCCTTCCAATTTCTAGCCATCACCCTCTCCCCATATTATTACACGTAGATCACCATGGGAGAATAGAATAATTCAAAAAAATAAGAAGAAATACAATGACGATGATGATAGAATTAGCAAACGAAAACATCTTTCTTGTTTCTACCTGCCATTAATTGCGAGGTACTCCCTCCTTCCAGAAGGGTTGTCATCTGCCCACCTCCTAGGGAGCATACCATTGAGACGCACTCAAATGACCTGTAAACTGCAAATTAACTCCCAGATTATGAAAACGCACTACCAACGTAGAGGACCAAAATCAAAGATTCCGCATTTCCTATAACGAAAAGGTAATGAGACCAGCAAAACCTGCCATTGCTAACGAGAATTGATCAAAAACAAAAACTGTAAATTGTGTGAACTTACAACAGCTTTAAGGAAGTTGAAGAGGAAGATAATGGCGTTTGTTAGCGTAATTGGGAGCACTCATTTTGGAAAAAACTTGCAACAGCTTTAGGGATTTTTTTTTTAGTTACAGGGAAGAAATCAAATGTGCTTTCCGAATGGATTTGCTGGTTGGGATTTGTTGTTTAGTCATAACAGGGTAATTTTCATGCAGGTCCTTAAAGTTAGGCACTTTGCATCACTCCCCTATAAAATCACACTATTACAACAACAGTCCTTTTAACTTTTTCTTTTTGAAACAACAAAGAGAACTCACATGTAGTGTCCACAAAGAGTCTCACATGGTTCCATTAAGAGGTAACATCTGAATCGTTAAGAGGTATTTCTTGTTTGGAAAAAAAAATGTCTGTCTCTTAATGGTTTCAAAACCCTCTGAATGATTTTGTATCATGACCCTTCCTTAACCATTAAAAGTCATGATTTCATTTTGAACAATTAAAAAACAATCGTATTTCATTTTGCACTATATCATAAGAGTTTCTTAATCATTCTAACCACTTAATCATTCTGCAACTGCCAAACAGCCCCTAAATCATTTAGGCTGTGTTTGGTATATGAAACTTGATACAAACAAAATTCATTGTCTCATGTTGGAAGTTACATGGGACAGGATAAAAACTCATTGTTTCATGTTTGACACGACATGGGATAGGGACCGGTGGGACTGGATGGACAAAAAATACTTTTTTCTGTTCCATCAAAATAAGTTGTTGGGCCAAAGACGAATAATTTGATTTTTTTAGAGGATCTTTGATAATAATAAAAAAATCTTCAAAATTGAGTGTCAAAAATTAAAACTTTCCAAAAAAGTTTACATTAATTCTAGGAGATTACAATATTGATTATCTTATTAAAATAATTAATATATTTAATATAATTTATTTCTTTTTTCTAAACATTTAATTTAAAAAAACTCTTATTGGTGGGAATAAAAAATATTTCTCTCTCCTAATTTATTAAATTTTTTACCATATATCTCTTATTTACTCCATTTTGGATAATTTATTGGAACAAAAAATTAGCCTAAAATTCCCAAAATCTCCGGTTTGGAGAATATGTCGGAGATGCTTTTACAACTTTATGATTGATGTATCATCCGCGTTTATCCTCTTTAGTAGTGTTATTTAGGGGTTGTTCAATTGTGACTTAATAGACTGAATGAGATTCATGGTTTATTCGATAAGTTATATAGAGGCGTTCAATTATGATTTAATGGCTCAACTAGGAGCTTATTCAGTTAGTCGATGTCTGTCTATATTCCACTCTTGTTTTTTTTTCTTCTTCTTCTAAATATACCTTTGTTTTTTTTGGAAAGGGTATCCTGGGCCTATGGCCCAGACTAATCCCTGACAATTAGGGTCTTTGGCCCAGCTGCTAAAGCGTGCAGCCCTGAGTTTATCCTCAGTGGCCACAAGTGCTGCTAGTGGGGATCGAACCCGGGTTGAGCGCTATGAACTCCCCAAGCCTTTACCACCACACCACAGCCCTTGTGGTTTAAATATACCTTTGTTGGTCCTTGTTCTTTTACCAAGCTATCATATCGATGATGACCTCCATTTTCCATTGTACTGTTTTATTAGTTTCGATTATTATAATTAATAATATTTAATATATATTAATTAATAAGTTTAGCAATGTATTTGTTTTATGTTTTTAAATTGTAAATTAAATGTTAATAGTTTATTGCTTTTATTTAAAACTAAAAAAAAATAGCATAAATGTAAATATATATGCTTTAGTTATAATCGGGTTCATAAAACTTTTGAAATCACCTAAATTCAAACTCGAATGAATGAGATATAATCCGAATACCATGGCCCCGCCACAAGGATGCCTGAAATCCAAGGTTCCTAGTGTGACTTGGATTTGGATCAAGTTTCTAAATGGCGTGAGGCGTGACGTGGCGGCGAGGCCAATTCTCAAGCCTTAGAAGCCATGGCGAAGCCTTGGTATTTTCAAGACGTGACTTATGGCGTCAAATTTCTAATTTATATATAATATTATATATAAAAACATATGTTTTGGCATGTTATTCAATGAGTCAATAGTAATAAACAAGTTAAATTAGGTTATATATATTAAAAACATAAAAAATACCAAATATTGCATTACAAAAACTGCGCATTAGGCCATGGCGTGTCACGAGCTTAACGTGACGTGAGACACAAGTCTTGGTGCCATGGCGTGTCATGGCAGTTGTGCAACGAGTTTTTTAGAACAGTGATTTTGATACATAAACTTTCTGAATCTAAGAACACTCAAAGCACGGAAGGTGTAGATATTTTTATTATTTTTTTTCAGGGTTTTGAATTATATTGGTCTGATATCACATGAATTTATTATTTTATTATGAATTTAATACCCTGATATCCTAAAATCGTAGATTGTTATTTTATTACGCTAAGTTAAATTTGGTTACATTATAACTTACAATAACAAGTTTTTATGGTATGTAATATCATTATACAATTGCATGAGTGGTTTTTATGAGCATGGTGCATAGCATAGCATGACCTTCTAATCCAATGTGATTGGATGGTTGCATTTTTATATTTATATTTAGGGGTCCTTTATCAAACACTTATCCGGTAAATGTTTACCAGTAAAATTCAACATTATCATTTACCTACCGGGTAAAATTTTAGCCCATCAAAACGACATTGTATGCAACAATTTATCCGGTAAGCGCTTACCATGGTAAAAGTCGTCTCGCTCACTTACCGGGTAAGACTCTTGGTCCTTGTCTCGCTATTACAGAGTAAGATTCTTGGTAAAAAGGCGATAAAGTGCAAATGGATCTACAAGAAGAAGGAAGGGATACCGGATGTAGAGCCTCCCAGATATAAGGCTCGGCTTGTGGTGAAGGGATTCAGTCAGATTCCAGGTATTGATTTCACGGATATTTTTTCACCTGTAGTCAAGCATTCTTCTATACGTGCATTATTGAGCATAGTTGCATTGAATGATCTTGAGCTTGAGCAGTTAGATGTTAAAACTGCATTTCTACATGGTGAGTTAGAGGAAGACATTTATATGGATCAACCTCAAGGTTTTGTGAGTGTTGGTCAAGAGAATTTGGTTTGTCGGCTAAAGAAGTCCTTATATGGTTTGAAGCAATCGCCAAGGCAATGGTACAAAAGGTTCGATACTTTTATGACTTCACATGGTTTATCACGTTGTTTATATGACAGTTGTGTTTATATAAGGAGATGTGAAGATGGTTCGTTTGTCTACCTATTGCTATATGTGGACGATATGCTCATAGCTTCAAAGAACAAGGAAGACATCCAGGAGGTCAAGGTTCAACTAAATTCGGAGTTTGAAATGAAGGATTTGGGCAAAGCTCGAAAGATTCTTGGCATGGAGATTTCTAGAGACCGAAAGGCGGGAACTTTGACACTTAGTCAAATGAGCAATATCGAGAAGGTGTTGAAGAGATTCAACATGGATGGCGCCAAAACGGTAAATACTCCTATTGTTGCTCATTTCAAATTATCTGCTCGTCAATGCCCCACTTCTGATGAAGAAAAAGAATATATATCTCGGGCTCCTTACTCTAGTGCGGTTGGGTCATTGATATATACGATGATCTGTACGAGACCGGACTTAGCCTATGTTGTGAGCACGGTGAGTCGTTAAATGGCTAATCTGGGTAAAGAGCACTGGAAGGCGGTTCAGTGGGTTCTCCGGTACTTATCAGGTACTAGAGACTATTGCTTGTGTTTTGGGACTTCAAGAGATGGTGTTCAAGGGTATGTTGATTCTGACTATGGTGGAGATATGGATGGTCGACGCTCTCTTACCGGCTATGTGTTTACTATGGGGTCATGTGTCATCAGTTGGAAGGTCGTTCTTCAACCGACGGTTGCTCTTTCTTCAACTGAGGCTGAATACATGGCCGTTACCGAGGGTTTTAAAGAGGCGATAAAGTGCTTAAAGGTTTGTTCAATAGCCTTAGCAGTGATGAGCTCATAGTGGACTCGGTATTCTACGATAATCAGAGTGCTATTTTCTTGACAAAGGATCAAATTTTCCACGAACGCACGAAGCATATAGATGTGTACTATCATTTCATAAGAGAGGTCATTGCTAAGGGAGACTTCAAAGTGAGGAAGGTTTCTACTCACATTAATCTGGCCGATATGATGACCAAAGTTCTTCCGACGACTAAGTTTGGTTTGTTTACAAACTTGGTCGGAATCCGTGGTTTGAAGTAGCTCGTGGAGGGCCGGCGGAGGAGGTATGTGCTTGTTAATCCACTTTCGAGAAGTCATAATTAATTTCACTATTTTCGTGTTGATGATGTGTTTTGAAGCTTGTGTTGGAGCTTTGTTTCATGAAGAAGAATGTTTGTTGGGATGATGCATTTGTGGAGTCAAGGTGGAGATTGTAATATATATATATATATATATATATTATAATTGTGTCTCCAAAATGCCATGATTGATTTATGGATTTATAAAAGAAAAAAAAATTGGTGCATAAGACTTCCATATGTCAGATGCAAAAGGAAAGGAGAAAGTCAAGAAAAGAAGGTCAAAGATGGTGGCTATGTTACAGTGTTCAAAGCACCTTTCTTGTGGCTTGTGGAGTGCCTAAACTCACCTCATTCTCACTGTAGACACTGTTTGTTTACTCATTTTTGGGGATTGGCCGCGTGACTTTTGAAGCTTCTTAACCCACTTGCCAAGCCACGTTAGTGCTATGGACGGTTACAAGATTTTTCAATTTTATTCAATGGTGCAATTCATCTCCAATAAAAGTGACGATCTCTCTCCCAACAATTAGCTAATTACGGTAGCTTTAATCTGTAATTAATCTTCATCGATTTTTCCGTTCTCAAGTATTGTAACATCGTCGATTATAGTGGACTTCTCAGTGGTTTTCTCCGCCTGTGGTTTTTCCGGTTTTGGGTTTTCCACGTAAATCCGGTGTCGTTTTCTCTCTTATTAATTTTTGCCAAGTTTTCGATTATTATTGTGTGGTTGATTATTGTTCCGTTGAGAGATTCGAGTTTATCGTTTCCGCATTCAAACTCGTTATAGTTTATTTTTGGATCTTGGGTTGATTTCGATTAAGTTTCTACTCGATTCGATCTCGTTTTGTGGGGTTTGATCGAGTGTGGTGTGATCGGAATTTGCAACAAAAACGACATTGTATGCAACAATTTATCTGGTAAGCGCTTACCATGGTAAAAGTCGTCTCGCTCACTTACAGGGTAAGACTCTTGGTCCTTGTCTCGCTATTACCGAGTAAGATTCTTGGTCCTTACCATATTCATCCGGTAAGGTTACGTGATTTGGTAAGTGCTTACCCAGGTAAGCGTTTGATAAACGGCCCCTTACCATGAGTTGTTAATTTTTTTTAAATAGGACAAGTGTGTCCTTTCCTTTTTCTTTATAATTCTAGTTTACTAGAATAATATTTTGCTTTTTATTGATGTAATAAAATATGACAGATACAATACATAATATTTAAGAACCGGTATTGAATCCATACATACTAGATTACCAAGAATCAGAAATCGTAAGAACTCAACATCGTTGTGAATTTCAATTAGAGAGGAATTTTTTTTTGGTGGTGTTGTAGCTAAAGTATGAAAACAGAAACGCAATTAATCAAAGCAATAAAACGAGAACGTGATTATATTACAATTCTTAAGGAATATTAGCCCCTACTAGGTCGTTGATGGATCTAGGCTAATTCCTCTCAAGACCTCCTCGAGTTTTAAGAATTGTAGGCAACGATAAGTTCTTCTCATGATCATGGCTTTGAACATTCGATGATATTATGAAGAAGATGAAAATTTGATACATAAAAATTGAAGGCAGAAAATATGTATTTATAGTATCAAAATTCCCAACAGTTGCAATCGTTTATGAACAGTTGCAATAGTTCATAAATAACCAGAAAAACTATCGATTCGGTTTCCCTCCAAAAATAACCGAAAAAACACTGTAACTGAAAACTAACGAAAAAGTTAACTTGCCGTTCAATTTTAGGACAAAAAATAAAGGTGCAAAGTGCTAGTCTTTGATTATAAATATATAGTCTCTCAACTGTATAATATTACCAAAACCCCTTTAGACTTTGCCCCTTAATGTGTTCCCTCCAATTACTTTTCAAATAATTCAAATGAATTTCAACTAATAAAGTAAGAAAAGTTTCTTCACTCCTCCTATGTGGGACTAAGCCAAAATAAGTAAGTGATATATACTACTTGCTCTAACCATCCCTCACTTAGGATTTATCACAAGCATTCGACTTTCATGCTTAAATCAAGGTAGCTTTCGCTTTGAACTTTAACATAGTGTATACCTCTCAAATAGTCCAACAGAATCTAAGGCGACTTAAAACATTTGAGCCATGATTCCATATGTTAGACTTAGAGAGGTAACACACATGACAAGTCATTCCATGTTCATGAATAAGGGAACACTATTATGGTCATGTTCTCATCCCAGTTTCATAGACACCTACAAAGGCAAAATGTTTGCTTATGCTAGAGCAGCGCCACTCCTTGTGTCTACATAGGTGAAGCCCATCTAATTACCAAAGGAGTACTTCATAAAGAGTATATAGCTCACCCTCAAATAATTACTCATTAGTTTAGTAAACTAATGTCCAAGTTGGTGATCGATAACTTGTTTTTACCACATTGAACCTATAAGTAGATTTAAGTCTAAGTAAAGGTTGGGTTTCCATTATTGCCAACTTCAATCAATAGGTTTCAAACCCATATCTCTTGTAGTTCCAAAAATCATGTCTCTTGGAAGACCTTTTGTAAACAGATTCGCTAAATTTCTACAAGAGTGTATATAAACAATAGTAATATTTACATCATAAATAAATTGTTTCACATAAGCATGTCTAAGACTAATATGTCTAGATTTACCATTGTAAATATTATTATAAGCCCTAGATAAAGTTGCCTCATTATCGTAGTTTAAGGAAATGGTTGGCATTGATTGTGGCCACAACTCTATATCCAACAGCATATTTCTAAGCCATTCCGCTTCCTTACCTACAACAGTCGAGGCCAAAAACTCAACCTACATGGTGGAATGAGTAATACATGTTTGCTTCTTTGAAGCCTAAGAAATAGCACCCCCATTAAGGTGAAAATCCAACGAGTTGTGGATTTATTGTAACTTCCACTAGTAATCCAACTGGCATTTGAATAACCCTCAAGTACTTCTGGAAAACCTCCATAGTACAAACAAAGACTTCTGGTTCTTTTTAGATATCCTAGAACCCGACCAACAACCTTCCATTGGTCTTTATTTAGATTACTTGTAAATCTTGAAAGTTTACAAACTGCAAATGCAATGTCTAGTTTAGTACAATGGGTAGCATACATAAGGCAACCAATGGCACTTGCATACTCAAGTTGAGCAATAGTTCTACCACTATTCTCACTTAACTTACATGGTGTTTCATACGGGGTATTTGCCTCTTTAATGTCTAAGTGTTGAAACTTATCAAGAATTTTATCAATGTAATGGCATTGATTTAACATATAACCCCCACTATGCCTTTGTACTTTAATGCCCAATATGGTATCCACTTCATCCAAATCTTCAAGTTGAAAACATGAAGATAGAAACTTCTTAGTTTCATTTATACCTTGCATATTGGTTCCAACTATAAGTACATCATCCACATAAAGGCATAAAATAACACCATATTCTTGAGTAAACTTAGAATAAATGCATCTATGTGATGAATTATGAGAGAAACCATTTGAAAGTATAGCAACATCAAATTTCTCATGCCATTTTTAGGTGCATGTTTCAACCCATACAAGGATCTCTTAAGTTCATATACTTTATTTTCATTTTTGGGCAATATAAATCTTTCAACTTGTCTCATGTAAACATCCTCATTTAAGTCCCGATTCAAAAAGGTTATTTTTACATCCATCTGATGTATAAGTACATTATGAATAGAAGCTAAAGCAAAGAGTATTCTAATTGATGTGATTCTAGCTACTGGGCATATTGTAACACGAATTTTTGGGTAAGAAGAATTTTATATTTATCTTATTTCGTTCCCATTAATGCTTTTAAATTTTAGCCAAGTGTGTTAAAGTTTGGTCTATAATAGAACGTCATAGAAGGCACGAAAACCCAAAATTATGAACGCGAAATTTTGGCCACAGTACACTTGGCACTACAGTGCCTGCTGCTACAGTGACATATGTCACAGTAGCACCAATTGGCGCGACAGTGACATCTGGCACTGTAGCATGTCACAGTTGCACCAAATAGTGAAGCCTCGGTACATTTGGCGCGACAGTGCCTGCGGCAGTGACATCTGGCACTGTAGCATGTCACTGTCGCGATCGGGGTCCAGAATTACATAAAATCCGATTTTCAGTCTTTGTTTCCTTTATTCCTCATCTACTTCATTCCCCTTCCATTTTCTCTCATCCTCTCTTCACCAAACGCTGTACCAACCCTTTTCTCTCCCATTAGTAAGATTTGGGAAGCTTGGGGTCCGAATTTTTAGCCCTAGATGTGCAATCATGGTGGATTCAAGAGAAATGGTTAAGGTAATCTTCTCACCTATTCACCCAAAAATCTAGGGTTTCATTGTTCTCCTAATTCCTTCTATCTCTTTAGAACTTGGTGTGATTTTTGGAGATGCTTGTGGTCAAAGGAAACTTAGAAGAAATCTTGGAGCTAAGATCTAGAGGGCTCACTAGAAGGTTTCAAGTCTTCATCCAAGAAGACTCAAATTTTGGGGATAAAACCTGGATTTAATCTAAATCTAACAAGGTGAGTTCTAGTTGCTTTACAAAACTATATTCATGTCAAAATATAAATATTTAGGGTTTTGGAGAAGCATATATATGTTCATTTTATATTTAATGAGTTTTGTGATTTTGGTTTTCTTGAGCATATGGGGTTGTTAAATGTCTATAAATGATTTACGATACATTATTAGGCGTTTTGGCCACCAAAAAGGATGTTGAACCACTAATAAGGATTTCTTTGATATTTGAAGAATTTGGGGAATTATTTCGTTGGGTTCTAATATGTGCAAATTGAGCCATAAATGACTTTAATGGATTGACCTAAAGAATTGGGATTTTGTAGACAATTAATTGTTTATGGTTTATTTTGGAACTTCACCCAATTTATGAGTTTCGGTTATTAGAGTTTTAAGCTCTTTTGGCTTTAAAAAGCGTAAGTAATGGAAAAGGTCGTTCTTGACCTTATGAGTATTGTGGAAAAATGTGAACCTTACGGTTTAGGCCTTCGGCCACTTATACGTTTGAAAGATACCAATTTTGGGAAAGTTGTACTACGTCTTATGTAGCCATATTGATTTTATCTTGTTGTCAAATGTTTTATGATGCCTTATGGCTTGACTAATACTCTAATGAGTTTTGGGACGTTGCCCGATTTAAATAGCTCGATATGAAACATTTTATGGAAAAACAATTATTGCACAAATGTTGGTTATTACATGTTTTGAATGCATTAGTTCATTCATTTGGAGTCATGTAATGTTTAGACTGTAATGCAATGGATCCATAGGCATAGTAGTCGGTTTGTTCATCATGGAGTTTTGATGTCCATGTTTGAGTCTAGTGAGTGTTCCCCAAGTCATGTTTTTATGTAAGCTTGCGGTGGTGCTCTTGGAGAGCCGTATACAGAGCTAAGTCTTGCGGTGATGCCCATCTATCTTTTTGATCCGGATTTCGTATCTATCTTTCTCATATTTGACTGATTTTGTGTGAGCCGGATATGGGGACTTGTGACTTTTGTGGTGATACTCATCTAGAGATCGCGTAGACATTAGGGTCATTTGGTGTATCTTGCGATGGTTGCTCAGAGGAGCCGTATACGGGGATCCATGACCTGAAGTGAATCTCGTGAACGTTGATAAGTGGTTTAAGTTTGTGTTCCCGCCACATTGGATGGAATCGGGCCTCCCCCGTCACCGAAAGGTGTTATTTTTGGGTATTCCCTTACCCATACTTTCGTTGTTGAAAACGTACCATTTTATGTATACAAATAATATTTTGGTGGAATACATCATGCGCGCGTTTTTGGGAGTCTTGGATGTTAAATGAGTGTTTGGCATTGGAAGCGACATGATTTGTAAACTAAACCTTTTATAAGTTATATTTCAGGAATAGTTGTTTTTAGAATGAATGTTCGTTTTAAACGTGTTATGATTTATAGTATAAAAACTGCTTTAACTCACTAGGCATTAAGCTTAACACTTTTTCTTATCAACATGTATATCAAGTCTTAGATGGATCTGAGTGACGAGTGGAGCTTGGTAGAAGTTTCGGTAGGATGACTTTAGTGACGTCATTCGATTTTTGAGAAAATAGCAGATTTGGTGGTTTTAGTAGCACCCGACAGACTTTGTTCCCGTTTGTGGGATTAGATAGTTCCGTTTGAACTCTGATACGTGTTGTGGTGTTTCTTTCCTTGTAACTCTAGATATTTGTCATTTCAAGTTATGTATTTAAGGGATTTTTGGAAGTTTTATATTATCTATTTTTTTCAAATTTTAGGGGTGTTACAAGTTGGTATCAAAGTAATCTACTCCTTGTCTTTAACTAAAACCCTGTATGACCAATCTAGCTTTGAAAGTTTGAACAAAGCCATATGTATTCAACTTAACTCTAAATACCCACTTGCACCCAAATACCTTGGAACCTGGAGGTAAGTCTGAGATTTCCCAAGTATTATTGGATATAAGGGAATCCATCTCATCATTAATTGCTTCCTTCCAAAAGGAACATTTCTAGAAGTTATAGCTTCCTAATAAGTCTTTGGTGCATCTTCTACATGTAAAAGAATAGGCATTTTATTCAAGACTTTATTATTCATATCTCCTTCAACTAGGAATACAATGACTTGAAAGTTAATAAAATTTGGACTTAGATTTTTGTTTTGTTCTCGCTCTTTCACTTCCTCTAGGTGCACTAGAAGTCTCAGGCAATTGTCTCTTTTTAGTTATTACTATAGTCAATTTCTGGAGTGGGAGTACCATCAGAAACAACTTGATCCAAATTTGTTGAATCACGTTGAAATTTATTCTCAAAAAATTCAACATCCCTTGATTCAACAATAACATTGGTATTTAAATCCAAAAGGTGATATGCCTTTGAATAAGGGATATAACACCCTGAATTTTTGAATAGCTACCTCTCTTTATTTTATTTGGTAACACGGGACTCATTCAACTTTTGTGACCTCTAGTTCAAAATGTGTGTGTGTATATATATATATATATATATATATATATAATTAGGATGTTTGGAAACGAGGTTGTAAATGTTACTTGTGATAAGAGTGTGATTAAGGACATTTCGGGTCGAAAATGCTAGAAGTTAGGGCTCGGGGTTCACCCGGCGATTATGCCGGATGTTGCGGTTTTTCGTATTTACACCTTTTTAAAATGCAAATAAATAGATTTCGATGCAAGTATACATCTCAATCTACTACCGTTTGTAACAAGTAATAGTGGTACTAAGTACCGAATATCGATCCCACAGGGAAGCTTGGAAAATTTCTTCTTGAAAGTCGAGTTTGTAAAAGCGAGTCTCAGATGACGAATTCGAAAAATCTTTTGTTTAAGGATTTTGAGTAACAACTACTGAAAAGTTAATTATAAAAGAATCGCAGGGTATAAAGATTTGTTAGAACAAATTTAATAATTGAATAAAAGACGAGATCGCATTCTATCGTTATCTCAAAGTCAATATTTTATGTAACTTCGAGAAGTCGTCGTACAATGAACCAGTTGTCAAGTGATTAATTGTACTCATACATAAAATATAACTTTAATTTAAATAACGTTTTACGATCATGCGATACGGTACACCTTTTATTCTTTTATCGGTCTCGGTCCCAACTTTGCTTTATACCCCGAACTGAGACGGTTAACTCATCATCATTTTAGTTCCTAATTTTAAAGATTGTAAAAGCAATTAAAAGAAAAAGGAAAGTACATCAACTATTCACTATTAATTTCACTTGAAAATCGTTACGTGTTGCGCGAGTAACCAAAGCTTTTAGTTAAACTAGAAAAGTTAAATCATTTGAGAAAGACAACTATGTTAAATGACGAACACTAAAACTGCAAGAATTTAAATTTCGTTAACTAAATGACGTTTAAAGTAAGATGAGAATTATAAAACTAAACTGCACTAATGAAATTGTTACCGGCTATGGTCTTGTTTTAAATGTGGATTTACTATTTAAATTACTTTGAGAGTCCTTGGCGTTTTTAAAAATTCTAACAATTGTCAACGTAACTAATGTAATATGCGGGAGGGTTTTTATAATTTTGGGAGCACGAAACGATTTTAATAACTACAACAAACCTTGAACCAAAAAGGTTTGGGAATCCGAAATGATTAATCGGACTTCCGGTCTGTAATAGAACTAAAATCGTAAGTGAAAACCAAATAAAAACCGTAATCAATCGAACCGAACGAGATGAGTAGAAGTAGCGAGAATGTAACGAGAGGTTAACGTACCAATGTTTGAAATAGCAAAGGAACCATATATTAGTTTAAGCCAAAAGATGAGAAAGTTTGACTAATGAGCTTGAGCTTGGTGAAGCTTAAGGAAGCTCACGGCTCATTTATCAAACCCTCCAAAATGAGATACTAAGTTGGTGTTTCTATTACAACCACATGAACCAATGAAACTAAGTAAGCAAGTGATGGATGGATGATGGATGCCTCTAATTAGCAACCAAGCACCCCTATTTATAAGCTTGATTCAAGATTGGATCTCAAGACAAACATGGGGGCCCAAAAGATTACCCAAAAAATAAAAATAAGCCCACAAAAGTGTCATCCAAAACCATGAAATTTTCGGCCCAAATATGTGGTAGCCGAAACCCAAAAAAATTAGCCCATCGTCTTCACAAAAATCGGTTTTTAACGTCAAGTATAGTTACGCCTATGAAGTTGGCCCAAAAAGTTAGAAGTCCACGATCTAAGCCCAAACCGCATCTCGATTATATTGGACTCCAACGGCCTTTCTCCTGGCCTAAAACATGTAAATATAAAGAAATAAGATTTTTGTCGTATTTTCCGTGTAAAAGTGATTTATTTAAAACTGAAAGCGATGAACATTAATCTAAATAATAAAGCCATAAAAACAAATTAAAAGACGCAATGGGAGAACGAAAATTAGCTCAAATTTATAAAAAAAAGGGGCTAAAAAAAGGGTAAATAAAATGACCCTATCACATCCCCAAATTCGAATTGTTGCTCGTTCTCGAGCAACTTTTATTTGAAAAAATAATTTTGAGCTAAAAATTTATTAAAAAGAGACTCATCCCCATACAAACCATCATATGCACAATCACGGTTTATCTTAATCGGTTCAAAACAAAAATGATAGCCCTTTATAAACTCGTTTCTCTCAACATGATAAAGAATACCAACCATAAGCTAGCCGAACAACTCCATGATAAATTGGGATCGACAATGCAACAAATAGATATAAGTATTTGGCTTTTATTTTGCCTCTTTTCTCACTTTGAGGAGTGAATTTGAACACACAAATTTTTTGGTGTCTATGACACTTTCTTTGGAATGCAATGAAAACAGGGTGAACCTTTGCTTCTTTTTGTATGTTTGGTATTCATATTTGTGCATTCTTTTTATTTTTTATTTTTGTGTGGCGTGTGCCTTTTCGGAGATGTGTGTGAACAACAAATGACATGGTTATGAGTAAGATTGAGTGACCATGTCATCCCCTCCCCAAAACATAGAAATGTTCGATGTCCTCATTGAACAAGAACATCACCAAAATTTGAAAGTAAAGAAGGGTGTTTGTATGTGCTTTGAGGTGCATGGATCCCCAAAAAAAATTGATCGTACCAAAGAGTTGCAAGCCTAGTTCTAGTGATATATGAAAAAAAAACAATGTGAGAAATCCAAGATTACTGTGGCTATTACTCATGTGAACCAATATCAATAAATTGTAAATCATGTAAATCACCGTGTATGGAGTAACAAGACTCTTTCAAAACAACAGAAAATCCCAGACTCATGCATGACAAATTTAAAGAAAACAACAAAATAAACAAGGAGGGGTGATAGAACCTGCCCTACTCATTGCGAGTAGGTGAGCGTGTCGCTGACTCCCATAGAAGATGCATTGGGAAAGGTGCCAATCTGCCAGCCAGCTCGGGGTTCTCCTTCATCAGTAATGCTCTAAACACATCGTCTCTCGACCTCTCATGTCTCCACCATGCAATGCACTTAGCGTGCATATCCTCCATACGCCTTAGCATTTCCTCCACGTCACCTGATTGGGTCTTAAGCTGTTTGGAGATTAGCACACGGTTCCCTTTCAAAGTAGTTTTAACTTCCCCAACTAATGATCGAAAAATTGCTTCCAAGGAAGCAATTCGGTCTTGGTCCGGTCGAGGTTGTAGATGGGAGTTATTTCGTAATAAGCGGTCCACATTGAATGCTTCCATTAGCATTTTTTTGTTGGAGGACCGGTCCGTGGGTAACGTTACAACAACCGTCCTTGTAAAAAGTTCATGGATGATCGTAGGATATATGAGCCATGCGTTGGACCTTTCCACACCCTTTCTAATTACGGAGGAAATAAGGCGTCCCACATCAATTTGTAGACCCGGCATGATGCAATACAACAAGAACATTGGATCCATGATAAGACTCGAATCGTGTGTTGAGGAATGCAAACTGTGTCGTACGAAGAAAAACCACACATTTGTAATGGGTTTTAGACAATGCGTCTTCAAAATGCGAGAACGACCCTTAAAAGACCATTCTGACCCCTCATGTGCAACTGTTTTGAGAACGGTTTTTAAATCTTCGTTAGTGGCACTTTCTGATAATCTATGAAAATCAGAGTGCTTGGGTGGTTTGAGACCCAAAATTTCGTTTATATGGGTGGTTGAAAAGCACACCGGGGTCTCTCGAACACGGATGGTTAGACCCAGAGTTACAGATAACTCAGTGTAAAAATCTGTCACCCAATCGATGTTGTACTGATCCAGAGGACTACAAAATCGATCCGGCCTAATGAATGTATGGTGACGTGAAGTTTTGAGTGAGCACGTAAGGTTTCCACTGGGAATCCGCGTGGTGAATGGCATATTTTTCACTTAAAAGATGGGTATTTAAGTGATGCCTTAAGACAACTAAATAATGCAAGGTGGAAGAGTGAGATATCCGATTCGTTACCCACTTTATTTTTGCCCTTTCTGTCAGCTTTTTGGCACACACGCTCAGTTGTATCAGCTTTATCCACTGTGTTCTCCGCACTTTCTTCACCCAAAATACCGAGATTTTTCTTCGTTTTTGCGGTGGCACCCCTCGTAAGGCGACTGAAGTGTATTGACATGGGGGTGTGTCGGTGGTGATCGAGAATGGGTGGGAGCTTGGGTAGGCAGGTTTAAGGATAAGCTAAGTGGATATTGTGGTGGTTGAAGGGATGTGAGGGGCTGTAGATGGTCGGTATCAGTGGGATGGTGGTGAGGTGGTGGTGATAGAAGATGGTCGATGGGTAAGGGGTAGGGGTTGAGGTGAGCGATGGTATGGGTGGAAATCAGATGGTGGGTGGGTGAATGGTTCTAAAGCGAGAGAAGGGTTTGGTGGTTGGTAAGTGATTGGTCTCGGTGGTGAAGTGGTGGCAAAGGGGGGTAATCAGTGGGAAGGGGTATAGGTTGTGGTGATCGTTGGTAGGTTTGGAAAACAAATGGTGAGAGGGTTAGTGGTTTTCCATATTGATCAAGTACAAAAACAGAGGGGTTGGAAGAGTTGGCCAGAGTTAGGGCTTGTCGAAAGAGGTTTTGGGCATGTGGGGAGGGGAGAGCATGATTATGGTGGGGAGTGGATGGAAATACCGATGGAGGTGATAACGGGTGAAAAGAAGAGGAGGATGGGCAAGCATACCTTCCCAAGAAATCAACAGTGGCCCTGTGTGTTGAGTCGATTCCATCGCTTCGGTGCTGCTCCGTCGTCGGCGATCCTGCTATAGGTGAGTTCATTTCTTGGGTCCATCCTTTGGCTGAAATCGGTGGAGTCGTGGTCGGTTGTATGGGATGGCTTCTCATATCGGCGACTCGTGATGGTGATTGAATAGTTAGCGGCGCCGACAATGGATGGGTGTCTAGGGTTTCGGTGATAAAAGCGAATAGATGTAGGGCGGTGTGTGAGGGTGGAGTGCCAAAGGTGGGGGTTTTTGTGGATGGTGAACCGGGTAATTTTGAGGAAATAAGGATGGGAGACGAAGAGGTGGGTTCTGAAGATCCCGAAGAATGCATTCTGTATGGTATATTTTTGGGGGAATAGAAGGTAGAAAAGAAATTGAGAAGTTCTTAATGATTTACCCATGGAAGCTTCGAAGATAGTGATTTTATAGGAGGAAGATGAAAAGGTGGGTACAAACTGCAAGATTGATGGATGGGAATGTCAGGGATGGTGGCGATGGTGATGTTGTCCTCTGGAGGCGATGAGGGAATGAGAGGGGGAGAGGATGAGTTTGTTTGGGAAGAGGAAGTCAAATCCTTGCATCCTACAAAATAGAGTACACTGTATACTGAAATGCATTGGTAATCTAAGGGGGCATTTGGTTCGCTGGATTCCGCCGGAATCTGATGGAATTGGAATGGTCAATTCCATTGACCAAATTCCGTCATGATGTTTGGTTGTCCATGGAATGGAATTGAATTCCCTAAATTCCTTTAAATGTGGATTTGGTCATTCCTTCACAAAAGTGATGGAATTCAATTCCATTCCATCCAATATTTTGAAAATGACAAAAATACCCTCTTAACAAAATTAAAACCCATCAAATGTGGATTTGGTCTCCTCTCTCTCTCTCTCCTCTATCACTCTCTCTCCCCTCCCTCTCTCTCTTTCCTCTATCTCTCTCTCTCTCCTCTCCCTCTCTCTCCTCTATATCTCTCTCCTATCTTTATCTCTCTCGCCTCTCTCTACCCCCTCTCTCTACCCGCTCCCTCTCCCTCCCTCTCTCACAATCTCTCTCTCGGCATTTAAAAAAATAAAAATAAAAAAATAAAAATAAAAGGAAGGGTATTTTTGTCATTTTTTAGAATTCCATTCCAATTCCTTTGCAAACCAAACACACAGATTCCAATTCATTTGACTGATTACATTTCATTTCTGTCAACCAAACACTTGGTCAAACCTGATAACATTCCATTCCAATTCCTTCCAGATTCCAATTCCTTAGACATATTCCATTCCTTCATAAATCATTCTACGAACCAAACGCCTCTTAAGTTTAACTTAAAATTAGCTGTTATTAGATAAAATCGGATTTAATAAAAATCTAAATCAAATCTTGTTATTATTGGATTAGTTTAGTTGGACTAATTTGGACCATTTAGTTAGAGGGTGATTAGGCCCAAAAGCAAAATGAAACAAAATCTAAATCCTTGGCCAATCTCACGGTTGTTGATAAAAATAATATTTTGGGCCCACAACTTTATAATTCTTTTTGTAAAAATTGGCCTAACAAGACTTGGGATGAATATTTTCCAAAAGTGTATAATAATAAGAGAAAATATTTTCTTTTCTTTGTAGGGATGAATATTTACATTTTCTTAGGTTTAGCTGAAAACCCAAGAATTCGCATAGTTCTTTACTCTCAGAGATGAACAACCTCAAGAGCTTGTTGCATGAGCACTGAAGGTTCGAGAAAAGGTTTTACTCTTTGTCCTTTTACTTTAAAAGGAGTACCCCTATCTGGATCAATTAATTCGATCACACCATAAGGGTATACTTTAAAAATCGTGTAAGGCCCGCTCCACCTAGTGTTCAATTTTCCAGGGAATAACCTGAGTCTAGAATTGAAAAGCAGAGCTTGTTGACCTTCAGTGAATTCTTTTGGTATAACTTTCTTATCATGCCATTTCTTTGTGTTTTCTTTATATAATTTAACATTTTCATAAGAAAATTTTTTGTGCTTTTCTAATTCACATATCTGTAAAGATCTTTTCTTTCCTGCATCATCCAGACTCATGTTGAGTTCCTTGATAGCCCAATAGGCTTTGTGTTCCAACTCTAGAGGTAAATGACAAGCTTTCCCAAAAACCAGTTTATAAGGATACATTCCAGTAGAGGTTTTGAATGCCGTCCGGTAGGCCCATAGGGCATTATCCAATTTGGATGCCCAGTCCTTCTGGTGAGGCTTTACTATTTTGGTCAATATCCCTTTTATCTCCATATTTGATAATTCAGCTAAACCATTGGTTTGAGGGTGGTAGGTTGTGGCTACCCTATGCTTTATGTTATATTTCTCAAAGACCTCTTCTAACAAGCTATTTATGAAGTGCGTGCCCACATCACTGATTAAAGCATGAGGTGTGCCGAATCTGGTGAAAATGTGCTTTTGTAGAAATTTTACAATAGTCTTTGCATCATTGGAGTGACAAGCCATAGCTTCCACCCATTTGGACACATAGTCCACATCAGCCAGGATATATGCACAATTATTGGAGAGTGGAAAAGGTCCCATAAAGTCAATGCCCTAAACGTCAAATAATTCTACTTCTAAAATTCCATTTAAAGGCATTTCATTTCTCTGTGAGATATTTCCACTCCGCTGACATTCAGTGCAACTTTTCGCAAAGTTGTGAGCATCATTGTTTAAAGTGGGCCAATAGAACCCTGATTGCAAAACCTTTGTTGTCGTCCTATCTCCTCCAAAGTGTCCACCACATGGTCCTGTATGGATATTATGTAAGACAAATACCACTTCTTCCTTTGGAATGCACCTTCTTATCACCTGATCTGCACAAATTTTAAAAAGATAAGAATCATCCCACATAAACTTTTTGGAATAAAAAATGAGTTTCTTTCTTTGATGTTTGTTAAATTCCTTAGGAATAATTGCACAAGCTAAATAATTCACAATATTTGTAAACCAAGGTGTTGCAACATGTTGTGTAGCCAGTATCCTTTCATCAGGAAAAACCTCACAGATGTCACCACTATGTGTTTTCTCTTCTTGTTTTTCTAATCTTGACAAGTGGTCAGCCACTTGATTATTTACAACCTTCCTGTCAATGATTTCCAAATCAAATTCTTGCAACAACAAGATCCACCTCATTAGTTTGAGTTTTGCATCCTTTCTAGAAATAAGATACTTGATGGCAACATGATTAGTGTGCACAATTACTTTGGCACCCATCAAGTATGATCTGAATTTTTCAAAAGCAAACACTACAACTAATAATTCTTTTTCAGTGGTGGTGTAATTGATTTGGGCTTCATTGAGGGTTTTACTAGCATAGTAAATAAAATGAAATATTTTATTTTTTCTTTGCCCTAAAACCGCTCCTACTGCCCAGTCACTAGCATCACTCATTATTTCAAAAAGGTAAGGACCAATCAAGTGTCACTATTACAGGTACAGTGACCAATGCCTCTTTCAAAATTTTAAAAGCCTCTTTACAGTCCTCATCAAAATTAAAAGCATGGTCATGTTGTAATAGTGAACACAGAGGTTTTGATATTTTGGAAAAATCTTTTATGAACCTCCTGTAAAAACCTGCATGTCCGAGAAAACTTCTGATTCCTTTTACAGTGGTTGGTTCAGGTAATTTTACAATTACTTCCAACTTTGCCTTATCAACCTCAATACCTCTATTGGAAATGAGATGCCCTAACACAATGCCCTATTTAACCATAAAGTGACACTTTTCCCAATTCAAAACCAAATCTGTTTTTTCACATCTTATAAGACTTTGTTCAAGGTTTTGTAAACATAGATCATATGATGTCCCATTAACAAAAAAATCATCCATGAAAATTTCCATGGATTGTTCCAGCATGTCTGAAAAAATGGGCATCATACATCTTTGGCAAGTGGCAGGGGCATTACAAAGTCCAAAGGGCATTCTTCTAAATGCAAAAGTTCCATAAGGACAAGTAAAAGTGGTTTTCTCCTGATCTTCCGGTGCAATGGCAATATAATTGTAAACGGAGTAACCATCCAAGAAACAATAAAACTCCTTCCCTGCTAGTCTGCCTAACATTTGGTCAATGAAAGGTAATGGAAAATAGTCTTTTTGGGTAGCTTGTTTAAGCTTCCTGTAGTCCATGCATATTCTCCAACCTGACACTATACTAGTAGGTATAAGTTCATTTTTCTCATTAGTTACCACAGTAACTCCACCCTTCTTGGGTACACATTGCACTAGACTGATACATGTACTACTGGCAATAGGATAGATTATGCCAGCATCAACCCATTTCAAAATTTCCTTTTTTACCACCCCCTTCATCATTGGATTGAGTCTTCTTTGAGGCTCAACTGAGGTGAAGTCTTTGTTTTCTAAAATGATTTTATGCCGGTAGATGGTAGGGCTTATGCCCTTCAAATCAGCAATTGTCCATCCTATCAGCTTTTCCTCTTGATCAAATTCTAAAGTTGATGAAATAATGACTGGCAACTTCCATGGATCTCTTAAAAAGACATATTTCAAATGTAGGGGAAGTTGTTTCAATTCTAAGTCTGAAGCACATTCTATGGAAGGAACAAGTGTTTTCCTATCCTCACTATGTAAAACTTCAACAACAGAGGTAACCTGTATGTCTTCTAATCCTTCAAATTCTACTACATCTTCCTCACTATCAGACTCTTCAATTCCCATGACCTCCCCAAAACTTTGGTCTTGACACCAAGATTCAATCAAACTTAAGGTAGAACATTCCTCTCTCTCTCTCTCTCTTCAGGAAACTTTAGAGAATCCAACACATTAAGGGTGCGTTTGGTACGCAGACAGGACAGGTTTCCAACGTTTGGTACGACATGATATGACTGGACAAAACAGGACAGAACTGGTTAAAATGACCAGTTTACCCCTGATGAGCTGTTTAGTGTTTTTTTATGAAATAATCAATCTAAGTGAATATTAACAAATAATATTTAAAAATATAAAACCATCTAATATAAATATTAATAAAGAAGCTCACATTCATAATCAAACCATCTTACATAAATGTTTGAAATGTTCAAATGTTTAACATTAGATAACAAAAGACATAAACCCAAAAGCTCAAATGTTTAGCACTAACACAAATACTTCAAATGTTCAAATGTTCACCACTAAATCAATCACATGCCTAATTTTTCAAGTACGGATTCAACAAATTGGGGTTTAAACTCATCATCCATGCCATTCCAAAGCCGGAGTTGAATCGGGTTATCCGCAAAGTACATACCAATCGCAACACATTGGCGAAGATCAAAACCCATCTTCTTCAACTCGGCAGGCATAGTTTCCAAACCCGGAGTGCCAACAACCGTTACCAACTTACCCATTTCCTCAGTCACAGAGCTTAAACCCTTTTCAATCATCTTGAAAACATTATCAGCAACACTAACTTTTCTCTTTCTCTTTCTTGATGACGCTTCTCCTTCTTGTGGAATAGAGGATGCGGATGCGGCATTAGAAGGAGCAGACGACGACACATCGTAATCTTCGGGCTCAACCCCAGTTCACTTTCTAGATTACTATTCTCCATTGCATCCGCGGTAGATTCCGCCAACGATCCCGTAGCTCGATCTTTTCCAAATATAGTCTTCAAACGCTCGTACTGGGGAAACGGTTTGTTGGCAATATAGTTTTTGGTTGGATGTTTCTATTAAAACAAAAAAAAATGCATAAATATATATATGAAAGTAAAGTACCAAATATAATTATATAAAAAATATTAACATTACCTTTAAGTATTCCTCCAATACTTGAGCATCCACCGTTACGCATTGATGCACATCATTCCAACCGAAGCCACTTGTATTTAACATGTCATACGCGGCTGAATATTTATCCTTGAGCCGCTTCATTTTGTTTTGGACATGTTTTGATGTAATGTTAAGTCCCGGGATTTTTTCACGCATTTTTAACACAATCTGCTCGTACGTGCCGGTCTGGAAACAACCATGATCACTCCTACCACCGGCAACAATAATCTCTTGTAGGATGCTAATCAAAGCATCCTCTTCTGCCATGCTCCAATTGCATCTATCCGCCATCCTTCAAACTCTAAATTTACAAGGTTTTATATAAAATTAACATACCAAACAATGTTTTAAAATTCAACATAACGATAACAACATTTTTAAAATTAAACAAACATATCGATAACAACAATTTTAAAATTAAATAATAAATATCGATAACAACGTCTTAAAATTAAACAATACATAACAATAACGTTTTAAAATTCAACAATACATAACAACAACAACAACGTCTTAAAATTAAACAATACATAACAACGTTTTAAAAAATGCAACAATACATTACACTCTACTTGACATCCACGACTCAAACATCTCTTGGGCTATGTCATCTCTCCATTGAGTCCACTCATTACTTGTTTCAACAACATCAATAGATTCAACATCATCATTGGATTCCGACATCTCTTCCCCAATAGGCTTATCTTCTAGTGTGAGTATCGTGTTTTCCTCGGGATCAAGAGCCATGTACGTCCTAATAAAATTATGTAGCAAAGCACATGCTATGACCATTTGTCCTTGGAGGTTTATCGGATAGAAAGAAGGGCTTCGTAGTATGGCCCAACGTTTCTTCAAGATACCAAAACACCTTTCTATGATATTCCTAGCTTGTGAGTGCTTCATATTAAAATATTCTTCCTTATTCGTAGGCAATGTTCTAAAAAACTCGCCGTACAGCCTCCATGGCACGCCATGGCACCAAGGCTTGTGTGTCATGCCACGTTAAGCCCATGGCACGCCATGGCCAAATGCGCAATTATCGTAATGAGATATTTGATTTTTCTTTACGTTTTAATGTCTTATTTGCAAGTTTTTAATATATAACGTAATTTAACTTGCTTATTACTATTGACTCATTGAGTAACACTGCAAAACATACGTTTTTATATATAATATTATATATGAAATAAAAATTTGACACCATAAGTCACGCCTTGAAAACGCCATGGCTTCGCCATGGATCCTAAGGCTTGAGGCTTGGCCTCGCCGCCACGCCACGACTCACGCCATTTAGAACCTTGTTCGTAGGTGTATGACCAATGTGTTCCCATTCTCGTAAATGATATCTAGTGCCTCTATATGGTGCCAAAAAACCGTTGCCATTGACATCCTGCATCGGCCAAATAGTAATTACCCAATGGAACCTTTAAACCATTATTCCTTGTAACTGCATCTCGTAGTATTCTAGAATCCGTAGCTGAACCTTCCCAACCGGATAAAACATAAACAAATTTCATCTCTCGAGTGCATGCACCTAAGACATTAATTGCAATATGTCCCTTTCTTGTTCGGTATCTTGGTTTATCCGACTCAGGTACGGTTATTTCAATGTATGTTCCGTCTATTGCTCCTAGACAACCCTATAAACAAAAGAACTTGGTTTTAACTAAATGGTTTAACTACATACAACAAATAACTAGGGAAGTTAAAAATGATTACCTTAAACCATTTCCATCTTCTGTCAGTACAATCATCCTCTACCGGAGTTGGTTTGGTAAACAACATATCTTGCAACCGCAATAAAGCACTTAAAACTCGATGAACGTACCTACTAATTGTTTCCACCGATGCTGATTGATGAAAATGAGTTTACACAGTGGCAAGATCGGTTCCTGAACTTCATTGAACGTCAAAAGAATGGAAATGACTTGATGATCATTCTATCTGAAGGACCGTTTGAAAAACCCAAGTTGGCTTTTGGATTATATAAGCCTACTAAAGAATACACACATGATGAGTTGTCGGCATATCAAGCTGATCGTGATATTAAAGCAAATCTGATGCTAGCCTTGCCAAACTCTATATACAACAGGATTGATCGTTTCAAAACTCATCCTAATATGATGTGGCAACAACTTGAGAAGATTATGCTTGGTTCTTCGGTCGCAACTCAACTCAGGCATATGCGCTACATGAATAACTTTGAAGAATTCAAAGCCAAGGATGGGGAGCCACTGAAAGCTGTGTATGACCGATTTGTGTCGTGATCAATGATCTTAGGAAGATTAAAGTTGAAAAGACTGAGCTTGAGACAAATCTGAAGTTTCTCAACACATTGCAACCAGAATGGAATAAAACATGCCACAGATTGAGGAATGATGTCAGAATCTCTACAATGCAGATCCAAGAGATGTTCGAGATCTTACTGACTGATGAGAGCTTGGTGCTAGAGAAAAAGGCCAAACTGGATAAGAAAAACAAGAAATCAGTAGACCCGGTTGTACTCCTCACGAGCCAACTGGCTGAACAAGCATTGTCTGATAATGCTTATAACGGGTCAACTGATGACGATGGTGAGGCATTGCAGAAAGCAAAGATCCTTATCTCTCAGCATTACTAGAAAAAGTTCCAACCAAGATCGGGATCCAACACTTCTCGCTTCACTTCAGGTCCTAAAGTCAAAGTACCCGAGCCAAAGACTGCTGCCTGCTATAACTGTGGAAAGCCGGGCCACTTCTCAAAGGAATGTCGAGTGAAGAAGGTTAGGGACTCAACTTATTACAGAAAGAAACTAGAACTAGCTGAAAAGAGAGAGAACGGAACTGCTCTTCTTGCTGAAGAAGAATTCTGGCTGGATCATTCTGACGATGAAGCTGCAAACGTAGAGATCGCTCAAATGTGCTTAGTTGGAGATGCTCAGTCAGACGATTCTGATACTGATAAAGATGAGGTATATTCAGAATTTGATTACAATTTTATATCCTCTCAGATGAATATCATTATAACTGCTTTATCTGATTTGCGTTCATAGCTTTTATCTGAAAAGAATTTAAATTCTGAAAAGTCAGATTTGATTGACAAACTAAAAATTTCTTTGAAAGATGAAAAATCTATTTTGAAAAACACAAAAGACATATTTCAAAAGAAATTGGATGATTTGGAAAATTCAAATAAGACTTATCTTGAGTCTTTGACTGACATGACCAAATTAAAAGATGAATTTTTGGATAAAATAAATAAGTTAGAAGAAAAGCTTTATCGAAGAAACCAATCTGAACAAACAATTTTTATGAACAAACCGAGGAGTGAAGAAGCTTTAAAACAAAGGTGGGGACTTGGTTTTGACAATCCTCATTGTTTAAACAAAGTGATAAACGAAGTTCCTACTTTATATAAATACAATTATCTAACTCTTGCACACTATGCTCCTCAGTTCAAATTTCATTGGACTAGTGAAAAGCAAGTGTTATAACTCGAAAATGAGAAAAGGACAAATAACAAGAAAAAGGAAATTCCTTTTGTTTACACAAGCGAAAATGCAAAATATTTCCCTGAAAAATCAAGGAGAGGCAGAAGAATTTTAAATGATATATCTCCTATCAAATCTTCAATGTCTGATGATTTTATTGATCCTTATGCTCCTAATTCTGATAAGGAAAATATTTCTCCAATCATTTATGATTCTAAGAAATATATTTCTCCGTTAGTATTAGAAAGAAAAATCATCAATCTTGAAGATAAGATAGAAGATCAAAATATTTTAAAGTCAATTGAATCTGATATCATTCTTTCTTTTATGACTTCTAGTCTTTAAGAATTTTTTTTTTATCAAAAACCAGATTCTATTTCTAGCCTTTCTTCTGATTTTCACGAAAATAAAAAGGAAGTTTCCAATTTTAAAATCTTTTCTCAAAATAATTCTGACTCCGAAGCGAATTCAGATTTATTAGTTGATCATATTGGTTGCTTAGGTAAAATTATTTCTTCTGATTTAAATATTTCGTCTAAAATTCTTGATGATTCTTTTACGCTAAATGATCAGTATTATAAACCGAAGCGTAAAAGAAGATGGTCAAAGAAGTTAAAGAAACAAGATAAAGTTATTTCTGACAATTCTAATTCTTCCGATTCAATTCTTACAGATAGTACTTTGAGAGCTCGATCAAAGAAGCAGATCTGGAGAGCGAAGCGGACATCTACTGATTCTATGATTGATGAGGATAAATGTGTAGACAGACTTTATAAAAGTGATTCATTTGCTACATGTAATAAAATTTCAAAATATTCTATAAAGCAAATGATTCGAATTTCAAAACATGTCTCATGTTCTTCCTCGAATTCTAGTTCAGATGATTATGCTTTCTCTTCCTCTGATGATTCTGTTCATTCGTGTGATTATATCTCTCGTGCTTTAATTGTTAAATCTAACAAATTTATCCCCATACGAACTGCAACTAACAAACACGGGCCCAAATTCAAGTGGGTACCTAAGTCTAAATCTGATTCTAAGTTGCAGGCACCTCATGTTAAGGGGGAGTAAGAGAAAGAATGGTTTTTGAACACAACAGTTCAAAACCCGGTCTTAAATGTCAAGACTATGGCTTCTAAGTACTTCAGCTTAGAACCCGTGCTTCAAAGATGATGACTTCTAGACATGTTAGTCTAGGACTCGTTATTCAATGCTTTAAGCTTCTGACTAATGAGAAACTATGAGTACATCTATATTAATTTCCGCTGCATTTATCTTTGATAATGATGTTGTTCCAGTTTTCTCAATTGTTTTAAAAGAATCTGAGCTTTTCAATTCAACTCCTGAATTTGTTCAACCCAATTTTTACAAATGAGACACAATTTTTTTTTACATTGTGTGAAAGATGATATTATTGAATTATATTTTGTTTCAACTGAATATAAACTTGCCGATCAAATATTTCTATTTTTAAAATTTCGGCATGTTGTTTTAAAAGTTTAAACATTTACAAATTTTATTCTATAAAGTAAAAGTTTTACAATTTTCTTTCTTTTGAATAAAATGTGTGTCTAGGATAAATTTTCAAGTTGATTTGTTTATATTGAAGTTTTTATATGTTCAAATTTCAGTTCTAACAAAAGTCGAAAAGTCAGCAACATGTTTGTAGCTTTTGATATTGCTTTAAAGTTGTGTGATTCGGAATATTTATAGTTTACAATGCTTAGAAAACCTAAAAAGTCGGAATTTCGGATCGTAATGAAAATATGGGCTAAGCACTTAGACGTAAAACCTTGTGTTTGAGATGATTATTAAATTCTTATAAATCAGAAATCTCTAAGTTTAAAAGTTTGTACCTGTGACCTTTCTGGTTTGGGAAAGTAAGTTCTGTGAGATGCTTGTCATCTGGTCCCCTAAGGTCATTTGATATGGGAGTGATCGAACCCAAATCCTTTTATAGAATCAGATCGAAAGTCATGTTCTACTGGTATGAATGGGTTTAGGATATTTCGATGTAGCCTTTCTGATCTGGGAAAGTAAGTTCCAAGGGGTGCTTGACACCTAGTCCCCTAAGGCCAACTGGTCTGGGAGTGGCTGACCCAAATCCTGCAATAGGGTTAGATAGAAAGTTACGTTTACGTCATGTTCTTTACTTAATAAACTTTTTGATTAAAAAGATGCCAAAAGTGCACAAGCTTAAAAGATGCCAAAAAGCACACTCATGTAAAGATGCCATAGTACACAACGCTAAAAGATGCCAATGAGCACACATCTCATGATACTTGGTTATATATTTCTGAGTTGCGATAAACCTGTAAATTTGTGAAAGTCTGAATTTTTGATGGCTTAGTGTGATTACATGCAAAGTTCTCTATTATATTTTTAGAATTGCATTTTCTTGAAGCTAATCGAAGTTCACATGCGAGCACACTGAATAGATTGATGAAAGTTTTTGAAACTGAACATGTCTTAACTTGATATGCAATAAAACTTGTTTCTGTATCCAAACAAATACATTTGATTTCATCTGATGGATTTTATTGTGATATTTTACTCAGTAGAATTTTATTTGTTTCTGTTTAAATTTTTTATATATTTAGTCGTTTCAAAATACATATTCAGTATATTTTTCTTTCTACATTGATGTTTACATTCATTGTGTTCTCATATCCTTTTAAATAGGTTTGAGCATTATTCAAGGGGGAGTGAAAAATGAGAATTTTCTTAATGATCATATCTGTTTTTGAGGGGGAGTATCTGATTCTCTATATGAATGCTAACTTGAATTGTCAAATTTAGTGCATTTGTGTAGGGGGAGTCAAAGAGCTCAACAGGTAAAAAAATTTCAGACTTCAAGTCAAATTTGCGCCACCTTGGTGTAACGCAAACCTCACTTTGCGCGACCTTGGTGTAACGCAAACCTCACTTTGCACCACCTTGGTGTAACGCAAACCTCACTTTGCGCAACCTTGGTGTAACACAAACCTTACTTTGCGCCACCAATGGTTAGCGCAAACCTTCCTGTTTTCTCCGTTTCTTTGTTTTTGCAGATCTTACACTGTCTCGTCTCCAACATTTACATGACCAAGTTTATCAAGATCATCAAGGTCATGAGGGGGAGAAATCAGAGAAGTCAAGGAGAAGTTAAAGCGACAAAGAGCTCAAACGTTTATCTGCTGATCAAGATTCGCTCAAAGATTCTATTCTCTTAGCCATTTTAATTCTTTTGTTGTTCCTGCTCCGACCACCACAGTTCATTCAAGGTCTTTCAAAAGAGGTGTGTCGTTTAGAGCACAAGCTACTGGTCCAGACTTGTCAAAGGCAGCAAAGACAAATCAAACTGAAAGATGCTGAAAAGAATTTTTCTTTTAAAAGTCAGATTGCTTCATAAAGTCGCTTTTATGGTCCGTGCTGATTTAGAAGTTGAATTTTGAAGACCAAAGCGCCAATGATTACTAAGGGGGAGATTGTTAAGTCTGATTTTATAGTAATCATTGTATTTATAGGCTTGGTCAAATACTGTGTTTAGAGTCTTATTCTGTGTTGTATTGTCCAAGGGTATTTAAGTCCCTTTGGTCTTGTTTGTTTGTAACACATTCACGCATACTTTCAATATCAATCACTTTGCGCTTCAAAGCTTTCTCTCTCTACTTTCTTTCTCTAGAGAGATTTAGTGATTCTTGGACTCACAAAGACATCTATTTTTGGTGTGATGTGCTAGTATGTTTACAAATGTAGCAACTTGCTCTTCAATTGTCACATTACCATCATCTAATAAGCCACCACGAGTTTTTAGCAACTCACATAAAATAGCAAATGCATTCCTATCCATACGCAACTCATTTACAAAAACAATGTCACTTTCATGTGTGATGCGTTGGATTTCTATTGATCTAATTTGAAATCTAGTGAAGGTTCTTTGTCTTAAAGTTCTCCTTTCCGTATGTCTTTGTTCATATTCAACTAACCATTTCGCAACATTCGCCAAAACTAAGAGCGAGTGGATGTAAGCCTTCATCACTTTAATAACTATAATTAGATGGTTATCATCCATGTCTACACAAACAAAACAAACAATTATATTGAATCATGTAAAACAAAAAGAGTTTGTAACTAAAAAGGTATAAAGTTATAAACAAAACAAACAATCAAATTATATATAAAAGAGATAAAAAAACCCATAAAATAAGTGTACTATGATGTCAAACCAGAAAATTGATGTCAAACCAAAAAATCAGTTTACTGTGTCAAACCAGAAAATTGATGTCAAACCAGAAAATCAGTTTAGTGAGATGCATATAGACAATTACACGACTCTATACCAGAAAATTGAATAAAATTGAAATGAAAGATTGAGATGCATACATGATATCACTCCAAGCAAATATAATAAAAACAAAAAATCAAGCAAATCCAAGTACCAACAGCAGCAAATCGAAGCACCAACATCAGCAAATCGAACAAATCAAACAAGTAGCAAAAAAATTTTGATTTTCGAACAAGCCAAGCAGATACGAACTTGTTGATTTAGAAGAAAGTTCCACCAAAAACGAGGAGAAGAACCAGTTGATTTTCGAACCTGAGAAAATGATAGAAAGATGTGAGTTTCGATCGAAAGATGTGAAGAAAGATGAGAAAGATGTGAGGTTTCACCAGAACCTGGTTCAACAGATCCTGTTGATTTTCGATCGAGAAGATGAGTTTCAACAGAACCTGTTGATTTCGAACCTGTGATTTCGATCGAGAAATCGAAAATCAACAGAACCTGTTTAAATAGAACCTGTTTAAGAAAACGATGAGAAGAAAGATGTTTACCTATGATTTCGATCGAGAAGATGTGATTCTACAGAACCTGTTGATTTTCGATCGAGAAGATTAGTTTACAACAACCTGTTTAAGAAAAAAGATTAGCAATTTCGAACTTGTGATTTCGATCGTTTTGGTTTGATTCGAACTTGTGATTTCGAACCTGTGATTTCGATCGAGAAATCGAAAATCAACAGAACCTGTTTAAGAAAACGATGAGAAGAATGATGAGAAATCGGTCAAAGGTATCCCCAAGTCGGAATTCCGTCAAAGACCAAGAAGTATCCATTCTTAACACAAAGAAACCGCTGGAGTGGGGGATTGTCCTGTCCTCCTCACTGACCCCAAAGAAGGTGGCTCTGCCACTAAGCAGGCCGACAAAGAGGGCACCAAATGCCCAAACAAGACAAGAACCAACTATATGCTTATTCTTTTTTTTAGATCTATCCTGAATGACTCCTAAACTAAAGGTTTTCATTATCGATCGGTTTGCATCTATGGTCAATCAAGTGGTTCGCGGATCCATTCTTCTTACTTCACCGAATAGTAACCACCAGAAGATGGAGTCTTTAACTACCTCTATGAACTGCCTCATAGCTCTTTCTCTTTTTATCTTTTGAGAATTGTATGTAACTACAGTTCTTTATGGGCTGGGGATTCGAACATGTGATTTCGATCGGTTTGGTTTGATTCGAACCTGTGATTTCGATCGGTTTGGTTTGATTTGAACCTGTGATTTCGATCGAATAGATGAGCAATTTCACGAGAAGACGAGAGAGATGGAGCCGCCAAGCAACAATTTCACGATGAGGGATGTGAAAGTTGGAGGCGTGCGTCTAGGTTTAATTTTTGAGGGGTAAAGTGGTAAAAAAACAACCTTGTTCCATCTAGTTCTAGGGGGGAAGGGTGAACTCACGTATCCCATGCTTGTTCTAGCGTGTTCCAGCATGTTCCACATTAGGATGCGCCAAACGTGGGACAAGTTTGTCCTGTTCTGTCCTGTTCCACCCTGTTCTGCGTACCAAACGCACCCTAAAAGTCACTTGTTGGTCTTGATCTCTCATGGTGAGTTCACCCTTTTAGACATATATTAAAGTTCTCCCTGTTGCTAGGAATGGTCTTCCTAAAATAATGGGAATGTCTTTGTCTGCTTCAAAATATAAGATGATAAAGTCCTCAGGAAAAATAAATTTATCAACTTGGACTAGGACATCCTCAATATTACCTTTAGGCCAAGCTATGGACTTATCTGCTAATAAGAGTGAAACAGTGGTGGGTCAAGCCTCACCTATGCCTAAAGTGTTGAAAACAAATAAAGGCATAAGATTTATGCTAGCACCTAAGTCACATAGGGCTTTTCCTACTTCTTTTCCTCCTATGGAACATGAGATTGTGAAAGTCCCTGGATCTTTTAGTTTTGGAGGGATTTTGCTAGACAACATAACACTGCACTCTTCAGTCAGAGCTACAGTCTCATACTCATTCTACTTTTTCTTTTTGCTTAATATGTCTTTCAAAAACTTTGCATAATTTGGCATTTGTTCAATGGCTTCTACCAGCGGTATGTTGATATGCAACTGTTTAAAAACATCAAAACTTTTTGAATTGCAGTTCATCCCTTTGATTCCTCAATCTTTGGGGATAAGGAATATAGAGAGGAACCGGAGTAGGAGATGTAGTCTTTTGAGGAGTATGTTCTAGAATTGTTGGTGATATTTTGTCTACCTTAGTGTTATCAAGAACTTTGGGACTGTCACTAGCTTGTGACACATCCACAACAGTCTGTTCATTTGTCTTTTGATCTTTCTTGGTTTCATTTGGGAATAATTTTGGAAAGTCTGTCCTTTTTGGAATGGGTGTGGTATCAATGGGCCCAACAGTGTTTTCGAGACCAATACTTACACTGGATTGAGCAGAATCTGAAACTGTGTTTTTCTTTTCAGGCTCTGCTTTGTTTGTCTTTTTTAAATCCTTTTGAACATTCGGGCAAATCATGTCCACTTCTCAAAGTTACAGCCTTCACATGATTTTTTCCAATTCTCTGAGGTATTTCTGTATCACTTGGGAGAGAACCTGAAGGACGTTTTCTTAATTCTAAAGACATTTGACCCATTTGGGTCTCCAGATTTTTAATTGATGCCTGTGTTTGGGTCATGAACCCTTTCATCATTGCTTCCAAAGAAGTGGATGAGTCGGCATGTTGGTTTGACTTTTGTTGAAAACCAGGTGGATGATTCTGAAAATTTGCATGTTGATTATTTTGAGGCATGTGATGAGATTGTTGGTGAAAGTTTGCTTGTCCTTGCAATTTTTGTGGTGGTGGATTTTGAGCAGGACTGTGCCAAGAAAAATTTAAATGATTTCTCCACTCAGGATTGTAAGTTTGAGAAAAAAGTCTACCCTTATTATTACTGCTGACATAATTAACACTCTCGGGATTTCCAGGACAATGTTCAAAATGATGGCCCTCTCTGCAATAGGTATGTTGTATAAATTGCACAGTAGGTGTAGGTGCTACAGTATTAACCTGCACAACATTAAGATTTTTAATTAAAGATGCCATGTCGACCAACTGTGAAGATAATAGTGCATAGGCATCTATGTCTTGTACCCCTGCTGCTTTTCTAGGTAATGCACGTGGATCAACCAATTGACCATTGTTGTTGGAAATTCTTTCAAGGATTTCATATCCTTCATCATAGGTACAAGTTGTGAAAGCTCCCTATGCAGTAACATCGAGCATTTGTTTAGTAGTGGTATTTAAACTACTGTAAAACGTCTCTAGCTGTATGTAGTACGGTATGTCATGATGAGGGCACTTTCTCAATAGCTCCTTGTACCTATCCCATGCATCAGGAATTGCTTTATCCTCCATTTGTCTAAAAGTGGATATTTCATTTCTGTACTTAACATTCCTCGTGGGTGGAAAATATTTTTTTAAAAACTTTTCTGCCATTGTGTCCATGTTATTATAGAATCTGGTTTCAACGAGTTGTACCAAAACCTTGCTCTATCTCTTAGCGAGTATGGAAAAAGTTTTAAGTTTAGAGCATCGTCTTGTACAACAGACAATTAAAAGAATCTGTAATTTCCATGAAAGACCGGAGGTGAGAATGAGGATCTTCAGATGGTAAACCAGCGTACTCACCGTTAGTTTGTAACATCTGAAACATTATTGGTTTTGGTTCAAAATAGTGGGTTTGCAGTGTTGGTTTAAGAATTCCTGAATGTAACTGGGTTAAAACAAGAACAACATAAGACATAATACCACCATCTTTGGAATTTGCCAACCGAAAAATGTTTTGTTCCTCATCATCAACATTTACTATTCGTTGTTCATTTCGATTTTCTTGCTCATTAAAATCTTCACGATCATTTGGATCTTCTCGATCGTTTTGATTTACTCGATTATTTCCATGCCCATTTAGATTTACCTCGGGGATTTGTTCCTCATCCGTCATATATTCACGTTCAGACATTTCGGGAGAATTTAAAACTAAATTAGCGTTTTGGATTCTTCTTCGTTGTGTAATGTCCGTTCAATATCGGGATCAAATTGGAAAATTTCACCGTGTGACAACGTTGGCTTGCACTATATATATATAAATATAATTTTTTTACTTTTTTTTCAAATAGATGGTAGAAATACTTGCTTTTATAAATTTTACTTAAAAAGAAAAACTTATGGCCTGCTTCCCCGGCAACAACGCCTAAAACTTGTTGCGGTTTTTAGTGTTTACACCTTTTTAAAATGCAAATAAATAGATTTCGACGCAAGTATACATCTCAATCTACTACCGTTTGTAACAAGTAATAGTGGTACTAAGTACCGAATATCGATCCCATAGGGAAGCTTGGAAAAGTTCTTTTTGAAAGTCGAGTCTGTAAAAGCGAGTCTCAGATGACGAATTCGAAAAATCGTTTGCTTGGGGTTTTTGAGTAGCAAATACTGAAAAGTTAATTATAAAAGAAGCGCAGGGTATAAAGATTTGTTGGGACAAATTTAATAATTGAATAAAAGACGAGACCGCATTCCATCGTTATCTGAAAGTCGATATTTTATGTAACTTCGAGAAGCCGTCGTACATTGAACCAGTTGTCAAGTGATTAATTGTAGTCAGACATAAAATATAACTTTAATTTAAATAACATTGGACGATCATGCGATACGGTACATCTTTTATTCTTTTATCGGTCTCGGTCCCAACTTTACTTTATACCCCAAACTGAGATGATTAGCCCATCATCATTTTAGTTCCTAATTTTAAAGATTGTAAAATCAATTAAAAGAAGAAGGAAAGTACGTCAACTATTCACTATTAATTTCACTTGAAAAATCGTTACGTGTTGCGCGAGTAACCAAAGCTTTTAGTTAAACGAGAAAAGTTAAATCATCTGAGAAAGACAACTATGTTAAATGACGAACACTAAAACTACAAGAATTTAAATTTCGTTAACTGAATGATGTTTAAACTAAGATGAGAATTATAAAACTAAAATGCACTAATGAAATTGTAACCGTTTATGGAAAGTCTTGTTTTAAATGTGAATTTACTATTTAAATTACTTTGAGAGTCCTGGCGTTTTTAAAGATTCTAACAATTGTCAACGTAACTAATGTAATATGCGGGAGGGTTTTTATAACTTTGGGAGCACAAAACGATTTTAATAACTACAACAAACCGTGAACCAAAAAGGTTTGGGAATCCGAAATGATTAATCGGACTTCCGGTTTGTAATAGAACTAAAATCATAAGTGAAAACCAAATAAAAACCATAATCAATCGAACCGAACGAGATGAGTAGAAGTAGCAAGAATGTAACAAGAGGTTAACGTACCAATGTTTGAAATAGCAAAGGAACCATATATTAGTTTAATCCAAAAGATGAGAAAGTTTGACTAATGAGCTTGAGCTTGATGAAGCTTAAGGAAGCTCACGGCTCACTTATCAAACCCTCCAAAATGAGATACTAAGTTGGTGTTTCTATTACAACCTCATGAACCAATGAAACAAAGTAAGCAAGTGATGGATGGATGATGGATGCCTCTAATTAGCAACTAAGCACCCCTATTTATAAGTTTGATTCAAGCTTGGGGTTCAAGCCAAACATGGGGGTCCAAAAGATTACAAAAAAAAAAAAAAATCCCACAAAAGTGTCATCCAAAACCATGAAATTTTCGGCCCAAGTATGTGGTAGCCGAAACCCAAGAAAATTAGCCAATCGTCTTCACAAAAATCGGGTTTTAACGCCAAGTATAGTTACGCCTATGAAGTTGGCCCAAAAAGTTGGAAGTCCACGATGTAAGCCCAAACCGCATCTCGATTATATTGGACTACAACGGCCTTTCTCCTCCCCTAAAACATGTAAATATAAAGAAATAATATTTTTGTCGTATTTTCCGTGTAAAAGTGATTTATTTAAAACCAAAAGTGATAAACATTAATCTAAATAATAAAGCCGTAAAAACAAATTAAAAAACGCAATGGGAGAACGAAAATCAACACAAAATTATAAAAAGAGGGCTAAAAATAGGGTAAATAAAATGACCCTATCACCCGACGAGAATGGCAGGGGCATATTCGCAGTGGCATTGTCGCACAAAAACTCTCGGCTCGGTACATATAAGGAGAGTATGCTCGACGAGAATGCCAAGGGTATACTCGCAAGTCATAGTCGCGCTCGGAGGCTGGGCTTCGGTACATCTTGGGCGAGTATGCCCCGCAAGAATGCCAAGGGCATACTCGCGTGTCATAGTCGCCGTCGGACATTTTTGCTTAAATGCTCAGATCTAAATTCTTGGAGACAAATTGGGTCTTTTACTGATTTCTTAAATACGATTTCTCTTTCTCCCAAAGGCGATTTTTAACCTCTTATCATCATATCTCCTCATTGAGAGTTATTGCATTTCTAGGGTTCTACAACCATTTATTGCAAGATCTAAGGGTTCTCTAAGCTTAATCTCCTTCTACTCTCCACTAGGGTTTTCTCTATTTAAGGGGTTTCTTTTACAAACATATTTGGTGAGTTCATATTTTATGTTTTCCTTTCATCATAATTGTGTTATAGAAATGTTAATCATTATGTGAGTTGTATGTGATGGTAGCTTGAAGTTTTGACCTAAAATGAAGATTTAGGGTTTTTGATGAATATTTAACCTAAAATAAATATTATAGATTTTGAGAATGATATGATTGAAAATGATTTCTAGACTTGAGCATATGAGGTGTTTGGCTCGCCTATGTGTTTGTACATGTGATAAATTTATATGGTCGTAAAATGGATGTATTGGATTACCATGATAGCTATTTTGGGATTCATGAGTATCAAGTGTGCATATATGCACGTAGAGCATGTCAGGTGATAATATTGTGATGAGTTTTAATTATGTGGATATGGAATATCTTTGTGTTACAATGTCATGGATTGCTTTAACTATGTGAAAATGAGCTTATGAGTTATTGAGCCCAAACTCCTTATGCATGAGGATTTGGAAGAGCTCCATATTGGTTTTGAGTATGTCCATTTTTGGACTCTAAGGAGTAGATACTAAAGGACCATGAATCCTTGAGGTGGAACTCGTCTAGCTTGGGTAGGCATTAAGGTTCAATGAGTATTTTAGGTGTAACTCTTTGGTGTAACTCGTCTACTTTCTCTCACTAGATTTAGAACGATCTTGGTTTATCAGTATATGTGGAGGTTTGAGGTGATGCCGAAGCGATATGTGCACTAAAACAAGGAACCTGAGGTGTAGTCCCAATAACATCATTAGGTGACTCCATTCACATGTTCTCGTCACTTTGATGGAAATGGGTCTTCCCCGTAAATCAAGAGTTGTATCTTGTGTATATGTTCAAGTGTGGAACATCATGTGGAAATGAGATATGTGGTAATGTACTTCTATTGCGGAGCGGCTAATATTGTATTGTGCATTAATGTCACTCCAATAAAAATACATGTACTTTCGTGTTTGATCTCACTAAGCTCCTAGCCTAATAGTTGTTGTGTGTATATGGTCCACAGATCCCACAAGTGGCGGGTCTAGGACAGCTTGAGATGCCGACCGGTGCAATTAGAAGCACCTAAGGAATCGAGCTTTTGGGGACCTTTTGTGGAGAGCAGTTCTTTTGGAGACATAGTGACACCAATTTTAATCTAGTCGTTAATTAACTAGATTAAGTAGAATGTTATTCATATGTCTTATTTGATTGACAATTTTGGTTGTACAAACTTCCCTGTTTTGGATTAAAGTGGTTTATAACAATTGGGAGTTTTATGTTATTTACGTTAGAGTTACCCTATTTTGATGTTTAAATTTTAGGGTGTTACAAGGGAGCACTATTATGGCCATGCACTCGTCCTTTGAATTTTCTACATATCCCAAGTTTCATAGACACCTACAAAGGCAAAACGTTTCAAATATCGTCGTTCAACAAAAATCAAATGAACTAGTGTTATACTCGTCCGTTGATCGGGTATATGACATGTTTGTAATCTAGATTCAATTATTTAAAGTGATCAGTCTTTAACTAACACAGTTATTTGGGTGTTTCACATACCTTTTCTTGGATTCAACGACCGACCACCTAATGGTGAACAATTTTGTCTTGTGTCTGGGATTGGCCTCCACCTCATTCCCTCGCCTTATCGATCCACTCGCTCGGCCAGTAAATGTCGATCTTGACATTTGGACCAATTACCAAGTATATTTGCATAAGAAAAGAAACAGTGAAAACAATATTATGATCTTTGAATTATAAACCAAATACTCTCTACGTCACAAAATAAGTGTCCACGTTTCTATTTTAGCTTATCTTAAAATAGGTCTCCACTTTTAGTGTCTACTTTCCAATTCTACCATTGATTATGAGATTGAAAAATTCAGTACTTCCTCTACTACGAAGGATAAAATTCTTAGTTATTACTTAACTAAGAATTGTAATTATTACAAAACTTTAAAATTGTTTGTTTTTTTCAGTGTGGCCATTGATTTTAGAATGGAGGGAACCTTATTTGGAACTGTCTTGTAACAAAACCTTATTTTTTTAAGGCATTCAAAGCCCAAGTTAGCAGCCGAAATGAATGATCAAATTGTGTTCCCTGATTTGTGCATCGTCCCAAACCCAATATGCATTGTTGGAAAGGCCATTTGAATCTAAGATACAAAATACAATATAGGGAAGGAGCGATAAAGCATTGAACAGGGGAGAAGGAAAAGGAGAAGATAGTAGTGAGTCGAAGTCTGGATCCAATAACCGTAAAATAATTAGTTTAAACGGTCCAGATTAAATATCCAAATAATTTAAACGGTCCAGATTAATTTTAGAGGTGGTTGACGATTTTTAGACTCTGGGTCAATATAATATATAATCTATAAAGTACATGTCGTTATTAGACATTTCCTGTTGTAACACTACCATAATAACAAATTCTTGCACAAAACTTGGTGGACATCTCTAAACCACAAATTCACCGAAGAAGTTGCATTGAAATACAGAAGCAATAAAGTAGGCTTTTGTCACTAACCATTAGAGAGTAAAGCTATATCTAATGTGATTTAAAATGGCCAACCACCAGCTCCTACACTAACCTTCAAATTCGAATATGCAATATTTCAACATCAAACATACCAAGAATACATCCACAGCCTCCAACTCCTCCCAAAGCATAAACACCATTTGTGCCTTCTCCACCGTCTTCGGCCGCCCCGTAAGGCCTTTTGCCACAATTACATCACAAACTTCCTTGGCATACCTACACCAATACATAATATCAATCTTCAAACACGATGCCGTTCAATATGCCCTACACATTAGTTTAGAGTTAATAGTACTTCCTCCATTTTGCAATTACAGTCTGCATTCTAAGTTCAAGAATGAAAACTTTATCTCCCTTTAACATAGATCCTGTGGGGCATCCAAACCAGCAACAAATTGATCGGTAAGAGTCAACACTTTTAACTTAACTTACCCGATAAGATTTTAGTCCATTTTTAAAACAACATTGTAAGCTAAACTAACACCACAGTCCACAACAGAATGATAAAAGTCACTGTAGAGGAGAGAGTTCGTGCGAGAGAATTCAGATTTCAGGCGTGAGGGGTTGAATGGGCCAAGAGAGTTGGGATGGGCAGCTATAAGGGTTAAAATGAATTTGAAAGGTGGAGATTAAAAATTGGGTGAATTTTAACGGTCACAAGTGCTTTGATCACGCTTGAATTCGAAGACAAACCTTTTAAACTTATATTCAAAAGAAAGAAAGAAAAAAAAACTTATTGCCAGGAACATTATCTATCCTTTGATTGTTTTAGTTATGTTTGACATATATAACTCATTACAGAATTGCATAATGACGGAAGTGAAATGTTGAATTCATTATACATAAAATCTTATATTTTGGACGGGACTTTTTTGATAAGTTCACGCCTCAAAAGTTTCCCTGCAGCCGATTTCGGAACGCTGTTAACGAACGTCACCCGCCTCAATCTTTTATAAGGTGCAACCTACATCATTTACGTTCCGGTGAGTAGTTTGTTTTCAGAAAAATGATCATCAAATAATACAAATCTTAACCTGTTCTGCCATAAATTTCTTAACATATTCTTCTGTAACAACCCAATTTTTCATACCAAAATATAACATAACATAAGTCTGAAACCAAAGGTTACATCCTTCAAAACAACCATATAACATATCTGAATTCTTAACTACAACCGAGAGATTTCTAAAATAACGGTAAAAGAATTGAACTAAGTTTTCGCTCTAGGCTGGTAACAGCTCCAAACCTTCTCCTTTCCTTTTCCAGATGCTATACGATCACCTTTCCCTGAAAATGGGTTTTTAAGTTTGAAAACGAGGGTTAGACCGTAAGGTGTAGTGAATTCCTGACAAACTTTAATAATTCACAAAAATACAGTTGCAACGGTTGGTAATAAATAACAATTTCCCAACATAAAAGCAATGCAACAATTTAATAAAGTCAATTCTTATACAACATCCCAACAGGGTGACACAATGATCTGTTGTGTCCCAAGTTACCTTTACCTTGCACATCTACGATCGGGGCCCAAGCAGACTCCCCGCTCACACCGGGGCCCAAGCAGACTCCCCGTCCACATGTGAGGGAAACAAATTCCGCATACATAGGTGGTGTGAGTTTTTCCCATAATTGCCACAAGTCCAACATTTCCCGTATCGATGCATTTAATGCAAAGAATCATTTACATAAATTCATATTAATCAACTAATTAACGAACATATCTTGAAAACATAACATTAGTCATCAATAAAACCTCATGCGTCCTAAATTTTAGTTCAAAAATATTTATAAACAGTTATGAGGTTGAGGGTCAGAAACTCACCTGACTGAACTGTTGCTCACTTAGTTAAGGACAACTTCCCTATAAATTAATAACGAAAGAATAAAGAGGTTATCCACAGAAGTGACTTAGAACAAATACAGACGCAACCTAAACATCCTAAGTGCCCAAACTCTACTCGACTGATCCCTATTTCTGACCGAAATCTCTCTCACGCCCGGACCTCAAGCGCTGACCGGGGTATACACTCGACCGACTCCCCCCCATGTGCCGACCGGGTCTCGGCTTGACCGACCCCATGCGCCGACCGGGGCGCCGACCGAATCCCCGGACTGAGCATCGACCGGGACGTCCCCGGTCCCCGGGTTGAACATCGACCGGACCCGAAGTGCGAATCGCGATAACCAGATCCCACAGACCAACAACTCGCTAAAACCAAACTTAATCCAAATTTCAATCATCCCAAGACTAATTACATAAGAGATTAAAGCTAGACATCAACATTTACCAAGCAAACTACATCCAATAATCTGATTTTAAATCCCCAAATCGAGATACCATCTCCTTAGATCCAAGGTTAATAAAAAAATACAATACAGACCCATTTCCTTATCAGTTTCCAATTTGCAAGAACTTCCATCTAAACATGTATTTTGCAATTCATCGAAGAGAAAAAAAAAAGAATAGAGAGTAGTTACCTTCCAAACGAGAGTCTCCCAAGATCGATTCCTTCTTCCATTTCTCCCAAATTCCCAAATTTAGCTTAACTCTTGCTCTCTCTCTCTCCTCTTTCTCGGCCGCCAACCATGAGGAAGAAAATGTGAAAAAGGGTTTAGGGTAAAGTGCATCCAAGACAATAACTTTTGCCACTTGCCCCAAAAAGGCCCTCTTAAATTAACTTAATTTACCAAATAACCACCACTTTCAACAAAAGGAATAAATGTACAAATTTGGTCCTTACAAATCTCCCCCTCTTAAAAGGATTCCGTCCCCGGAATCTCTTCTTCCAACAATTGAGGATACTTGGCTCGCATTTCCGATTCGACTTGCCAGGTGGCATTCCGACCTTTATGGAAATGCCACTGAACTTTTACCAAACATAACTTCCTGATTAAAATAGCAAAGTATATTTGCAACCTATCAGATCGGCCACACCAGATGTTATCCACTTAGTCCACTTACTTGGACTCACGGTTTTAAAACGTGATGAAATTCGGGGTTTCACACACAACCTCATCTTCATAAAAGAAAGAACTTTATTGAGGTTAATGCCACAATAATAAGAATCCTTATCTAAGAACAACCACTCACTTGCCAAACTAACACAGAGTCATTCTCGGACTTCATCCCACAGGTTAATGATAAGAATCCCTTTTATTAAGCGACACCATTTCTTAATACACCCATAATCATGACTTGTGCTCAGCGCTAATAACACCCTGACATATAACACAAAATCTTTCACTAACACTTTGATGATAACCAATTTATCTGCACTATACTCATTCGACCAAAATATTCATTGCCCGATAAGTCCGCCGACAAGTTGAGCCAACCCCGAACACAAAACATAATACCACTGAACCCAACTATAACCCATGACTTTCCAATTTAAATCCGGTTGCACTTGTCCTACAAAAGGATCGATACTTCCCTACAGAACCTGTTAAATTTGCCCGACATTAAACACAAGACTCACTCGGAATGTTCATCGCACTACTACTTGCTCACATCCGCTGATCTTTCCCTCCTAGCATCTCGTTCAACCACCTTTACCATGTCTTCCAAGAACATAGAATACACACACTCTCAAAGAAAGACTGACTAACAGGTGCAAGCTTTAGACCAATCACATGGATTTTTCAACACCTTAACTATAACATACACAATAGCTCTTTTCCTCGTATCCTCACGAGGAGTTCATATACACGACAAATGACGACTTTTAAACATACTCCACCTTCTTCCGTTTTACCAAACGAATTTTCTCACTTTCGGTTTACTCACTTATTAAGACATGCCCTCTTCACCTTCTCACGCTAACTTGTAGCACTGATTCCCCTCATTTACATACACGGTTTCGCCATAATTTTCACTCGAGACATTCGTTTGGGTCATCACGAAACAATACACATTACTCGAAATATCATTCATCCCTCACTCTCCAAACAGAGTCGACCTATCCACAGGGACTCCTTTACACCCAAGGAATACTTCACATCCTCATACACACTTCAAATCTACAACAGAGCATCAAACTTAATCGAGTAGGACATTCTCCTCAACATTCGATTGGAATAAGAGACACTCACCTGAAACTTAACACGACCGAGGAGAATACGGATTCCTCTTTTAGGTGGTTGCCAAATACTACTTACTCTTATTGATCCCAAATTATAAATAATGTAACATCCATATCAACCTACTTGCCCCCTTTGAATCTCTCCAAAAATCTCTAAACAAGGATTTACACTTCCGCTTATCCCACATTACAACAAAATTTCACCACGCAACATAACGACAACCCATTACCACATTGATGACTTACACGACTGCCTTGGTGTAACATGCCACTAATTTGCCACACAACTAGTACATCGCGCTAACACATCATAACATAATCCTCCTGATCCTCTTTGCATACCTATCAAATATCATCTTATTCATACCACCAACTACACAATTACCTTGAAGCAAGGTCATCACGGCTTCATCTTCTCAAATTCAAATAACCATGAATCATGATCACCCTATTCACTCAAATACGTTCGGGATTCTTGGTAGCTCATCGTGATCTTCAAGAACCAGTTCCTAATAGTCCAGGAGGGTAAGACGTCCTCCAGTGCTGATCGACCTAATTGATGTGCACTCACTTCGCCTGTGCTAAATACTTCTTTCCCATATCGATAACCAAGCCTCATAAGGAATCACCTATTCAAACTAGCGATCCCTTGCTTTCCAGCACTCATCTCATGCAATCCAGCCTAAAACAAGTATACATTTCTCCCAAAGGACCCCTTATAACCTTGGGAAAAAAATAGCCACACTAGGAATACTCCTCAAATTTTCAGTGATATATCGAATGGTCGTTGACTTGGATATTAACCAATAGCAGGTGATGATTCAACAATTCCCCAACAAACGAGGATTCTCAATGGAATCTACTTCTCCCATCACGTCGCAAATCCCTTTATACCTCCCAGTCCTCGCTTGAAGAAGGCACCAGACTCACTTGATACGTAGTCTTATTACAAGACCATCACAATACTCAGGTTCAACGTCGATAACCTCTCATCAAATTACTACAATGCTACTTATTATAATGTTGCTACTAGAAGAATCTTAACAACTTCGTGATTCACTCCAGACATAATCACTCCCAGACTATCACATCCCCAAATTACCGACCCAAAAGTCTATGCTACCACCATAGGAACGTTACCCAATACAACATCTGAGATTTTCATTATTCACCACCCTTATCCAACGGAAACACTAGAATCATAGCTCGCCTATAAACGGCTCAACCGACAATTTCAACTCTTGAAACATTTCCTTAGCTTTAATGGTAATATCCTCCATGACCTAGCGAGTTCATAGCCGTCATGCATGATGACACAATGATTGAGATGGTTTTACACTTCAAGGAAAATTAAGAGTACGACACCATGAAATAAACTCGTGTATGCAAAAAGGCAATTCACCATGGTTAAATAGTCAAGCACAAGAATGTCAATGATTCTTCCCACACTACCCCGTAAAAACAATATCACACTGATCATCCAAGCCAATATTGATGATAACAAAAATATATGCAATAAAACTCTTTTAGGCGACTTGAAAAGTTCTGAGCATAAATTCTTACCCTGTGTGAGTCAATCGACTCTCACATTCGTAGATGTGACAATGACATGTCCAAACAGATTTTTGTTATGAAAACTATGTGATCAAGAGTTGTCATGACCGTCACAATAAAATTATCTCGACAAGAAAGGATGAAACAACTCACCAATTATTGAATCCAAAATTTCTATTTTGCAACATAAATATTTTTCCAAAACATAGACTTCACGTTTGCATACATTGTACTAGCTTTCAAAACAATAGACTCAACGTACACATGAATATATATATATATATATATATATATATATATATATTTATGCAGCGACTTATGCAGCCCCTTTAGAGCACCATGTATGAAACTCATTTTTTTTTCATTGAAGGCTATTCACTCTAACAGTCAACCGTTTGCATTCGCAACTAGTCTCACTAATACCCTGCTTTTGACTAGAAGGTCGGGTTTCTCCCTCTTGTAACAATTTATGATACAAGTTCTTCCCTGTATACCCGCTTAAACCACTACATCACTTCCATTCCGATCGTAGGTTTTCCAAGTACTCGGTTCCGAACCTTGAGCTGTAAAGATTTACAACGACCATTTTCCTCTATTATCTTCTTACTCCATACTTCATAATCACACCGCTACTTTTCTCACACGTTCAAGCCTTTCCACTGCTTAATTGACGAGTCAAGGACTTATTGCCTATTCCCGATCTTGAATTGAGGCATATAAGATCCAAACACACCTCCTCCTCTATACTAAATAATTGGTATAACCAACCCCAGAATAAAGTCCCACCAGAAATTTATAGCATATAGTTACATACGGTGTTTCTCTATAGAACCCTAAAAGTTCCACTTTTAATTGGTCCACTGGCATAACGACACAACTCCTTCATAAAGGTATCAAAGATTACCCCAAAACATCCTTACCCAACACACCAAACCTTGCCAATGACTTGCAAGATTAGAGTTTAATCCATACTACTACATTCAACGATCATCTCTATATAACGAAAACCGATAAGACCTCAAAAGCATACATTCTATCAAGACTCCGCGTGATAAGGTTATTTAAGCACTTACATGTACCTGTAAATTTGCAATTACACTAGCCAGGTGTAATCCCAAATTTACCTTACATGACCGTTCTTGATACCTTATCATTAGTGTACTTAGAGTGAACTTTCCCAGACATCCTAGCTCTCGGTTGAATTTCCTAAGTCCTCAGTTTAAGTCTAGGCCCATCCGGTCACCTAAATCCCTTAAACTACGGCTCTGATACCAAATGTAACAACCCAATTTTTCATACCAAAATATAACATAACATAAGTCTGAAACCAAAGGTTACATCCTTCAAAACAATCATATAACATATCTGAATTCTTAACTACAACCGAGAGATTTCTAAAATAACGGTAAAAGAATTGAACTAAGTTTTCGCTCTAGGCTGGTAACAGCTCTAAACCTTCTCCTTTCCTTTTCCAGATGCTATATGATCACCTTTCCCTGAAAATGGGTTTTTAAGTTTGAAAACGAGGGTTAAACCGTAAGGTGTAGTGAATTCCTGAAAAACTTTAATAATTCACAAAAATACAATTGCAACGGTTGATAATAAATAACAATTTCCCAACATAAAAGCAATGCAACAATTTAATAAAGTCAATTCTTATACAACATCCCAACAGGGTGACACAATGATCAGTTGTGTCCCAAGTTACCTTTACCTTGCACATCTACGATCGGGGCCCAAGCAGACTCCCCGTCCACATGTGAGGGAAACAAATTCCGCACACATAGGTGGTGTGAGTTTTTCCCATAATTGCCACAAGTCCAACATTTCCCGTATCGATGCATTTAATGCAAAGAATCATTTACATAAATTCATATTAATCAACTAATTAACGAACATATCTTGAAAACATAACATTAGTCATCAATAAAATCTCATGTGTCCCAAATTTCAGTTCAAAAATATTTATAAACAGCTATGAGGTTGAGGGTCAGAAACTCACCTGACTGAACTGTTGCTCACTTAGTTAAGGACAGCTTCCCTATAAATTAATAACGAAAGAATAAAGAGGTTATCCAAAGAAGTGACTTAGAACAAATACAGATGCAACCTAAACATCCTAAGTGCCCAAACTCTACTCGACCGATCCCTATTTCTGACCGAAATCTCTCTCACGCCCGGACCTCAAGCGCTGACCGGGGTATATACTCGACCGACTCCCCCATGTGCCTACCGGGTCTCGTCTTGACCGGCCCCATGCGCCGACCGGGGCGCCGACCGAGGCCTTGGCTTGACCGGCCCCATGCGCTGACCGGGGCGCCGACCAAATCCCCGGACTGAGCATCGACCGAGACGTCCCCGGTCCCCTGGTTGAACATCGACCGGACCCGAAGTGCGAATCACGATAACCAGATCCCACAGACTAACAACTCGCTAAAACCAAACTTAATCCAAATTTCAATCATCCCAAGACTAATTACATAAGAGATTAAAGCTAGACATCAACATTTACCAAGCAAACTACATCCAATAATCTGATTTTAAATCCCCAAATCGAGATACCATCTCCTTAGATCCAAGGTTAATAAAAAAAATACAATACAGACCCATTTCCTTATCAGTTTCCAATTTGCAAGAACTTCCATCTAAACATGTATTTTGCAATTCATCGAAGAGAAAAAAAAGAATAGAGAGTAATTACCTTCCAAACGAGAGTCTCCCAAGATCGATTCCTTCTTCCATTTCTCCCAAATTCCCAAATTTAGCTTAACTCTTGCTCTCTCTCTCTCTCTCCTCTTTCTCAGCCGCCAACCATGAGGAAGAAAATGTGAAAAAGGGTTTAGGGTAAAGTGCCTCCAAGACAATAACTTTTGCCACTTGCCCCAAAAAGGCCCTCTTAAATTAACTTAATTTACCAAATAACCACCACTTTCAACAAAAGGAATAAATGTACAAATTTGGTCCTTACAAATCTCATTCAACGAACTGTTTGGAGATCGGACCACAAATGCAATCGGGACTTCCCCAACTTCAGCATCAGGAAACCTACCAAAAATATAAAGTACATGGTAAATAACGTAATCGAATTATCAAATTCCCGAAAAAAGACCAGCTTTTTGGCTTACGGGATTACTGCAACGTCTAATATTTCAGAGTGAGAAAGCAAAAGTGCTTCAAGTTCTGCTGGTGCAACCTGAAAAGCATCAACAAAGATCGAGTGTTTACTTCAGCCCACATGGGAAAGATTTGAAAGACCAGATAAAAATAGGATCTTTACAAGATATGGATGACCGAAGAATGTTGTACCTGAAACCCTTTGTACTTAATGAGTTCTTTGATTCGGTCAACCAAGAATAATTGACCTTCGTCATCAAAATATCCAAGATCTCCTGTATTCACCCAATCCTATTTATCTATCGTAAGCTTTGTAGCCTGTGGATTGTTGAAATAACCTGGAAATTCAGAACCAAAAAAGTTTAAATCCGACTGTTAGAATACGTGGAACCCCTTTGAATCTTTCATTAAAAAGACCGTTACAAAGAAAGGCCAAGTTCCTACATATATAAAGATCGTTGTCTAGCTAATGTAGGACACCAACAATAACCAATATAACTCGATTTATCTCAAAATATATTCATTATTTAGAGTTTTAAGTGTCAAATGAATAATTGAATGAGGAGTATACCTTGCATCATGTTAGCTCCTCGAGCCTATATCTCGCCCATCTGGTTAGGAGGAAGAGGTTTACCGGTATCTACGCTTATTATTTGAGCCTCAACTCCTGGGATAAGTCTCCCGGCTGAACCAGAGTGTCGTGGGCCTATAATTGGACTCTCCACCGAGACGACTCCCGTCGTTTCGGTCATACCATATCCCTGTTGTATAGATGGTTGCAATTAAAACTTCTTTAAAAACTATCATTTGTAGTGATCAACAGATAAAGAACCAGAAATCTTTGACAAAAACAACAAAAATTATGGATAAAAAAAGCCTATGAATGGAAAAAACTATGTCCATATTGGTCAAGAAGATCAATAAGTTTTGTGTCCTTGATTTGCTGGAACAGTCGGGTTATTAGGCTAAATGCTTTTCTTACAAACCTCTTAAATCCATGACTTCTGAAAGGTTTTTAGGGGATGTTTGTTTACCTCTTAATAGTTCCATTAAGAGGCAACATCTGAATCGTAAAGAGGTGAATCTTGTTTGGCAAAAAAATGTCCCTCTTAATGGTTCTAAAACGCTCTGAATGATTTTGTATTTTGGGCCTCCCTTAACCATTCAGCGCCCTAATCTCATTCTCAACAATTACCAAACAACCATATTTCATTTTACACTATATCATAAGGGCCTCTTAATCTAGATTAGAATCTATGTTGTATATAATCCAATTGTAGTTTAGCCTACTTCATAACTGGAAACTTACAAATTGAACTTCCACAACATGTTTGATAAATCTTGTCTTGGTAGATTAACTGGATTCTTTGTGTGCGAGTTATTATCTATAGTAAAGTTTTCTTGGAAAACACAGATCAAGTTGGGAAGAGGATTATGTGAGAGGGCTTGCTATCACCTATATCACATAAAAAAAATCAGAAGTAACATTATCACATGGAAAATCTATGAAGAGGCATGAATCTCCACATTCAATCATATACTGCATTTTTAAAGTTTAGGGTTTATCAAACAGTGTAGTAAAGAAAATACATAAAAAACATAAATTCAACAAAAATTATTAAGAAACTAACAAAGAAAATAAGACCAAGAACTTATGGTACACGCATTCATACATACTTTTTGACATTTTTTTAGCATGTGTGTTTGAACATTAGTGATACTTGCTAATGTGTCAGCTTAGTATAACGATTCACAACAAAATGTTGTCATCATCATTAACCTGCAAGTATTATAGACTTCACCACTTCCAAATTGCTTCAATCTCTTCTAATTGTAGCCATTCAATCATTAAGATAATATTAAATTTTCATATGAGACCAACCTCCACTTATTTTGACATATTCAGACTTAGGAGAAACCTTCACGATGCAGCAAAGAGTGAGAATTATGCAAGCAAAATGAAGAGGCAAGTGTAGAACATCACCAATTAGGATATCAGTAAGAAAATATACAATCTACGCACATGGATACAATAATTCAGAACGTAAAATTTGATATGTAGCAACATCAAGGGAAACTTCTACAAAATCAATTGTGGAAATAACTACAAAGCTAAGAAGACAAATTCACATTCAGACTGATTCGGGGGAAGTAAACAATGAAACACCATGAACTTCAAAATTGGATACCTCACATGTGCAAAATCGTTTTAGGGACAAATTGAAGAATCTCAATGAGCAGCTTGAAGATGTCGAAACATCAACGGAAACTTCTGCAAAATCAATTGGGGAAATAACTACAAAGCTAAGAAGACAAATTCACATTCAGGTCGATTCAGGGAAAGTAAACAATGAAACACCATGAATTTCAAAATTCGATACCTCATCTGTGTGAAATCGTATTAGGTCCAAATTGAAGAATCGCAATGAGCAATCTTGAAGATGTTGGTTGTGAAAAATGTAAAGTTGCAAATGGCCAATTGCAATTTTATAGTTGCAGAACATTTGAAGGCGGGAGTCGTTCGTGTGAGAGAAAATAGGGAGTGGAGTTCGTGCGAGAGAAAATAGGGATTGAGAGGAGACATATCTGGAAAAGACGGGGCTAAAGCAGGTTGGAGATCATCCGATTGAAGTTGGAACTCCATGAACGTGGGGTAGAAAATGGAGAATTCCGATTGAAGGGGAGGAGTGACCGAGTGGGGCTGGAACTCCATAGAAACAGGTGTGAGGGGAGAGCTCATGGAGGTTGAAGGCGAAGACGTGGAGAGAAATCAGGCGTGAGGGGAGAGAGGGAAACAAATGGGGAAGTATCTGCCGTGAAATAAGGAATTTGAAGGGATGAGATTTAATTTTGGATGAATTTAAACGGTGTAGATTGAATGGAGGGGTGGTTGACTCGTCGATCCATCCATATATATTATATATACTAGTGTTGGGCCCGTGCATTGCACGGGAGGATAAATTTTTTGTTGGAATATTGAACCGAGTTAAAATGAAACGTAATTTCTCTGTTAACAATTAATGAAATACAATGTGAAAAACGAATGTATTTTCATAAGTGGTTAACTTGCATATATTCTTAATCGTTTGTTGTTATGAGTTTGTGCAATAATATTGGTAATAGTTTTGTATTATATTATTTAAAACTCAAACGACATATCTCACAACATATCACTATTATTGAAATAATTATAAATATGAACATACGTTTTTACAGATTTTGCAATTTTTCTGAAACCTCCTCGACAACACTTGACAATCACTTTGAACGTATAAATCTATAGATTAATTAACAACATTCAACCCACATCAAATATGACAAAGAAAATAAATGATTTCTATCTTTTGTAACCGACAACTCAACTGGTATAGTTCAAATTCACTCAGTACCACTTGAAAATTTATCTGACTATTGACTTCAAGACCTCATAGTATTAGTCGATAAAAATAAAGATATGTATATATATCTTATTCCCCTACTTCAAAAAATATGATTGTGGGTTTTGAAAAATATAAACAAATCCTCAGTAAATAAAATAAAATATAAAAAAGTAGTTTTTCAAAGAAACAAAAATATAGTGGAATACCTTTTGTTCAGTTGCAAGTTCCGCTATTGACACCCGACCGTTCGTCTTCTTCTTGTACTCGGATGATACATAGAGAAACTATATATATTTATAATGAATGTAGAGAATATTTTAAAATATTTTATTTTCATTTTCGATTTTACATTTAAATGTAAATATATTAAAAATATGGAAAAATATTTTTATATCTACATCGTTTCTATTTTATTTTCTTTACACTTGGTTAATTTGGAAAGTATTGCGGAATATTTTTATTTTAAAGAATACGATAATTTATTAGTGTATCTCGTTATTTTTTATTTTTAATTCATATCAACTTTCTTTTTTCTTCTTTTAATGCTCGTGAAAAAAAATACGTGTAGATTTTATATTAGCAAAAAAAATATGTGTAGATTTTATATTATGCTAATATAAAATACGTGTAGATTTTATAAAATAAAATAGATTTTATATTAGCAAAAAAAATACGGAAGAAAAAAGAGTTTATATTACATCTCATTATGTAAAAAGATTTTATAAAATAAAATATGGAAAAATCATTATGAGATGTAATATAAAAAAATACGGAAGAAAAAAGATTTTATATTACATCTCATTAATATAGATTTAAATGTAAAATCTACATTTAAAATAGAATATGCTAATATAAAATCTATTTTATAAAATCCTCCACCAAAAAAACAAATATTTATATTAATAAATGAGTATCCGTTCCACAAATAGATGATTATGTGAGATATTGTGCTTGGAAAGGTTATACCAAAGCATTAATAAATTGTAAATTAAATAATTGGCTTTAATTAGTTGTACATTGTGCTTAAAATGTTGTAATTAAGAGTTTTTATGTCGTTTTTATAATATAGTATAGATAATTTCAACTGATAAAGCAAGAAAAGTTTATTGATTCCTCCTATTTGGGACTAAGCCAAAACAAATAAGTGATAAATACTACTTGCTCTAACAAGTGGAGTTGATTGAAACACCCCAATTTAAAGGAACGAAAACGTATTGGTAGTAGTGTAATTGTGTAAGTTGCACTGTCGAGGAAAATAGTCAATTTCAGCACAAGGGTGAACATTTTTTTGTTAAAGAGTGACCAAGAGAGAAATGTTCACTTGTCCTTGAGAAGTGACCACACTACTGCACACTAAACTTGTCATCAACACTGTAGCAAATGTTAATACATGTGTACGGAAAAACGTTTTTATTAAAATGTATACTTTGTATCCTCGATTATTTTGACAAGAACAAACAGACACCGACATGTTTATGGAGTAATATTTTCAAATTTTTTGTGCAAGAATTGTTATCGTGATCAAATATATATCTAGGCATTATCAAAATGACTAAAGCACATATCACAATACATTGGAATCTGTGACGTTAAAGTATTATGAAGATTAAAATTGACTCATGATACATGGCGCTCTGGAAGTTGAATTATTCATTTCTTGGAAACGTGCCACAAAAGAACTCAATGTTAAATTAAATCTGAGTTATCACATCTTTAATGAAATATCCATAGTAAATTTTACGATGAGAATTTGAAATTCATATGAGTTTTTATGAAATAAATTTTTTACAAACAAATAAATCTTTTATAAAAATATTGGACGAGTGCAAGGAGTGTACAACTTAATTCTCAATGGTCAAATTTCACAAAAGTCTATATTTTGGATGTTCATATGGACGTCCGCAAGGCTTCAAAATACTTTTTTGTTGGATTATAAATTTTGGATGAACAAGTTCTAAAACACTTATTAAGCCAATTTACTCTCTCAAAATTTAGTATTATTGTCATAATTGAGATATTCAAAACAGAAAACACTCGTTCAAATTTGAGATTCAAGTCAGTTGTGATTATCATTTATACCTATATCATTGGTGAGTTATTGATTGTGTGTTAAAAATCCATTCCAACTATTGCCAAAATGAGGAAGAGTATTGTATGTACAATTGTATAATGGTATTGTGTTCTACCTTAAATAACAAGTTATTATTTTGGATCGTGGTTTCGATGTCGACTCGGGGGAGGGGAGATTAAATTAATTAAGGGTGGGTGAACCACTCTTATTACAAGAAAAGTGAGTTTTTACGTCACGTCTTTAGTGATGACATGTCGTCGCTTTATGACAATAAATGGACTTTTGCGACGAAAAAAATTGTTGCTAAATCCCATGTTTGTTGTGGTGTTTAAATCAACATTTTGTATACTCTAACTCAAACATTTTGTGCTAAGCAACCCCCTAGGTTACATTGGAACTTTCCTAAATTCTTAAGAACAACCAGGACTAGGGGTGCTCAAAAAATCGACTAACCCGATCAACCCGGCCAACCCAACCTGAAAAAACCCAAAAAACTCAACCCGAAGTAATGTGACACATAGTTGATACAAAATTAGGTCAAACCGCATTTTTTGGGTTGGAATTGGGTTAGGATAATTTCAACCGAAACCAACCCGATGAACCTGATGCCATTCTATACTACGGATTTAATATGATTGTAAGTTCTTGATTAGTATATGTACATTACACATTAGACCAACCCGTAATTAGCTATATTTAAATTATGTTACAATTTCAACCGTTTTTTGCAATAGCTTTTAACTTTTTTTTTTGAGTTTGGTAGACTTTTTTGTATGTTTTTATTATGATTTTACTTCGTTTAAATATAAACGTTTAGCTACATTGTAAAATGATGTACCAAATTTTCAACTCGATAAACCCGACCAACCCAACCCAACCCGTATGGTTTGGGTTGGGTTATATTTTTTGCTTGAGTTAGATTGGGTTGAGATTTTCCAAACCGTAAACAGTGGGGATAGGTTGTTCAAATGCCTTCAACCCGACCAACCTAACCCATGAGCAGCCCTAACTAGGACTGTGAATATTCATATTCCTATGCAATGTTACTGTTTATGGGTGTTTGGTTTAGTAGAATGGTTTTAAGAGATTTGGATTTCGTGGAAGTATTTTAAATTGGAGGAATTTGGATTTGAAATCTTTGGTGTATTTAGAATGGAATCAGATTCCATTCTTTGTAAATAATTTATGAAAACAAACTATACATAATTATAAAATAATTAAATTGCCTTTTTGTTAGTTGACTATTTGATTGTTACAAAATAAATGTTTTTAACATATTTTAAAATATTATTACATACAAATCCAATGAAGTCCCGTGATATATCAACTACCCCTGAGGGATTTCAAAATATTTGTAGGATTTCAATGAAAATCCGGGATTTCTAATTCAAGAAATCCTTCAAACCAAACAAGGGATTGAATGAGATTCAATTCCAAATCCCTCCAAATCAAATTCAATCCTACAAATCAAACAGGACCTTAGGAGCATTTGGTTTGATAAAATTGATTTGAGGGATTTTCGTGGAAAGATTTGGAATCTTTTTTGTGTTTAGTTTGTATGATTTAGAAGGATTTGGTATGTCCGTATATATAGAAAGACATTCATTTTGTGCCAAACTATATCTCCATAATACAAAATTCCCATGAGTTTTAGAAATATGTAATTATTGTTATAGGAAAAATAGGGCAGAACAACAATAAATAGAGAGAATGGAATCTATATTTCTCATTAATCATAAGACCTTTAAATAGGGAGGAGTTTACAAAGAAAAGAAAACATTCATTATGGTAAATTCTAATACTAGGAAAATATTCTGTCAATCACTTCCTTTTGATGATGGCACATAATTCTTCAACACTCCCCCTTGTGCTGAGTTAAATGAGTGATGGTGCATAGTTCTTGCCTCATTAAAACCATATGCCAAAGAAACAAAATCCAATAGGAAAAATAAAAACTTTGGAGGAAGGAAAGAGTACAAGGCACCAATAAACAATTCCTTTAGTTTACTATATTTCTTGATTTGTACATCAATCAAGAGGTTTATAAACCAAAATGATTTATAAATTGTTGCCTCACTAGAACCTTGCACCAAGGAACAAAACCCAGTGGGAAAAATAAAACATTGGGCTAAGGAAAGAGCACAACATACCAATATCACATATATAGTAGACCCCCCCTTTTATCTAATACTCCCACTGAATCGTACATTAATCACGGGAGTTTAGAAAACATTTGTATTTTAATACTTTCTATATGTTTCCAAAATATGATTTTAGGTAATGATTTGGTAAAATATGTCATATTCTCCTGACATCTTACTTGATTCTCTTGAATCTAGATGAGAGTTTGTTACTGCTGATTGTATATAAACTTAAGCAGAATATGTTTTGTGTTATCTCCCTTGATGTATCTTACTTTCATTTATTCGATACATGATGCATTATTTCCATATATGCAAGTAGGATAGTGGTTGAACTCAAAATTATTAGCTCATCTAATATGTGTAATGACGGTTCTTAATCATATACATTTCTTGAACAGTCTCACGGAGAGTAATATTCTTGGAATCGTTCAAGGAGGTTGTAACACCCGCAATTTTCGGGTAAGTATAATTTCAAGTCAGTGTAGAAACCAATCTTTCAAGAAAAATAGAAGAAATAGGATTTTTGGATTGAATCCTAGATTTTATAGTATTTCTAGATGCGAAATTCAAATACGATTCCAACGGTCCTTTCCGGAGCGAAAACGGAGCTATAACGAAGAAGTTATGACCAAAACAGTGATCGAACACGCGACCCGTGTCAAGTGGACGTCCGCATAGGGAAGCAAGTGGACGTCCGCATAGGATCTTCCACGGAAGCAGCAGAAGATTCGCCAGTTTGCGTCCTGATGCAAGTGGACGTCCGCATAGGACTCTAAGTGGACGTCCGCATTGAGTTTGACAAAATTTTCACCCTTTTTCACCCTCAACTTTTCCCTCCTCTCTCTTATACTTTTACTCCCACATCTAGATCTGATCTCTCTCTCCCTCATTTCAATTTTCTCATCCAAAAACCCCAAATCCTTTCTCCTTCTCCTTCTCCTTCTCCATCTTTCTCTCCTAAATCAAACCCCACACCATTTTTATAAACCTTAACCTTTCTAGAACTCATTTCACTTCATCTTCTTCATCAAGTTTCTAGGGTTTCATCCAACCTTTTTCTTCATTTGAAGATTGGGAGTTTGTGGTTCATTTTAGTGACCCAAGAGGTATTTTGGTTGGTGGATTCAAGTTATGGTTAAGGTAATCTTTTCTTTTCTTCATCTATGGAAATTAGGGTTTTGGTACAAGTTGAGATCTTCATGTAAAATGTTTGGGGAACGATTCTAAGTGGTTGGATATGAATATTAATGGTTGAAAACTTGTGGATCTAGGTTTTTGGAAGTTTTGGCTTGAGGATCCAAATTTCTTAAAAGGAGCTCAAGTTGGCAAAAATCTAGATTTAGCCTAAATCTAGCAAGGTGAGTTCATGTTGATTTGTGAAAACGTTGTACATGCCAAAATTGTTCATTTTAAGGTGATTATATGTTTACATGATTTTTACTGAAAGTTGGAATATTTGAAGAGTTTTATCTATTTGGGTTATTTGGTTTTATAAATCTTGTGAAATACCCACATTTGGGATTTTTGGACATTTTGATAAATAAATCATGTTGATATGTTTCTTGATGATTTAATATATAAATGGAGGTCATTTGATGTAAAAGTATTCTTAGGGTATTTAATCTTATAAACCGTTTAGAAAATGCATATTATTATATTGAGGCATTTGGAAATATAAGGGTATGAGTTCATTTGGAAAATGGTTTGTCTCAACCAACAATGAGTTTTGGATTAATCATGCTTTTGGTCATTGTGTTTGTATAACCATTACTTAAATGTGTTTTATCGTTTACACTGACTTTTATGGTACGATAAAGTAAATTGTTGAGCTTTTGGCTCGGTTTTGACTAAAATGAGTCTTGGGGACATTCGTCCGATTTTAATAACCCGTTGTGGAGTTTTGAATATGATGGTGGTTATTGAGCATCATTTGAGAATTACATGTTTTGAGTGCGTTAATCATTCAATTGGAGTCATGTATTGTTATAGACTGTAATGTAATGGATCCATAGGCATATGAGTCGGTCTTTAGTATTTTAAAAAAGGGTTATTGTTTCATGTTGGGACCAGGATTAGTTATAGGGTCATCAAGGGCCTCATGGTGCCATTGACCCCGTGATGTAATTTCTGAGTCTGTTTTTATGGGATGGTCATTTCCCATTTGTAGCTAGTTCAGACTTGGACCCTAGGGTGGCAACTTGGTACGGTTATGTGGGACCGGATACTAGCTGTGGGTCGTAAATGTAAATCCTAGCGAATGAGCATGATTAGGAATCATTGGGTGCCCTCCCCCACATCTGAGTATGAGTCGGTGAGTTCGTGGCCTTGATCCTAGTATGGTGAGCTCAATAACTTGGAATGTGGCCTACTTTTGTGTTCCGCCACTAGCCATGGAATTCGGGTCTCCCCCGTCACCGAAAGATGTTGTTTTGGATATTTAGTCTTATCCATGTTTTTGGTGACGTTTTGAGTATGAGGTCTTCTCCATACGTTATAATTTTGGGGTTTGAGTCTTACTCATATTTCGGTAGTTGAACAATAAAGTTTATTTATGGCTTCATAAAATGGGAGTTTGATTCCTATTCACATTTGAGTGAGTTTTGAGTTGTATTACCTCATGAAAGAAAGTTTTTGTACGGGGCGTTCATCTTTAAAAGTGTGTGTTATTGGAAATGGATCGTTTTCATATTTAAAGTAAAACATTTTGAAGGATCACAGTTTTAGACGCATGCTTTCCTTTTTAAAGATATATTTATTCACGATAAAACTCTTGAACTCACTAGGTGTTAGTCTAACATTTTTATTTGTCGGCATGTGCAACAGGTCCCGGTTGGGAAAATTTCTAGTGTCACCATGGAGAGAGGAGTTCTAGTGGTGTGCTCGAGAAGTGAATATCCTAGTGAAGTCTTCCGCATTGTTTTGGGTAGAGTGACTAGTATTTGGGTTAAGTAACACCTGACTCCGATTTAGTCCTTGTTTATAAGACTGAAGTTTTATAATTGTTGTTGTTAATTATAGAATTTTAAATTGAGGTATATGGAGTTTTGATTTGTAAGTGGAAGTTTTGTCCTTTATTAGATATTATATCGAGATTTTTGATTAGTTGTTCTACCAGATTTGAGGGTGTTACAGAGGTAGTTACAATGGTTAGCTTAGCTTACTTCCAAGCAATCAGAGTGTTCCATGTGGTAATTCTGTATACAGTTTGAGAACAACCTTTGTATAGATAAGACACATACCTAATATCAGCAAAGACATACCAAGACATTGTTTGGCGTTTTTCTATAAGAGCTGGTACTTTTGTTGCTTACATTCTAAGTAGGTATTGAAGTTTCATTATCAATCCCATTTTTCTTTCTATAGGGAAAGTATAATCCTATGTCAATGGTTCCAAAAGATTAATTTGATATCATTCCAATGACGTAGCTTTAGCGTTGTGCTAAATCTAGCTAACAAGTTCACTGAGGAATACAATATACGGTCGAGTGTATTGTGCTAAGTACGATAATGCACATATTGTACTTAGATAGGTAATTCCAACTCCCCAACACCTTTTCGTCTCCATCCTTTAGACGAAATGAATCTTTCCATATATCCAACACTTTGACCGATCATGGGAGTGCTAACCGGATGCTCTTTATCCATGTTAAATTGCCTGATTATTTTCTAGACATATGCGATCAGTGAATTAATATTTCACAAACTTGATGTCCTAGCTTAAATAGATAGACAAAACCAAGATTTCCATCTCAAATTTAGATTTCAAGTAGCTTGTGGTTTCTCTTATTTCATCAAGAGTGCCTATTATTTTCACAACATCGACATATAAAGCTATTTTGAAAATCTGGAACTTGTTTTCCTAAATAAATACGCAAAGGCACAGTTCATCGTTCTTATATACCCTTTCCTAATTAAGTATTCACTTAGGTGGGTATACCATACCACATATATTGCTTTAATTTATAAAGTGAGCTTTTTAATTTTATTGCAAATGCATTTCGTGGTTTAGAGTTACTTGATTTTGGTAATGTAATATCATCAAGCACTTATATATCTCTGAATCTAGATCCCCGTAAAGATATGTGGTAACCACATTTATGAGTTGCATTTTCAGTCCTTCGGAAACTACTAGGCTAATTACTTAGCAGAACGTTATAACATTCATCACGGGAGAATAAGTCTTCTCGTGGTCAATCCAGAGCGTTGTGAGAAACCTTGAGCCAAAGGAGATCCTCATACATTATGACTTAATTATTCTTATTACGCTTTATGACAAATGATTTATCTATGTCTTACAGGCTTTACACTTGATGGGTTAGCACTACCAAACCAAATACCTGTTCATTTGTCAGATAATATGATTCTCTTGGATTGCTTCTTTTCATTCAGGTCAATTTGCTCTTTATTGATATTTCTCAACTGAGCATAGTTCAATGTCAATGTGCTCTATCATCTCATAAGCAACAATATATGCGAAATATATCATCAATGAGTATGTATGATTTGTCCATCAACTCATAAGCAATCTCATAATTCATTTGAGATTTCTTTGATCTCTGTAATCAATATTAACTTCGGAGCGTCCTCCAGTAATGATTCATAGACATAGTTTAATTAGAGACAATCTCATGAGAGGTTTATGTATTGATGACAAATAGTTGTGCCTTACTCTTCTCTTCCTTTAGATGAGTATCTATCGAACCAAGTAGCTTCCCCCATTTCCGTTTGAGAGCTACGATCTCAACCATACCTCTACCATGTGTGATTGCAACGCACTTTCCAGCGACGCTGTGCCCTTGTTTGGGGACTTTTACCTTGCGAGTATATTTGCAGCTCGTATATGTGATCTTGTCACTTCTGGAATAACATTAAACGTATTAGGTATCAAGTCTAATTCGTTTGACTTTAACTTTACATTATGAAGTTTGGGGATCAACAAGAGACAGAGTGGGAATATTCAATGACACTTCCTGTCGCTCCTATGGAAAATATTTTTTCCTATCTCCCCCTAACGACGGGAAGACTGTCTCATCAAAGTGACAATCCGCAAATCTAGCGGTAAAAAGATCACCTGTCAAGGATTCTAGTTAGCGGATAATTTTTTTTTGGAGATTCATATCCAACAAATATACTTAATCATTTTAAAGACCCATTTTAGTGCGTTGTGGAGGCGCAATTGGTGCATATACAACACAACCAAATATGCATAAATGTAAAATATTAGGCTTATATCCAGTTACCAACTGTTACACATGAGACTGGTTAGCTAGTAATAGGTCTCAAAATGAAGAAGTAAAGTTGCGTAGAGTATTGCATAACCCTAGACACATATAGGTACATTAGTGCGCATAACTAATATCTTGGCTACCATCTATATTCTTTTGATGACAACTTCTACGAGACCATTTTAGATATAATATGGGGTATAGGAAACTTAACATTGATCCCAATACATATGCAATAATCATCAAATCCTTATGATGTAAACTCTCTAGCATTCCAAGTCATGTAGACTTGATGAGATAATCAGGGTGGTGAGCCCTTAAACGTATAGCTAGTGCTAGGAGTGCAACATTTCATGTGGATGATAATACGACATGCATTCATCCTGTCAAAACCAAAACCATAAAGTACTTTTGTATTCGTTGTAAGAATGGAATATTTTTGTATTATGTCCTTAGCTTTAGGATGGTCTCATTCCTGTCTTGGCTAAGGGTCAGGATATACAAAAGTTTTAGGTATTCGAGAGGTCATATCATTAGAGTTGATTTCTCTAATATATGTTCCTTTCATATCATTAGAGTTGATGTACATATACTCAATTCCATTCTTATAAAATAATTTCCAGTTGATATGAATATCTTAACAAGATTTTCATTAATATAGTGCTTTAGTGACTATTAATCTTGTACCAACAAGAAAATGACAGCACATCATCTAAGTATTTTGGTTGGATAAATTATAAAATAAATATTAGTCAATCTCTTTAGATTGTGTGAAATATCCTACAAAAACTCAAGTTCTCCTCGATACATTCCTACACCGGAGAATATTGAGAGTTTTGTATTTATTTTTAATGTATTTCTTTACATCTATAATGGTTACATAATCGATTTTACTTAAGCAAAAGAAATTAATTTTAATACTTAAAATAAATTTCAAATAAACATATGCTTAATCAATCTTAAATTAATATGATGTAGTTCATTTTCAACTTGTTCCCTTTTCGATAGGAGCACTCTTTAGTACATTTCTTATTTGATTGTCCATTATTACTAGGGTTAGTTATTGTATCTCTACTCCAAGTGTTGAAAAATCCTTCCCGACTCTTACCATTACCCTAACCTTTTCCGCGGTTTTGTCCACGTGGTACATAGATGCCACGTGTGAGAAATTGTCTTTCACTCACTATTCTTTGGAGTTGTTTCCACCTCAAACACTTTCATTATTAATATCGGGGATTTTCTTTGTCCCAACATATCTGGTGTTGTTATTTGAAAGAACCTTGTTGTGTCTCTCAAGCACTTGCAGTAGGTTGATGAGTTTGTCTAACGGTTGCGTTATAACTTATATTGGTTCATTAATATTACTAATATATGAAAGATGGAAATAATGTTATAAATCATGTCATTTTCTATGAGTTCTTTGCCACATGGATTGAGACACATTTTGGATATAACATTTCTTTATTGAGATCATTTACCATTTTTGTAATCGAGTAAGTGGGTTTCATTCCGTTGTACGATTAGTTCAGGAAGTACATATTCATGAGTACTCCCAATTTTCCCTTTCGGGGCATCTCACAGTTCTTTGGGGGTTTTTAGTAAAGGTATTCCTATGAAAGTTAGGATTTATAAGTCGTCTCAAAATATGATGGTATTTGTTTGTACCTTTTTCAAGAGGTTGGTTTTAGGGTCAATAGGGAGTTGATGGACTTTAGGTATATTCTTGTACTTTTCCGACAAAAGTGGGTTTTACATTAGATATTTATATATGTACTCAAGTTCTTTTGAGTTTATGACATTGAATCACGAATAGGTTGTTTCAACCATTTACGTATATAAGGGATAATGTATGATTTTCTAAAACAATGAATCACGGTCTATAGTCATTATATTATGTATGAAATTTTATTATCATAATAATATTTTATTATTGTATGCTTACATTTTGTTGGTAATACTTCATCAATATTTCAATTTACGAAAAGAAATCACTCAATCTATTGGATTTTCAGGTAGCAGGGGAATCACATGGATTTCTTAAGTCCCTACAAACCTTAGGGCTATTTACACCTGTTTGACAAAATTCAATCCATATTTTGTGATTTATTTAATTAGAAGATAACATTGTTAATTATAGAGCTTTTGACATGAGGCCAAATTGAATATGAGTTTGGCATATGAAGCCAATTTCAGTGTTTTAATACCTCAATAGTATTTTAGAAGATGTGTGTCCCACAATCAGTGCTAAACAAGATGACACAATCGGATTTTCAATTGAAACAATTTTATTTCAAACTCAGAAATCGATTACAGAGAACTCTCACACTTTCTCTCTCTACAAACAAGCATACCCTTAGTCTAATGAGTCTACAAACGAAAAACAAATCTTATATATCTAAAACACTAGAACTCTTACAAAACAGAAACACTCACAACATTGACTTTGACTTTTGACTTTTATTACAAATGAATTTGACTATGCTTGAAGGGTTGACTTGAGCTTTGACTTGACTTGAATTTAGTCTTCATGATCTTGTATCCAACATATTTATGCACTAACAATCTCCCCCTTTGATTGATCTTTAACAAATTTAATCTCTAAAAGAAATTTGCCAAAACAAACTCCCCCTTTGATTGATCTTTAACAAATTTAATCTCCCCCTTTGTTAAGACAACTGATCATCTTCAGAAAAAATAAGCATTGACACAATCTCCCCCTTTGTCAGATTATAATCAAATTCAATCTCTCCTTTGTAGATTTCTTTCTACTGGGATAATCTTCAGCAAGATCAACTTTAAGGCACAATCTCCCCTTTATGCTAAAAAAATAATCTTTGAATCTATCTATAAACTCCCCAAAATCTGTGATAATGATCTTCAATAATCTTGAACAATCTCCCCCAAGATAGTAAAATCTTTTTCAGACTTCAGAAAGAAATTATCTTCTGATTTAGCTCTCTTTGCTTCAGGAAATTATTTTCAAAAAAAAATTCAATAAATTTCAGCAAACTTTCCAAACTGTCTTAGCTTTGTCTTTCAAATCTGTACAATCTCTTCATAACTTGCAATCTTTGACACATTCTTGTAACAAAACTTTCACAACCCATCTTTCTTGAATAATTTCTCCTTTAAATTCCAACATTTCTTTAACTTTTCCCATATAACTATTACAAACTTTTCTTCAGCAAACATTTCTTGAACTTAATTTCTCCATTTCTTGAGTCTCTCCCCTTTTTGATGATTGTAGCACATGGAAATCATCAAAACTTTTCCAAGAAATGTCATTAATCTCTTCTCTGACCGTTGATCTTTCATTGAGCCATTTAATATCCGTCAATTCACAAAATATTCATCCGAATCTTTTCAAATTCAGACAAAATTTGAATGTAACACCTGAATCAACAAATGAATCAGTTAAAATGTCTGTCAGTAATATGAAGTTAATGTGTGTAACGAATACACATTGGAAAGGAGCTATTTGATGTTCACTCCCCCAGGTCTTCCATTCAATCATTGAATAACACAAGTTTATTCTATGAACGTTCTGACAGAAAAACAAATTCTCTGTGTGTTCGTGCTTATGTATGAAAGAATTTAAGCATGATGATTACTTTTATCATTTAGGATCAAAATTGTGTAAACCATTGAGACAACAACAGTAATACACAAACTCAATTGTGCATGATCGAAGTGCGAAGGTGGAGCAGACTTCCTTCTTTTTCAATATCCAGATTTTCTAAATGAAAATCAGATAGATTATATGCTGCATCCCCAAGAAAAATTGAAACATCTCTTTGTTGAGAAATAAATGAGTAGCTGGTGGGGTTTAAACAAGAGTTGGAATGGGCTAGTTGCCTGTTTCAATGATGTTCACGAAGAATTGTGAAACAACCAGTAATGTGGTTGCCCGACTTAGAAAAAAGTTGGTGCAGAGTTTGATATTCTTTTATTCTGATCTCTCACCCTCTTTCTTTTTAACATTTAAGTTCGCTTCTAAGCAAACTCTCTTTTACATTTTACCTCATCAGACATACCCATACTCAGATATTTTGACTCCTCACCTCTTGATCACCCAAGGTTTAACTTCTTTGGTAAGAAACACTGGTTTACGTGAATCCATATAAGTTCTATTAAGATCTCACACAATGAACCCATGTTGTCCTAGAAGCACAATGTTGTTCAGATGATTTAACTTGAACAGTTAAAGCACAATAATGAAATACAAATCAGATATAAGTATGCTCATGAAGATTTGAGCATTTTAATCATGAAAGATTTTCTCAAAAACAAGTATATTAAAAGAATGAAATGAATACAAAAGACTTGTTTGAGAATCTGACATTGTATGAAAAGATCAAATATGAATGATTTATCAATGAAAGTTTAGGTTATGAAAAATAGAATGCTGTCTATACGAATCAAAATATAGACATTCTTGAAAGAAACGTTTTGAATGAATCAACGCTTAACAAACTTTGAATATCAAACAAGGTGTCTTACCATCGAAAATTGGTTTCAATATGAGACATGGTAAGATCATATCAACAAAAATACTAAACCGGTATGTGTGAATACTTGACAGTATATGAAAAAGATAATACACAAGTATTTATCTTTGGAAACACATGGTTCGTTTAAACTTTGACGCTCATAATAATGAAAACATTTAAAATCATACTTCTGTATTCATGAAAACTTTTAAGAATCAAGAAGTGGTTTGAACGTTTAAGAAAAATATTTTCTATGATTGAAAGTCGTCCTTCTTTCAACCATATATGAGATTAGGTTAGAATATTCCTTACGTTCAGTCTTAATCTCATGAAGTCAACTCAAAAGTCATAATGATATGATAATGTAAGCTCCCCCCAAAATCTGCATTCAGTCAAAAAGTCGTTAAAGTACAAAGTCTTATTCACAAACATTTATTGAAAATTAAAAAAAAACATGAAAGCAATAAAACTTGTTAAGAACGAGTTCTGATCAGATGTAATCAAAAGTCAATATCCTTACTCCCCCTGAAAATATGCATTATAAGATATTTCAGTTAAGAATGTAAGCAAAATTCTTTAAGTTTCCCCAAAAATGTAGATCCTCTTATCATTGTGTCACACTCCCCCTGAAATCATGAACAAACCTTTCAGTGCAGATATCTTTCAGATTAAAAATAAAGAAACGAAGAAAATAACAAAACTAAACTGTACTAGGTAATCACTTACTAAGTCTTGAGGTTTAACATGCCAAGTTTTGAAATGAGAAAGTTAAATCTCTTTTCATCAGGTGGCTTGGTAAACAAATCAGCAAGTTGATAATCTGTGTTTACAAAGTAAAGTTCGGTTGTACCTTTTTCAACACTATCTTTGATAAATTGATATCTCACGTCGATGTGCTTGGTTTTCGTATGTTGCACAGGGTTAGTTGATATGGCAATTGCGCTCTTAGAATCGCAATAGATCGGGATTTTGTCATACTTGAAGCCATAATCTCGGAGTTGTGTTCGTATCCACAGCACTTGATAACAGCAGCTAGCCGCAGCTACGTACTCTGCCTCAGCTGTTGAAGTAGATACACATAGCTGTTTCTTCGAAGCCTGACTCACGAGTTTATCTCTCAAGAATTGTATCTGTCCTGAAGTACTCTTCCTGTCAAGCATACAACCTGCATGATCTGCGTCTGAATACGCTGTTAGCTCAAAACCTGTATCTTTAGGATACCACAGACCAAGATTTGCAGTGCCTTTTAGATATCTAAAAATACGCTTTACAGCAGGAAGATGGGATTCTTTAGGTGAAGCCTGATATCTTGCACATAAGCATGTAGAAAACATAATATATGGACGACTAGTCGGCAAGTACATCAAAGAACCAATAATCCCTCTATAGGTTCTAACATCGACAGCTTTTCCCGAAAGATCAGCTCCGATTTTAGTTCCTGGTGCCATCGAGGTACCAATCGGAGTACAATTTTCCATTTTAAATTTTCGAAGAATATCATAAATGTACTTCACTTGATTAATGAAAATCCCCGTAGAAAATTGTTTGATTTGTAATCCGAGAAAGAAATTCATCGCTCCCATCATACTCATCTAAAATCTGGACACCATGAGGTTTGAAAAATTCTTACAATACTTTGGGTTAGTTGAACCAATATGATATCATCCACATATATCTGAATTAATATGATATCAGCTTTCTCCTTTTTAATGAAAAGAGTAGTATCGATTTTACCTTTAGAAAAGCCCGACTTGACTAAGAATTTGGATAAGACGTCATACCAGGCGCGGGGGGCTTGCTTCAGACCGTAAAGAGCTTTGTCCAGAATATAAACATGATCTGGTTTATCTGGATTGACAAAACCTTCAGGCTACGAGACGTAGACTTCCTCCTTTGGAATGTCGTTCAGAAAGGCAGTATTCACATCCATTTGATAGACCATGAAGTTCTTGTGTGCAGCATAGGCTAAAAACATTCTGATTGCCTCTATGCACACAACTGGAACATAAGTCTCGTCGTAATCTATGCCTTCCTCTTGCCGATATTATTTAGCAACAAGTCTTGCTTTGTTTTTGATCACGATACCATCTTCATCTTTCTTGTTTTTGAAAACCCATTTCGTGTCGATAATAGTTTTACCTTGAGAACGTGGCACAAGTCTCCAGACTTTAAGCGTTTTAAATTGATTGAGCTCTTCTTGCATTGCGGTTACCCAATCTGAATCAGCTAGAGCTTCAGATACTCGTGTTGGCTCTATCTTACTCAGAAAGGAATCATGCATGCACTGGTTCAATGTAGCATACCTAGTTTGCACCGGCTTGGATGAATCTCCAATGATTTGATGTATTGGTTGCTCTTTGGTCCACTTATGTTCATGAGGGAGTGGATTAGATGTATATTGATCATGTTCATCATCTAAGAATCCACTTTCTTCTTGTTCTTGTGCAGTTAGGGGTTCAGTTGAAGTATTCGGTGTAGAAGCTTCAGTTGGTTTAACAATGGATGTCTGTTGAGTAGGCGTTGTTGTATATCCAACTGATTGAGTTACTTATGGCTCTTCATTAACTTGTCCAGCTTCAACTAATTGAGTAGGTGTTTGAATTTGAATTTCTTGCTGAATCGGGGGATTGGATTCAGTTGAAATATCTGAAGTGATTGAATGATGATCTCTCGAATCTTCAGATATGTCAATCACAACAGGTTTAGTCACTCTAGAACCAAGAAATTCATCATAGAAAAATTCAAACAGTAAATCTAAATAAGATAAATTAGATGTCGACGTTGACGCTTTATCAGATTTAGTAACATTAACCGCAAGTTCTGGACTGATTTTCCCAAAAGCTAAGACTCCAGTAAGAACAGGTTCTGAACTTTTTTGAACAGAAGCTATATCCACGTCAAATGTAACGTTAACGCTCTCCACAACTATCTTTGACTTCTTTAAGTAAACTCTATATGCTGCTGATGTCTGAGAATATCCGATGAAAATGCCTTCTTCAGCTTTTGGACTGAACTTGTTCAAGTTCTCTTTGTCGTTAAGCACGAAACACCTGCATCAAAAGATATGGAAATGTTTAATGCTAGGTATACGATTATTAATCAAAGCGTATGGCGTTTTACCAACCCGGCGATGAATTATGGATCGATTCTGAGTATAGCACGCAGTAGACACAGCTTCAACCCATAGAAATAGAGGTAGATCTGACTGACTCAACATCGTGCGAGTAGCCTCCACTAGGGTTCTGTTACGCCTCTCTACAACTCCATTCTGTACAGGTGTTCTGGCAGCAGAAAATTGATGTGTTATCCCGACCGATTCGAGATAATCTTCAACAATCTTGTTCTTGAATTATGTGCCATTGTTTGTTCTAAGAAGCTTTACTGTCTTCTGCAAATTCACTTGAGTGGTCTTTACAAATGAGATTATGACATCGGGCGTCTCATCTTTCGATCTTAGAATTTGACCCAAGTGTATCTTGAATAATCGTCCACTATTACTAAAACATATTTCTTGTCGTTGATACTTTGAGTTCGCATTGGACCACAGAGATCCATATGCAGTAATTCCAATGTAGAACTTGTACTCGGTTCAGGCTTAGGCTTATGAGGTGCCCTTTTCATCTTTCCCTTCTCACACGCAACTCATAGATGTTCTTTGATATATTTAAGCTCTGCAAGTTCTTTCACCAAATTACCAGTGACCAGCTTATTGATGTACCGAAAGTTGAGATGGGATAGTCGTCTATGCCATAACCAACTTTGCTGCATAGAGGCTTTTGAAAGTAAACACACCTCATTATCAGTCTTGACTTTTGACAAGTTAATCGTGTAGAGGTTTGACTTTCTCGTCCCGACCAAAAGTTCTTTACCATCTTCAGTTCGAACACAGTAACTCTTGGCCTTGAAATTCACCTCTAAGTCTTTGTCACAGAACTGACCAATGCTGAACAGGTTATGTCCTAGTCCTTCTACATAGCTCACCTTCTTGATCGTTACATTGTCTTGTATAACATCACCATATCCAAGAATTGGTGAAATTTGGTCATTTCCGAATCGAACGTTCCCGCAAAATTTCTCTATATAATTAGACAATATATCTTTCTGCCCGGTCATATGCTTGGAGCAACCAGAATCCAAGTACCACATATGACGGGCCTGCACATGAGAAATCAGGAAACAATTGGTTTAGGTACCCATTTATAGATTGGTCCTACAATGTTAGCACATGATTTTGGCATCCATATGAATTTGGACCCTTTGCTCTTTTGAAAAACTTTTGAAGCATTAGAATGATATACATGATAAGATCCAAACAAATCATTAGAATATTGTCGAGATACAAAATCATTCCGACGATATTTAGAAGACTTTTTAGTAGACGGAGATAATTGGAGTAATTGCTTTATTGAATATTTCTTGTAAGAAGATACAAGTTTTGGTTTATGAAAAGCAACTTTACCAACTACATCAGTAATACTATCAGTCAATCTATTACAATGAGAAGCAGAACATGATTTTGCAGTCTCATCAATTTTCTTCTTTGGTCTCCACTCTGATCTCACTTCAGTTTTTTCCTTTTTACATCTGAAACATTTAAACTTTGAAAGTTAGAACTGTGAGATTTGAAAGATCACTTATTCTTTGATTTACCAGTGGTAGTCCGTTTCTGTGAATGCCTAGTTTTCTTCTTCTTACTTTTGGCATCCTTGGTATTCACAGACTGGTTTATCAACTTTCATTAATGATTCACCTTTTTCGTACAAACTGGGTAAACCATGAGAATTAATGATAAATTGCGAATGATCTGAAAGTTTTACAGTAAAATCAAATTGATCAACACAATCATCAAAATACCCATCAGAGTTTAGAAAATCAAACTCTTCATCAAATAGACTCTTAACATCATTTGATTTTGAAGCTTTGGATGATTTTGAAAAATTAGTATTAAGAAACACAATTGAAAACACCATTTGTTTTAACCCAGTCAAAATTATTTCTTCTACTCGAATGTTCTCGAGTTCAGAAATTTTACTTTCTAACACGAGTGGAGGAACATAAATTTTACCTTCAACTAGCTTTGCCTCCAATTCCTCTGTAGAGTAACTTTTAAAATAATCATTAGAAAGAAATTTTGACTGATCAGAACTGTAACTAGAATTCAACCTTTCATATCGAAATGGAAGTTGCATTTTAGTTTTATTTTTTCGTTTCTCTTTTTCCTTAGCTTCATCCTCATCTGATAGTTTAGTCCACTTAACTTTGAGTTCAGGATATTGTGGTGCCAATTTTAGAAATCCGAAATCGTATAAGGCAGACACTTTGGAAATACCATTTTCAGGTAGTGTGGGTTCTCATAACCAAGATCCCAACACTCACTACTCTCCTTTGGTTTGTTAAGGTGAATGGTTTGTTTAGTTTGACGCAAAGTATAAAGTTTTTCTTCCAAAACATTCACTTTCTCAGTTAAAGATTTGTTTTCTTTCTTAAAAGATAAACACTTTTTCGCAACCTCTTTAATTTCAAGTTCACATAGTTTATACTTTGATGTAGTTTCAGACAATTGATTATGAATGACAGTCTTTTCTCTTACGTTGGTATCAATGTTTTTGTGTAAAACCTCAATCAATACATTTTTCTCATCAAGATCATTGTTGAGCTTCAGTATTGATTGGTTTTTCTCTTTGATGATACATTTTTCGCATTTAAGCTTAGACTGTAAGTCCTGGAGTTCAATCATCATGGCTTTCATTTTGTTAAGAAAATCAAATTCATACATATCACATACCTCTTCATTATCTTCACCATCATAATCTGCTTCAGCTTCTTTCTGGCCCATGAAACGCATATGAGCATTTTCTTCTTTTTCCTCTTCATCTTCAGAATGATCTAGCCAGTACTCGTCTTCGGCCATCAATGCTTAGCCAGCTTCCTGCTGCTTGGCTAAAAGCATTTTGTTTTTATAATACTCAGAATTTCGGACCTTCGGTTTCCGACAATCCTTAGCATAATGGCCTACTTTCCCGCAATTGTAGCACTTTACCGACTCAGCCTCTTTCTTATCCTTAGATCTGTACTTCTTCTCTTCCGACCTTTTCTCTTCAAACCTCTTGCTTTCAACTCTCTCTTTGTGCTCATAGTTTCGTGAACCCGATGAGCATCTCTGACTGTTCGATCCCGGTTTCTTATAGAATTTCTTCTGAAAAACTTTTGTCAAAAGTAGCATAGCCTGTTTCAGATTCTCACAGCCATCGGAATCAGAATCCTCCTCACTATCAATTTCCTTAGACTCATAAACTATCACCTTCTTCTTCTTCTTCAAGCTTACTGACCTCTTCTCTTTCTTCTTTACCACTAATGCAACCGGATCAGCAACCACTTTTTCAGCTTTCTTTTTCTCATCTTTAATTTCCTCTACCTCTTCCTCATTTTGCCTGAGAGTCTCATATACCTTGTGAAGTGGTATCTCATTTAAATCTTTCATTTGCTTCATTTTCCTTGTAAACCTCTTCCATTCGGGCTGAAGTATACTTAGGAATTTGACATTCAACTCTATCTGAGACTTCTTGACTTTGTTCTTGCTAAGCTCGTTCAGAAGGGTCACAAACCTATCATAGGTAGCTTCCAGACATTCACCTTCCTTTGCTTTAAATTCTTCGTAATTGTTGAGGCAGTTAGACACTTTCAGCTGGTTACCGATCTTTGACCCAAGCATCATTTTCTCCAGCTGATCCCACATTTCTTTCCCCATGGCATTATAGTTGTCTATCTTGACGTATATCTCGTTAGGAATCCCTTGCAAAATGAATGACCTTGCCAATCTGTCAGCTTTAAGTCTTTTCCTCTGTTCATCAGTGTATTCCTCAAGTGGCAATGGATACTCTTTGTTTATTATCTCCTTACCATTTTCTCCTTCAGTAGACAAAATCTTGGTAGGAGGTTTTATCACTCCTTCTTTTAATGATATTCTGATATAATCTCCCAAATCATTCCTTTCAATGAAATCTAGGAACCTATCCTTCCACTGTTCGTATTCGCCCTTAAACAGAACTGGTGGCTTCACGTCAGTACCAATTGCTAGAGCCTCTCTGGAAGTAATCTTTAACAAGCACTGAGATCAACTGATATTCAGAAATTCAGAAACAAACTGTACTAAGAAAGTCAAACTTGGTCAATTCTGAAAACACAAAAAAGTTTATAAGTATGAAACTCGCAAACCACATAAATCGAACTTCGCGCAAATTGTATCGTGCGCGTTTGGGGTTCGCGCACACCGAAGTTAGCGTGTTCTTGGTTCGCGTACAAAGGGCCATGCGCGTTCAATTAGAATTCGAACCAAAACTTCGCCAATCGATTTGAAGCTTTGCAGAAGATCTTTATTCCATCACACGAACATATTACAATCAATAAATTTCAATAAAAAACAATAAGAATTACAACTCGATCAAGAACAGTACGAGATACAAACTTCGAACAATATTTCTGGAAAAATCTAAAATTCGTACAAACTATTGTGAATTAAGAAGAACAAATCAAATGAAAAATGTTCTAAACAACATATCGATTCTAACACAACCAATTACATGATCAAAATAACACTGAATCACAAAAACCAAATCTCCACATATGACTTGCGAGTTCTTGAAAAAAAAATCGACCAAAAAACTTGAATTAGATCCTGTTTCTGAATTCTTTCTCCGCTCTGATACCAATTGTGTGTCCCACAATCAGTGTTAAACAAGATGACACAATCGGTTTCAATTGAAACAATTTTATTTCAAACTCAGAAATCGATTATAGAGAACTCTCACACTTTCTCTCTCTACAAACACGCATACCCTTAGTCTAATGAGTCTACAAACGAAAAACAACTCTTATATATCTAAAACACTAGAAGTCTTACAAAACAAAAACACTCACAACATTGACTTTGACTTTTGACTTGACTTGACTTGACTTGACTTGACTTCAGTCTTCATGATCTTGTATCCAACATATTTATGCACTAACAGAAGATTTTGTCATTAGACAAATAAATATTGGTTTCGACATAAAGTCAAAATCAAACTTTTAACATATTAATAGTGTTTTCCTTTTAGAGCTTTTGGTAAAAGACCAAGATATATGGGGTTGGAAGTTTAACTTCCAAAAACTACTGTAAGATTGGAAATTTAAGTTGTAACTTATAATTAAAATAAACATTTTAATAATATATGGATAAATCAATTCAAAAACTAATACATTAATAAACATTTAAATGAAATAATCAAATACTCAAATAATCTCAGTCAAATATGATTATCTATCCATAATTCTAGATCAACTACCAAATAAGTTAATGTAAACATAATGATAGATATGATTTTTAAACAATAAGAAATATTCATATATATATATATATATATATATATATATATATATATGGTCCCCTTCTTTTGTTAACCAATCCATTGGTATTAACCGTGTTAACCAATCTCAAACATTAAAATTTTTTATCAACGGCTTAAATAAAACATTAATTTTAAAACAGATTCATACGCTTGGAATAAACATGCACATATGCACAAGGGTATAATTGTAAAAGGACACATCAAATTAAAAAAGTAAACGATATCATCTCTCCTTCAATTCAGGTGCACGCAACGAACAACACGAACAAACCGATTGAGAAAAACCAGAGAAATTTTCAACCAAATCTTGAAGAATCGATACCCATATCTCAATTACTTCTGATAACGGCGATAGCTTCACGATTAAATGGCACAAAATGGAGGAGGGAACGGTTTGAGAAGAGGTAAATCTCCAAATAACTAGGGTTTAAGAATCGATTTGGGTTTTTATATTTATTGATTTCATTGTTACAGTTATACGACCAAGTGAAAGAACTTTCAAGAAATTGGGTCTCTCAAAGTTCAATAACACCATGGATAACCCCGTGGATGTTGATGCAGACGATAACACAACCCTAGCAGAATTGGTGAAGAAAGTGACGGCTAGTGTTGGGCTTGAATCGTTTAACAGTGAAGCAATCGGTGAAGAAGGTAATATCTTATTGATTAGAATTTTTAGAATTAGGTTTATTGAAAAAGGCAATCGATGAAGAAGGTAATATTTTATTAATAGAATTTTTAGAATAAGGTAATAGTGAAGCAATCGACTGTTAAATGTGTGCACATGAGCACTTTGGTATGAATGTATATTGTGTTAACTTAGTGACAATGTGAATCAAAATGTGTGCACATAAGCACTTTGGATTCAAGATGTTCTTGTCATCTTGAAGATCTATTTAATTGTCATGGTCACTTCTGTAGAGGGATTTCTAGTATTGAACCCTTGAAAGATTTTTAACTTGAGTATTAAAGATTTTTTGACCAGAAATTGAAGCCATTCTTCACATGCAAGTTCTCAATCTTGTGATGGCTTATGGGCCGATTTGATGTGGTTAGTGGTTAGATTGGATACACATCATCATGGTGGCTTTTTGTCGTTAATTGATGTTAATCGACAACCTTTAGATCGTGTCTGGTTCATAATTTTAGTTAGCACATAAACTTGTTCAATCCATAATAAGTTTCTTGAAAATAATGTTGTTCAGAAACTTGGGAAAACTTTCATCTGGTTAGTCATAGTACTATTTCATGGTTTGTGCTTGGTCAACAATTACTGTGGTTTAGTTTTGAATTTGATCACGACCATGCCATTTTTGCTCCATTAAGAGTGTCGTGAAGTGCTCTTCATGTATGGTAAACATTTTGACAGGAAAAAATGAATTAATGAAATTTAAGTTCTTTTTTTTGTCCAAAGAGCACCTGTCTTTTTTCCCTCGAGACTGTAAGGTGCTAACATGTTGAATTCCAGTAGTCTTGTTCTTCATTATGGTGCATTATCTAGCCAAAAGGGAAACAACATGCTACATTCATCAATTTTTTTGGCATGTATTAACTTAAGGGTCTTGCTTTGGGGTCTCTTTCCAGCCACAACCCACATGTCCACACTGTTATAGTTAGAACTTAGAATGTATGTTTTTAACTTGCATATGTTGATACAGTGCATATGTGCACACTTGCATATGTGCATACAGTGCATATGGGCACACTTTGAACACAACATCAAGAACCATAATGGTGCATATGTGCATACAGTTCATATGTGAATACTTGCATATGTTGATCAAATATCCACATTAAACTTTGTTATTGTGCATATAGGATCAACTCGCAGTTACTTATGGTGCATATATGCATGTACACACAATCACACTAGTGCATATATGCACACTAGTTCAATTAAGTTGTACACACTGGCATGTTCACACCATCACAATTTTTCTTTGATCACAATTGCACAGTTCAACTATTTGATAAATGATTTGTGTTTAAGAGTGTGTAATCTAAAACTTTCAATGATTTGAGTTTATACATATGTTCATCTGCTTCCCATCTTGATCCATCTGTTCACAAACAACTTTGCACATATCCATAATTATGTGTAGATGTGTGTGCTCTTCATAATATACATGCAATGTGCATATACACTTTAAACTGTCATGTTAATGGATACAAATTAAGTGCATATATGCACATATGCACAATAACCTGTTCCTTTGATAATAGTTACTGACAACGTAATTGCAATGATCTTTGACAGTATTATGGTTATAACAAGCACCATTTTGAAGGATTTGAGTACAATCTGCTCCATTTCCACAAGCATAATCTATGTTATTTTGAGGCACTGCATCACTTGAATAAGAGTTGCATACATAATAATGTGCACTTGTTAAGAAAACAAAGCCACATGGTTAACTTATTATGATTTTTATGAGTCTATATCAAAATCCAAGACCATTTTGTTTAGAATATAGCTCAAGCATCTCATTTGTAAACTGATAACATTCAACAGAGCTCAAGCATCTCTTTAGATTTTAGTGGTTTTTACATATGTGCCGATGGACATCTTTAGATTTTAGTGGTTTTTCCATCTGACTGCATAGTGCATTATGTGGAATGTGTTAACTTAGTGAGCATAAAACAGAAATGTATGAGGTTGCTATGTGAATTGTGCATTTTGGACTCATCTGTACATAAGAGCACATTGGCACCTTCTTTATATGCACTTCACATAAATGTATAACTCAAATTTGTTTGACATAATTATGGATTATACATATGTTCATCTGCTTCCCATTTTATTCCATATGTTCACAAACAACTTTGCACATAATTATGCATTAAGAATGCATTAAGATGTTTGGTTTTTAGATAAGAATGCATTATGGCTTAATTTACACAATTCAACTATTTAACACCGTGTAAGAATGCATATGGTGAATATGTGCATTCAGTGCATATGCATAGTGCAACATGCAGATGGTCATTTTACACGGTTCGCAATATATTGTGTTGTGAATTTGGTCACTTGATTTAAGGTTGCATATATATATATATATATATATATATATATATATATATATATATATATATATATATATTACTTTTTCACTTGTTTTAATAATGCACACAGCTCACCTACGTAACTTTTTAATGATGTTAGGAAATTCTCATTAATGAAACAAGTATATGACATGTAGGTACGCCTTTAAAAAGAAGAAGAAATGTCGCACAAATGGCGTCAAGCTCAGGTCAAGCATGTCAAGTTGACAAAAATAAAGAGCAAAAGGGTAATATTTTAATACATGGTTTTGTTTAGTACAAGGGTGTGATAATGATGAGGAATATGGAAATGTATTACGGTGAAGAAGACACGAAATGGGAAAGCAGGCTTTACAAGGAAAGTACAAAGCAAAAGAAGCGGCAGAAGGATCTACGTTTAAAGTACCTAATGAAGATACTGACAAGCGATATAAACATATGGAAGCATGCAATCCCCATCGAAGTGCAAATATTCATCTCAATGGGGACAATTATAAAGGCAAAAAGGGGTCGGAGATAAACAACATGGAAAACAGTTACATTAGTTTTATTTTTGGGAAGTTTTAAGTCTAGCTTGTTCATTTTTAATAACTTTTAGTTTGGCAGTATTGTTTTTATGACACTAATTACTTTAATTTAAGTTGTTCAACTATTAAAATTAGTTTTGATATTAAACAATGCTACGTTAATGATGTCCACAAATTATGATTAAGCATATACAGAAAATTGAATATGGGTACAAACCCTTTGTGCATGAATGCATTTATCCTTTTAACACAATGTTTAATCTCAGTATTATGAGTATGTGCATATGTGCACATATGAACATATGTGGAGACTTGCATATGTGTAAGACTTGATATTTGTGCAGACTTGCACATATGCACATACAGACTGTGAATATGAATAATGCATCTGTGAAGAAATGCCACTATGCGCACTTAGATATTAAACAATGCTACGTTAATGATGTCCACAAATTATGTTTGTGCATATACAGAATATTGAATTTGGGTATAAACCCTTTGTGCATGAATGCATTTATACTTTTAACACAATGTTTAATCAAATTCACTTGTACACATATTTATTTTGCACCAAATGCAAATATGCACATACTCATAATATTGAGTTTGAGTTGTTATAAAAAAAACCCAAAATGTATTATAAAACTAACATAAAAACCGAATTTAATTCATACTTAATTTAATAAAAACACATGTTTATTGTTCACATATGCACCGACACAAAAGTACTAATCATAGAAGAAAATGACTGTAAAAAACGAAAATAATAAATGCAATGTCCAACTTCTTAATCAATAATAGACGCAAACTGGTCACCCAACTTCGGCTTCACTTCATCTGGTACCTTAGGTATCCATAACTTGCTACCATCAGGAGCCTCAACGACATCAAAATCAAGCTCATCGATTACAGATAAACACACACATACCATTTAACAAACAAAATAGGACGCAACAATAAAGCCATATTATTTACTACAGTCACCTAGAAGGTAATGCATGCATATAATATGCAGTTAAAAATCTGTCTGTAATTAAACATATGCACGAATGAATATGGTTATAAATTGTGCACATATGCACACTACAAAAAACAACATACCAAAATTTAAAAACAAATTTCTTTTATAATTTTCCATACGCTGAACCAAACAGAATAGTATGATCTTCAAAAAAAAAACTTACCGCTACTAAATTCGATATTCGATTCTCGATACAGTGAACTAGAAGATGGACAATTATTGATATTGGATCCATCGAGTGATATGTCATCAAGCACGGTAGAATTATCGAACTCTTGGGTTAATCCCCTATTCATAGATTGACCAAGCACATTATCACAGAGGATTGGGGGAGCGTCTTGACCTTCGAAAATAGATTCTAAAAGGCTCTCGTTATCAAAATCAGACACTAATCGACTGTTGCCCATTCTGTTATATCACAAATATTGACTTCTTCGAACACTTCTCATTTATCCGGAAAAAGAAAAAAAACTCTTCAACTAAACAAACAGGTGCACGTCGTACGCATAAGTTTGAAAGCAAAGATTTTGAAATATTCAAAACACAAGATTTTTGAAATATTCAAAACAGGTGCACGTCGAGTGATAACTACCAATTTCATATTTTAAAATATTTTAATTAAAATAAATTGAGGTAAATAGCAATTTTAAATTTTAAAATATTTTATTTAAAATAAATTAAGATAACTACCAAATTTAATATTTGAGCAAAATATAGAAACTATTTAAGCCATATCTTATTTAAAAGGAATACCTATATTACTCTTACCCTATTTAATAGGCATGAATATTGACATAAACTATTCCTGAATGGATTCTGATTGGTTGTTGGATGGTTAACACGGTTAATATCAATGGCTTGGTTAACAAATGAATGAAACTCCCTCTCTCTCTCTCTCTCTCTCTCTATATATATATATATATATATATATATATATATATATATTGTCATAAAGAAAAAGTATATTTATTGGATAATATTTAGAAAGGAAAATATATTATATTTTTTTCTTTAAATAGATGTAGATGATTAATTTACACAAATAACCGAAATTTGAATACAATTTCTTTTAGCTTTTAATTTTATTTAAGTAAAAATACATCTTTGAATTATGCATTTATTTTTATTTTGGACAATGACAGTAAAGAGATAACTTAGATAAATATTTATATTGATATAATTATTTAAAAAAAAATATAACTTAATAAACTTTTAAATCAATGCCAATAATAAAGAAAATAAAGTTCAATAATGTATATAATCACAAATCATGTCTATCTCAGTTGGTTTCCCCAAGGGCGGTAACATCCTGGGGGTGTGGATGGTATCCCAATCTACCCGGGTTCGAATCCAAGGGGCGTCAATTTGAGGGCATGAGGAGTACCCAGTCCTTGGGCCGGTCCAGTCGTTGACTGGGCTGCCCCCCAGCCCAGTCTTAGACTGTGGTTGGGCTCTAGGTTCAGCGTAAGCTAGGCCGGGACAATGGCGGATTAGTGGGCTGCCCGTGGATGCCCGATACCGCCGGGGAGGTGTGCGTGTGTGTGCGCGTGTGTTCGTGGTAGTCGTTCGTTGGTTCGATGCCGCTATGTCTTCCAAAAAAATAATGTATTAATCATATTCATCAAACCCATAAACCATACATATGTATGTATGTGAAATCTTATTTGTGTAAAATCATACAAAGGAAAAAGTAATTATGCATATATTCTTAAACTAACAATCTAAGTGTTTTTGCTAAAAAAAAAAAAGAATAGTGTTGTTTATTTATTGATTGATTTTTATAAACAACATGCATACAAACAATTCTAGGTGTTTATGCCAAAAATTTCCCAAGGAAAATTTAAGGTAAATGTGGAGCTTGATCCAACCAAAGAAAATAGCTTTAATAATCGTACGACAATAATAAAAATGAAATAAACGAGACAAGGGAATTGGTGACGCGGAAAACCCCTAAAATGGGTAAAAACCGCGGACGAGTATGAGTCGTCGTGCACTATGGACGTCAATCAGGGACGTTGTCCTTGATAACAAATGTTACAAGTGAAATATAATATAAAACAATATGATAAAGTAAAGTCGATCGTGCGTCGTGTGTAATTAGACTTCGGTCGTGCGTCACGTGATAAACGGCAGTGGATCTTATGAACTTCGAGAAAACTGAGTGAGCTTAAGAACGTAATTTGTAAGCTTGTAAGGTCTGAGAATCAGATGTCCGAATGTGAAGTTCAATCTTCATATTTATACTCCAATTATCCGTTAGCAGGTCTTGAATGCATATCTTTAATAAGGTAACCGTTCGATATTGATGATAGCATCTGTTATATCCGTTGTTATTGGTAACGTCTTCCGTTATGATTCTCACATCATAAACGTCCTTGAAATCCTGCATTAAATGTAATGTAAAGTATGTTGTAAATTAGTAACTGAAATCATTTCGTACGACAGCCATCATGGACGGGTTTTGATAGTCTGGTCAAAAGTCGCTCAAAGGAAGGACGTCAGTTATTTCTCTGGTCATACGACTATGGGCTAATGATCTATTTGGAATCTAAAGACGTATGACAAAGGACTTTGGTTGTTTTTTACCCAAACAGTTTGCCCCCAAATTTAAAATTCAAGCGGCAACTTTTTGAAATTTAAATTTAAGACTAAGACACGTGTTATAAAAGGAAAAAGTGGGTAACTTGCATAGTACCGAATCGGTTCGTTTTCAACTGAATTATGACGTCATGTTAATGATAATAAACAATTTGACAGCTAATGAAGGACAGGTGTCATACTCTTATTGAGCATACTTGAGTGGCTACCTGACACGAACGACACGTGTTAATCTCATTGACCATCGATTTTCTGGCGATTCAATTTTCTGACGATTTGGTTTCCGATTTTCAGTATAAATAAGGATTACCCTCAATCCTTACCTTTTTTACGCTTACCTTTCTAAAACAATATATCTCCGGCGAGATTCACTTTCCGATCGACCAGAATCCTTTCCATTCTAAATTCGAGGTTTAGAACACTATTTAAGGTACGATTCTCCTGTTCTTCCCTCTGTGTCGATTTTTGCATAAGAAGTCCATAGCCAAGAAGCCTAGGAAAGATTGGGATATTCTTAGCTATTGGTGTGCAACTCTTAACATCCCAGATTTCCAGATGTCGAGTGAACCTATGAGCATGTTTAGGGAGGAAGAACATTTAGATTACTTTCAGAGTTTGGCTAAACTTCCAGATGAAATAAATCTGGTGTTGCCTGAAGATTTAAGGCCGGATGAAGTTCCGAAGGGATATTGTGTTCTGTATGAATATCCCTTTAAGATAGGTTTTTCTTGGCCTTTTAGCCCTTTGGTCAGAGCATTTTTAGATGCATTTGACCTGACGCCTGGACAGTTAATGCCTCAATTCTGGCGGATTGTTCAGGTGATCGATCGTCTTACGGCCGATTGGGAGGTACCGTTTAATGTGAACGACCTCTTGACTGCCTATAGTGTTCGACCGGACAATTATCACCGGTATAGTCTGTTTCCTCGTTCGAAGGGAGACAATGTACTGATACATAACACCGCGGTAAATGATCGTGGTTGGAAACGTCAGTACGTTTTCCTCCAAGTGGCGTCTGTAAATGACGAAGACAGCCAATGGTTGTCGTCCGGCTGGAACGAATCGGGTAGGTTTAATGTTTTTGTCGTGCGTTTTTTCTGATGTATATTTTGATGTGTTTCTTTGTTTGACAGTGATTGACTTCACTAAAGTGAAGCCAAGGAAAGATTCTCTCAACAAGATTCAGAGGATCTTGGGGAGAAGTATTACCGATCGTTCATTTTCCCCTCGGTCGAACGACGAGGAAGACGAGGCCGTTTTTGTAGCTGAGGTGACGCCTGTCGAGGGCTCTCACAGAGAAGGAGAGAGGGAAGAAGAAGAAGAAAGAGAAGAAGAAATGACCGGTAAGTCGTTCGACAATACCTTTAACTTGTATATCGAACGTCATTTCATTTTTTAACCTGTTTTCTTTTTTCAGAGGACGCAGCTGTAAAGTCGGCTGCCGCTAAGCTAGCCGAGCAACTGAAGCTCGCTCGTCAAGGGAGGGAGAAAGCGAAGAAAAGATTTGCCCCTTCCATGGGGGTAGATCCAAGACGTGTCCGAGGCAAGCCTCGGTCTTCACCCAAGAAGACGGGCGATGCCACTCTGTCATCCCTTTCAGAGGCGACACCAGCGAAGGAAACCGTTGCTGGGGTCGAGCTTGGAGGCTCGACTCAGGTGACGAAGGACACTCTAATGTCAGGGGTGTCGGGCGTTAATAAGCCCTTCCTTGAACCTTCTTCCTCCTCCAAGGGTGAGGAGAAGAACAAGTAAAAAGTGGGAGAGACGACTTTTAAAGTCACTCTCCCTTCTGACTTTATGGCAAATGACGTCCTCGAGAGGGACGTCATTTTTCCACACTTGGGAAAATTCCTTCTTCCGACCTTCTATGACCGATACAAGGAGTCTCGGGTCGAGGACACGGGGGCGCATGTTGCTGGTCTTTCCTTCATGGTACGTCTTACTTATTCCTTACTCCCTTAATTATATTTCTTTTTGTTAACCCTTTCTTTGCTGTCGTGCAGGCTTTTTAGGCCTGTCTGAGCTTTTTCGCTCAGATGGAAGGTCTCAGGACGTCCTTTCCTGAGGTTAAGAAAAGGGCTGACGAGGCTCTTGAAAGGGAGATGATTGCCCTGAAGGCGGTCGAGTCTGAGAAGGCAAAGGTCGAGGGCCCTAAATTTGAGCTCTCCGATACCCGAAGTCTACTAGAGATTTCGGATTGTGAGAAGGTTAAGCTTAGGGATCATATCCTTGAGCTTGAGGCGTCGTCAACCAAATTGGAGGTCGAGAAGATTAAAGCCACCACTGCTGCTGCTATTTCTGCTGATGAAGTCACGTCCCTCAAAAAGAGGGATGATGAGTTGGAAGGCGACGTCACGGCTAGGGCTGCTCTGATGAGGCGTCATTTGACTGTAAAAAATTCTATGGCGTCGGCCGCTGAAGAGCTCAAAACTTATCTTGACACCGTGGGAACCGAAAGGGACCTCGATGAGGATGATGACCTGGAGGGGAGCGACGACGGAAAAGAAGCGGCAACATTAGAGACCAACGTCGTGCAGGAACAACTTGACGTTCCTCCTTCTTAGCTTATTTTCCTTTAGTTTTACCATTAAGGGTCGACCGTCTGTGGTCGCCTCTTATACTTGTATTTTTTCTTTTTGGAAATGAAAAAAGTTTCTTTTGCTTATCGACGCTTATTTATAATTAACCGTATGTCGAGTAGATGGACAATTACATTATATAAGACATTCAACCACATCATAAAAATCAACTGAAACTTTCGATCGACCTTGGGTAATTTATAACAATGGTTCTTGATTCTAAGTATTGAACATCAAATACAGAATTTAACCTTTGTCATCCATTAAAATCGAACATATACGTGTGATCACATGAGTTTTACTCGACACAAAAATTTAAGACTAAGTCGTGCGTACCTGCGAAAAACAACATTAGTGGGGTGGTCGTTGGTTTGACCAACGACCCTCCGATGCTTAAGTCAGTAATCTTTCTTAAGAAATAATCGAAGAAAATAAATATGAAATTTAAAAGAAATACCTCTTTAAATGAACTGCATTCCAGCTTCGTGGGATATCTCGACCGTCAAGGGTTTGGATTTTATAAGCTCCCTTACCCACGATGCTAGAGATTTGATAAGGACCTTCCCACTTAATGGAAAACTTACCTGCATTGACCTCTTGAGTATTTTGAAATACTCGACGTAGGACATAATCACCTTCTTGAAAAATTTTGGTCTGGACATTTTTGTTGAAATATCGCTCGACCACTTGTTTCTGTGCCGCCATGCGAATGTGCGCAGATTCTCTAAGCTCTTCTAAAGCGTCGAGGTCATAACTTAGATCAACCAAGTTATGCTCAACGGACGTATGTCTTGAAGTCGGTAGTCGTACCTCAATAGGTAACACAGCTTCACATCCATAAACTAAGGAAAAAGGAGTTTGTCCTGTGGACGTACGAGGTGTCGTACGATTAGCCCATAGAACGGAAGGAAATTCTTCCACCCACTTCCCCTTGGCAGCTTTGAGTCTTTTCTTGATTGAATTGATGATAGTTTTATTACTCGACTCGGCTAGACCATTCAACTGTGGATATTGAGGCGTCGATGTTACCAACTTGATGTTCCTTTCTTCACAAAATCTTCGCGTTCGATCACTGATGAATTGTGTTCCGTTGTCGCACGTTATTTCAGATGGAATTCCAAACCTACAAATGATGTTAGTTTGGATAAAAGAAACGACTTCTTTGTCCCGAACCTGGGAGAACGCCGCTGCTTCGACCCACTTAGAGAAATAATATGTTAAAACTAAAAGAAATACTTTTTGCCCAGGGGCAGGTGGTAATTTTCCAACAATGTCCATTCCCCATTTCATAAAGGGCCATGGGATCAAAGTCGAGTGTAAGGGTTCAGAGGGTTTATGAGACATACCTGCGTGTTTTTGACATGCGTCGCACGACTGTACATACCTGATCGCATCTTGCCTTAATGTCGGCCAGTAGTAACCTTGTCGTGATATCCGGTTGGCTAGACTGCGACTTCCTGAGTGATTTCCACATTCACCGTCGTGCATATCTTGTAGGATTTTCTGGACTTGCGTCTTGTTGGTGATACATCGCAAATTCAGACCAATCGATGATCTTCGATATAACTGTCCTCTGATCATAACATACCTTGATGCTTTAAATCTAACCTTTCTGACTTCCATTTTGTCATCAGGCAGTTGATCGTTTTCCAAATAATTTTTAATATCATTCGACCAGGAGCTTTCTTCCTCAATTGGTGCGACCATAGTATTACCGTCGTCTTTGATTGTTGGTGTTGCAAGATGGACTATTGGGATATTGTCGAATGTCGTTCGACTAAGTGCTGATCCCAAGTTGGCTAATGCGTCAGCTTGAGTGTTATGATCTCTTGGTACCTGTTCGACTATGAAGCGACTGAACTTCTTTGCTTCTTCCTTTACTATTTTATAATAAGCAATCATCCTTGAATCTTTTGCTGCAAATTCTCCATTAACTTGGTTAACAACTAGAGACGAGTCGCTCCGGATATGTAGACATGTTGCCCCCAAATCATGAGCAATTTTCATTCCTGCAATCAGTGCTTCATATTCTGCCTCATTATTTGTTGCCTTGAAGTCGCACCGTATAGAGTACATTATTTTGCCCCCTTGTGGAGACTGTAGGATGACACCCAAGCCTATTCCTCGTATGTTCGACGAACCATCGACGTCGAGTGTCCAAGTAGTGTCGTGCAAAGTCTCCACAATTAACTCGTTGGACATCGTCGCTTCTTCTAGCTCCGGACTGAAATCTGTAACAAAATCCGCCAAGACCTGTGATTTGATCGCCGTCTTAGGTTTAAAATCCATATCATAATTGCTAAGGTAGATGCTCCATTTAGCTAATTGTCCTGTTAATTCAGGTTTTCTTAACACATATTTTAATGGAAAGTTAGTTACCACAGTTATAGGATGCGATTCAAAATAATGTCGTAGTTTCTTAGCGGCCATGACTAATGAAAGCAAAAGTTTTTCTATAGATGAGTACCTGGTTTCAGCGTCTAGTAGAGTTTTACTTACATAGTAGATTGGCAATTGTCGTCCGTCGATTTCTCGTATAAGGATTGCACTTACCGAAGTAATGCTGACAGCCAAGTAGAGTTGAAGAGCTTCACCTTTCTCAGGTTTTGAGAGGAAGGGAGATGATGACATGAATTTCTTGAGTTGTTGCAATGCCTCATCATGCTTATCAGTCCACTCGAATCCTTTATTTTTTCGCAGGACGTTATAGAATAGGTGACATCTGTCGGATGACCGAGAGATGAACCTGTTCAACGCTGCTACACGTCCTGTTAGACGTTGGACTTCTTTAAAATTTCTGGGTGATTTGAGCTCGATAATTGCTTTAATTTGGTCTGGGTTAGCTTCGATTCCTCGTCGTGTAACCATATAACCGAGAAATTTTCCAGCTCGAACTCCAAAAGAACACTTTGTTGGATTCAACTTCATTTTGTATTCACGCAAAATGTCGAACGATTGCTTCAAATGTCCTATATGATCATTCGTATGCTTTGATTTGACGAGCATGTCGTCGATGTATACCTCCATAGTGTCGCCCAAATGATCTTTAAACATCATATTCACCAATCGTTGATACGTCGAACCTGCATTCTTAAGACCAAAAGGCATTACTTTATAACAATAAATACCTTTATCTGTCATGAAGGCTGTTTTTTCCTGGTCGTCAGAATGCATCAATATCTAGTTATATCCGGAATATGCGTCCATGAAAGTGAGTAATTCATGTCCAGCTGTAGCGTCGACCATAGAATCGATGTGTGGCAATGGAAATGGATCTTTTGGACAAGCCTTGTTAAGGTCTATGAAATCAATGCAGACTCTCCATTTGCCATTTTTCTTTTGGACGACAACAACGTTAGCGAGCCAGTCTGGATACTTGACTTCTCGTATTTTTCCTGTTTTGAGTAAGTTATCAACTTCGTCGTTGATAACTTTATTTCTTTCAGGAGCGAATTTTTGTCTTTTCTGCTGAACAGGCTTGAACGAGGGATCAACGTTGAGTTTATGAGAAATAATACTTGGATCGATGCCCACCATGTCTTCGTGCGTCCATGCAAAACAATCATTGTGATCCTGCAAAAAGGATATTAGTTTCTTTTTAAAAGAAGGGTCGAGCGTCGAACCTATGTAAACCATCTGATCAGGCTTATCCTGGTTTAGGACGACAACTTCCAAGCGATAGTCGTCGTCAGTCCCAGGAACGTCCTGGTTCTGTAATTGCTATACTGTCTACTTCGGGGCTTCAGAGAGACTTTGTAACATTCCCTAGCAACTTTTCTTTCGCCTTTGATCTCCTGTACTCCCCATTGCGTGGGGAATTTCAAGATTTGATGGTACGTCGAAGGTACAGCTTTCATATCGTGGATCCATGGTCGCCCAAGGATGACGTTATAAGCTGATGAACAGTCGACGACGTTGAACTTCGTCTGTCTGTTGATTCCTTTAGCATATAGTGGTAGTGTGATTTCCCCCATGGTGCTTGTCGCTCCTCCGTTAAATCCAACGAGTGTAGTCGAACGTCGTGTAATCTCGGATTTGTCGATTCCCATTGCTTTTACTGCATCAAAAAAAATAATATTAGCTGAACTACCTCCGTCGACGAGTATCCTCTTTGTCAAACAATTTCCAATGCTCAATTGGATAATTAGTCCGTCATGATGTTTCTGATGTACGTCGTCGAGGTCTGCTTGATCGAACGTCAAGGGCATAGCTTCTAATTCTGCGTCTTCCTTGGATATTGCCTCCTTTGCAATTGGTCGGTCATCGGTACCGCGACTAGCATGCCTTTTAGCAGCTGAATATGTGGTCCCACAGACATCAGAGCCTCCGGTGATACAATTAATCACCTTGGCATGCTCTGTAGATGTGGGACTCACGTCCTTCTTTTCTGTCAATTCTCGTAAATAACCTTTCGAATTAAGCCAGGACAGTTCTTTTTTCAGGGCGACGCAATCATCCGTTAGATGACCGAAGTCATTATGGAAATCGCACCATTTTGTTTTGTCTTTCTTATCACTATCCTTATCGCTTTTCTTTGGCCATCGAACGTTTTGTTGGAGCTGTTTCAGGGATGCGACGACGTCTTTGGCTGACCCAGGGAAACCATAAGATGACACCTTAGGATACTGGACTGATTTAGAAGTCGCTGGCCCTTTCTTTTCGAATCTGACGTTTGAAATCTGTCTGGCAGGCTCTGATCGAACAGTTGGTTTCGGCTTGAAGTTTGGCTTTTTAACACCTAGACCTTTCCTGTCGTTTGAATGTTTATTTCTGAAAACGAGGTCATCTTCAACCCTCATATGATCAAGCGTCCTTGCTCGTACGTCTTCAAAGGTTTTTGGAGGATACTTCGTAAGGTCGAGATACAACCCTGAACTATCATCCAGACCCCGTTTGTATGCTTCAATTGTTGTTTTCACGTCGCAATTTCGGATACTAATCATTTCTGCGTTGAACCGGTTAAAATAGTCCCGGATGGACTCTCCATTCTTCTGTACAACATAGTAAAGGTCGCTCGTTTGTTTTTCCATTTTTCGACTACTAGCGAATTGTTGAGAAAATTGATTCACTAATTCTGCAAAAGACCCGATAGTTTTAGGTTTGAGATTGATCAACCATTGTAACGCTGCTCCAGTCAAAGTTGCTCCAAAACTCTTGCACATGCAGACTTCTTGGAATTGATGCGGTATTGAAATAGTCCACATGAGTTGTTTGTATTGGGCTACGTGTTCTGTCGGATCAGTGACACCTGAATATTTTGGGGAGAAGGTCGGGATGCTATATTTCTTTGGGATGTCCACCAAAGCAATTTCATCGACGAACGACGACGTTTGAAATCCTGTTCGTGGTTCGACATCAACTGGGACTGCTGCCCCTGGCAATTTGGCCAGCATAGACAAGACACGCTCATTCTGCTCCTCTAGAAACTTCAATCGTTGTGCAATGGGATCCATTGGTAAACCCCCGGGAATACCCAATGGAACATAACCTGATCCATTGAAGTTAGTCTGTTGCGAGGAATCAGAGGCATATCCATTGAACGACATAGAAGGCATAGGCATGGTTGGGATTACGAAGGTCGCAGGATTAACTGGTGGTGGACGAGGATAATTAGGCAATGGAGGAGGTACGTTCCAAGCACCAGTATAAGCATTCGTAGTCCCAATCACATTGTTTCCACTTTGACTTCTGAGATGCTCGATGGTTTCTGCCGCCTGACGAGCCTGAGCTGTTAGGGCGTCAATACGGGCACGAGCAGCAGTCAGCTTCATGTTCATTTGAGCCACAACATGATCTTGAGTTCCTTGGAATGCATTATCCTGAATAACTGAAAAAAGAGAATACTCGAAGGAAAACGTTAGCACGTCGTAAGATTATCAAAGATTTTCTTTGGATGGGGCCCCACGGTGGGCGCCAAACTGTTTATGCCAAAAATTTCCCAAGGAAAATTTAAGGTAAATGTGGAGCTTGATCCAACCAAAGAAAGTAGCTTTATTAATCGTACGACAATAATAAAAATGAAATAAACGAGACAAGGGAATTGGTGACGCGGAAAACCCCTAAAATGGGTAAAAACCGCGGACGAGTATGAGTCGTCGTGCACTATGGACGTCAATCATGGACGCCGTCCTTGATAACAAATGTTACAAGTGAAATATAATATAAAACAATATGATAAAGTAAAGTCGATCGTGCGTCGTGTGTAATTAGACTTCGGTCGTGCGTCACGCGATAAACGGCAGTGGATCTTATGAACTTCGAGAAAACTGAGTGAGCTTAAGAACGTAATTTGTGAGCTTGTAAGGTCTGAGAATCAGATGTCCGAATGTGAAGTTCAATCTTCATATTTATACTCCAATTATCCGTTAGCAGGTCTTGAATGCATATCTTTAATAAGGTAACCGTTCGATATTGATGATAGCATCTGTTATATCCGTTGTTATTGGTAACGTCTTCCGTTATGATTCTCACATCATAAACGTCCTTGAAATCCTGCATTAAATGTAATGTAAAGTATGTTGTAAATTAGTAACTGAAATCATGTCGTACGACAGCCATCATGGACGGGTTTTGATAGTCTGGTCAAAAGTCGCTCAAAGGAAGGACGTCAGTTATTTCTCTGGTCGTGCGACTATGGGCTAATGGTCTATTTGGAATCTAAAGACGTATGACAAAGGACTTTGGTTGTTTTTTTACCCAAACACTAGGTAATTTTTTTTGTTTTTAATTTTTTTGAAGCATCATGGTATCATATATTATGCAAATTCTATAAACATAAACAATAAGTGAATTAAGATTTCATGAGAAAGACAAATCACATTCTGCATATATAACATAAAGCATGATAGATTAATGTTTACGTTTAAACATAAAAAAAATAATGTTTTTACAAAATCATCATATTTGTTCATATCATAAAGCATCATATAACGATGTTTTAAAACAAAAACATATAAGTTACCTCAAACATCGAAGTTTAGCTTGATTTCACGACCACTTCGTTCTACGGAGCGTACGTGCTGATAATGTGTTATAGGAAAAATAAGGCAGAACAACAGTAAATAGAGAGAATGAAATCTATATTTCTCATTAATCATAAGCCCTTTAAATAGGGAGGAGTTTACAAATAAAATGAAACATTCATTATGGTAAATTCTAATACTAGGAAAATATTTTGTCAATCACTTCCTTTTGATGATGGCACATAATCCTTCAACAATTATTACAATTTTAGTTAATAAAACAATAATTTTACCCTTAATAATAGAAGAAGTAATGATTTTTTTTCCATTTCATAATTAAAAGTAAAATTAGGAAATAGATACTTAAGGGGGTTTGGTTTGATGGAATGGTTTTGAGGTATTTGGTTTTCGTGGAAGGATTTGTATTGGAGGAATTTGGATTTGGAATCTTTGATGTGTTTGATTTGTAGGATATGGAATGGAATTGAATTCCATTATTTATAAAAAAATTATTAAAAATTTATAAAAATAATTAAATTAACTATTTGTTATTTGATTATTAGAAAACAAATGTTTTTAACATATTTTTAAACATTACTATATATAAATCCTATGAAATCTAACCACCCTCATGGGATTTAAAAATCCTATGCTTGAAGGATTTCAAATCTAAACAATCTTGCAAACCAAACATGGATTTGGAATGGATATGAAATCCAAATCCCTCCAAATATATTCCATTCATGTAAACCAAATAGACTTTTAGGGTCTGTTTGGTTTGCAGAAATGGAATAGATTTGGGAGGATTTGGATTTTAAATCCATTTCAATCCTGTGTTTGGTTTGCAGGATTGTCCAGATTTGAAATCCTATGATTTCTTTAAAATCCCTCAAGCATAGGATTTTGAAATCATGTGAGGGTGGTTGGGATTTCGAAGGATTTGCATATAATAATATTTTAAAATATGTTAAAAACGTTTGTTTTCCAATAATCAATTAATAATAAGGAAATTTAATTATTTGTAATTTGTTTTTGTAAAGTATTTATAAAGAAAGAAATTCAATTTCATTCTAAATCTTAAAAACCAAACACACCAAACATTTCAGATCTTTCCAAATTCAAATCCTTCCGTAAAATCCAAATCCCTTCAAACTATTCCATCAAACCAAACACCCCTTACTTTTTAAAGTTAACATTTATTTTAGGGCAAATTAAAAAAGTAAGGATATTTACTTCGAAACAAAGAAAGTAACATACAATAGATCTTTCCACAACCATGTAAGCATAATATACAAGTGGACATGCAACTTATCCTGCTATATAAAGGCTAGGGAGACAAGGATGCACTAGGGTTTCTTTAGCTAGTTTACAATAAGATAAAAAAGAGGATATGGATAAGTCATAAATATATAGCAAACCATCAAAGGTCCATAAAGTCGTCGTTTAATTATGTGGAAAAATCAGCATGATTTGATTAAGAAAAAGTCAATTGTATCTATTTAGAGAATAAAATACATTTTTTTGTAATGGAATCGACCTTTTGAATAAGACACAAGACTACATTTTAGGCGTAATCCCAATGTGTTTTTAGTCGAATTCCACCATTTCAAAATTTTTTTAAAAAATTTTTTGGTTGATTTTGATTGACTTTTTTGGTTTTTAGTGGATTTCGATGAACTTTTTTGGTTTTTGGTTGATTTCGATAGACTTTTTGGATTGTTTGGGTGATGTCATTTATATTTTCTAATATCACAGAGCACCCTTCAAAGTTTACCATGTGAACCTTTCATGCCCCAAAATAATTTTACTTGCGAAATTCGGTTGAACGCCACTAGACCCCCTAGGTCCTTCATAGGTCCGCCCCTAATATCTAGTATCCAATTCTCATCTCCATATAAATAGGAGTTTGTCTATATGACTTTAAATTGAGATTGTAATTAAATTCATGACTTCTTGATTTATTATAAGAAAATTGACTTTATACTCATTAGAAGATTATGAATTTAATTAAAATATTATCTAAAATTGTGGGTCCGTGTGATTGAACACGATCTTTACCAGATAAATCAAATAACAAACAAGATAGATAAACCAACTTGTTTGATTAACAACAATCGATTACAAGGTTGAATAAGGTTTACACTTTGAAGCTCTCTCTCTCTCTCTCTTCTTCTTGGCTTGGGTCGATATGTGTTTTTGTATGAGTGTGTTGTTTTTGATCTGATATGAGATATGATTATATCTCATAACCTACCTAACAACTAACATACATAATATCTAGCTAAGATATTATCTAAAAGTAAATATAATATCTAAACTAATATCTAAACTAAATATCTATTATTAGATATTTAGGACTAATATTAAATACTATAATTAACACAATAATTAACTTTGATAATTATTACAAACTAACATTAGACTAATCTTGAGAGTGGCTTTTCAGCTTTAACTTCAGATTCCAAACTTCAGATTGGATGATCTTGAATCCAATAGATCTGTGCGCTAACAATCTCCCCCTTTGGATCAAGATCATTACTAAAATGATTTAGCAATTCAGTCTTCTCTTTCAGCTCAGAAGATGCAATATCCCTCTTAGTCTTCAACAAGTAACAATCTCCCCAAAATACGTAGATAAACTCTCTTTCAAATGATGGAAAGAAATTATCTTCAGATTTAGCTCAGAATGTTGTAGCAAAGTATCTTCAAAGAAAATTTCTCTCAAATCAGCATGTCTTCAGAATACTTTCTCTAAACTTGTGTTGTTCCTCATTTCTTGTGTAGCTCTTCTCCCCCTTTTTGATGAAAAGTTCAACGACTTCATCAAAACTTTTATGTCAAGAAATGTGTATCTTTAGAAGCTTCTGATCCATCAATTCAAAATATATTCATCCAGATCTTTGCAAATCCAGACAAAATAGTCGTGTAACACCTGAATCAACAAATGAATCAGTTAAAATGTCTGTCAGTAACACTAAGTCACTGTGTGTAACGAATACACATTGGAAAGAAGCTTTTTGATGTTCACTCCCCCAGGGCTTCCATTCAATAATCAAAACACCACAAAGGTAATTTCTATGAACATTATGACAAAGAAACAAATTCCTTGTGTGTTCGTGCATGTGATAGAAAGAATTAAGCACTTGATGATTGCTTATAAGGCTCAATATTGTGTAAACCACTGAGACAACAGTAAGTTAAACACAGACTCAATGTGCATGAGTGAAGTGCGAAGGTGGGGCAGACTTCCTTCTTTTCAATATCCAGATTTTCCAAATGAAAATAAGATAGCAAATGTGTTGCTTCCCCTTTGAAAATGTGAAACACTTTCTATTTGAGTAAAAAAAATGAGTAGCTGGTGGGGTTAATCAATAGTTGGCATGGGCTAGTTGCCTGTTTCAATAATGTTCACCAAAGAAATGTGAAACACTAGAAATGTGGTTGCCCGACTCAGAAAAAGTTGGTGCAGAGTTCTGATATTCTTTTAACTCTGTTCTCACACCCTCTTTCTTTTAAACATTTAGCTTACTTTAACCAAACTCTCTTTTTCTGTATATCTCATCACACAACCCACACTCATTTCTTTTTGATTTCTCACACTCAATCACTATGGATTAACCTCTTGGGTAGAAAACACTGGTTAACTTGTATCCGTAGAAGTTGTTTTAAGTCCTAGCACAATGAAATCCGAAGTTTTCCTAGAAAGCATATGATGCTCAAAATGGTTTAAATATCTCAGTTAAAGCACAATGTAGATCTTGAAAACATTTAAAGTCACACTTCCAATTCATGAAATCGGTTTGAGATTCGGGAAGTGGTTTGAAGTTTTAAGAACAATGTTTTCTATGATTGAAAGTTATCCTTCTTTCAACCATATATGAGATTAAGATAAAGGATTATACCTTTACGTGTGATCTTACATCTCATGAAGCTAAGCTTAAAGTCATAAAGATATGAACATGTAAGCGTCTCTCAAAAAAATCTGCAAAAGTCTTATGTCTTAGTCAAAGCAAATTTATTCACTTAAATTAAAATGACAAAAAGCAGAAAAACAATGAGTTCTGATCTGAAATAATAAGAAGTCATATCTTAACTCCTTTGACTTGTAAAACTCCCCCTAAAATCATGCATCACAAAAATTTGACATTAAAAAGGTAAATGCATAAATTAGTGAGTCTTCTCCTCAAATTAATATTGACCATCTTTCAATTTCTTCTCATACTCACCCTTGGATCATGAACAGAATATTTGAAGTGCAAATATCATTCAGAAATAAGAATGAAGAAATGATGAAAAAGCATACAATTAGAAAACTTTGATAGGTAACTACTGATTATGTCTTAAGATTTAGCATACCAAGCTTAGAGACAAGAAAGTTGAACCTCTTTTCGTCTAAAGGTTTGGTAAACAAATCTGCAAGTTGATAATCAGTTTTTACAAAGAAAAGTTCAATTGTTCCTTTTTCGACATTATCTTTAATAAAATGATACCTGACATCTATGTGTTTGGTCTTGGTGTGCTTAACAGAATTCGCTGTTATCGCGATGGCGCTCTGAGTCACAGTAGATCGGGATTTTGTTGATGTGAAAATCGTAGTCGTGCAGTTGTGTTCTCATCCATAAGACCTGAGAACAGCAGCAGCTACATATTCTGCTTCGACCGTGGAAGTTGATACACAAAGTTGCTTCTTCGATGCCCAACTTACGAGTTTATCACCGAGGAACTGTATATGACCTGACGTGCTCTTCCTGTCTAGCATACAACCAGCATGATCTGCATCTGTATATGTTGTTAGTTCAAAGCTAGTATCTTTAGGATACCACAGACCAAGATCTGCAGTCCCCTTCAGATACCTAAAAATGCGCTTAACTGCAGACAAATGAGATTCTTTAGGATTAGCCTGATATCTAGCACATAAGCATGTAGAGAACATTATATCTGGCCTACTAGAAGTAAGATACATCAAAGAACCTATCATCCCTCTGTAAGTCCTAACATCAACAGCCTTTCCAGAAGGATCGGTGCCGATCTTAGTACCTGGTGCCATTGGGGTACCAATCGGTTTAGAATTTTCCATTTTGAACTTTCGAAGAATATCAAGAATGTATTTTGATTGATTGATAAAAATCACCGATGAAAATTGTCTGACTTGTAATCCGAGAAAGAAATTCATCTCTCCCATCATATTCATCTGAAATCTTGACACCATAAGGTTTGAAAAATTCTTACAGTACTTAGGATTTGTAGAGCCGAAAATAATATCATCCACATAGATTTGAATAAGAATGATATCGGCTTTCTCCTTTTTAATAAACAAAGTGGTATCTACCGTACCTTTTGAAAAACCAGACTTGACTAAAAATTGAGATAGGACATCATACCAGGCGCGAGGAGCTTCTTTCAATCCATAGAGTACTTTGTCGAGAATGTAGACATGATACGGTTTCTCTTGATTGACAAAGCCTTCTGGCTGCGAGACGTAGACTTCTTCCTTTAGAATGTCATTCAGAAAGGCGGTCTTCACGTCCATTTGAAAGACAATGAAGTTCTTGTGAGCTGCGTAGGCCAAAAACATTCGAATTGCCTCTAAACGCGCCACAGGAGCATAAGTCTCATCGTAGTCTATTCCTTCCTCTTGCCTGTAACCTTTGGCAACAAGTCTTGCTTTGTTTCTGATAACGGTACCATCTTCATCTTTCTTGATTTTGAAAACCCATTTCGTACCTACAATGGTTTTACCTTGAGGTTTGGGTACGAGTCTCCAGACTTTAAGTGCGTCGAACTGATTCATCTCTTCTTGCATTGCAGTCACCCAGTCTGAATCGGCAAGAGCCTCGGATACGCGAGATGGCTCGATCTTGCTCAGAAAGGATTCATGCATACACATATTCATTGAAGTTGACCTAGTTTGCACCGGTTTGGTTGGATCACCAATGATTTGGCTTATCGGGGTGCGCTTTGGTCCATTTATGTTCATGAGGTAGTGGATTATATGAATATATATCAATATTATCATCTAAGAATCCACTGGTACCTTCTTCAGTTTGTTCAGGAGGAATGATGGTTGTAGTTGAAGTAGTAGGTGCAGAAGGCTCAGCAGGTACAGCTTGGTCCGTCTGTAGATCAGTCTGTACAGAACATCCTACTGATACAGCAACTTTTGTCTCTTCATTATTTGTCACATCTTCAACTGTTGGAGTCAGCATTTGAACTGGAATTTCTTGTTGAATCAAGGAGTTGGATTCAGTAGAGATATCTGAACTGGTTGGATGAGTAGTCGTTGAGTCTTCCATCCTGTCAACCACAACAGATTTCTTCACATTAGATCCAAGAAATTCATCATAAAACAGTTCAAATAATAAATCTAAATCAGATAAATGGTTAGTAGACGTTGATGCTTCATCTGATTTGATCGCTTGAGACGCAGGTTCTGGACTGATTTGCCCAGAAGCTTGTACTCCGATTATCACGGGTTCTGAACTGTGTTGTTCAGAAGCCATATCTTCATCAAATGTGACGTTTACGCTTTCAACAACGTTCTTTGACTTCTTCAGATATACATGGAATGCAGTAGATGTAGATGAATAACCAATGAAGATGCCTGTCCGCCTTGGCACTGAACTTGTTCAGACTCTCTCTATCGTTTAGAACATAACACTTACACCCAAATATATGGAAATATTTTATTGTCGGTGTTCGGTTGTTGATTAACGCATAAGGAGTCTTCTTGAATCTGCGGTGTATCATGGATCGATTCTGAGTGTAGCACGCAGTCGATACAGCTTCAGCCCACAGAAATAGAGGTAAGTCAGATTGACTTAGCATAGTACGAGCAGCCTCGACTAGCGTACGATTTCTTCTTTCGACCACTCCATTCTGTTGAGGCATACGAGCAGCAGAGTATTGATGTGATATCCCGACCGATTCGAGATGTTCTTGAACTGTTTTGTTCTTGAACTATTTTGTTCTTGAACTCTGTGCCGTTGTCTGCTCTTAGAAGCTTTACTGGTTTCTGCAGATTTACCTGGGTCATCTTCAAGAATGTAATGAGAACATCAGGCGTCTCATCTTTTGAACGTAGAAATTTGACCCAAGTGTATCGCGAGTAATCGTCCACGATAACTAGTATGTACTTCTTTCCGCCTAGACTTTGCGTTCGCATCGGACCGCATAAGTCCATATGCAACAACTCTAACGGAGAGCTTGTACTCGGTTTAGGCTTTGGTTTATGTGGAGCTCTCTTCATCTTTCCCTTTTCACATGTTGCACACAAGTGTTCTTTTTCGTACTTCAGCTCTGGAAGTCCTTTAACTAGCTTTTCATTGACCAGCTTGTTTATGTACCTAAAGTTGAGATGAGAGAGTCGTCGATGCCATACCCAGCTTTGCTGTATCGAGGCTTTAGAGAGTAGACATACCTGCTTGTCAGTCTGGACGTTTGACAAATTAATTGTGTAGAGGTTGGACTTTCGAGTGCCGACCAAGAGTTCCTTGCCTTCTTCAGTGCGAACATAACACCTCTTGGCTTTGAAATTGACCTCTAATCCTTTGTCACAGAACTTGCCTATACTGAACAGGTTGTGTTTTAAGCCTTCAACATAGCTCACCTTCTTAATCGTGACGTTGTCGTGTACCATATCACCATATCCCAGTATTGGTGAAAACTGGTCGTTCCCAAATCTAACTGTCCCGCAATATTTATCTGTATAATTGGACAGCATCCCTTTCTGCCCTGTCATATGCTTGGAACACCCTCTATCCAAGTACCACATATGACGGGTCTGCATAAGAGAAATTACGAAACAAGAGATTTAGGTACCCACTTGTAAATGGGTCCTACAGTGTTAGTACAGGATTTTGGTACCCATTGAAATTTAGGTCCTCTTTGTTTTTGAGAATCAAATGAATCATATGAATGATAAGAATGAACATGATAATTTCCAAACCAAACATCAGAATCTTGACAAGAAGCATAAGCATGTTTATCATAATATGAAGACTTTCTAGCAGACAGACGTAACTGGAATAATTGCTTCATAGAATATTTCTTGGGATAAACAACAAGTTTTGGTTTCAAAATAGTAGCAACATTCGCATTCAAAACATCTTTACTAGTCGGAGTCTTATTACAATCAACACTATAAAAAGATTTAGCAGTCTCGTCAATCTTCCGTTTTGGTTGCCATTGAGATTTAACTCCTAGCTTGCTCAGATCTGAAATATTTGAGACTTCTGAGTTAGATCTTTGAGAAACAACTGAATGCATCTTCTTTGGGTTACCAGTAGTGATCGGTTTCTGTGAATGCTGAGATTTATTCTTACCTTTAGCATACTTAGTTTTCACAGAAACTGATTTATCAACTTTCGTTGATTTACCTGTCTCAAGCATATTGGATTTTCCCAAGGATTTCACAACAAAAGATGAATGATTAGGAAGTTTGGCATTAAAATCAAATTGATCAAAACAATCATCTAAAACACCATCAGAGTTTAGAAAATCATACCCTCCATCAGTTGAACCAAACATGTCATCAGATTTTGAAGCCTTGGTTGATTTAGAAAGAAAAAAAATACTTTAGCACAGTTGAAAACACGATTTGTTCAATATCAATCAAAATTCTTTCATCTGTTAAAGATGTCTCAAGTTCAGAAATTTTACTTTCCAAAACGAGAGGAGGGACGTAAATTTTACCTTTAATAGGCTTCACCTCCATTTCTTTTACAGAATAACTCTGAAAGAAGTTATTTGAAAGAGATTTTGATTGATATTTAGGATCATCATTATAACTATTATTCAGTTTCGCATAATAAAATGGAAGGTGAACTTTAGATGATTTCTTTCGTTTTTCAGTTTCCTTGGCTTCATCCTCTTTAGACAGTCCAGTACAAAAAACTTTAAGTTCAGGGAATCGGTGAGAAAGCCTTAAGAATGTAAAATCATAAAGTGCAGGCACTTCAGATATACCCTTTTTAAGGTAGTGAGGGTTCTCATAACCAAGTCCCCAACTTTCTTTATTCTTTTTGGGTTTGTTTAGATGAATGGTTTGTTCAGTTTGACCCAATGAGTATTTTTAGTGTATTATTGTATCCAAGATTTAATAGGAAAAGTCAAGTCAAGATAAGTCAACAAAGTCAAAGTCTGTTTAGTCAAATATGAGTTTACTTAGTTGTTAAGTATTGTATAGACTTGTGGTATAAATACCTTAGGTGCTTTGTTATCTAGTAACTAGATTCATTGTATCACATTGTCAGACATATGAATGAATACGCTTTCTCTCTCTACACTCTCTCTCTAGATCTTCAATGCCAAATCTTGAATTGTAGATTATTTAATTGAATTGCTTGAAAAGGACAATTTCAATTGGTATCAGAGCATACCAAACAAATTCAGAAAGATCACTGAATTAGTTTTTGGATCAGATTCTTGAAAATTCAAGAAAATTGTTGTTTATGAAAAAGTTACTGTTTGATTCGTGGTTTTATTGTTTTTGTACAATTAAATCAAGAAATTGATTTGATTGTATACGTTTTATCAATTGGATCAACTTTTATTCATATCACATAATCTAATTCGCACTTTAGATTGATCAATTTGATCAAATTGTGTTTTTCGAAAAACTTGTAGTCGTACACTGTATCTTGATCAATGCACTGTAATTTCATGTTTTTAGTGATCTTAGATTGATACAAAAGTGTTTAGTTTTGATTTTCGAGCATACTGATGTATTTTGAGAATCATTTGCAGGTTTTAGAACGAATTGGATCGATTTCATGAACAGAACTGTCAAAACGCGCAAGATCTTCGAAACGCGCAAGTTCATCCGTAGAACGCGCAAGCAAAGCCTGCGAGTTCATCATCAAACGCACAAGTTCATCATCAAACGCGCAAGTATCTGAAGAACGCGCAAGCAAAACGTGCGAGTTTGCTAAAACGCGCTAATAGAGGCAAGCGAGTTTGATAAACGCGCAAGACAAAGCTTGCGAGTTTGAAATCCGTGAAAAATTTTCTGAGTGCTAAAACGCGCAAACATCATAAAACGCGCACGTAGTGGCTAGCGAGTTCTAGAAACGCGCAAGTGCCTACTAGCGAGTTTCAGTGTGAATAGTGCTTTGCGCTTTCAGTGGCCTGCGAGTTTTTCAAACGCGCACATAACGTCTAGCGCATTTCTCTGTGAATAGTGACTAGCAAGTTTTAGTACTTAGCGAGTTTACTTGATCTGCGAGTTTCAGAGTTGAATTTTTTTTTCAAGTGGTGATCTAAGTTTGACTTTCAGTCAACTTTTCTGAATTGGTTTGGGAACGATCATTTTATTCAAGCATTTCTTTCTAGAGAAAAATATTTCAGAAAAATTTTCTCTAGGGGCGCTTCCCCCATACCCCCGCAAGGGCGTTGCCCCTTGACCCCATCCGCTAACCGGGTAACGGAACCCCCGTGCTAAGTCTGCGGAGGGGGACATATTTTGATAGTGGTCATATTTTTCTGATTTTTGACGATCATTTTTTTAAGCTAACTTTTTCTTTCAAGATTCCTAAGACAGATGAGAGAGGAAATATTGTACTTTCAGCAAGAGATATGGCAGTCTTGTACATGCCTGAGATACCGAAAATAGAAGCTGAACGAGATCAAAGGGCGGCAAATGTCAAATCATCATAAAAGAGGAAGTTGTTACGTTGAATACAAAGGGGATGATCAAAGAGAATGTTGAAATTGAAGATGTTTTGATGATTATGGTGCTCACAATCATCAAAAAGGGGGAGAAACTTACAAAGATCAATTTCAGAGATGAGATGTCAAAAAGTGGTAGAAATTTCTGAAAGATTCAAATTTCAAAGCTGATTTGAAGAAAAGAGACTTTCTAAAGATGATTCTGAAAGTCCAAGCTAGATGAAAAGAAATCATTCTGAGATTATTCAAAGTCAAATTAGATGATTCGAGAAAATTTGTTTTTCCGAAGATGGTCAAGAGATCAAAGAGATGAAGATACAAAGTTCAAAGATCCCTCGAAGTTTCAAATGTTTCAAAGATGAAGTGTTTCAAAGTGTTGTTTCAAGATTTCAAAGCTTTATTCAAGACTTGTTGACTATTCAAAGATGCTAATCGTGAATGACTTTTCAAGATTCTTCAACAACTTCAAAAAGAGCTTCAAAGTTCAAAGTCGTCAGAGTTAAAGATTGAAGAATCAAGCGCTGAAGACGATTGTCAATTTTTTTTTAAATCTTGAATACAAAGGGGGAGATTGTTAGTGTATTATTGTATCCAAGATTTAATTAGGAAAAGTCAAGTCAAGAGAAGTCAACAAAGTCAATTAGTCAAGTCTTGTTTAGTCAATATGAGTTTACTTTGTTATTAAGCTTGTGGTTTTAGACTTGTGGTATAAATACCATGTTGCCTTGTAAATCTTGTAGGTAGATGTATTGTAATATCATTGTGAGATAAATGACATGAACACTTTCTCTCTCTACACTCTCTCTCTAGAAATATACTTTGATATTGTCATATATTGAATAGAGATTGCTTGATTTGATTGGGAATACAATTTCAATTAAAGATTGTGGCTCTTGGATAATACAATTCAAGACCCGTACTTCAATGTTAAGAACTATGGCTTTTGAACAAAACAGTTCAAAACCCGAATTTTAATGTAAAGATTGTGGCTTCTGATCATATGACAGATCAGGACCCGTTCTTCAAAGTTCAAACATGGATATTTTGCAAATATCCAGGGGGAGCTTAAAAGAAAACAAATCATGATATAATGATTTGAGGGGGAGCTTAAAGTCAAATATCTTCTAATCTTACATCTCTGATTGTTTGAAAGACGAACAACTTTCAAACATGAAAAACGCTTTCTGAAATGTTCAAACCACTTCTTGTTCTCAAAAGATTTTATGAATTTAGAAGTGTGATTTTAAATATTTTTCAATTTTGAGCTTCAATGTTTAACTGACCGTGTGTTTCCAAAGATCAATACTCCTGTATTATCTTTCCTATATACTGTAAAGTATTCACACACATCGGTTCAATACTTCATTTTAATCTGTTATTACCATGTCTCTAAACGAACATATTTTTCGATGGTAATACTCCCGTTTGCTTTCAAATATTGTTGAGCATCATTCATCATTTCAATATTTGTGCTTTTATTGCAAAATTGTTTATATCTGTTCATATAAACAAAATATCCAATTCTTTGATACCTTAACCATTTCAATTGATCTGATTGATACATTGTCAGATTCTCAAAACAATTCTCTTGATTTCATTTCATTCACTCAATATCCTTGTTTTGAGAGATCTTTAAAGTTCAATTGCTCAAATTTCATTCTTAATTTTAAATGAGCATACATTCTGACAATATTATCATTTTGAGCTTAATTGTTCAAGTTAAACTGTTGAGCAACCATTCTTTTTAGGACTTACATGGGATTCATGTGTTAGCTTAAACAGAATTTCCATGGATTCACGCAAACCAGTGTTTCCTACCCAGGAAGTTATCCTAGAGTGATTGAGGGGTGAGGGGTCATAAATCAAAGAGTGGGGGAGATAACTCATCCGGTTGAGTTTTTCTCATTGTGTGGAGCGGTAAAATGTAAAAGAGAGATTGGTTAGAAGTGAGCTTAAATGTTTAAAAAGAAAGAGGGTGTGAGAACAGAGTTAAAAGAATATCAAAACCCTGCACCAACCACTTTCTGAGTCGGGCAGCCACATCTTCTGATTGGTTCACATTCTTTGGTGACCATCATTGAAAAAGGCAGTGAGCCCATGCCAACTCTTGCATTTAACCCCACCAACCACTCGTTTCTTTCTTAACAAAGAAATGTTTCATTTTCTTTGGGGACGCAACATATATGCTATCTAATCTTCACTCGGAAGATTTAGATATTGAAAAAGAAGGAAAGTTGCCCCACCTTCGCACCTCTTTCATGCACATTGAGTCCGTGTAATACTTGTTGCTGTGTCAACAGTTTACACAATTTGAGCCTTAAGAAACACAATCATTGTGCTAAATTCTTTCATACACAAGCACGAGCACACAGAAAATTTGTTTTTCTGTCAGAACATTCATAGAATTACCTTGTGTTTTTCAATGATTGAATGGAAGTCCTGGGGAGTCATCATCAAACCAGCTCCTTAAATTGTACATTCGTTGTACACAGTAACTCCGTGTTACTGACAGGCACTTCTAACTGTTTCATTTGTTGAATCAGGGTTACCAAGTTCATTATATCTGAATTTGAAAAGATTCAGGTATATACAGTTCATGATTCAGCTATTCAGATCAAAAGGGCAGAAAATATCAAATGTATCTCAAAGGGGGAGAATATCTGACAAAGGGGGATGATCAAAGAGAATGTTGAAATTGAAGATGTTTTGATGATTATGGAGCTCACAATCATCAAAAAAGGGGAGACATCTACAAAGATCAATTTCAAATCAATTTCAAAGTCCTGAAGAATGTTCAAAGTAAAGACTTGTGGAGAATTTCTGAAAGTTCAAATCAGATGAAAAGATTCTCAAAGTTTTCTAAAGACAAGTCCAAATTAAGATGATTCGAGAAAGTTTGTTTTTCTGAAGACTGATCAGAGTTTACAGTGATGAAGATACAATTTTCAAAGACCCCTCGAAGTTTCAAAAGTTTTAAAGAGTTTCAAAGATTTGTTCAAGACTTGTTGACTTTCCAAAGCTGCAAAGTGTTAAAGACTTTTCAAGATTCTTCAACAACTTCAGAAAGAGCTTCAAAGTTCAAAGCCGTCAGAGTTAAAGATTGAAGAATCAAAGCGCTGAAGACTAATGTCAAATTTTTTTTAAATCTTGAATACAAAGGGGGAGAATGTTAGTGTATTATTGTATCCAAGATTTAATAGGAAAAGTCAAGTCAAGATAAGTCAACAAAGTCAAAGTCTGTTTAGTCAAATATGAGTTTACTTAGTTGTTAAGTATTGTATAGACTTGTGGTATAAATACCTTAGGTGCTTTATTATCTAGTAACTAGATTCATTGTATCACATTGTCAGACATATAAATGAATACGCTTTCTCTCTCTACACTCTCTCTCTAGATCTTCAATGCCAAATCTTGAATTGTAGATTGTTTAATTGAATTGCTTGAAAAGGACAATTTCAAGTATAACTTCTTTTCCAAAGCATTTAATTTTGCAAGTAAAGATTTGTTTTCTTCGGACGTTGAAGAATGCAATTTCGTAAGCTCTTTGAAATCAAACTCACTCTTTCTCAATTTAGAATTAGTTTCTGCAATCTGTTTAAGAATTATGGTATTTTCTTTTGCGTTGGTGTCAATGTCTTTATGTAAAGTTTCAACCAATACTTTCTTCTCAGCAAGGTCATTGCTAAGTTTCTGTATTGACTGGTTTTGATCATTATTAACACCTTTTTCACGCTTAAGTTTCGACTCTAATTCTTGGAGTTTTAACATCATGGCATGCATTTGATTTAAGAAATCTGACTTATCTAAATCACATACCTCTTCGTTATCATCTTCATCGGAATCTGCTTCACCTTCTATCTCCAGCTTTCCCATGAAGCATAGGTGTGCTTTCTCATCCTTCTCTTCATTCTCATCTTCTTCGTCTGATTGATCAAGCCAGAACTCATCTTTTGCCATCAATGCGTTTCCAGCTTCCTGTTGCTTGGCTAGAAGCATTTTGTTCTTGTAGTAGTCAGAGTTCCGGACTTTTGGTCTTCGGCAGTCTTTTGCAAAATGTCCAGGTCTATCACAGTTGTAGCACGTTGTAGCACGTTGGAGGTTTTGGATGTTTGATCTCTTCTGCTTTATACCTTCTCTCTTCTGGCTTCCTCTCCTCTAACCTCTTCCCTTCAAATCTCTCCTTGTGAATATAGTTGCTTGGACCAGATGTATATCTCTGACTGTTTGAGCTCGGCTTTGTATAAAACTTCTTTTGAAAATCCTTAGTCAACATAAGGATAGCCTGCTTTAGTTGTTCACAGTCGTCAGAGTCAGAGTTCGCTTCAACATCATCTGATTCAGACACAATGATCATCTTCTTTTTCTGCTTCATAACAAGAGCAACTGAATCATCAACTGTCTTCTCAGACCGTCTCTTATCATCCATGATCTCATTCACCTCTTCCTCATTCTGCTTGAGGGTTTCATAGACCTCGTGAAGTGGAATATCGTTCAGATCTTTAATTTGCTTCATCTGCCTTGTAAATCTTTTCCATTCAGGCTGAAGGATGCTGAGAAATTTGACATTCAGCTCTATTTGTGATTTCTTGACCTTGTTCTTGCTTAACTCATTCAGCAAGGTCACGAATCTGTCATATGTTTCTGCTAGAGACTCTCCAACTCTGCCTTTGAATTCTTCATAGTTGTTTAGGCAGTTTGATATCTTGAGCTGGTTCCCAACCTTTGAACCTAGCATCATTTTCTCTAGTTGATCCCACATCTCTTTTCCAGAGGCCTTGTAGCTGTCTATCTTCACATATATTTCATTTGGAATGCCTTGAAGAATGTAAGACTTTGCTAATCTATCAGCTTTTGCTCTTTTTAGGTTTTCACCATCTAGATCTTCAAACTTAAGTTGATATGGTTGCTCATTAGTTCCCTCTGGAGGAGTCCTCCAAACAGGTGCCATAACTCCTTCTTCTAAGGATTTCCTGATTAAAACACCCAAATCATGTCTTTCAATGAAGTCCATGAACCGATCTTTCCACTGCTCATACTCTCCCCTGAAGAGTACTGGTGGTTTTGTGTCAGTTCCGATAGTTAGAGCTTCTCTTGAAGTCATCCTGATTAGATTAGATGTGCAATAAGAACCTGTACTTGATCGTTAGTGCAGATAAAATCAGATGAACACTGAAAAATAAAACCAAGTCTGGAACTGGCGCAAAAGCACAAGTTTGCGTTTAATGAAGGTGGCGCAAATGTAAACTTTGCGTTAGAAGAAGCTGGCGCAAAAAGAAGTTTTGCGCGAGAAGCAGGTCGCGAGAAATGGAACTTTGCGCGAGTAACGATTGGCGCAAGACAGAGATTTGCGCGAGATGTAGGTCGCGCAAAAGGACTTTTGCGCGAGACGTTAATGGCGCAAAACAAGTTTTGCATGAGAATTTGATGGCACAAAAGTGAGATACGACCGGTGTGTTGTATTGACCGGACAAATGTTCGACCGGTGTTATGTTTTTCGACCGGGGTGATGCTTTGAACGGAGTGATGCGGACCGGATTGGAGTAGAGACCGGAGTTACCTTGACCGGAGAGTACCTTTCGACCGGATTCGAACTGTGACCGGGGTAGAGACCGGATTGGAGGACCGGTATTGCGACCGGTGTGCGTGTAACCGGTGTGGACCGATGTGTGCTTCTTCGATAAATCGGTATGTATATCACCAAATAAACCAATCTAGAAATCGTTTTACAGCACCAATCTTTGACAATGTGATCGACTAACCAAGTAGACAACACACAACCTTTTGATTTCGAAAACAACCCCTGTTTGAAGATTTTGATCGATGTCACAGTGTTCTTGAAGACTGAAGAACACAGAGAGTTTTAAATTTTGATTTTGATCTGGTTTATGCTCTGATACCAATTATGGATCCGTGTGATTGAACACGATCTTTACCAGATACATCAAATAACAAACAAGATAGATAAACCAACCTGTTTGATTAACAATAATCGATTACAAGGTTGAATAAGGTTTACACCTTGAAGCTCTCTCTCTCTTGTTCTTGGCTTGGGTCGATATGTGTTTTTGTATGAGTGTGTAGTTTTTGATCTGATATGAGATATGATTATATCTCATATCCTACCTAACAACTAACATACATAATATCTAACTAAGATATTATCTAAAAGTAAATATAATATCTAAACTAAATATCTATTATTAGATATTTAGGACTAATATTAAATATTATAATTAACACAATAATTAACTTTGACAATTATTACAAACTAACATTAGACTAATCTTGAGCGTGGCTTTTCAGCTTTAGCTTCAGATTCCAAACTTCAGATTGGATGATCTTGAATCCAATAGATCTGTGCGCTAACAAAAATTATATACCTCAACATATCAATTTTTTTGTTCTACCTAGGACATTTTTACCCTTTATCCTAAATTGAATAACTATCCAAATATAGAAGACACCAAGAACTTCAAAAATAATGAGTTAAAAAGTGCTACTAAAAGCTAAACATTTCCATCCCTAATCAAACGCAGTTAAAAATTTGAAGGGTTAACCGTTAACCCATATGCCCACATGTTTGAAAGTCAAAAAAGTGATGGAAGTAAATTACATATATTTGTTCCTTTAGGTATATAAATTTTTACAATTTTATTCTTTAATTTTCATTTATTATGTTATATATATTTTACTTTTTCTTTCTTTATTATATTTTAATATTACATATATATATATATAAGTATAGGTGTTTTTTATTTCAATATTAAACAAATTTGATTAATTAGTAAAAAGTTGTTGATAAATAGTAATTTATTTCACATTTATTGTAATTTTTATTATGGGTTAATTATTCTAGTTGTATATATAATGTTATTAATTAATGAGATGATTGTCATTATATGTTTTTCTTAAATCCTATTAAACCTTTTCAAATGGTAAAAGTTTAATAGGATTTGAGAAAAATAAAACCAATTATCGTTTTTATTAAATGCACTTTACTTGTTTACATTGTGTTAACCTTGTGTACACGGTGTGTATATTAATACGAAGATAGAAGAAAAGAGGAGAAAGAGAAAAGTATATAATATCCTTACAAATGCATTAATTTTTATTTAATAAATAATGATAATTATCCACTTAATTAATAACATTAATTATCTTAAATTAGTAGATCATGTTGAATTTCACTGATCTCACATATTTTAGAGTTCTCAAATGATTAAACCCTTATGTATATATATACATATGCGTGTATGTAAATTTAGTATTAAAATGTAATAAATAAAGAAAAAGTAAAAAGAATAAACTATATATATATATAGAGAGAGAGAGGGTCATTCATTTGTTAACCAATCTATTAGTGCTAACCCATTTTCGGCCAATCAGAATGCTCCTAGAGATTAGATAATGATTTTGTTTATTTTAAACTTACAAGGGTAATAAAGAAATTTATATAAAATCGGAATATTCAAATTAAGTAATTATTATCGCCTATTTAATGTGTACCATAATTATAGCAATGTTTGTTATGGTAATGATATACCATATTAAATATAAAAGTTTGAAATTTTATATTATTCAAGATTATCTTAAATCTTAATATATCTTTTACATATATTTTTCATTATATCACAATGAGCGATATATATGGATTTTATGTTATAAAGAGTTAAATCTAATATTTTTAAACGTAACTTTGATATTGTTCCAGATTTTATGTTATTAAGCTTGCACATATGCATATGTGCATATCTTAAACCATTTTTCATATGCATATACAAAAGGCTCATAGTGTACATAAAAGCTTATTAATGTGAACAATGCATATATGCACTGAAAGAGCAAATAATTTAATCATTTTGATATGCATATTCAAATTGCACATATGCACATCAAGACTTATTAGTGTAGACAATGCACATATGTACAACACATAAATCATGCACATATGTATTTTTGAAAATGTACATTAAGAATTATTAGTTTAAAAAATGCACATATTTACTTGACAATGAACAAATGTCCAAGTGAGCACATATGCATTTTCCGGATTTAATACTATTAAGTTTGCACATATGCATATGTGCATATCTTAAACCATTTTCCGTATTCATATACAAAAGGCTCATAGTGTACATCAAAACTTATTAACGTGAATGTTCGCGGCTTTTTCGTGTTCACACCTTTTTAAAATGCAAGAAAATAGATCTCGACGCAAGTATACATCTTAACCTACTGCCGTCTTGTAACAAGTAATAATGGTACAAAGTACCGAATATCGATCCCACAGGGAAGCGTGGAAAAGTTTCTCTTGAAAGTCGGGTCTGTAAAAGCGAGTCTCAGATGGCGATTTCGAAAACAATATTTTGGTTGGGTTTTGATTAAAACTAGTGAAGAGTTTAATTATAAAAAGCACAGGGTGCAAAGATTCGTTGGAATAAAATTAATAATTGAATAAAAAGATGAGATCGCATTCCTTCGTTGTCTTAAAGTCGATATTTTATGTAACTTAAATAAGCCGTCATACAACAAACCAGTTGTCAATTGATTAATTGCAATCCGACATAAAATATAACTTTAATTTAAACAACGTCAGACAATCATGCGATACGATACACCGTTTTATATTTTTATCAGGCTCGGTCCCAACTTAACTGTGTACCCCAAACTAAGACGGTTAGCCCATCATAGTTTCGAATCTAATTATAAAAGAAAAGGAAATGTAATGTTTAACTAAAAGAGATGATTGACGTTTTCAAACAATCAACGATAGCCATCGTAGGAGTGTTGTGCCATTAACCTACCTAAAAGAGATGGTTGGCGTTTTCAAACAATCAACGATATCAATCGTAAGAGTGTTGTGTCATTAACCTCTATTTAGACGAAGAAATAAAGTTGCGTGAAATAAAGGACTGAAAGTAAAAGACTTGAAATAAATTGCAGAATTTAACTAACGGAAAGTAATAGACGGGAAATTAAAATACATAAATTAAATTGCGGAAATTAAATGGCGGGAATTAAAGTGCGTTAAAATAAATAACGGTAAAGTAAAACGAGAATTATAAAACTAAGACGTAATTAGAAATGATGATGATTATACATGTCTAGATTCATTGAATCTAGAATATGTATGTAAAGGAAGCTATAACCATGGAAAGAAAACAAGGAGAAAATGTTGTTGGGTTGCAAGTATCAAGTCCTTGGCATTTGTCAACACAAATATTGTAAGATGCAGGATGGTTTTTAGACTTTTGGAAACACGGAACAATTTTAACACTACAACAAACAGTGAACCAAACGAGGTTGGGAATCCGAAATGATTGATCGGACTTCCGGTTTGTAATAGAGCTAAAATTGTAGTGAAAACCAAATAAAAACCCAAGAGTATCGAATCACAAGAAATAGGCGAAAGTTGCAGAAAAATAACGAGAGGAGAATACTTGTAACGAGAAAGTGACTAGCATTAATAGTAACCAAAAGAGGAAATTTGAATCATGAGCTAGTGCATTCAAAATTGAACCATGAGCTCTTGGCTCACAAACTTCAAACCTCCCATTACAAGGGAGTTAACCATCGATCTAGCTACAAAGAAAATAAGACCAAGTGATGCCTTAGAAAGGAATGGGATGATACTAGCAAGTAGTAACCAAGCACCTCTATATATAGTGCCAATCCAACTTGGGGTTCAAGACACAAAAATGGGGGCCCAAAGAGGTTAGGAAATATTAGCCCAAAATATGTTATCAAAAGTCTAGCAAGTTTCGGCCCAAAGAGAATTGTAGCAATAGTCCAACAAAATTCGGTTCATCTTGCAGGTCCAAAACGTCGGGTTTAATCGCCAATCATAGTTACGTCCACGAAGTCGGCCGAAAAAATTGGAAGTCCACGATGTAAGCCCAAATTGCCTCTCGATTATATTAGACTCCAACGGCCTTTCTCCGAGCCTAAAACATGTAAATATAAAGAAATGAGATTTTTGTCGCTTTTTCATGTAAAATAGAGTTATTTAAAACCGAAAGCGGTAAACGTTAATCTAAACAATAAAGCCGTAAAAATAAATTAAAAGACGCAATGAGAAAACGAAAATTAGCTCAAAATTACAAAAAGAGGGCTAAAAATAGGGTCAATAAAATGACCCTATCAGTGAACAATGCACATATGCACTGAAAGAGCAAATAATCTAATCATTTTGATATGCATATTTAAAATTGTACATATGCACATCAAGACTTATTAGTGTAGACAATGCCCATATGCACAACACAAAAATCATGCACATATGTTTGTTTTGAAAATGTACATTAGGAATTATTAGTTTAAAAAATGCACATATTCACATAAATAGCAAACACTTTAAACTGTGTGGGTCTCTTTTTTTTTCTTTTTTTTTTTTGGTTTAAAAACAAGAACTATTAGTTTAAAAAATCCCTACTTTTGCGCCTCTTTTTTTGGTAACGTGTTAATATGATTTTGGAAGGCTATTTGCATTTTTACATTTTTAACTCTATGCTCTTATGCACCGTAATTTCCTAGTCTTTTAGTTTAATATTTCTAAAATTAAAATTCTAATTAATTGTGAACCATTGATCTAAATAACCAACGGTCCAGATTGGTTAGCACGGTTAACACCAATGTCGTGGTTAACAAATGAAGGGGACCCTATATATATATATATATATATATACATATATATATATATATATATTATGCAATCTTTTTACATGGTATAACACATGCAACCCCTCTATCCACCTCTCATTTTATTTTCAATTTTTTTTCTCAATAACAAAAATGAATGGTGGATAAAGAGGTTGTATGAGTTGCATTATGTAAAGGAGTTGTATTTGAACGCCTCTACACATGCACACATGCACACATGCACACACACACACACACATATATATATATATATATATATATATATATATATATAGAGAGAGAGAGAGAGAGAGAGAGAGGGAGGGAGGGAGGAGAGAGAGAGAGTCAGGTTTAAGGGAAAACGTTAAAATAAATGAAAAAGTCTATAAATACGGATGTCAAATTAACGAGAAAAATATGATCGATTTTTTGGTGTAATTTGGTTCGTTCAAATTTTGATCATATTTCATACTTTTTCGATTTAAAAATTAGGGGATGGAAGATTTTTAATTTTAAAATAAATTTGAAACCGTCTCTTTAATCACATCAATTGAATTGATTAATCTTACAGTTAATTGAATGTTTTTCTGTTTTTCATTTATTTTTGGTTTTCCCATGAACCTCCCCTCTCATCTCTCTATCTCTCTCTCTCTCTCTCTCTCTCTCTCTATATATATATATATATATATGTGTGTGTATGTGTATTTATATCTGTATATATAGGTATGTATAAAACTAGAATATTTAATGTATAATAAAAATTAGAATAAATGTGAAATAAATTAATATTTATCAACTACTTTTTATTAATTATTAAATTTGTTTAATATCTAAATTAAATATATATATATATATATATAGTATTAAAATATAATAAAGAAAAAAAAAGTAAAAAGAGTAAAATATACAACGTCATATATGGAATTTAAAGGATAAATTTGTGAAAATCTATATACCATAAGAACTAAATATGTAATTTACTTTCATCACCTTTTTGATTTACAAACATGTGGGCAGATGGTTAACCCCCCAATTTTTAAGGGCGTTTAATAAGGGATGAATATGGAATCAAAAGGAAAACTACAAGGATGAAAAAAGCAGTTATTAAAGATCAGGAATGAAAATCATTATAAACATCAAACCATAAGAACTAAAATCGTAGTTTACGCTATATTTTTAGTATGTTAATGGACATCCGACTTGTTCTTAGTGTCAAAGTTCTACATTTGACTAAAAATTAAAATTTTATATATTTATTTTGAGCAAAGAAGAATCCATTGTGATCAAAGTAATGAGATAAAGTGACATTAAATATGTTAGAATCAATCTAACGATATATAAGAAAAACAATTTTATAATAAAAAATTAAAGGAAATTGAACCAAAGGAAGGTAAAGGAAATAAAACTTCAACAATGAAATCGAATTCTTTGAAGAAATCGTCAGATAGAAGCCTGCGTCAAGCAATGTCCTAAGACAAAATTTCACCCTCAATCGTGCATTGGTGATTGGATGTCGTCTTAAGAATACAACTATCTAATTGGATTGATGCATGTCAATCCAATTCCATCGAATTGATAATACGTTTCATGAATTCGTATGTGAATATTGAGAGAAAATGGAGGAATTTTTGTACCAAAAAATGGAGGAAGTGAAGGTATATATTCCTTCACATTCCAATCGACATTAACTACCAGAAAACTGCTCCAGAGTCCCATGCAGGTTTTGGAGCGTGGTAACTAGCGTGAGACACTGTTGTCGACGACACAGAGTCTGGCGCGAGAATCAGGGCGACTTTGGTCGCCTGGAAACCCGCATCGGTTTTTGCCCCTGTTTTGATTTTGCCTCTGTTGTGATTTTAGGAAACCTCATGTAGTTTCATGACGACACCTAATGAAGAGAAAAACAGGGGTCACAAAATTTTATTTTAAAAATGACTGGTTTTATGCAAATTTGAAATCAAGGTGTCACAATTTGACAGCTTGTTAATGCCTTGACTTTGTCATTGAGATCATACATACAAAAGGCCATATCGATGTTTTGAATTGTGTTACCTAATCAAATAACTGCTATAATTTTACAGCTTTTTGTTGGACATAAAGGTATCTTAGGTTTCCCAATTCGTTATCATATTGTGAATGAACCTATCTTCAAGTTACAACAACAACCATGGAATGGATGCAACCACAAGGGTTGTGGCGTATTGGTTAAGGTCATGGGGGATGTGGTGGAATATCTCATCTGCCTAGGGTTCGAATCCAGGCGTACACAACTGTGACCACTGAGGTTTAATCAGGGCTGATGTCTTACAGTCAATAATTTATCAAGGGATTAGTCTAGGCATAGCCTATGACACCCTTCACAAAAAAAAAACCATGAAATGGATGCACCAAGCACAAACGAATGAGCCAAAGAGCCTTTGGTCCAATAGTATTTTAGGCCACCGGGTAGAGTCCGTATCCCTGGAAGTCAAAAGTTTAAACATCGTCGAAGGTGAAGAGGATGCTCGAGTTTATTTGTCGTATATAAATATTATATACTTAAAAAAAGAATAAACGAATGACATCAATCTTATCACAAACCAACCGACCTATCTAATGTTTGAAAATAACAGCAGAGTGGTGCCAAATTGTATTAGGTGGTTGCCTAACTAATAAGATGATATTAATGTTTTCATTTTGAAAATCACTTATTATATATAATACGAGGTAATGAAAGAAGTAGATGTTTTAGATGTGATACCAATGCAGAAGACGCCAACTTTTTTTTATCTATTTAAAACTAACCATACAATTCGGTATATGCTAATTTAATAAAATAAAAATGCTCTATGTTTTTTTATTGGGTAATTCAATATTTTATGTCTTTCTATTTTTGGAATACTCGCAACTTTTTACCGGTCAAAGTTGTAATTGTTGACCGGTCAAAGACGCAATCTTTGACCAACCAAAGTCGATCTTAACCGACTGAAAGGCTAAGATTACTTCTCTATTTCTTATATATTTAGCATTTCTCAAATGAACATCTCCCTATATATATATATATATATATATATAAAAGGAGAAGACAACCATGTTTCTGGTTGTCCACATTCATTCTGAATAATGAATGTAAACATTCATACACCATCCATGATAAATAATACATCATCTATGATCCATAATAACTGATTCATCAGTCATAATGAATAACTCATTAACATCTAAAACATGTGACACGCTCTACTTACCTAGGGCTGCTGTAAACGAATCGAACGTTCAGCGAACCGTTCGTGAACTGTTCGGTAGAAAGTTCGTTTATATTCGTTTATTTAATAAATAAACGAACATGCACACATTTTTTTGTTCGTTTAGTTAAATGAACGAACATGAACAATGGTCTCGTTCGTTCATTTACGTTCGTTCATTTATGTTCGTTAATGTTCGTTTACGTTCGGTTATGTTCGTTCATTTATGTTCGTTTACGTTCGTTAATGTTTGTTTATATTTGTTTATATATATAAATATATTTATATATATTATGACATTAATGTGTCAAAGCATTAATTAAATTAATTTTTTAAAATTCTTTTTTTTATACCTCCTAAGTTTATCCCTTTTTTTTATTTTGTTATGTTATGTTTTACGAACGAAATGATGAGTAACGGTGATTGTTTTTTATTTATTTGTGTTCTTTTATGTTCGTTCGTTTACGTTTGTATATGTTCATTTATGTTTGTTCGTTTATGTTCATTTATGTTTGTTCGTTTACGTTCGTTCGTTTACATTCGTTTAGCTCTTAATGAACGAACATAAACGAACACGAACAAACATATTTTCTTAACGAACGAACATGAACATAAAAAATTTCGTTTGTTTACCGTTCGTGTTCATTCGTTTGTTCGGTTAAGTTAAACGAACGAACACGAACAAGCCTCCGTTCGTTTTCGTTCGGTTCGTTTATAGCCCTATACTTACCTAAGGGACTGTTCGGTTCATGGAATTAGAAGGAGTTTGAAGGAATTGGAACGACCAATTCCATTAACCAAATTTCAAGGTCATGTTTGGTTCACGGAATGAAAGCGATGTAATCCTTCCAATTCCATTGAATTCCACAATTTAAGGAATCTATCATTCCTTGACTTAAGTGAAGGAATTGAACTCCTATCAACCAAATGTGTGGTCAAATTTCATTCCAATTTCTTCAAAATCAAATTCTTTCGATAGATTTCAATTCCATCAAATTCCATTCTGTAAACCAAAGTTTTCAATTAAATATTTACGTGTAACGTATTGGGACACATGAGTTGGGTGCAAATCTATCGCACTCATGGATATATTTATTTATTTTCAGTTGGATATATGGACAAAAAGCCCATGTCTATTTTGTATTTTTACAAAATGATGATAGGATGTTATTATATTTTTTAAATTATATAGCTAGAATTAAAAAAAAAGTATATATAATTGATTATTTTAAAAGAGATTTGTGTTAAATTAATTAAAATCTATATAAGAGTAATACGATTACAAAAATAAAAATATGTCACTAATCGATTATAATTATATTGCAAATTAAATATTATACTTTATTTTTAAAATAAAGATAATATTGAATTATATGCAAAATTAAATGTTTGTATATGCTAGAAGTGTATCATAATATGATGTGGTTCAATCTTAATTTTAAAACTGAGAATTCGAATCCTCAATCTTGTTTTATATTGTGTCTTTGTGTTTTTTTATTAGTTAACTAGGCATATATCCGCGTGATGCAGCGGAATATAAGTAAAGAACGAACAATTAATGTTATTTTCTTATATATATTTCATCAATAATCAACCATGACCTAAGAATCATAACTTATGAAACCTAAACCCATAAAGATATTCAATAATTAGTTTATATTACAATTATTGACGAAAAAAATTATAATGATATTATTTATAATAAGAATGAAACGTATTTTACGATTATGTATTTTTAACGTGCTAACGGTGGAAAAAAATAAAATGTATGGATAGAAAAACAAATTATTTCGTAGATATTCATGATATTTAATAGTACGGTTAAATTAAAAAATATTCAATATTGAACTCGTTTTGAAGATATTGAGAAGACGCTTATAATGATATAATTTGTAGAAAAATGAACGTATTTTTTCATTGCATTTTTGTTAATATATGATTATTTGTGTTAATATGATAATGATGTAAAATGAAAAATGAAAAAGTAAGGGATATAAAGTAAATTAAATAAATAATTGTAAATGTGATAAATGTAACATTGTAAGGGTAGTAAATGTAATTGTACAAAAATTTATACAATAACCGTTTTAGTTTTTTCATTATATAGTATAAATTCTGATATTTAATAGTACGGCTAAATTAAAAAATATTCAATATTAGGCTCGTTTTGAAGGTATTGACGAGACGATTATAATGGTATAATTTGTAAAAAAAAGAAACGTATTTTTTCATTGCATTTTTGTTCATATACGATTATTTGTGTTAATATGATAACGGTGTAAAATGAAAAATGAAAAAGTAAGGGATATAAAGTAAATTAAATAAGTAATTGTAAGAGTGGTAAATGTAACATTGTAAGGATAGTAAATGTTATTGTACAAAAGATTAAGGGTGGTAAATGTTATTGTACAAAAGATTATACAATAACCGTATAACCGTTTTAGAATTTTCATTATATAGCTAGACATATACCCGCGCAATACAGCGGAATGTAAGTAAAGAACGAACAATTAATGTTACTTTCTTATAGATATGTCATCAACAGTTAATCATAACCTAAGAATCACAATTTATAAAACCTTAAACCTATAAAGATATTCAATAGTTAGTTTATATTACAATTATTGACGAAAAAAATTATAATGATATAATTTATAATAAGAATTAAACGTATTTTACGATTATGTATTTTTAATGTGCTAATGGTGGAAAAATAAATAAAACGTATGGATAGAAAACAAATTAATTCGTAGATATTCATGATATTTAATAGTACGGTTAAATTAAAAAATATTCAATATTTGACTCGTTTTGAAGGTCAGACGAGACGATTATAATGGTATAATTTGTAGAAAAATGAACGTATTTTTCATCGCATTTTTGTTCATATACGATTATTTGTGTTAATATGATAATGGTGTAAAATGAAAAATGAAAAAGTAAGGGATATAAAGTAAATTAAATAAGTAATTGTAAGGGTGGTAAATGTAACATTGTAAGGGTGGTAAATGTTATTGTACAAAAGATTGTACAATAACCGTTTTAGTAGTATAGATAATTCGTATATATTCTGATATTTAATAGTATGGTTAAATTAAAAAATATTCAATATTGGGCTCGTTTTGAAGGTATTGACGAGACGATTATAATGGTATAATTTGTAAAAAAAGGAACATATTTTTTCATTGCATTTTTGTTCATATACGATTATTTGTGTTAATATGATAACGGTGTAAAATGAAAAATGAAAATGTAAGGGATATAAAATAAATTAAATAAGTAATTGTAAGGATGGTAAATGTAACATTATAAGGGTAGTAAATGTTATTGTACAAAAGATTAAGGGTGGTAAATGTTATTGTACAAAAGATTGTACAATAATCGCTTTTAGAATTTTCATTATATAGTATAGATTAGGTTATTAACCTTAAATGAGATTTTAATTAGCTCCATAACCTTTTAAAACTCAAAATTAAAGCAATAACCTTATAAATGTGTTATTCCTATCCCTTAATGAGTCATATTCCCTCGTCCCCAGATTGGCCCCCTCCCTTCTTCTTCGTCTGAGGTCTCTTCCCCAGATCGGCCTCCTCCCTTCTTCTTCGTCGGACGGTGGTGGTGGTGGTCGGAGAACATAGCAGAGATGATGGTCGGCCATGAAAGCTAGGGTTCCGCCATGAAAACTAGGGTTCCGCCATGAAAGCTAGGGTTTCCGCCACTGAAGCTGCTCTTTTATCTTCCTCCAAATCTGATTCACTTGTGTTAGGGTATTGTGGTCATTTGCTTCTTAAGAGAATAAGAGAAGGTCATTTTGCAAAACCATGGTCTCTGGAAGGTCATATATCTAAATAACCCGTTTTTTTATTTTATTTTAGTTTGTGACTTTATGTCGTTTTGAGAAAGTAAGAAAATGATCAGTTAGGTATTCATTTTTATAAGCATAACGTCATATTAGTAGCACTTAGCATTTATCTTGTATTTGAGCGTGTTTATTAGTTGATTATCAACTAGTTTTATAAAGTTCAAATGTGAAGGTTTAAAAAATTGTAGCAACTTTATTGAGACTCATAGTTTATTCGGTCAGTTATACATGATTGTTTGGTAGTGGCTTAATGATATAAAAAGTGACTCATTTAGTAAGTTTTTAAGAGAAGTTTTTTTGCAGAAACTCAAGTTTTTCAAAACCTGTCATTCTAAATTAAAAAACATGTTCATTCCATCTAAAAGAAAATATCCCAAACAAAAACCTTCTCGATTGATACAGACAGACTAATCTACATAGACAACTTCATACATGCAAGACTTTACGGAAAACCAACCAAACAACCCATAAGTTGTTAAACTTCAAAAAAAATTTAAAAAATATTAGGTAAATGTAATATAAAAAAAGAAAAATGGCATAAATGTTTTATAACATTGTAAGTTATTAATATGAACATACTCATATGAATATTATTGTAATCGAAATTTTGAAAACTAGTTTAAAAAAACTGAAAAATAATATATTCCATATGACTTATGAGTATCAAATTAAATAGAATACAAATTTGTTTTTTATATATATTTTTTAAATTAAAACTTAATTCCATTTTAGATAATTTAGATTTATAAAAAAATAGGTAAATATACGAAGTTTATCAGTTGATTTTATTTAGTTCAAACATAACGTTGTGCATAAGTTACAATAGCATCTAAAGTTCAGGTTAAAGATATCCATGAATATATACAACAATTCATGGCATATCCTTTGTAGTGGTGCTCAAAAACCCGATCAACCCGACCAACCCGATCAACCCAATCCAACCCAACGCGAAATAACTCAAACCGAAGCAACCCGATGTCTAATCGAGTTGTAAGATCTTCAAACCGTAGGTATTGGGTTGATATCGGGTTACTTTTATTTGAACCCAACCCAACCCGATGAACCCGATCCTTTTATTTTGTGGATTTAATATGATTATTAAGTCTCTATTAATATGTAAATTAGACAATTACACTATTGCGTACCCTCTTCATTTACATATATTTGCAATCTATTATTCATCTCTATATAACTCCTTTGTATATATATGTTTAATATATGTAAACACACACACACACACATATATATATGTGTGTGTGTGTGTGTGAAAACTAAAAAATTAACTAAATGTGATATATTTAAGATTTAAAAAGTATGGATAAGTTGTACCAAATAGTTGATGATGACATGACCAACCTCAAGGCCAAGAAAGCGAAAGCATCGGGGTTGGAGACGTCTAAAACGATTTTTGTTGATTGACATATTATCATTTGGTTTAGACATTTTTATATGTAATATCGTAATATTTTTGATAAACTTACATACTCTCATGAATTATCGGTCATTCGGTTGTATTTCAAATAAATGTTTCCTTTATGTTTATATTTCTAAATTTGATTTCATCTTGTTTAAACACAACCCGACCAACCCGATCAACCCGAATGGTTTGGGTTGGGTTGGGTTGTACTTTTGATTAGGTTGGATTGGATTGTAAAATTTTCAAACCGCCTATATTGGGTTGAGTTGTTAAAAAGCATTCAACCCGATCAACCCAACCCGTGAGCACCCCTAATCCTTTGTATTATTTAGTTTAAAAAATAGGAAAAATATATATTACTATATGTATCAAATCGAAAAGAATAAGATACTTATTTTTTAATATAATTTAATTAATTAAAATATTAATTACATTTAAAATGATTTAGTTTAAAAAATAATCAAATTTTAATTAAAATATTATTATTTTTGAGTGAGTTTCCACTTGATTCCTTCGTTTGGGAGGGATAATATGAGTTTCTAAAATCTTCAAAAATCTATTATCATTGTTTATAAAATGGGGTAAAAATAAGAATCATATAAAATTAGAGTGAATTACACTGGTGGCAGGGATGGACCTGTATAGGTGTCCACGGTGGCACGTGCCACCGTATCGTTTCTCCGTCGTAAGGTTAAAAAATTAGGTTTGTGAAAGGTGCAATCGTATCATTTTAGAAAGTGCAACCGTATCCTTTTAGAAGTACAACCGTACCTCGTAATCAACCAAAAAACCAAGAAAACTCTTGAACTCGACCAAAAAAACCGAAAAAATCACTTGAAATCAACCAAAAAATATCGAAAATATCTCTCGAAATCGATAAAAAAAAACTTAAAAAGTCTCGAAATCAAGCAAAAAACTTTAGAAATCTCTCGAAACGCCGAAATTAGGCAAAAAATACATCGGACGATATTGAACGCCGGTAAAAAAATGAAGACACGTAAATAAAAACCGTATAAAAATATGGTGCCACTGTATGAAAAAGTTGATGGGTCCGTCCCTAACTAGTGGTCCCTGTGGTTTTCTCTAAATTTGGATATGGTCCCTTAAACAAACTATCTACACCAGAGGTCCCTAACTTTTCATTTTCATAACACTCATGGTCCCTCCACTTAACACTTTTAGTTTAGCCACCATTAAGTGACATCATGTGCTTTGCACATGAGGGCAAAAATGTCCTTTTGCCTTTCTTCCTCCCACCTCAATCTTCCTTAACCTAATGAACCCTAATTACTGTAATATCCGGGCTTAATGCTTAAAAATTAAAAGTTGGTGTACTAGAGTAGAAAGGCCCATTGTTAAGGGGTCTAGTGTGAAAGGGGGGAAATTAAGAAAAATCTAACCCTAGGACTCAGTATTGTTGTGGCGGCTGCTAATTTGGGAAAGGGAGAAAGAGAGAGCTGGAAGAGATCGATCGGTGGAGAGCAAAGGGGCTGAGTTCTTGGTGTTCATCAAACTTCCAAGGTAAGCCCTAATTCCATTCTTCTTATTGTGAGTAAAGGTCTATCTTCTGATTTCACGAAACTTTGGTTGGACATTTGAGATACCGATCATTCTTCTTGGTTCTGGGTTGGTTTTGATTAAAACTGTAGAAGTATCCTTTCGGTTGGGGAATTTTTGTTGTAATCGAGTTCTGCGAGTGAGCCAATTCACTTTTCGAGGATGGGTGATGTTGGGATTATGGTGTTAAGGTCAATTTTGTTTAAAATTAGAAAGAATCAAGAGTTTATCGACTAATGTCTCTTTTATAGGTTTCAGACCGAACCATAAGAGTAGACGCGAGAATTAAGCTAAGGACGCCAGGTGAGTTTTTCTGAACTAAACCTTTCTGGTATCGAAAGCATGTGAAGTTTAATTTTAAACTTTGATTTATTTATGATGGCACGATATTTATAAAATGATTTAAGTGTGTTATAAATCGTTATTGTTTAAATGTATGCATACATTATATGTGGAGATTGTGACCTAAGTCGGGGAGTGTGGCCCGCCTACTCGTGCCGGGGAGTGTGACCCGTTTATGCCATTGGGGTGTGTCCCAAAATTAAGGCAGCGCGAGTTAGACACATCGTCTTTGACGGTAGTGTGGCCAATAACATGTTTTATCCTTATGTGTTTATAAATCTGTTGATGTAAACTTTCTGGAAAGTTTTATTCTTGCTTATCTGTTAGAGGGGACTCACTAGATCTTCGGTCTAACCCTCGCTCTTTCAAAACTAAAAATCTTTTCAAGCAGGCGTGATTTAGGGAGAGCAGATAAAGGAAAAGAGAAGTTGTAGCGGGAAGTGATAGAAGACTGTCATTTTAGATTATGTTTGTTATTATCTCAGTTGTGTATAGGTTGCCTTTGCTAACCTTGAATTGAAATTGTAAGCTTGGGGCCGCTTTGGCATGAACTTTGATTTTAATATTAAGATTTAAATTGTTATCTCGTTATTTCTGGTTGAGTTGTTACAATTACATTATTCATAATTCTCACGGTAACAAAAGATTATTGATGCCCAAATATCTACAATGGCCGAATGATGATGATTCGATGAGTCATGAGAGTAATTAGCAATGAATTTGACTTGGTTTTTGGTATACCCAATGTGGTTGGATCAATGTACACAACAAGTGGCATACGGAAAAGAGGCGAAAGACATGCTATTAGTAACGATTCAAGGGGTTGTTGATCCAAGTGGTGTGTTCACTGATGTGTGTATTGGATGGTCTGGTAATGTCTGATGATCAAGTTTTGGAGAATTCTGCTCTTTATCAAAGGAAGATGGAGGTGGATTATGAATAATGTAATCTCATCGAATCCGATTCTCTCTGTCCAAATATTGAACAACCTTTGTGTGTTCTTGATTGAATAATTAATCTCTATATATGGCGGATCAATCGACGAAAACTAGAAGGCAGTCTAGCCAGTTACAGCGAAGAGCGTCGGCGTTGATACAGGTAACTCTGGTAGGTCACTGGAATGTTGTGATTCCTCTTTTTATCACCGTTGCTACGTCGTCAGATGTGAAGGCGAATGATGTTGATAAAGAGGAGTGTCAAAGAGTTGTTAAGAGTAATAATCATCAGATTGTGTCGTCGGAGCCGGAGAAGGTGTCGATTGTTTATAAGAAGTGGCAACATCCGGCTGTTACGTTCTATTACGAGACGGCGCCACCATTATTGCATTCGATATGTACTGGTATTATTGATATGAGTTGATGATAGATCCAGATTTAGAAGATTTCATCATTGCAACTTGTATTTCTGATTTGTAGTTAGTTTCATAGAACCTGGTCGTTTTTAGATCTGATGGTGAATGATATCGATTTTTCCCCTTTTGGTTTCTTTCTCTATTTGTTTTTGATAAATTCTGATCTGAAGGAAATGGATCTCAACAAGCATGAACAAGTCATCTCGTAGCGTGTTGATTTTCTAGGTTTGGATTAGTAAGAATTTTTCTTGTTTCGATTACTGCTTGATTGATTAAAGAATTAATGTAATTAGGGTTCATTAGGTTAAGGAAGACGGAGGTAGGAGGAAGAAAGGTAAAAGGACATTTTTGCCCTCATGTGCAATGCACATGCTATCACTTAATGGTAGCTAAACTAACGATGTTAAGTGAAGGGACCATGAGTGTTATGAAAATGAAAAGTTCGGGACCTCTGATGTAAATAGTTTGTTTAAGGGATCATAACCAAATTTAAAGCAAACCACAGGGACCACCAGTGTAATTCACTCTAAAAATTAAAATATTTTATATTTATTATAGTATTGATTTATACTTAACATTCTAAATATAGTATTCTTGAAAAATCTAAGAGTTTTTAGGGAAAATCAAATATTTATAAATATAATATATATTAGTAAACAAAATAAATGTTTTAAACCATGCCATTACTAAAATATCTTTATATATCAAATTAAATGTTATAATTTGTTAACAAAAAATAATATTAAATCATATATCAAATTAGTAAATAAAATAATGAGTGAATTGTGGATTTGGTCATCGTGTTTTAAGACTTTCTTTGACCAGGGTCCCTATAATATGTTTATTGTGGATTTGATCCTTGTGGTATTCAATTTGTTTTGGTTATGGTTCCTCTGACTAACACTTTTGTTAACTCCGTTAAATCAAGGATCATTTTAGCTATTTTGCCTAATTTTTGTCCTTTTTATGATTAAAAAAATAAAAACAATGTTTTTATACACACATATATAACGATATTAAAATAAATAAAATAAATAAAATAAGATATTATTGTATGATTTGATTGTTTAAATTTTAAAAAAAATTAATTATATTAAATATGACTTAACTTTATTATTTTATTGTAATTGTGGAAAGAGATATAGTTTTTTTAAACATATGAGATTATAAAACTATATCTTATTTTATTTAGAGCGAATAAAATAAAATATGGTTTTATGATTTGATTTATTGAATTAAAATTTTAATTAAGTTAAAGACGATTTAATTATATTGTTCTTTTACTATCATTGCAAAAAACAAGCTTATTATTGATATTTTACAAACAAAAATCATTGAAAACCGTTAAGAAATGAAATCTAATTTTATCATCCTAAAATTAGAGGTTCCAATTTTCATATTATTTTTTAGTCAAAAATCAAAATCCACTATTTAAATTTTAAATAAATGAAAGATCCATACATAATATGATCTTCGTAACTTTAAATTGAACGAAATCATTTTTATAAACTTCAACCATGTTTTCATACCTAAATAAACAAAAGTACTAAAATTATAAAATTAAATCATATTTAATATGATTGATTTTTAATTTAAACAAATTAAATTATAAAATAATATCTTATTTTATTTATTTTGATGTTATGTATATATATATATATACATATATTTATGTGGATAAATATATTGTTTTTATTGTTTATAAGAAAAAGACAAGAATATGCAAAAATGTCATTGCAAAAAACAAGCTTATTATTGATATTTTACAAACAAAAATCATTGAAAACCGTTAAGAAATGAAATCTAATTTTATCATCAGAGGTTCCAATTTTCATATTATTTTTTAGTCAAAAATCAAAATCCACTATTTAGATTTTAAATAAATGAAAGATCCATACATAATATGATCTTCGTAACTTTAAATTGAACGAAATCATTTTTATAAACTTCAACCATGTTTTCATACCTAAATAAATAAAAGTACTAAAATTATAAAATTAAATCATATTTAATATGATTGATTTTTAATTTAAACAAATTAAATTATGAAATAATATCTTATTTTATTTATTTTGATGTTATGTATATATATACATATATTTATGTGGATAAATATATTGTTTTTATTGTTTATAAGAAAAGGACAAGAATATGCAAAAATGTTAAAATAACCCTTGATTTAATGGAGTTAACGGAGGCATTAGTCAGAGAGACCATGACCAAAACAAATTAAATACCACAAAGACCAAATCCACAATAAACATACTATAGGGACCCTAATCACAAATAATATTAAAACACAAGGACCAAATCCACAATTCACTCTAAAATAATTGTATAAAACATGTTATTAACAATATTCAAAAGTGTATGCACCTAATACAACGTAATACAGTGCAATATCTTTATCTCATCTTTTTTGATTTTATTTTATGAACTTTTGAGAAAATGAGAGTCTTCCGTTGATTATCAGTTTTATTAATAAAGTATTTTGTTGTATTACTAGGGTAGTTCAATGCTTATTTTGTATTTAAATACGTTTATCTGTTAATTTTGAGTTAATTTTATAAAATTCAAATATATATATATATATATAGAGAGAGAGAGAGAGAGGTTTGGGTTCACGTGAGACCAATCTGTTTTTGTGAGACCCGTGAGACCATCTTTTTACAATTGAAACATCTCAGTAAAACAATGTGAAGGTTAACCTTCAATAGTATTTAAATGTAATTATTTAACTTACAATCAAGTAAGCCAATGGTCCTGCGTAGAAGCATTTGCTATTATCGCGATTCCATTTCGTTTTGCTTGCACGTAGCCGGGTGTAGATGTATCTACACCAATCTATGTTCAGTATCATTTCCTCATCATGTATGCGTGAGAGAAAATTGAAGTTACAACATCCCATTGTGTTCCCCTCTGCCATTATGTTGACGAATAACACCAAGAAGTTTAGCTTGAAAGTTAATCCATCGTCAGCAGACTTCCGTATCGCATCCAGAAGGTCCATTGGTCTCATCTTCCTTTTAGCAAAATTCGACCTCCATTCATTCCGAATTCTTTTATCATTTCCGTCCTCATCAAAATCTAGCAGGTTTATCCCTCCAATAGGCAACCCAAGTAATTCGTGTATTGATTCCACTGAAATGGGAATTATTCCTTCATGAGTCCTCAAATGCATCTCCTTAGTATCTAATGCATCAACGACGTAGAACCCCATCTTTGATGGAATACCGTTGAGTGTCATATCCAAAAGTATGCCTAAACCCATTTTCCTTACTGTTTCCTTCTACTTATTGTTTAGTCCCTTAATTGCATCGTGCAACACACGCGGTGATGTCCTTGTCCGTAAAGTATTTAAATTGTCTTCATTAGCAAGATTCGATTCTGTTTGCATATAACCTTCTCCCGCATTCATTTGCTCACTCTACTTGGCTGAGTTATGTGTTCTTTTGTTACCTACAGGGGCACCAACATATTCATGTTAATTTAAGTGTTTAGTTCTATGAATAACAATGTAATAATTTGGATTTTCTAGCATATTAACATAGTATTACCTTTAATTGACTCTGCAAGCCTTAATGACGCGTCTATTACTTTTTTTTCATGATCTAATACTTTCATCTTCAACGGTCTGATTTCAATTGTTTGATGCTGTTTTTTGCTTCTTGTGCACATTGCAGGGCTTCCTTCATGGTCTTTACATCCCATTTCAAAGTCACTATCCGAATCCACATCTGTAACAAATGCAAACATTTAAATCTACCGAAAGTTAAAAGTAGAGATATTACATAATATTTTTTATATATTACCCTTATGTTTTTTGGTAACCTTTATGTCCGATGAAATTTAGCTTATCTGTTTTGCAAATTTTGAATATGAAAACGAATAATAAAATTTGTCATATGCCAAGATAGTAATTTTGTATTATGAAAATGTGTTACCTACCTCCTTTGCTCCTATCTCCATGTTTGGAAGACGCTTTCTTTCCGACATCATGCTCTGTGCATATTATTATCACAATTTAATGTTTCAACTCATGAAAAATGTCAGGTTATGAATCTTACTTATTATTGGCAATACCTTTCGTGATGTCCTTCATGCAATATTCTTTAGCAGGCCCTTTCCCCTTATCTGCTTCAGTATTCACTTTCTCTCGTTTGTATGGTCGTCCCTTGTCGCTTATGTCCTCATTAATTCCAATCATATCCGCATACTGTGTAATATAACCTAGATTTTTTCATTTGAAAATAGTCATCACTGTTTTCAAATATTCATTAAACATTTTACATTAAACAGTACATTTCTTATGTTGTTAAAATATCATTAATCAAGATGATGAAATCTGTTAAGTCTGATTTTATAGTAATCATTGTATTTATAGGCTTGGTCTTATACTGTGTTTTGTTAGCTTTTATCTGTTGTATAAGCCAATGGTATTTAAGTCCCTTGGGTCTTTGTGTTTTGTAAGACATTCACGCATTATTCAATAGGATCATACTTTGCGCTCCATCTCTCTCTCTCTACTTTCTCTCTCTAAGTGATTTAGTGATTTTGGGATTATCAATTGATATCAGAGCCAATCTAAATCTGAGAGATTTGAGAGAATCGATTTGTAAAACTGAATTTGTACACAAATTAGAAAATTTGATAGATTTTCTTGATTTTAATGAAGAAAAATCTTGTTTTCTGATTTTTCACAAATTCGTGCTTATTTTTGATCAAATTTCTTTGTAAATTGATTCGTTGGATTCGTTTTTGATAGTAAAACTCTTTTGATTCACATCGATTTGCAAGAAAATCAAGTTTTGATGTTTAATTTTGAATATTTTCGAGTTTTTGAAAAACTGATTTTACGTACTGTTTGATTTTCAAATTCTTGTTTTGTGGTTTTTGATCTAATTGTTTGAATCAAAGTTATTAGAAAGTTGTTTTCGAACGTCTATGTGCAAGAAAATTTATCAAATTATGTTGTGTAATCGATTTTTAGAAGATTTCTTGATTTTCTCACGTTTTGCGCCAGATCCAGGTTTTGCGCGAGTTCATCGACCTTTGCGCCAGTTCATCTTGTCAAGATTCAGTTCTTCACGCAAATCATAGTTTGCGTCATCCTTTCATCGAGCAAAGTAAAGTTTTCGATAGAAGTTCTTCGCGCAAGTCTATTTTGCGCTAGTTATTGTTCACGCAAATCAGTTTTGCGCTACTTATTGATCAAGCAAAGAAAGGCTCTCTTCATCAACATATCACGCAAAGTTACATTTGCGTCATCATCATTTCACGCAAATCAGTTTTTGCGTCATATACTTGTCACGCAAAGTCAAGTTTGCGCCACCAAAGCCTCGCGCATATCATAGTTTGCGCCACTTACTACTCACGCAAATCTCAATTTGCGCCATCTGCTTCTCACGCAAACTTTCAGTTTGCGCCAGCTCTTCTGTTTCAAGACTTAGAATTTTTCTGACGATTTTTCTATGGATTCTGCAAAGTTTGCTTTTCAAGCTCAGTTCTATAAGAGTGATATCATGATGTCTTTGGGCACAGAAACTCGTCCTCTGGTTCTGATTGATGAAAATGAGTTTACTCAGTGGCAAGATAGGTTTCTGAATTTCATCGAGCGTCAAAAGAACGGAAATGACATGATGAATATTCTTTCTGAAGGACCTTTTGTAAAACCCACTCTGGCTTCTGGATTATCAAATCCTACTAAAGAATATACACCCGATGAGTTAGCACAATATCAAGCTGATAGAGATATAAAGGCAAATCTGATGTTAGCTTTGCCAAATTCTATCTACAACAGGATTGGTTGTTTCAAAAATCATCCTAACCTTATGTGGCAACAGCTAGAAAAGATTATGCTTGGGTCTTCAGTTGCAACTCAACTTCGGCATACACGCTACATGAACAACTTTGAAGAATTCAAAGCCAAAGATGGGGAATCACTGAAAAATGTTTATGACAGATTCTGTGCAGTGATAAATGATCTGAGGAAGATTAAAGTGGAAAAGACTGAGCTAGAGACGAATCTGAAATTCCTCAATGCACTTCAACCAGAATGGAACAAATCTTGCCACAGATTGAGGAATGATGTCAGAATATCTACCATGCAGATCCAAGAGATGTACGAGATTCTGCTGACAGATGAGTGCATAATCACAGAGAAGAAGGCCAAACTTGACAAAAAGAACAAGAAGTCAGTGGACACAGTTGCACTTCTCACTAGCAAATTATCTGAACAAGCATTATCTGAAAATGCTTATGATGGTGCAACTGATGACGATGGCGAGGCTCTTCAGAAAGCAATGATTCTTCTCTCTCAACACTATCAGAAGAAGTTCCAACCTCGGCCGGGTTCCAACACTCCTCACTTCACTTCTGGTTCGAAGAATGTCCGAGTGCCCGAGGCTAAGAAACCTGCTACGTGCTTCAATTGTGGAAAGCCGGGTCACATCTCTAAGGAGTGTCGAGTGAAGAAAGTTTGGGACTCAGCATATTATAGGAAGAAAATGGAACTGGCAGAAAAGAGAGAGAATGGAACTGCTTTATTAGCTGAAGAAGAATATTGGTTAGATCACTCTGATGACGAAGCTGATAATATCGAGACTGCTCAGATGTGCTTCATTGGAGATGATCAAAGTGATGATGATGATTCTTCTACTGATGAAGATGAGGTAATTTCTGAGTTTGATTACACTTTCATTTCCTCACAAATGAACATTATTATAACTGCTTTATCTGATCTTCGCTCGAAGTTAATATCTGAAAAGAATTTAAATTCAGAAAAGTCAAATTTGATTGATAAATTACAAATTTCTTTGAAAGATGAAAAATCTATTTTGGATCATACAAAAGACATCTTTCAAAAGAAATTAGATGATTTAGAAAAATCAAATATGACTTATCTTGATTCTTTGACTGAAATGACCAAATTAAAAGATAAATTTTCTGATAAAATAAATGAGTTGGAAGAAAAATTATATCGAAGGAATCAGTCTGAGCAAACTATTTATTTGAACAAACCGAGGAGTTATGAGTCTATAAAAGAAAAATGGGGACTTGGTTTTGAAAATCCACATTGTTTAAACAATGCGATAGAAAAATCCCCTACTTTATATAAATACGATTATCTAACACTTGCTAAATATGCTCCTCAATTTAAAATTGATTGGATGAATGAAAAGCAAGTGTTAGAAATCGAAAATGAGAAAATGATGAATAATAAGAAAAAGGAAATTTCTTTTGTTTATACAAGCGAAAATGCCAAATATTTTCCTGACAAATCAAAGAAAGGCAGAAAAAGCTTAAATGACATATCTCCCATTAAGTCTTCAGTGTCTGACGATTATGTTGATATATATGCCATTAAATCTGATAAGGAAAATATCTTTCCAATCTTTTATGATTCTAAGAGATATACTCCTCAATTAGTTTTAGAAGGCAAAATCGTTGACCTTGAAGATAAAATGGAAGATCAAAATATTCAAAAAGAAATTGAATCTGATGTTATTCTTTCTTTTATGACTTCAAGTCTTGAAGAAAATTTATTTTCTCAAAAACAAGATTCTATTTCTGGGTTTTCTTCTGATTTTCAAGAAAACAAAAAGAAATTTCTAAAATCTGAAAACTTTTCTCAAAAATTTTCTGACTCCGAGGTGAATTCAGATTTATTGGTTGATCAGTTGGGTTTAATAGGTAAAGTTGTTTCTTCCAATTCAAATATTAAATCGAATATTCTTGATGATTCTTTTACGCTAAATGATGATTATTATAAACTAAAACGTCAAAGAAGACGGTCAAAGAAGTCAAAGAAACAAGATCAAGTCATTTCTGACAGTTCTAATTCTTCTGATTCAATGATTTCAGATAGGACTCTGAGCGCTCCTTCAAGGCAGATATGGAGAGTCAAGCGGACATCAGATGATTCTACGACTGATGAAGATAGATATGTAGACAAACATTATAAAAGTGATTCATTTGCTTCTTGTAATAAAATTTCAAAATATTCAATAAAGCAAATGTTTCAAATTTCCAAAAATGTCTCATATTCTTCTTCTGATTCTAGTTCAGATGATTATGCTTTCTCTTCTGCTAATTCTTATGTTCATTTGTCTGATCATATTTCTTGTGCTTCTCGTGTCAAATCTTACAAGTTTTTCCCCACAAGAACTGCAACTAACTTTCATGGACCCAAATTCAAATGGGTACCAAAATCTCAGATTGATTCTAAGTTGCAGGCACCTAATGTCAAGGGGGAGTAAGAGAAAGTTGGTTTCTAAGTACATCAGCTTAGAACTCGTACTTCAATGGACTACGACTTCTAAATATGTTAGTTTAGGACTCGTTCTTTAATGCATTAAGCTTCTGACTAATGAGACACTGTGAGTACATCTACTTTAATTCCGCTACATTTATCTCTGTATATGATGTTGTTCCAGTTTTCTCAAAGTTTTTTAAGAATCTGAGCACGTTCAACTAACTCTTGAATTTGTACAACCAAATTTTTTTTATGAGACACAAATTCATTATTATTGTGTGAAAAATAATATTATTGAATTTTATTTTGTTTCAACTAAATATCAATTTGCCGAATTCTTTACATTTGTCTTAAATTTTTTCAAACTCGTCATTTGAATTTAAAAGTTTAAATCTTTACAACTTTTATTCTATAAAGTAAAAGCTTTACCGATTTTCTTTCTTTTGAATAAAATGTGTGTCTAGGATAAATTTTCAAGTTGCTTTGTTTATATCGAAGTTTTATATGTTCAACTTTCAAGTCTTACAAAACTCGAAAAGTCAGTAACATGTTTGAAACTTTTGATACTGCTTTAAGGTTGTGTGATTCGGAATATTTATAGTTTACAATGCTTGGAAATCCTAAAAAGTCAGAATTATGGATTGTAATGAAAATATGGGCTAAACACTTAAATGTAAAACTGGGTGATTGAGATGAATTATATATATAAAATACAGAAATCTCTAAGTTTAAAAGTTTGTACCTGTGACCTTTCTGGTTTGGGAAAATAAGTTCCGTGGGATGCTTGTCATCTGGTCCCCTAAGGTCAATTGATCTGGGAGTGATCGAACCCAAATCCTTCTATAGAATCAAATAGAAAGTCATGTTCTACTGGTATGAATGGGTTTAGAATGTGTTGATGTAGCCTTTCTGATCTGGGAGAGTAAGTTTCAAGGGGTGCTTGACACCTAGTCCCCTAAGGCCAACTGGTCTGGGAGCAGCTGACCCAAATCATGCAATAGGGTCAGATAGAAAGTTACGTTTACGACATGTTCTTTACTTATCAAACTTTTTGATTAAAAAGATGCCAAAGTGCACAAGCTTAAAAGATGCCAAAGAGCACACTCATGTGAAGATGTCAATGTGCACAATGCCAAAAGATGCCAATGAGCACACATCTCATGATACTTGGTGATATGTTTGAGTTGCAATAAACCTATACATTTGTGAAAATCTTAAATTTTGATGGCTTAGTGTGAGTACATGCAAAGTTCTCTATTATATTTTTAGAATTGCATTTTCTTGAAGCTAATCGAAGTTCGCATGCGAGCACACTGAATAGATTGATGAAAGTTTTTGAAACTGAACATGTTTTAACTTGATATGTTATGAAACTTGTATCTGTATCCAACAACATATATTTGATTTCAATTGATTGTTAAATCTGTGATATTTTACTAAGTAGCATTTAATTTGTTTAGTGTTTAAAATTTTATATATTTAGTTGGTTTCAAAATACATATTCAGTATATTTTTCTTTCTACATTGATGTTTCGATCATTGTGTTCTCATATTTTTGTAAATGGGTCTGTGCATTATTCAAGGGGGAGTGAATAAGTAGAATATTATGAAAAGATCATATCTGTTTTCGAGGGGGAGTATCTGATTCTTTATACAAATGTTAACTTGAATTGTCATATTTAGTGCATTTGTGTAGGGGGAGTCAAAGAGCTTCACAGGTGAAAATTTTCAGATTCCAAGTCATTTTTGCGCCAACAGTTGGTAGAGCAAAACTTAGATTTGTGCCAACAGCTTCTAGCGCAAAACAAGTTTTGTGCATCCTTCAGCTAGCGCAAACCTAACTTTGCGCTTCCTTCTGCTAGCGCAAAACTAAGTTTGCGTCACCAACAACTAGTGCAAACCTTCTCTTTTCTTCCTTTACTCTGATTTTGCAGATCTTAAGCTGTCTCGTCTCCAACATTTGCATGACCAAGTTGATCCATATCATCAAGGTCATGAGGGGGAGAAGTTAAGGAGAAGTTAAAGAGACAAACAGTTCAAACGGTTATCTGCTGATCAAGATTCGCTCAAGATTCTATATTTTCTCAGCAATTAATTCTTTTGCTGTTCTTGCTCCGATCACCATAGTTCATTCAAGTACATTTAAAAGAGGTGTGTCGTCTAGAGCACAAGCTGATGAACTGACTGTTCTTTCAAGATTATTATATACTGGTCCAGTCTTTTCAAAACAGCGAAGGCAACTCAAACTGAAAGATGCCGAGAAGAAATTTTTTTTAGTCAAGAAAGCTTATTCGCAAAGTCGCTTAGATGGTCTGTGCTGATTTAGAAGATGATTTTGAAGACCACAACACCAATGATTACTAAGGGGGAGATTGTTAAGTCTGATTTTATAGTAATCATTGTATTTATAGGCTTGGTCTTATACTGTGTTTTGTTATCTTTTATTTGTTGTATAAGCCAAGGGTATTTAAGTCCCTTGGGTCTTTGTGTTTTGTAAGACATTCACGCATTATTCAATAGGATCATACTTTGCGCTTATCTCTCTCTACTTTCTCTCTCTAAGTGATTTAGTGATTTAGTGATTTTGGGATTATCAAAATCCTTATTTCATCATTTATTTCAATGCCACTTAAAATAAACTACCAACACTTATTTCAATTGTTTACACAATCCTTTGCCATAAAAATGAAAATATATATAAACTTTGTATTTTATGTAATAAATTTGTAGTAACGATAAACACAACGAGAATAGTGAAACAAACTTCACCCAATTCAAACACTGTTCATACAGAATTATTTTTATTCAACATCAAGATTATTGTTAATGAAACTAATTTCATTTTGACCACACATGGTGAAACCATGTTCATCACATTAATGAAGATACTGATTAACCCACCAAAACCTATTCAACAATTATAATACGACTATAATGATAAAATATTGATGAATCCCATCTGATTAAACAAAATTTATCTACACAATGACATTGTTAAGTTGAAAATATTTTCAATGAAACAATAAAAAAAAATCAAGCAAAAAATCAAAAAATTAAACTCTATACTGATGAAACTGAAACCCAAAAAAACCAAATCCCTAACATTTCTATGCACATAAATCAAAACAAATACTGACCTTCACTCGTATTGTTTGGGTTTGAGATTATCTTCACTGAAGTTGAACCATCCCCTTTTACACTAGATTGCTTCCCTTCTTTTGGTGTTTCTGGTTCCACGTCGAGTAGAACAGGATCGTCGGCTGTGTTCTTGAACTTGGAAACGATGTCAACATTCTAATTCTTTCGCTCGGCCTCCTCACTGATGCAATCATGTAAATATTTGATCGATAGAAATGTAAAAACCCTAATAACAAGAACCTGAAATCGCAAGAATCCTTACCTCTTACTCGTGGTTTCGGCGGTGCTATTGCATTCTGGTCTGCCATTGTTGAACTTCATAAACAAAATCGAAAAAATCTATTCCGAGTTTAGCGTTTACGTTCTATGGATTTGGAGGGATTCTCGGGATGAGAATATCTTTCTTTCCTAATCTTGTTGGAGAAAAGATACTCATAAAAAACACGTCTCCTAAAATAACCCTGGTCCATTGTTTTTTAATGATGATTACCCTCTTCATTTAATTTATTTACTGAATTTGCCACCCATCCATTAATAACCATAGATTACAATTTCAACGGTGATGATTTAGGTTGCATAGGTTGCAGGAAAAAAGAGGGTTGCATAATAACCCTCCTCCCTCTCTCTCTCTCTCTCTCTCTATATATATATATATATATATATATATATATATATATATAAGGGCTTAATCAAACGAGAAACTCCATAATTTGTGATAACCGAGAAATCCAATATGAGTCACTCATTTAAGATAATTATGGATATTTTTTAAATTAATAATATAAGGTGAATTAGTAATATTATTTTTGATGACAACCTAGCAAATTAAAATTTGGTAACGTTCTATTCCATTTCAATCTATTCAACTTCTATATTTGTATCAATCTTTTTTTTTCTCCCCGTATCTCATTGATCTAGGCAACCCTAATGCCCAACACAGATGCACCTCTTTCTCATCTATGCAGTAGGTATCATCATGTGTACAGTGTGTATCACAACGTGTATACAATAGAAATCAGTGGGTATATTGAGAGAATGGTCATAATCAATGTATCATAATGTGTATACAACGAGTATCATAGTGAAATGTTCATGTCGGAGGGGAGAGAAGAGAAAATATTTCTAAAATACCTAAAATGCCCTTTAATTAAAATTTTAAGTTAAAATTACCAAAATTATTAATTTCCTAATTTATCATTTGATTTGTGGTTGAGACTGGATCTCATAGTTATCACAACTACTGAGTTATCTTTTGAACGACCTCCTATATATATATATATATACACACACACACACACACTAGAAGTGTACTCGCACAATGCAGTGCGATACGTCTTGATTTTAATGTTTCCTTTTATATTTTTGTCTTTGTTGATTTTATACTACGGTTTTCTATGGTTTTGAGAAAACGATAATTTATTTTATAAATTTGTTTAATTTAATTTACAGTAAATTACAAATGTGGTCCCTGTGGTTTCTTGTTTATAACACTTTTGGTCCCTACAATTTCGAAATTACAGTTTCGAGTATGCAAAAACGACCAGATTTGGTCCCTCCCTTTAACGACCGTTAGAACAACGTGTTAAGTCAGGGGTATTTTGGTCTTTTTCTACTTTTAGTAACATTTTTCTTTAAAAAATAAATAAATATGTAACTAAAGGGACCAAATTGTAACTTATTTAATATATATACCCGATTCCTTCACCCCTACCCCTGCCCCTTTCCCGATCTCCTTCTCCGATGCATCTCTTAGATGAACCCCCTTCCTCGAAACGGACGACTATCACGAATCCATCACTCTGTGAGGTCATCACCGTCGTCTTCTCCAACGATCACAAGTCATCGCCAACTCTCTATTAGCCAGCGGTCACAGGTCGTCGTCAACTCCCTCTTCCCAACTGTTCACTCTCCTGTAATAACCTTAAACCTATAAATCTGACGTTTATGGAAGTTTGAGGGGGTAAATGAAAATTTTAATGTTTTCAGGGACTAGTTAGCAAATAAGAGGTTAAAGAGGGCAAAACCCTCTTATCATCCTTGTTAGGTCTGATTTTATAGTAATCATTGTATTTATAGGGCTTGGTCAAATACTGTGTTTAGAGCTTATTTGTGTTGTATCTGACCAAGGGTATTTAAGTCCCTTTGGTCTTGGTTTGGTGTAAGAACACACACAAACTTTTACTGAATACATACTTTGCGTTTCCAAGTCTCTCTCTCTACTTTCTCTCTCTAGGATTCTTAGATCTTGGACTCTCAATTGGTATCAGAGCCAACTGAATCTTGAGAGAATTGAGAGATTGCATTTTCAAATCTGAATTGTTGATTGAAATCGAAAATTTGATCGATTTTCTTGATTTTTTCAAGAAAATCTCGTTTTCTTGATTTCTCATCAAATTTGGAAGTGTTTCTGGTCGAATTGTATTGATTTTGGTTTCATTAGATTCGTTTTTAATAATAGATCACATTTGTTTCAGGTTGTTTTTCAAGAAAAACAGTGTTAGATCATCGATTTTGAGTTTTAAAAGTTTTTTGGAAAAACGAGTTTGGTTACTGTTTTATCGTCGAAATTTCGTTTTTATGGTTTTTAATCGAAATTTTTGGTTGATTTGATTTGAAAAGGTGTTTTCGATCTTATTTGTAAAAGGAAATTTCATCAAATTCGTTGTTGAAATCGAGTTTTTTAGAAGTTTTTATGTTTTTACATCGGTTTGCGCAAGATCCACACTTTGCGTTTCATTCATATAAGCTTTGCACCTCATTCATAGTCTTTGCGTGTCATTCATATATGTTTGCGTGTGATTCATATATTTTGTGTGTCTAACTCTTGTGTTAGTGAATTTTTCAGGTTTGCGGTTCACATTGGAAACACAAGTTTCAAGTTTTCGGTTCTAGTCTAATACGCAAACCATCAGTTTGCGTTTCTCTCTTCAAGTCTTCGTGCATCACCCGCAAAGTCATTCACCCGCAAAGTCTTTCACCCGCAAAGTCTTTCACCCGCAAAGTAACAGTTTGCGTTTCTCAAAGCAAACGCAAAGTTCACTTTGCGTCTCTCTAAGCAAACGCAAACCTACAGTTCGCGGTTCAGTTCAGTTTGCGGTTCTCTCTTCAAACGCAAACCTTCAATTTGCGCGTCTCCCAGAGTTTAAAAAAAAAGTGTTTTCAAACTTTGTGTCATAACAAGTGTTTTTGAAATTTTCAATTTTTAATATTTTTCGAATTTTTTTTCAATTCAATCTGATTTTTGATTTTCTGGTACATCAACAATGGATTCTACCAAATTTGCTTTCCAAGCTAGGTTCTACTCAAATGATCTGATGATGCAATTGGGAACAGATACTCGTCTACCTGTCTTAATCAATGAAGATGAATTTACACAGTGGCAAGATAGGTTTATAAATTTCATTCAACGTCAGACAAATGGAGAAAATATGATGAAGTCATTCACTGAAGGACCATTCATCAGACTGAAAAATGACATTACTTTGACTGATGATGAAATCAAACGTGAAAAAGCCGATAGAGAAGCAAAGTCTAATTTGATGCTAGCTCTGCCTAACTCAATCTACAATCGAATTGATTGTTTCAAACATAATCCAAACATGACGTGGACTCAATTAGAAAAGATCATGATTGGATCATCAGTTGCTACTCAAATACGTCAGACACGCTTCATGAATAACTTTGAGGAATTTAATGCAAAGGACAATGAATCTCTGAAGGCGACTTTTGACCGGTTTTGCACTGTGATTAATGATCTCAGAAAGATTAAAGTGGAAAAGACTGCTCTTGAGACAAATCTGAAATTCCTTAATGCTCTTCAGTCTGAGTGGAATAAATCATGCCACAGATTAAGGAATGATGTCAGAATCTCAACAATGCAGATCCAGGAATTATATGAGATTTTGCTAACTGATGAGAGTTTGGTGTTAGAGAAGAAGGTCAAATTAGAGAAAAAGAAGAAACCAGTAGATCTGGTTGCTCTTCTCACGAAGCAAATATCTGAACAAGCATTGTCTGAAAATGCTTATACCGGATCAACTGAAGATGATGGCGAGGCTTTACAGAAAGCAATGATCCTTCTTTCTCAGCACTATCAGAAGAAGTTCCAACCGAGATCGGGTTCCAACTCTTCACGCTTCACTTCTGCTTCTACAGTCAAAGTGCCCGAGCCTAAGCCTGCATCTTGTTATAACTGTGGAAAGCCGAGCCACTACTCAAAGGAGTGTCGTGCAAAGAAAGTTAGGGACTCAGCTTACTACCGCAAGAAATTGGAACTGGCTGAAAAGAGAGAGAACGGAACTGCTTTGCTGGCCGAGGAAGAATTCTGGCTGGATTATTCCGATGATGAAGCATCAAACGTCGAGATCGCTCAGATGTGCTTAATCGGAGATGTTCAGTCAGATGATTCTGATTCTGATGCTGATGAGGTATACTCTGAATTTGATTTTAATTTCATTACCTCTCAGTTTGTTATCATAATTAATGTTTTGTCTGATTTACGTTCAAAACTCTTATCTGAAAAGAATCTAAATTCTGAAAAGTCAGATTTGATTGACAAACTGAAAATTTCTTTGAAAGATGAAAAATCCATTTTAGAAAATACTAAAGACATCTTTCAAAAGAAATTGGATGATTTGGAAAATTCAAATAAGACTTATCTTGAATCTTTGACGGCTATGACTAATTTAAAAATTGAATTTTCAGATAAAATAAATAAGTTAGAAGAAAAACTTTATCGAAGAAACCAATCTGAACAAACAATTTTTATGAATAAGCCAAGGAGTGAAGAAGCTTTAAAACAAAAGTGGGGACTTGGTTTTGAAAATCCTCATTGTCTAAACAATGCGATTGAAAAATCCCCAACTTTATATAAATACGATTATCTGACTCTTGCTCATTATGCTTTTCAATTTAAAATTGATTGGATGAATGAGAAGCAAGTGTTAGAAATCGAAAATGAGAAAAGGATAAATAATAAGAAAAATGAAATTCCTTTTGTTTATACGTCTGAAAATGCCAAATATTTTCCTGAAAAATCAAGGAGAGGTAGAAGAGTTTTAAATGATATATCTCCTATCAAATCTTCAATGTCTGATGATTTTGCCCCTTATGCACCTGATTCTGATAAAGGAAATATTTCTCCAATCATTTATGATTCGAAGAAATATACTCCTCCATTAGTATTAGAAGGAAAAATTACTGATCTTGAAGACAAGATAGAATATCAAAATATTTTGAAGAAAATTGAATCTGATATTATTCTTTCTTTCATGACGTCTAGTCTTGAAGAAAAATTATTTTCTCAAAAATCAGATTTTATTTCTAACCTTTCTTCTGATTCTAAGGAAAACAAAAAGGAAGTTTCAAATTTTAAAAACCTTTCTCAAAATTCTTCAGATTCCGAGGCTAATTCAGATTTATTAGTTGATCAGATTGGTTGCTTAGATAAATTTATTTCTTCTAATTTAAATATTAAGTCTAAAATTCTTGATGATTATTTTACGCTCAATGATCAATATTATAAACCTAAGCGTAAAAGAAGACGGTCAAAGAAGTCAAAGAAACGAGATATAGTTCTTTCTGACAATTCTAATTCTTCCGATTCAATTCTTACAGATAGGGCTTTGAGCGCTCGATCAAAGAAGCAGATCTGAAGAGCGAGGCGGACATCTGATGAACATATTGTTGATGGGGATAAATGTGTAGACAAACTTTATAACGGTGATTCATTTGCTAAATGTAATAAAATTTCAAAATACTCTATAAAGCAAATTATTCGAATTTCAAAACATGTCTCATGTTCTTCCTCAGATTCTAGTTCAGATGATTATGCTTTCTCTTCTGATAATTGTGCTTATTATTCTGATGATATTTCTCATGCTTCTCGTTTCAAATCTGCTAATTATTTCCCCACAAGAACTGCAACTAACAAACACGGGCCCAAATTCAAGTGGGTACCCAAATCTTTATTTGATTCAAAGTTGCAGGCATCACATGTTAAGGGGGAGTAATAGAACTTTGGCTTCTGAGTAATTCAGCTCAGGACCCATACTTCATAGACTACGACTTCTAAACAAATCAGTTTAGAACTCGTTCTTCAAAGCTTTTAAGCTTCTGACTATATGAGATACTGTGAGTACATCAATTTTAATTCCGCTGCATTTATCTCTGATTATGATGTGTTCCAGTTTTTCTCATTATTTTTCAAGAATCTGAGCTTGTTCAACTTTTTCTTAATTTTGTATAACCAATTTTTTTTTTAATTTGAGACACAAATTATTTTTTTATAATGTGAAAGATGAAATAATTGAATTTTATTTTGTTCCAACTAAATATCAATTTGCCGAATTCTTTACATTATGTCTTTAAGGAAAATTTTTTAACTTCGGCATATTGAGTTTAAAAGTTTAAATCTTTACAATTTTTATTCTATAAAGTAAAGTTTTACATTTTTTCTTTCTTTTGAATAAAATATGTGTCTAGGATAAATTTTCAAGTTCTTTTGTTTATATTAAAGTTTTTATATGATCAAATTTCAAGTCTTACAAAAGTCGAAAAGTCAGCAACATGTCTGAAACTTTTATTACTGCTTAAAAGTTGTGTGATTCGGAATTTTTATAGTTCACTTTGCTTAGACTTCCTAATTAATCGGAATTATAGATTGGAATGAAAATATGGGCTAAGCACTTAGATGTAGATCCTTGTGTTTGAGATGAATATTAAATTCTTAAAATTCAGAAATCTCTGGGTTTAAAAGTTTGTACCTGTGACCTTTCTGGTTTGGGAAAGTAAGTTCCGTGGGATGCTCGACATCTGGTCCCCTAAGGTCATTTGGTCTGAGAGTGATCGAACAGAAATCCTTCTATAGAATCAGATCGAAAGTCATGTTTTACTGGTATGAATGGGTTTAGAATATGTCGATGTAGCCTTTCTGATCCGGGAAAGTAAGTTCCAAGGGGTTCTTGACACCTAGTCCCCTAAGGCCAACTGGTCTAGGAGTGGCTGACCCAAATCCTGCAATAGGGTCAAATAGAAAGTTACGTTTATGACATGTTCTTTACTTAATAAACTTTTTGATCAAAAGATGCCAATGTGCACGCGCTTAAAAGATGCCAAAGAGCACACTCATGTTAAGATGCCAATGTGCACAATGCTAAAAGATGCCAATGAGCACACATCTCATGATACTTGGTGATATGTTTGAGTTGCGATAAATCTGTAAATTTATGAATATCTTAATTCTTGATGGCTTAGTGTGAGTACATGCAAAGTTCTCTATAATATTTTTAGAATTTCATTTTCTTGAAGCTAATCGAAGATTCGCATGTGAGCACACTGAATAGATTGATGAAAGTTTTTGAAACTGAACATGTTTTAACTTGATATGCAATGAAACTTGTTCTTGTATCCAACATCATATGTTTGATTTCAAATGATTGATAAATCTGTGATATTTTACTAAGTAGACTTTTATTTGTTTAGTGTTTAAAATTTTATATGATTAGTTGTTTCAAAATTTACATTCAGTATATTTTTCTTTCTACATTAATATTTGATCATTGTGTTCTCATAAATATATTTTAATGGGTTTATGCATTATTCAAGGGGAGTGAACAAAGAGAATATTTTTCAAAGATTATATCTGTTTTTGAGGGGGAGTTTCTGATTTTCTTTATATGAATGCTAACTCAAAATGTCATATCTAGTGCATTTGTGTAGGGGGAGTCAAAGAGCTTAAAAAGGTAAAAAAAATTTCTGAGTTTAAGTTAGCTTTGCGCATTCCGTTGGTCACGCAAACCTTGTTTTGCGTATCCTTCATGAAATGCAAACCTTGTTTTGCGCACCCTTCATGAAACGCAAACCTTGTTTTGCGCACCCTTCATGAAACACAAACCTTGTTTTGCATATCCTTCATGAAACGCAAACTTTGCTTTGCGCTCCCTTCATGAAACGCAAACCTTGGTTTGCGCATCCAACATGAAGCGCAAACTTTCCTGTTTTCTCTGTTTCTTTGATTTTGCAGATTTTACACTGTCTCGTCTCCAACATTTGCATGACCAAGTTGATCAAGATCATCAAGGTCATGAGGGGGAGAAGTCAAGGAGAAGTTAAAGAGACAAAGAGCTCAAAAGTTTATCTGCTGATCAAGATTCGCTCAAAGATTCTATTCTTTCAGCTACAACAAATTCTTTTGTTGTTTATGCTCCGAACACCACAGTTCATTCAAGATCATTCAAAAGAGGTGTATCGTCTAGAGCTCAAGCAGCAAAGACAACTTAATCTGAAAGATGCTGAGATGAAATTTTTCTTAAAAAAGTCAGAAAGCTTCACAAAGTCGCTTTGTTGGTCTGTGCTGATTTAGAAGATTATTATTTTTGAAGACCAAAGCGCCAATGATTACTAAGGGGGAGATTGTTAGGTCTGATTTTATAGTAATCATTGTATTTATAGGGCTTGGTCAAATACTGTGTTTAGAGCTTATTTGTGTTGTATCTGACCAAGGGTATTTAAGTCCCTTTGGTCTTGGTTTGGTGTAAGAACACACGCACACTTTTACTGAATACATACTTTGCGCTTCCAAGTCTCTCTCTACTTTCTCTCTCTAGGATTCTTAGATCTTGTACTCTCAATCCTCATTTGGTGAATACGTTTTTGGAGAGAACTCAAGGAGAGCAATGTAGGCTTGAAGGTTTGATACAACTTGGTGCAATCTTGAAGAAAAACAAGGAAAGAGGGTCATCTTCTCTAAGGTAACTTCACCCTCTTTAAGCCTATAACTCCATTAATGGAGGTTTGAATTGAGAAAATGGGTTTCTTCATTTCTATAAGTTTTTGGGTTGGAACCTTGGTAAAAGCTTGATTGAATTGGTTTGATAGTCTTTCAATTGATTTCATTGAGATTTGAGACTTATCACCATTTCAATGGTATCTTCAAGAATGTCAAGAGCTTGTGTTTTTGGTTTTAAATGTGAGATTAAGAGGTGGATTTTTTTTGGATTAAATGTGGTTTTGATGTTAGGCTATTGATTAAAATGGTTTAGAATGTTGATTTTATCGATTTTAGGGCTTAAAACCAATTTGGGAAGGTTTGAGTGCAAGAGGCTTTGGGGATTTTTGCTTAAACCTTCGTGCAGGGCCAGGCAGTGCCCAATGAGACCTTGAAGCAGGTGAGGTCGCGCCAAAGTCGCTTTGACCACTGTTGTGCCAATTTTCAGTTTTTGCTTCGTTGCTCATTTTGGGCTAGGATCGTGGCATCGATTAGGGGATTGTCTTAGGGACTGAAATAAACGATTCTAGGATGATTTAGATGGTTTAACACCAATCTTATGTCATCCAATTTAGGTGTTCGTTCTGGTCATATTTGAGTTCTAAGACGTGTGGTGTTTTGCCGAAGCTCAAGTGAGTTCCCTTAAACTTTTTTTTCTTAACTAACGAATGATTGATACATGTTTTTAATCACTGATTATGGTTTGACATGATGGCATGGATTTCACTCATTAATGCTTTGAACATACTTTTACATGAAATGATTTGATAGTGAGCATGCGTCGTCTATATGATTTATAACATGAAATGATGAAATGGTTTTGTGTGGGGATTGCATAGTAGGAGTAGGGTACCATGGAATTATATAAATTCCTTGGGAGACATGTGAATATATACATATCCTTGTGCCATGAATCCGTTTCATGTGCACATAGGCATGGCATCGACTGGGGGCCATGGGGATCGACTGGGGCCCCGAGAGTGGACATCACCGAGAAGTGATAGGTGGTTATGAACACTTTGCAAATACCCGTGTATGTGTTGATGTTATTAATTGTTTATAAAGGGCCTTATGGCGGAATGTATTGTGTTTTCGGACATTTTGAACTGTTCTTTTGAGAGGGAATTCACTAGACCTCATGGTTTAGCCCTCGCTTTTCAAAACTTAAAATCATTTTCAGGTAAGAATGTAGTCGGGAGCTCCTCCAAAGGAAAGGATAAGTTGTGATGTTGATAGAGGAATCAAGGCTAGAGAAGACCCTTTTAGTTAGTTTTAGACTTTTAATATCTCAATTGTGGAAGTGTTTACCCGTTGCTAAACCTTGAGAATATTGTATTGGTTTGATTTAGATTGTTGGGACCAATGTACTCTTATTGCATGTTTATGCTATTTTCGTTTTTGGGTTGTTACATCCCCCCTCATGGTTCATTCACAGCACGGGGGCGACGGGATCTGGGCTCCCCACCTCACCCTGTTCCCTCTCTCTTCCATCTTCGACGAACTCACTGCACATGCCACAATTCTTGAGCTCCCATCCTACTCCCTCCCTTCTCTATCTCTGGCAAGACCCACAAAAGAAAAAATAAATCTTGACTGCTACCCAACCCTACAACACATGTTGCATATCCTCACAGGTGCTGATCGATCACTCTTGCTCTTTGATCTTCAAAAGCGAGGGTTTGTTTCAGATTCTTTATTTAGATTTTGTGGTTTGATTTAGATATTTAGGTTTTGAGTTTAGGGTAGGAGTTGTATCTTGATTTATAGCTTGATTCATATCTTGATGTTGGGTTTAAGTTTGTATCTTTGATTTTTGGATGTTCTTGTTCAATTGTTGGAATGTGATTAGTTTTGTTTAATGCATCTAAAGTTTTTGAATGTTCTTGTTTAATTTTTTGGAATGCGTAGTATCTGAATTTCATCGGCCAACGATAAATGTTTCACATGGAGGTAATTGAAAAGTAATATGTGAGACAAGTGGCATAATATTAGCGGACCATATAAAAAGATTTTTTTATTTTAATAGAAAATGAGACTAAAATCTGAAAAGACTAAAATGCCCCTCATTTAACAGATTTTTTTAACGTTTGTTAGAGGGAGAGACCAAATCTGGTCGTTTTTGCATACTTCAATGGCGAAACTATAGGTACCAAAAATGATATAAACAAGAAACCACAGGAACCAAAATTTTAATTTACTCTTTAACTTAATTTAAATATAATAATGATGTAATTTATTTTTGATTTAATAATGTAATATTTTTTATAAAATAATAATTAAGTATTATGTTAGAATTCAACGACTATCCTAATTATATTTTAGATTTTTATATTTAAAATGAAATGTTTATCTTATATTTGATTATGTTTATTAGTTAGTTATGAATTAAAAAAAATGTGGTTTTAAAAAGATATACCCATGCATCATTTTATTTGTAATATTGAATTAGATAATGTACATTAATAAACAATATTTTACGCATAAAAATTTGTTTTGAAGAGTTTTCTCAAATGCTTTATAATATAGTACTAGAAGTGTACTCGCGCAATCCTGCTAGATACATCACGATTTTAATGTTTCATTTTATTTTCTGTTTTTTGTCGATTTACATTACGATTTTGGATGGTTGTGAGAGAGTGATAATTTTTTTTTATATAAATTTGTTTAATTTAGACTTAATAATATAATGTAATTTATTTTGGTTTCATAATATAATTTTTTTTTTATAAAAGATTATGTTAGATTTTTTTTATTATATTTTTTATATTTAAAACTTGATTTTTATTCTATATTTAATTATGTTGAGAATTATTTTAGAAAAGTTAAAGTGGGAAATGATTTTAGGAGAGTTAAAATGGTTAGAGATAATGATTGAAAATTAATAAATAGCATTAAATGTAGTACATATAGTTTTAATGGTTGTTTTTTAAGTAATTAGCATTAAATGACGGTACATTAAGTTTTAAGACTTGTTTTTAAGAGTTTTTTATGTTTTCTTTATAATATAGTATATATATATATATCAATATGAATATTAAATTAAAGATGATAAAATAACCATTTTTTGGTATATTTTTTTAATTACAAAATTAATAATATTTAAAGATGATAAAATAACCATTTTTTGGTATATTTTTTTAATTACAAAATTAATAATATTTAACAAATTTAGATTTTAATTTTTTAAAGATAATTATCTAGGTTTCCAATACTTAATCCGCTCATATAGAAAGAGTAACGAGTTTCCAAAAAGTAGTTCAAACTTATATTTGTATTGTTTAAAAAAAAAGAGTAAAATAGAAATATTATAAAAAACGAAAGATTTTATATGTATTAATAATTTACTAGAAGTGTACTCGCGCAATGCAACGAGATACATCACAATTTTAATGTTTCATTTTATTTTTTGTTTTTTTACAGTACGATTTTGGATGATTTTGAGAAAGTGATAATGTTTTTTAATTTAGGCTTAATAATATAATGTTATAAAAAAATTAAGTATTTTGTTAGAATTCAATGATTATCTTATATATTTTAATGACATCTAGAAAAAATAACCAATTACGTATTTAATAATATAATTAAAACAAATTTATAGTAATATAATATATTAATTAATAGTGATACATAGAAAGATCTACATAAAAGTAGGGGTGAGCATGGGTTGGTTCGGATCGGTTCGGTGGGAAAATGAAAAACCCGATCGGGTTTCGGGTAGACTATTTAGGCCCCGAATATTGCAATTGAGGGAATCAGGTTTTCGGTGTCGGGCCTAGTCGGGTTTCGGGTGGGATCGGGTCGGATTTCGGGTAAATCCAATTTTTTATTCTAGAACTCATGTCTTGCGTGACTGTGCAACAAAAAGAAAAAAAATTGAACGTTGAAACATGTAAATTCTACAGTTTTTTTAAATGAACAGAATTTGAAAACAAAAGTCTAACATATCTTACTATTATCTATACTATATTATAAAAACGACATAAAAAACTCTTAATTACAACATTTTAAGCACAAGGTACAACTAATTAAAGCCAATTACTTAATTTACAATTTCTTAATGCTTTGATACAACATTTTCAAGCACATTATCTCACATAATCGTCTATTTGTGGAATGGATACTCATTTATTAATATAAATATTTGTTTTTTTGGTGGAGAATTTTATAAAATAGATTTTACATTTAAATCTATATTAATGAGATGTAATATAAAATCTTTTTTCTTCCGTATTTTTTTATATTACTTCTCATAATGATTTTTCCATATTTTATTTTATAAAATCTTTTTCCATATTTTATTTTATAAAATCTTTTTACATAATGAGATGTAATATAAACTCTTTTTTCTTCCGTATTTTTTTTTGCTAATATAAAATATATTTTATTTTATAAAATCTACATGTATTTTATATTATTATATTAGCATAATATAAAATATACACGTATTTTTTTGCTAATATAAAATCTACACGTATTTTTTTTTCACGAGCATTAAAAGAAGAAAAAAGAAAGTTGATATGAATTAAAAATAAAAAATAACGAAATACACTAATAAATTATCGTATTATTTAAAATAAAAATATTCCGCAATACTTTCCAAATTAACCAAGTGTATAGAAAATAAAATAGAAACGATGTAGATATAAAAATATTCTTCCATATTTTTAATATATTTACATTTAAATGTAAAATCGAAAATGAAAATAAAAGATTTTAAAATATAACTACATTCACTATAAATATATATAGCTTCTCTATGTATCATCCGAGTACAAAAAGAAGACGAACGGTCGGGTGTCAATGACGTAACCTGCAACTGAACAAAAGGTATTCCACTATATTAAAAGAGAAATTACGTTTCATTTTAACTCGGTTCAATATTCCAATAAAAAAATTTATCCTCCCGTGCAATGCACGGGCCCAACACTAGTATTTATAAAATAATGAAGATTCAAAGTCTCGAACAAAACTTTTCGTGCAACATCCATCATGCTTTAAGGCGTTGAAGCCTTGAACATTAAATATTAAAGTAGACGAGAGGATTGAGAAAATCGACGATGAGACTTGAGAGACCGAGAGGCAAGAGAAGTAGATACAATTAGGTTTTAGGAAATGTATTAAAAAATAGTATTTTATATTTAGTTATTAGTTTTCGGGTTTCGGGTCGGATCGGGTGACGTATATTAAGACCCTACCCGAACCGATATATCCGGCCTAAAATTCGGACTTCGGGTATGATCGGGTGGTTAGGGTCGGGTTCTTCGGGATTTTTTCGGGTCGGTTTTTCGGGGTTTTCGGGTGCGGTCGGGTTTTGCACACCCCTACATAAAAGGAAGGTCATGTACAGTAGTGATGGCCATCTTGGCCCCGCCCGATCGGTTAACCGAGGCCGACCCGCCTGAAAGCCCGGCCCGATGCCAAACCGGTTTGAAGCCTGAAATCATGGACCGGCTTGGGTTTTTGGCGGCTCGGGCCGACCGGTTCACGACCCGGTTCTTGGCCCGACCCGGCCCGATTCGTACTTTAAAAAAAAAGACGTTATGTTACCGTTTATATACGTTTTTTTTGACCTTTTTTTGTATTTTTTACCCCCCAAACCCCTATAAATACTTGTATTGTAAGTTTGTAACTTAAAATTATATATAAAATGTATTTTTAAAGTGTATTTTAGTGATTTATTATAAATAAAACGTATTTTTAAAGTGTATTTTAGTGTTCCATTATATAAATAAATTATTTTTAAAAAAAATACGAAAAAATCATCGGCCCGATCACGACCCGGTTTGGGCCCGGCCCGACCCGGTTTTGGTTAAACCGGTTTACCCCAAGCCTAACCGGGCCACGCTTTTTCGGGTGAAACCGGTCCGACCCGAAGCCCGTTTTGGCCCGGTTTTTGCTTTCACTGTAGAGGCCCGAAACCCGTTTTGGCCCGGCCCGGCCCGAGCCCGATTTTTGGCCATCACTAATGTATATACCAAATTGGTGGGGTGTTAGAAGCCTGCAGTAGTAATATGTATCTTGTACTTTGAAACTTGTAAATTAAGAGATTTTTAAAATCTTGCATAAAATGATGATACTTTGTGCCTAATAATTTGTATTTAAGAGTTTTTTATCCGTGATTTATAATATAGTATAGATATAGATACATAATATTTTTATTCTAAAAAATAATTTTTTAAAAAAATAAAATTTATATTCTTTTAAACATTATATAAACTCAATATCTATAAGTTTTTAAATAAAAATATTAATGAAATTAGTAAATAAAATAACATATATATTATAATAATATATAGGTGGGTGATGCACCATAACCATTATCATGAAATGGTTGCTATCCATACAATGTGATTTCCAATGACGTGGACCAATCAGAAATAGCTTAAGATTTCATTTGTTCGTTCTTTTACAAGCTTTCACCACGTTTCTTCCTTTCAACTCCTTTCACGCACTCACTGGCTTCACCTCTGCCACCACCACCACCACCACCACCACCACCGCCGCTCAACTCAACTCAACTACCACCACTTACATTTTCTCTTCAATTGCTATCCTACACCATCACACATTTCTGGGTTTTCCCCCCTTTTCATACTTCTTTCCGCTTAAATCCCTCTGCAAAACCAACCTTTTCTCCCCATGGCGCTTTCTGCGTTTGCATTCCCTGCACATGTGAATCACCGTTCACATGCCCCTCAGTTTCGACATTGTTTCTTCGAAACAGATCTGCAACACACTCATTCTTCACATAAGCCCTTAAATCAGGTTTCATACTTTGAATTTTCATGATCTAGTTTCAGTTTTCGATTTGGGTTTTCATTTGGATTTTGATTGTTTGTGAGTAGGCAAGTAAAAAAGCAGGTGGGATCCGATCGACACTTTCGGAGAGAGGTGAGTATTACTCACAAAGACCTCCTACTCCTCTTTTGGACACAATCAACTACCCAATTCACATGAAAAATCTCTCCATTAAGGTATAATTCACTCGCAATTACCTTTAGTTTCCAACATATATTACTAGATTTGCATAAAAAAGTTGCATAAAAGCCAAGGGTAAACGTTAATTTATCATGTCAATTTTGGATTTAGTAAGTTGTTAGACCACTGGCACTGCTGCAAAGATACCCAATTGGAATTGAAGTTTGTTTCTGTTAAAAAATCATGTTATTGATTTGGGATTTTTTCAAAACAGTTTCTTTTTATCATTATTTGATGTAGGAATTGAAGCAATTAGCCGATGAGCTTCGATCGGATGTGATCTTTAATGTTTCTAAGACGGGTGGTCATTTGGGTTCGAGCCTTGGTGTTGTGGAGCTCACTGTTGCACTTCATTATGTGTTCAACACTCCTCAAGATAAGATACTTTGGGATGTTGGTCATCAGGTGACAGATTTGTGGTGTTTTTGGGTTAGGGGTATTTGAAAAAGATTGTTTCTTGAATTTGAATTTATGTTCAAAATGTGTTTTTGTAGTCTTACCCACATAAGATCTTGACCGGAAGAAGAGACCGAATGCACACAATTAGACAGACAAACGGGTTGGCGGGGTTCACCAAACGGTCTGAAAGCGAGCATGATTGCTTTGGCACGGGGCACAGCTCGACCACCATTTCAGCAGGGTTAGGTAAATTCACTAACTTCTACCAACTGATCTTTGGATTTCAGCTTGATGTTGGTTTCATTTTAGTTTATAATTTAGGTCTATTTTGCTAAATGAGGAATTCACTTTTACAAACTAATCTTGTAGGGCCCGTTTGGTTTGCAGGATTTGGAATTGAATTCCATTTAAGTCCTGTGTTTGGTTTATAAGAAAGTCTTTAATTGAAATTGAATTCCATTTTAGTTGTAGAAATTGTTTGTAAAAATGTTTTAAAATATGTCAAAGACATTTGTTTTGTAATCCAATTTATAAAAGGTAATTTAATTATCTATAATTTGTTTTTTTATTGTAAAATATCTATAAATAATGGAATTCAATTCCATTCTAAATCCTACAAACCATTTGTGAATCTTGATGTATGGTTGTTTCATTTGGGCAACGAACGAGCAGGGATGGCCGTGGGAAGGGATTTAAAGGGAGGAACGAACGATGTAGTTGCTATCATAGGTGATGGTGCTATGACCGCCGGTCAAGCTTATGAAGCCATGAACAATGCCGGTTACTTAGATTCAGATATGATAGTGATCCTTAACGACAATAAACAAGTCTCGTTACCTACTGCCAATCTCGATGGCCCGATACCTCCCGTTGGAGCTTTGAGTAGCGCTCTTAGTCGGTTGCAATCTAACCGACCTCTTAGGGAATTACGTGAAGTTGCCAAGGTTCGTTCTAATTTTACAAATAAAGAAAAATCCTACAACAATAAACATTTAAAAGCATCTCCAACAGATTATCCAAAATGGAGATTTTAAAGATTTTAGGTTATTTTGAAATTCTCGATTTTGAAGAAATTTTGGACCTTTTTTTTAATCTAATGAATGATAGTATAACCGTTTATTCTCAATGCAGGAAGTTACGAAGCAGATCGGTGGCCCGATGCACGAACTCGCTGCTAAGGTTGATGAGTATGCTCGTGGTATGATTAGTGGTTCGGGATCGACATTATTTGAAGAACTCGGTCTATATTACATTGGTCCGGTTGATGGTCACAGCATCGATGATCTTGTTGCCATTCTCCGAGAGGTTAAGAGTACTAAAACCACCGGTCCGGTCCTGATTCACGTCATCACCGAGAAAGGCCGAGGATACCCATATGCAGAAAAAGCTGCTGACAAATACCACGGTAAATAAACAATCGGGTGTTGCATTGATTTTAAGCTTATTGAAAAAAAAATGTAGTTCGATTAGCTATAAGCTATTGCAAGTAGCATTTCAATAACTCCACATGCATTTTTTCAAAATTTTTCAATTATACCCCTTATATTTTTCTAATTAATTTTTCAATATGTCATCGAGCTTATGAGCTAAACATTATTAGCTTATTAGCTGGTTTATCGGCTAGCTGGCTTATTGCTAGATTTTACCAAACATTACTAGTTTATTAGCGAGTTATCGGTGTTGCTAGTTTGCTAGCCTTACTGGTTTATTTGTTTACTGTATTTTAGGTGTGGCGAAGTTTGATCCGGCGACTGGGACGCAATTCAAGTCGAGTGCTCCGACTCAGTCGTACACGACTTACTTTGCAGAGGCGTTGATTGCTGAAGCGGAGGCAGATAATAAAATCGTTGGAATCCATGCTGCGATGGGTGGTGGAACGGGAATGAATCTATTCCTTCGTCGGTTTCCGAGTCGGTGTTTCGATGTCGGGATTGCGGAACAGCATGCCGTTACCTTTGCCGCTGGATTGGCTTGTGAAGGCCTTAAACCTTTTTGTGCTATTTACTCGTCTTTCTTGCAGCGGGGTTACGATCAGGCATGTCGTAGCTATATACCGTCGTTTTCTCGTGGTTTTTCAAAAACCCGATTCGTCATTTTAGTAACAAAGGGTATTGTTTGGTGGTGTTGAACAGGTGGTTCATGATGTCGATTTGCAGAAGCTTCCGGTGAGATTTGCAATGGACCGAGCGGGACTTGTCGGGGCGGACGGGCCCACGCATTCGGGGTCGTTCGATGTCACGTATATGGCATGTCTCCCGAACATGGTGGTGATGGCTCCTTCCGATGAGGCCGAGCTTTTTCACATGGTCGCAACCGCTGCTGCCATTGATGACAGACCGAGTTGTTTCCGTTACCCACGAGGAAACGGAATAGGCGTCCCGTTGCCACCTGGCAACAAAGGCGTTCCTCTCGAGGTACTCTGAAAAACTTCAAGCTAAAATTACCTTTTTACCCATATCGTATAATTCATATCCTTCCCGGACCCTACTCCGAGCGTGATATATCGAGTATGTATTGTTTAGCGTACTTTTTTTCATTTTGTGGAAAATAGATTGGAAAAGGTCGAATAATGATCGAAGGACAACGGGTGGCGCTCCTAGGCTACGGAACGGCTGTTCAGAGTTGCATGGCTGCAGCTGCTTTAGTACAAGAACGCGGTTTAAACATAACAGTTGCCGATGCCCGTTTCTGCAAACCATTGGATCATACTCTTATCCGAACCCTTGCAAAGTCGCATGACGTCTTGATCACCGTTGAAGAAGGATCGATCGGAGGGTTCGGCTCACATGTCGCACATTTCATGGCGTTAGACGGCCTTCTCGATGGAAACTTAAAGGTACTCATTCTTCTCGTTTGTTAATTCGGTTCTTTTAGAAACATGCTTTCGAGAAAACGCAAAGTTAAAAGCTATGAACTTTGATGTCGATATTTGCAGTGGAGGCCGTTGGTGCTTCCGGACCGTTACATTGACCACGGAGCACCTGATGACCAATTAGCCGAAGCAGGGTTGACTCCATCGCATATAGCCGCAACCGTATTCAACGTACTCGGGCAAACACGAGAGGCTTTGGAGGTTATGTCATAGAGGATTCTCGTGTGCTCATCGGTGTGTATAAATACAAATACAAACAGATATATTTTTATCTGCATAGATACAGAGAAGTTGTTGCTAGACCCTACATACATCTGTGTGGGATATACCGGGTTTGTTTAGTTATATAGAGCAATTGTTGCGGAACTTCTAACATGTCAAGGTTGGATAATCTAATGTTACATCGTTATGTTTATTCGGCTGGTTAAATCGGTTGTTTCGCAAATTGGATTGAATCGACCCAACGGTTCGATTTCTTAAACTAACGACCCATAAACCGGTTTAGCGGATTCTTCTTTAACCTTATAAGGAACTCTATTTTAGTGACAAGATATATTATATAATGAAAGATAATTTTTTTCCAATTACAAAAGAACGATATATTTTATATTTTTTATTTATAAATTTTTTAATTTATACTTATATTATAAAACATTAAAATTTTTATTCTTAAACTTTTCAAAAGTACAACTTATAAAAGTATAAATTATTATACATATAAAATATTTTAATTTCTAAAATAATAAGGAGAAAAAGCAAAGTTGTTTGATCACTCTTATTATCTAGTGTTCGTAGCTTTTCGTCAATAGTTAGTTGACTTTCCTGGCATTTTCCTCACCGTTCGATGCTATCTCAATATCGATAAAAGTTGCTTTCTATCGCCAATGTGTGCACTTGTCAGGATCTCAATACATCTATTTTTAAAGAACGTTTTGTTCGCAGAATGGAATTTGATAGAATTGGAATCCATTGAAATAATTTGACTTTGAATGAATTGGAATGAAATTTGACCACGCGTTTGGTTGGTAGGAATTGGATGAAATTCAATTGTTTCACTTTAGGTAATGAATGATGAATTCCTTGATTTGTGGAATTCAATGGATTCCATCATGATCAATATGTGAACCAAACAAAGAAATTGAAATTTGATCAAAGGAATTATCCATTCCAATTCCTTCAAAATCCATGAACCAAACACTCCCTTATTTTCTTTGGTAAAATGGAAGATATGCAAGAGTTAGGGGCCGTTTACTAAACACTTACTCGGGTAAGCGCTTATCAAAGCACATTACCTTATGGGATGTATATGACAAGGTCCAAAAATCTTATCCGGTAAGAGCTTCTCATTGGTTCAAAATTTTAGACACCTTTTTAAGAAACTCATATGTAGATAGTCTATTCGCTTCTCCATTTGTATGTAATCAACCACAAAATAACCAGGATGTTAGGGAATATCAAAAACCATTATACGTAACTTTATATATATGAGGTAGTTCAATCAGTAATAATGTTTAAGTACGTTTTTAAAGTTCTTTTTTAGAGATTACCGGTTTGAGTCTTACAAGATCACGAATGATTTTTCGATTGTTTTCCAGGACCTGAGATTAATGAGGCATACGGAAACTGATCACATCCATGATTAAAAAATTGGTGAGGTTTAAAAGATATCGACATGACACTATTGTTATTCTTAACCAATATTTGGTATGTTGGGAATTAATAGCTTTTGATGGAATTCGATTCTTGTATGCTTGCAAAAAATAGTGAATTAAGTTGGGCAAATCCGGCTAGTTTGATTATTGAAAAAGGGTTTACCACCAAAATAGCTATTTATGACAACCAAATTGAGAAAATAGCCATTTTTAAGGGTTTTTTAAAAAATAGCTATAAGTTCTGTAAAAGTGAATAAATCAATTGGATAATTCCGTCAACTTGACATGTATGGCCATTTCTGATTTCGCCAACCAACCATATGTTACTTGGATTTCGCCAAATGTATTTGATTTCAGGATATATAATTTGTTTGACTTACAAATTGAGAGAATTAACTTGACTGAGTTGATAGCTATTCTTTTTACAGAGCTTAAAAATATGGATATTTTTACAATTTTTGTTGCCATAAATGGCTATAAAAAACAATATGATGTCAAGAATTAACAAAGGAGTGAGCTAAATGGATCCTACCTACTAATTTAAATACATAATTTGACCTTATTTTGACATAAAAGGGATGCATATAGCATCACCATTGACAACCTCTAAAATAAATTGAGAGAAATAATTAGTCCATCCAAATGAATTTACTTTATAGTCGCTTTTTAAAGCAAATTTCCAAAATAGTACGCATTTACGTAAACCACTTTTTCTAATTAAAATAAAAAAGAAAAAAAATGGAATTCACGCAAATTGCCTAAAGATAGTTATTTAATTACATTTTATACTTTGTAATTAACTATTTAATTTACTATATATTGTTACTATTTATTTTTTATTTTACATCCTTGTCACATTATCATACATAATTGTATATTAAGTAATATAAATTATAAAAAACACGTTTTCGTTTTTATAGGGCATACCATTATAATGTTTCATTAATATCTTTAAAATGAGCTCAATATTGAATATTTTTTAAACAAATAATTACAAGGATATAAAGTGTAAATATTAAATTTTTACATATTCATGATATAAGGTGATTAAATCTAAAAATATTGAATATTGAGTTCATTTTGAAGATATTGACGAGACGATTATAATAATATAATTTGTAAAAATATAAACATATTTATAATGTATTTTAATTAATATACGATTTATGTACATTAATATTGTAAGTTGTAAAATAAAAAATGAAAAAAATAAAGATATAAATTAAATTAAATAACTAATTACAAAATATAAAAGATAATTAAATAAAAATCATATTTTTTTCTTTTTCTTTTAATTGAAAAAAGGTACTTTAGCCAAATGCATAAGGGAATTTGACTCAAATAGCCTAATCCTCTTCCATTTTCACCTTCTAGCCATTTCTCTCCCAATTTTATGAAAATAGCCCTATGTCCCTCTCCGCAATTGCGGACCTACATGACACGTGTCACTCTCCCGTAAGAGCATCCACAATCATTGCGGAGGTGGACCTAGGTCCACAATTGCGGGGTGGGACCTGCTAGAGGGTGTTCTGCCGTGTTGCATTAAGGTTTACGGGAGAGTTACATGTGCCACGTAGGTTCACAATTGCGGAGGTGGACCCAAGGCTATTTTTGTAAAGGGGGGGGGGGATAAATGGCTAGGAGGTGAAAAGGGAGAGGGGATTAGGCTATTTAAGTCAATTTTCCAATGTATAAACTATCTACATAAATTATGGCTATTTTAGAAATTTGTTTAGAAAGATAGCTATAAAGATGGAATGACAATTTCTATCAATTGCTTCTAAAAGAAAATGATAATAATTGCACTTTCTCGTTAATCATCTTTATCTTTTTTGACCTGGTAAAGAGGCTTTTTTGCTTCTCTTTCCACATCATTCCACAGTTTCTCCAAACAATCATATCTTGTTCATTCTACTCGTGCTCATTGCGTTTTAGGGTTATTCATCTCATCCAACTTTGTTTGCAATCACATCGAATAACATATTTCCTTCAACCAAACCTTCAATGGCGTCTTCTTCATCTTCATCCATTCACAAGAGCTTTAAGTATGATGTGTTTTTGAGTTTTAGAGGTGAAGACACTCGTAAGAACTTCATTGATCATCTTTATCATGCTCTTCAACAGAAGAGCATTTACACTTACAAGGATGCCATAAGAATCGAGAAAGGGAAAAGGATCAGTGATAACCTCATCAAATCCATTCGAGAATCGAAATTCTTCATAATTGTTTTCTCCAAGAACTATGCATCTTCATCCTGGTGCTTGGACGAGCTTGTAGAGATTATGGAGTGTCAGAAGACAACTAAGCAAATTGCTTACCCTGTCTTCTATGATGTGGAACCCACCGAAGTCCGTAGACAAAATGAGGCAGTTGGAGATGCATTTGCCAAACATAAAAACAAAGAGGCTGCTTGGAAATGGAGAGAGGCTTTGGAAGAAACATTTGTTCTGGCTAGGTGGGAGTTAAAGAACACTGCTGATGGGTAATTCCTTCATCACATATCTTTGCAGTAATCTTTCCATTTTGTTTCTTAATTCTAACTCGAATCTGAGTCTATCAAAAGATTGAATTGAAGTATGATATGTGTACTACTACAACAAAATTGGGTTTATACGATGTTAAATATGTCCTAACTTTACCAAACAACCGCTATATAGGGGTGCTCACGGGTTGGTCTAACACTCTCAAATTTGGTAAGAGCAACTAATAAATTTTTTGATATAACATCAAATAAAGACAACACATCATCCTACAATTCAAAACTCAATATGCCTTAAAACATAAAATTCGATAAATAACCTCAACAAATACAAACTCCAATAATTTACAAGGATTAGACTAAAGTCGGGTGTTACTCAACCCAAATACAGTTGCTATCCTCAACCTAATGCGGAAGACTTCACCAAGCTATTCACTCCTCGAGCACACAACCAACACTCCTCTCTTCACAGTGTTACTAGAACTATTCCCAATCGGAACCTGTTGCACATGCCGACAAATAAAAAGGTTAGGCTAACGTCTAGTGAGTTCAAGAGTTATACAATATGGATAATTATATTGTAAAAAGGGAAGAATACAACTTAAATCATAGTCTTTCAAAATGATTCACTTTAAGTATGGAAAAGACTCGTTCTCCAATAATATGCATTTTCAAAGATGAGCTCCTCAATACAAAACATTCTTTATAAAATAATGCATCCCAAAACTCACTCAAGCGAGAGTAGAATCGACTTCCAATTTATGAAAACATGAATAATATTTCATATTCCGAAATACCCAAAACACGAGTAGGACCTAATACTCAATACACAAAATTATGGAAAATAATCCACCCATAAAAGACACCACCGAAAACATAAATATAAAAGACCTAGCCCGAAGACAACACTTTTCGGTGACGGGGGAGACCCGATTCCATATAATGTGACGGACACAAAGTAAGCCACACATTATTGGTATTAAGTATCGAGCTCAACATCTTTCAACATACACCCATAGATACTTGCACAGAGGACTTACACCATATCAGAGATGCCTAACCACGCCGCAATGGGGGAAAACTAGCGTTCTACCATCAGACAAAATAATAAAAGTATCGAGCTCGACATTTTTCAACGTACACCCATAGATACTTGCACGAAGGACTTACATCCCAATTCGATGTCGAACGTGCCGCAATGGGGAAACCAAGTCGTTCCATCATCGGACAAAGTGATAAAAGTGCTTATGGATCCATACCAGACAAGGCTGAAACATAACATGACTCCAATTGAATGACACACGCACTCAAAATATGAAATCATAAATAATGACCAAAGCTCTATGCTGAGCTATCAAAACTGGACAAGTGTCGTCAAAACCCCATCAAAATCAAATAACGAGCCACATGCTCAAACAACCAAAGGACTCATTGCCAAAAGCAATAGAATGCAATAAAACGCACTCGACCAATGTTTATGCAAACACGTATTCCAAAGTACACGACTAAACTCCAACACAACTCAAAATAAGGCAGATAATTTTCTAAACAAGGTTATACTATTGACCCCTTTCAAAACATCTCAAAACACGAGCTATGCATATTTTCCAACAAACACAAAAATGCACTTTTACCAAGAAATCCCTATTTATTCAATACATTATTAAAAACAAATTTCCATTTATTACTCATTTGTCAAAATGCCCAAAAGTTTCAAATGTGGGGGTTTTACAAGGTTTATAAAGTCAAACACCTTAAATAATTAAACCCACCAAATAACTCAACAAGTGATAATTTCATGTAAACACATAAACACTTTAAAAATAGACATTTTGGCATGTACAATGTTTTCACAACTCAACTTGAACTCACCTTTCTAGATTTAGGCTAAATCTAGATTTTACCCAACTTGAGCTTTCTTGGAGAAACTTGAATCCACAAGCAAATTCTTCCAAAAACCTAGATCCACAAGTTTCCAACCATACATAATCGTATTCAACCATATATAATCGTTCCCCAAACATTTTACATGAAGATCTCATCTTATCTTAAAACCCTAATTTCCATAGATGAAGAAAAGAGAAGATTACTGTAACCATAACTTGAATCCACCAACCAAATACCTCTTGGGTCACCAAAATAAACCACAAACTCCTAACCTTCAAAATGGGGAAAAAGGGTTGGATGAAACCCTAGATACTTGATGAAGAAGATGAAGTGAAAGGGGTTCTAGAAAGGTTAAGGTTCATAAAAATCGTGTGGGGTTTGATTTGGAAGAGAAAGATGGAGGGAGAAGAAAGGATTTGGGGTTTTTGGAGGAGAAAAATGAAATGGGGTAGAAGAAGACCAGATCTAGATATGAGGATAAAAGTAGGAGAGAGAGGAGGGAAAAGTTGAGGGTGAAAAAGGGTGAAAATTTCGTCAGACTCAATGCGGACATCAACATGCATCAGGACAAAAACTGACGAAACTTCTGCTGCTTCCACGGAATATCCTATACGGACGTCCACTTAACACTGGTCGCGTGCCCGATCACTGTTTTGGTCATAACGTCTTCGTTATAGCTCCGTTTTCGCTCCGGAAAGGACCGTTGGACTCGTATTTGAATTTTGCATCTAGCAAGACTATAAAACTTAGGATTCAATCCAAAATCCTACTTCTTATATTTTTCTTGAAAGATCGATTTCTATGCTGACTTGAAATTATACTTACCCGAAAATTACGGGTGTTACAATCCTCCCAACCTTAAAAGAGATTTCGTCCTCGAAATCTAGCTTCCCATTTAACGTTTTGTTCTCTGTTTATGAGAAGTTGTATGTAATCCACTTGACAGAACAATCGTGATAACTTTTTGCTGATAATCATAACAAATGTCCCTTTAGGTACATTATACTTATATCCGAGTGAATGCTTAACTTACTAGAATAACTTCTAACCACAAGACTTGGGTTGTCTCCCAACCTTAGGTGATCCAAACTTCTCCAACGACAGATCCTGACTTCCAATCAGTCCAGATCTACACGCTTTTAACTGTTCCCTTAACCAACCCAAGGTTTGATCACTACCACAACCATCAAAATTCCAAATCCAACTGTTCCCGCTACTGAACTGACATTTAGTTTTAATGAGTACCATTAGACTCCAAAACGGACGGTCTTCTTTGACTCAAGGATTATACAACTCCCAAAATACGCCCAAGCACCAAATATTCAGTTGACAATCCTCTTACTAGCCAAGGAAAACCATTCAACCACATCCATTGATCACAATCCGAACTTCTTAATATTACTACATACGATACCAATATCCCCTGGGATTTAATGACCACACTCCAAATATGCCAACGGTTCCTGGACTCATAATCAAAAAGTTGACACCTAACAATTTCACCGAAATTCGAGCTACTATAGAACTACACACACGAATTTCATTTGTTGAGCCTACACGTAAAACCAAGGTTATCAGCACGGTGTCTAAAGGGTTCTACACATCCCTTATGTAAATATCGGCCGATTCCCATAATAAAGGTTGTCGAAACGGACAATTTACCACAATCATGAACAGAAGATACCACGCGCCTCACTTTTGGGTTACAAAAATATATCGACCTTGCAAACGATGGCACTCGGCTTACGGTAGTATCACGCGTTGGAAAACCCAACCTTCCATTGCCGAGGTTCTATACGCCCTCACACTTAACCAAGGTTGCTTAACCTTCCAAAATCCTAATGAGTTCAAGGTTTTCAAGTGAACGACTCAACAAATATGCCATTCGAAAATTTCATAAGATATTATTTTTTTTAACACGAAGGTTTTTATAACGATTAGTCGTACGTGTAAAAATCCACTACCACTTACTTGGAAGTTGAGCAAGATGGATACGCTCGTCCCACATATGAAAAAAAAACTTTTTAAAAATTACTTGATCACTACCCAAGTTACTAACGAAACACAAAAGTATTCTTAACAAACTTTTAAAATGAACCGCTATGGTCCTGGCATGTATTTATTTACGCCACGCACACATAAAGTTTTTTTGAGATAAAATAACATGCAATAGATGGTTTATACGAAATTTCAAAGGAAATTCATTAAATCGAATTCCGAAATTTTCTCATTTAGCCATATAATGACATTGAATAAATTTTTTTGACAAAACTCGCATACATTAATGTATCTTCTCAGAACTTAAGAAACAATAAGTGCATATGACTCGATTGATACGTAAAATAATTTAAATCGACTTGAAGTTCAAACCATACAAACGATACGCGTAATAGTTCCAACATAATGGCTATAATGCCATGCATACCGATAAATTAATATAACACACTCATTAAAAAAACGATAACAAAAGTACCAACAACCGAAAGTGCCTAAAGCAAAACATTAAGATAACTATCATGATACTCTTATACGTTTACTCATGCCATGAGTAAAAATTAATTCACACTCCGAATAGTATGCAATGAAACGTACTAGCATAAAACTCGAAAGAGAAAAATCATACGATATCACAATTGCAAAATCGCCATTTTTTGTTGCATTACGACATAAGGCAACATTTTCTCAACAGAACTCACATGAGACAAAAATTGTTTAATAAAACCCATAAATTAACACACACAATGTTTCAAGTATACTCATTTCAAAGTTTATTCGTGCGATGCAAAATGGCGTAAAATAAAAATCAATAAGACTCAACAAAACTTCCATAAAACGCAATGAAACTCAATGACACCCAAACAATCAAATGGTGCCGAAATTGTTGTTCTCAATGATCAAATAGCATAAGACAAAGTTATGAGTAAATGTCATAATTCCAAAAATTTCCTTTTATTGCAATATGATATAAGGTGACACTTTTCAATAAAACTCGCATGAAACAAAATTCCCAATAAAACTCAAACACCAAAATAATGGAAGGTGGCTCTTCGCCTAAAACCTTAAGATATGTGGAGGAGATCCAATGTTAAAGTATTAAATCACGGTTACTTGTCCAAGACCCTAAAACGACATCAAAGTACGGACATCACAATATCTGAAAGTAGTGTTGGACAACAACGAGAATAAAAAAAGTCTCATGAAAGTTTGCAGCCACGTGCAATTAAATAATTTTATGCATGTTTAAAATTTTGTATGTGCTAATCATTTATCCAATATTTTGTAATATAATTCACGTGGTGATTTGGAAACATGAGAGATAATTGATACAATTTATTTTAGAAATAAATTTCGTGCATAAATTTGATCGACACTCAACGTCTCAAAACTACGCTAATCAATTTCCCAGTCACCCTATTGTCATCCGGATGCTCAAACATCTTAAGACAATATAATCAAGGATTTCATTGGTCAATTTCTCCTCGAATAACGTCGATTCCAAAAGTCTATGGTTCTAATCCAACCAATCAATCTGACCCAAAATGGTACACTTAATGCAATCACTATGCTTACTGTCACTCCAAGTGACAAATGCTAAAATCATCAACCACTTCTAGCGACTATCCACTTAGAAACTTCTTCACTATTCAACGGTTGTCACATTAAAGTAGTCCAAGTATACACATGTAACTTGTAGTTTCACCATAACACTAGCCAGGTGCAATTATGAACGTACCGTACACGATCATCCTTGCGACCTTCGACGAGATTCTCGTTCCGAGTGACTCTATCTACCTTAAAGTATTCTATCTTAAAGTGCTAATGGTGCAATTTCACTTTAAATTTCTTAAGAGAACGCTAGTTTGAGTCTAGACATCCAAAATCAATACCTAATTCTTTCAAACTTAAGCTCTGATACCAACTTATAACACCCTCAAATTTGGTAAAAGCAACTAATAAAATTTTCTATATAACATCAAATAAAGACAACACATCATCCTACAATTCAAAACTCAATATGCCTCAAAACATAAAATTCGATAAATAACCTCAACAAATACAAACTCCAATAATTTGCAAGGACTAGACTAAAGTCGGGTGTTACTCAACCAAAATACAGTTGCTCTCCTCAACCTAATGCGGAAGACTTCAACAAGCTATTCATTCCTCGAGCACACAACCAACACTCCTCTCTTCACATTGTTACTAGAACTATTCCCAATCGGAACCTATTGCACATGCCGACAAATAAAAAGGTTAGGCTAACGCCTAGTGAGTTCAATAGTTTTACAATATGGATAATTATATTGTAAAAAGGGAAGAATACAACTTAAATCATAGTATTTCAAAATGATTCACTTTAAGTATGGAAAAGACTCATTATCCAATAATATGCATTTTCAAAGATGAGCACCTCAATATAAAACATTCTTTAGAAAATAATGCATCCCAAAACTCACTCAAACGAGAGTAGAATCGACTTCCAATTTAAGAAAACATGAATAATATTTCATATTCCGAAACACCCAAAACACGAGTAGGACCCAATACTCCATACACATAATTATGGAAAATAATCCACCCATAAAAGATATCACCGAAAACATAAATATAAAAGACCTAACCCGAAGACAACACCTTTCGGTGACGGGGGAGACCCGATTCCATATAATGTGACGGACACAAATCAAGCCACACATTATGTTATATTGGTATTATGTATCGAGCTCAACATCTTTCAGCATACACCCATAGATACTTGCACGACGGACTTACACCATACTGGAGATTCCTAATTGTAACACCCCGAAATTCTTTTGAATTAGCCCAGTTGTCTTTTAAGCACTCGTGTCATTTCGTACCGTTGGTACTTCCATTGTTTCGTTATGCGTTAGTATTGACACTTCCGTCGCATGTGTCCAATCCCTCTTATTTAAGTGTTTGTGTGTATAATCTTATGTGTGTAAGTATATATATATATAATGTTGTATGTTGCTAGTCGAGGAGTTTGAGTTGAGCACGAAACACTTACAAGCACGTGGACCTGGGATAGCTTTAGATTACTCAAACTTGGGGCTTACCGACGTTTTTCTGCGATCAAACAGTCTGGTGGGGGCTATAGGCGACATTGCCCGGCGACAATGCCCTGGGCAAAGTCGCAGGGTCAATGTCGCACATGGGGGGTGGAGGTTCTGTGTTTTGGCCAAAATTTCCAGAAGCACAAGGGTCACGGGCGACATTGCCCGACGACAATGCCCTGGGCAAAGTCATCGGGTCATTGTCGCACAAGGGGGACGGGGGTTTTGGGTTTAAAGCCAATTGTTGGACTTAATTAGGTCATTCTCTATATTTTCAGAACCAGATCGGTACCTCCCTCTTGGTGGGCAATTTTTCTCCTTTCTAACTCCTTCTCACTCCCCATTTATGAATCTCCACCTACCTTGGCAATTACTTTGATTTTGGAGTCTTCAAGTGCAAGTCTAGGATCTCTAGTGGTATTTAAAGCTCAAGTAGTTCAAGCTCCTCTCAAATCCTTCCATAGTTGGGTTCCTAGTATAAGTTAGGGTTTCTCTTAACAATCCTATTTGGTGAGTTCCCATTCCCATAAATGCTCATACAATTACTATTTGTTACATTAAAACCCATTTACATATCTTTATGCTTACTCTTAAGTTGAACTAATCACTTAGGGTTTCACTCACAAACCCTAGGATGGAAGTTTCTTATACAAAATACAACACTTATACTTTTGAGATTATTCACACACTCTTGACTTGGTTTAGATGTATCTATGGGAAATATGTGAAGTGACTTTGGACTATGAGTTTGGCCTAGTGCCTAGGATTCCATGATCACCTGATAAGAATATGTGTACTCACCTATGGCATTGTTTAAAGAAAACAAGATTACTATACTCTCTTGATTTGAATTATACGTGTTTCATTGTTGGACATGTTAGATTGTTGTATTATATTAACTCAAATGATGACCATGGAGATTAACTCAATTTGTGATCACCCGATAAGAAAGTAATGTATGATTATCTGATAAGAATGTGGGTCTCCATCTCCTGGTGCACAAGGATATGGACATATGTTTACTTTAGACCTAAAGTTGTGGGTCGTTGTGGTTTACTAGAGAGTAGGCAATAAGGGGTCGTGGACCCTTGAGGTGTAACTCATCTAGAAATGGATAGGCAATAATGTCCCATAATACCTTGAGGTGTAACTCGACGGAGTAGACAATAAAGGCAGTGAATTATGGTTTGAGGTTGTGATGTCGTGATGGCATGGGAACTAGGACTGGGACATGAGGTGTAATCCATTAAGATCATGGGTGACTCCACTCCCGTGAATATGTCACCTCGATGGAAACGGGCCTCCCCCGTGTTTTCAAGCGTTATTTCTTGTATGGTCATGTTCAGGTTTGAGAATATGGATGCGGTGGAAATCCCTAATTCTGACGCAAAGGAGTTCGGTAACATGATTATCGTTTTATATTATTATGTTTCGATTTGTGAATTATGAAATCTCACTAGGCTTTGTCCTAACACTTGTTGTGGTTATTGTTTCCTCACAGATCCCACTCGTGGTGGAAATTAGGCGATCAAGCTTGTCGACCGAGCATGTAGGAGATCTTGGAGTGTCGGTCTTTTGGGGATACGTGTTAAGAGTGAACTTTGGCGGAATAGCAACACCCGTTTTAATCTAGTTTTTGAGTTACTTCTAGATTAATTAGTTTGTTGTATTTGGTTTTGTATCTCACTATTCGGTCAACTCTTAGGTGCAAATTACCCCAACTCCTTGTGAATTTATAGTTGCCCTTTCTAATCATTCTATATGTTGAAGTTTATCCTTACAGGTTGATTTTGGATATTCGTATTTTAGACGTCATATTGCCAAAATTTCAATTTTTAATTGATTGAATTTTTAGGGTGGTACAAGTTGGTATCAGAGCTCTAGTTTAAGTGAACTAGGTATGCAATCTAGATGCCTAGGCTTAAGCTGAGACTTTTAGGCAATAAAGTGTGAGAAGTGGGTAGAACTTCTTGGATGGGACGTTTCTTGAGCCAACGGAAATTACCTTGTTGAGAATTATGAAAGTAGTAACGAGAATCTTTATGTAGCGTACGTTCATAATTCCAATTAGCTACTGCTATTATGAATGTACTTCTATGTGAGTATGCTTGAATTACTATGATTATGATAATCAATGAATTGTATTAGAACGTTTCTTGTGTGTAATCTTTTGTAGCCCATCTCTTACCCTCTTTTGATTGATTGACAGACGAAAATGGTAAATACTCGGAGTCACTTTCAAGCGTCACCGGAGGGTCAAGCAGTGACCGAATCCACGACTGATAGGCCAAATGCAACTATAATGGTGGAACTTCCAGTTCCACCCATGCTTGTGGGAAGAGTGGAACAAATCCCAAGAACCAACATAGCGGCTGCTGATCCAATCATGACCGAAGTAACCCCGTAAACGCAAATGATGGACATGATGAGGGCGATGAACGAGACCATGGCGAAACAACAAGAACTGTTCATGAAACTACTTGAAGACGTGAGTTGAATCACCGCAGTCATGAAACGATTGAAGAAAACGTGATTATCGCGGGATCCGGGGGTACCAGAGACGAGAACCGTACGGAAGGATTGGTGACTTTAGAGACGAGGCAACCGGGGAAGGGGTGCTTGTATAAATCTTTTCTCTGTTGCAAACCACCGAAGTTTGCCGGTACTGAAGAGCCCGTGAAGTGTATGAACTGGATCAGAGAGATCGAGCAGGCTTTCCGAGCTTGTGACTGTGACGAGAGCCAAAAAGGTGAAGTTTGGGTCTCAAATGCTACGGGGTTCGACATTGACGTGGTGGAATGTTTTCACCGCAATAGTGGAGGAAGCTGTGTTAGCCAAGATGGCTTGGGTTCAATTCAAAAGAAAATTATTGGAGGAGTACTGCAACGAGGAAGAGATGGATCTGATAGAAGAAGAGTTTCGAATGATCAAGAAGGGAGACTTATCGGTTAAAGAGTATACCCAATTATTCATGGAAAAACTAAATTTGGTGGGGCATGTAGTCCCGACTGAGAAGGAGAAGGTAAAGGCTTACTTAAAAGGCTTGCTCGCGGACATGTTGTCAATGGTCCGCAACTCCAAAGCCTCTAACCTCCGGGAAACCATCGAGGAATCCAAAGTGATGGAGAGACTCTATGCTCGGGATAAAGAGGAAAAGGCGAAAGTGGGAGAGAAGAGGAGGTGGGAGAACCCACCAAACTCGTTCAAGAAACCGAGATATCAAGCGGGAAGTAAAAGCTTGGGGGCTCGCCGTGAGGCAAAATGGTGTACCAAATGCAAAAGTAAGCATTTCGGATTTTGCAAGGCCAGCTCCAACTCTAACCCTAAACCGGTCACATGTTTCAAATGCGGCCAACCGGGTCACATCAGTACCAAGTGTCCCGTCCGGGGAACCGTCTGCTTTGAATGTAAGGAAATGGGGCATATGCGGAGAGAGTGCCCCAAACTGAGAGGACCGACAAAAGGAGGAAGTTCGGGGAGCCAACTGAAGAGAGAGGCCGCCCCTAAGGCTCAGGGAAGGGCTTTTTATATGATGAGGGAAGAGGCAAAGGAGACCGCCGACGTGGTGTCGGGTACATTTTTACTCAACTCCTCACCTGCTAAAGTGTTGTTTGATTCCGGTGCAAACTTCTCTTTTGTGTCTACCTTATTTTGCGAATCCTTGGGCGTGCCTGTTAGTAATCTTAGTGATTCTTTAGTCATAGAAGTAGCCAATGGGGAACGGGTAGTTCTAAGGGACGTACTAAGGGATTGTCGTCTTGAAATCAATGGCGAAGCTTTTATGGTGGACTTACTCCCTATGACCATCGGAAGCTTCGACGTGGTGGTTGGTATGGACTGGTTGGCGAAGCATCAAGCAGAGATCTTGTGTTCCAAGAAGCTCATACGGATTCCCATCCGGGAGGGTGACTTCGTTTTCGTGTATGGTGAAAAGCGAAAAGGTGAAGTAGCCCTCATTTCCTCCATCAAAGCAAGAAAATACTTGACGAAGAAGTACCCTTCGTATTTGGCCTTTGTAGTGGATGCCAAGGCGGAGAAGAGGAAGGTGGAAGATGTGAAGATCGTCAACGAATTTCCAGATGTGTTTCCTGAGGATCTCCCAGGTTTGCCACCCGACCTCCAGGTGGAGTTCCGCATTGATTTAGTGCCAGGGGCGGCACCAATAGCTAGGGCACCATACCGCCTCACGCCGACAGAAATGTAGGAGATGATGTCCCAACTTCAGGAGTTGCTAGAGAAAGGGTTTGTGAGACCGAGCTCGTCTCCGTGGGGAGCTCCGGTGCTCTTCTTGAAGAAGAAGGACAGATCAATGTGTATGTGCATCGATTATCGAGAATTGAACAAGGTGACCGTGAAGAACAAATATCCATTACCCCGGATAGACGATCTCTTCGATCAGTTACAAGGGGTCGGATGTTTTTCCAAGATTGACCTTCGTTCAGGGTACCATCAAGTGAAGGTTAGAGAGGAGGATGTCCTGAAGACGACGTTTAAGACTCGGTATGGACACTACGAGTTTCTAGTTATGCCTTTCGGATTGACGAATGCGCCGACAATATTCATGGATCTGATGAACCGCGTGTGTCGACCATTCTTGGACTGGTCGGTCATAGTATTCATCGACGACATTCTGGTGTACTCCAAGGATGAAGAGGAGCACGAACGTCATTTGAGGGAGGTTCTAGAGGTTCTAAGGAGGGAGAAACTTTATGCCAAATTCTCCAAGTGTGAATTTTGGGTTACGGGAAGTTCAATTTCTCGACCACATAGTAACCCGCGAAGGAGTGAAAGTAGACCCCGCGAAGATTGAGGCAATGATGAACTGGGAGCCTATGAAAAGCCCGACTGAGATCCGAAGCTTTTTGGGACTCGCCAGTTATTACCGAAGGTTCATCCAAGACTTCTCCAAGATCGCCTCATCATTGACCGCGTTTACTCGAAAGAATGTGAAGTTCGTTTGGACCGAGGCTCATGAGAAGGCTTTCCGTACCTTGCAACGGAAATTATGTGAAGCTCCAATCTTATCGCTACCCGAGGGAACGGAGGACTTTGTTGTCTTCAGTGATGCATCCAAGATGGGGTTGGGTTGTGTCCTCATGCAAAGGGGTAAAGTGATAGCATATGCGTCGAGGCAGTTGAAGGAGCACGAGAAGAATTACCCAACTCATGACCTCGAACTAGCGGCGGTTGTGTTTGCTTTGAAGTTGTGGCGACACTACTTGTATGGTACCAAGTGCACACTTTACACCGACCACAAGAGCTTGAAATATGTTTTCGATCAGAACGAGTTGAACATGCGTCAAAGGAGATGGTTAGAGTTGTTGAAAGACTACGACTGGGAACTCCAATACCACCCCGACAAGGCAAATGTGGTGGCGGACGCGTTAAGCCGGAAAGAGTATAGTGGTTCGGTGAAAACTTCTTTATCAAGAATTGAGATCATCTCAAACCTTATGGACATGATAAAGACCGCTCAAGTGGAAGCAATTCTCGAAGTGAACCTTAAAGATGAAGCGATGGTGAAGCACCACCTTACCTTGACGGAAGATGGTAGACAATTCGCACAAATTGCAGAATTCGCACACTACACACAAATTTGATCAAGAATTCGCATACAAGAACATTTACAGAATTCACATGTAAGAAGAATTCGCATACAACTCTATGCGAGTTCTGGACTTGGAAAATTTTGAAGATCAAACTTTTCGCAAACAACTTTTCGTATAAACTTTTCGCACAACACCTTGATACGAATTCTAGACTTGAAAATTTTTTGAAACACAAGAATTCGTATCTCACACTTACACGAATTCTGAGGAATTCGTACATAGTTACCTGCGAATTCTTAAGAATTCATATGCTACCTTATACGAATTCTACACTTGAAAGATTTTTCTCAAAAACTTTTCGCAAAAGAGACTTATGCGAATTCTGAAGGCTATGCGAATTCTATGCTTTGACAAACTTTACAAACACTTTTCGTACAAAGACTTATGCGAATTCTCACAATTCGCACGTCTCAGATAAGCGAATTCTATGCAATTCGCACCACACCCATCTGCGATATCAACACTTGTAAAATTTTCAGAATCAAATTTATGCGAAATCTAATAGATGTGCGAGTTCTTTCTGCGAGTTCTTGAGGTGATCTGCGAGTTCTTCAGATCTCGTCTAAAATAGCCTCTGATTTCCTAAAAAATCCATCAAACCTTCAACTTTCAGTCTGAAATTTTGACAATCTACTCACAAACACTATTCGATCCTATTACAAGCAAAGAATTTCAAAGAAATTCTATCAAAAATACAAATTGATATAGAACAGTGCTTTTCGAACTCGTGAAAACAAAACTCACAAAAATCCAAAATTCGATTACAAATACAGTACAAGACTCCAATTAATCTATATAAGATTTGTCTAGAATATAGAACGAACACACTGAACTCGATTACAGACCCAAATTCACACAAAAATTCAAAAAGTTGATCTAAAACTCAAGAACACAGTCCGACAACCATATTTTCTTGATTTCGTATTGGATTTGCTCTGATACCAATTGTTAAACCCAGATTTATCAAGTTCTAATTACAATTACAACTACAAGATGACAATCACAAGTTTTCAATCTACCTGTTTCAATCGATTTCGTACAAAAACTCTCTCTGGATACTTTCTATCTCTACAAACGTACAATGAATCTAACTTGCAATCGTATCTAACTAATGAAACTAACTAGCCATATATATGTTAAAGAAAACAAAGATACACGCGCACAACACTAAGACTTTGACTTATTTACAACTTTGACTTTGACTTTCACTTGAGAGTTGACTTTAAACTTTGACTTTCTTGAATTTTGACCTTCAGTGTTCATGATCTTGTATCCAACAAATATGTGCACTAACATTCCTCTTCTTTGGCATCTGTGTCAACTCGACCAGAAGGCTCGACGATGACGACATAATCTTCATCGTCTTCGTCCTCCTCTCTCGATGCCATAGGGAAGAACGAACGCTCCTCAACACTGAACTCCAGAAGACCTTCGACCTTCTTGGCCGAATCATAATACGACTTGACCCTCGAAAAGTCGATGGCTGCAAACAAAGAAAAAGTCAAATCGTTAGATCGATAAAAACACAAAATAACAAAGAAAGAAAGGGACAAAAACTTACTCGTTGTGTTCCACCCGTTGGTGATCTACCAAGCATTCTCATCGCTCGGCAATACGCGACCGAAGACGTATCGCGTCTTCCATTTACGGTCGTTTACCGCTGTCGCTTGAACCAAAACACGGTCAGCCCTAAACCTAGAAAAAAGGTTATACCTATGGTTTGGCTCTGCCTTGACTGAATAGGCCACCAGGAAATCATTGACAATAAATGGTGACGACCATTTTACTGTCAATCGTTCAACGACTTGAACGATGTGCAGGAATTGGGGCATCAATTTCCCCAGAGACAACCTGAAGGTCGTCAGGAAATCCCTCGACAAGGGAGAGAAAGGCCATGTAAAACCTATCTTGAAGGGATATTCGTACAAGACGAAATACCCCTTCGGGCATTGTTCCGGCTTCCATTGACTCGGAGAATTTAGTCCTACGTCGAATGGGATTTTGGTTAGAGGCCTAAAATCTTTAATTTCGACCTCTCCCTTCACAGTGCTAAAGGGGTCGACTGCCATTTGAAAAGGTTATCGAAAAATCGGGAGCTCTAAACACTCTTAAAAGAGGGTAACTGAAATTTTTTGTAAAGCGTAGGAAATGATTTGGTTAAATCCTCTATTTATATGCCAAATCAGTGGTGGCACGAACCAACAACTAGATGACACATGTATTGACTCTTTATCCTCCTCTACGGATGGACGACACCTATGCCTACACCTGACACCACGCGCCCCACGTCGCCATGACGTCACAACAGTTAAACCGGCTGCACGCTTCCCCTCAGAATCGCTCTGGTTCTCGAGGAAACGATTCAGTTACAAGAAATCGCAAGTCACGACCGACGGAAGATAACCAAACGTCTCTAGTCTAAGGACCATTCTTGTATTAAGATAAGGTCCTGACGATATCGCACGACAGAAGACACTATCGTCCCAAGCGACGACTGTCGAGAGTTTCTCATGTCCACGATTAAAGAAATCTCTCGACAACCTACGATCTATGTAACATTACTAACGATCGATCATCATTTATTTCATACAACCATTTTTCCTTTGCGATTATCTTATTACAGCTTTAATGTACATAATGACCAACGGATATAACGGACGATCGTCATCAAGATCAATCAATATCAAGACTGTTGGGCAATCAATGCTCATTTGTGGTGACTAAAGCTATATATAAAACCTCGAAGAGCTACACAAGGGACATATCATCATCATCTGATTAATAAGCAATTACGAAGATACAACTCTCAAGAATTTTCTCAAGCATAACCTTTCGACAGAAGTGTTACATGACATTTAGCTCAATCGTACGATTACACTATTGTTCTACTGTAATATTGTCAATTTTACTTGTAATCAATCCTTCTAAAGGATGACGTCCCTGATTGGCATCCATAGTGCACTTAACGATCCCTATTGTCGTTTGTGGTTGTTGGGAACTGAAGATGTGAACAAGTCTTTAATGCTGCTAGTTCAGAATTACTACTGCCAGAGGACTTCAAAGTTAATACTGCTGAGTATTACTACTGCTAGTTAGTGCTAGTTAAAGTTAGTGCTGCTTGAACAAAGTTAGTACTGCTTAGCTAGTTAGTGCTGCTAGTGGTTAGTGCTGCTTAGTAGTTAATACTGCCAAGCCGATTAGTGCTGCTTATAAGATGAAGATTTGAATTAGAAGAATGACAGCTGGATATTCTGAAGATATTCATGGAAGATATACTGTATATAGTTTTGACAGAATAGTTTTAACATAGATTTAAAATATGTGTTTATGTTCTGGAGAGAATTAACCTCAAGGTATAGATCCTAATTCTAGAGAAGTAGAATTCGTCTTGAAAGAGTCTGTTCTTCAAGATTGAGGTTGAGTGTGTAATCTTGTGATTTGATCATTGAATACAAGTTTACAAGTTGTTAATCATATACTGTTTGTTTACTGTTATATTGAATATCAAAGTGTTATTCCGCAACTTCTTTGATATTGTTTCTGAGACTTTATTCTTGTTAAGAATTCGATCCTGACAAGTGGTATCAGAGCTAGTATTCTCAGAAACATTCATTCAACATCAATCATCATGGCTAAAGAATCAGAATCGACAAGCACTGCCATTCCCACTAAGGTAACATCTAATCTTTGCTCTAAATCCTGTATTGAAACTGTTCAAAGGTACAGGGATCACAATCAGGGTATGTGTGATGATCTTAAAAGATTAGAGAGAGATATAAAAGACTATGTAAAAATCGTTGAGAGCTTTGAGGAACAGATTAAAGTTTTCCAAGCCAATGAACTTCAACATTCTTATGATACAAATTACTGGAAGTGGGAGAAGAATGACTTAGAACTTCAGCTGAAAAAGTCTAAAGAGGAGAATGAAAAGATAAAGAGTGAGTTTGAGAAAGCCAAGATAGATATTGAAAAATTTTCCAATGCTTCTAAAGCAATGGACTCCTTGCTCCAAACTCAAATCCATGACAAACTCAGAAGGGGAATAGGCTATAACACCACACCACCACCATACAACAACAACTACATTCCTCCTATATCAGACTTACTAGAGACCAAGGATAGGAAGGAATTGCCTGTTGGAGCCACTAAGGTAGATCCTTTAGACAAAGTGGTGGTTGAAACAGACTCTGAAGAAAAGAACTCTAGTGAAAAGAGTAAGGAGAACACTGGGAGTGGTGAGATTCCTCTAGAAAATCATATTATCACCAATGAGGGATGTGGAAAGACATGGGTCAAATCTAAGGACATAGAGAAGACTGAGGGAAAGTCTGAGAAGGTCCATTATAAGCAAACCACAGTTGTGAATCCTGTCCCTTGCAAACAGTGTGCTTGCAATAAATCTGAGTCCCAAAAACATGATAAACCAAGGGGAAATCAGAGAAATTGGAATAACCAGTGGGCACAAAAACAAGGGGTTGATCTGAGTAAAATCAATAGACCAAAACCTTGTTTTATCTGTGGAAAGCTTAATCATGTTGCCAAATACTGTTATTTCAATCCTATCAACCAAAGAGTTAATTTTCAAAGACAAACTCAAAACTCCTTTGGTTATAGGAATCAAAGAAGGAATCAAATGGCTGAGAAAAGAGCACCTAAAAAGTATCATGCTCAGAACAAGTTTGCTAATACAAAGAAAAATGCTCCAAATAAGCTAAGGAGTAATTTAAAGACAAAGAAAGCAAACAACTTTGTTCAAGTTTGGGTTCCAATTGTAAAGAAACCTGTTAGTACTGCTATCCCAGATAGTACTGCTAACAAAAATAGTGCTGCTGCAACCAATACTACTGCTAACAAGGATAGTGCTTCTACTATCCCAGAGGAAGTAATGATCATGAAGGATCAAGAAGAAAAGGATCAGGGGATGAACAAAGCAATAAAAAGTATGAGTAAAAGGATGGTGTCAAAAAGTGTAAGTATAGTAAATGCTGCCAGTGCAGTTTTAATACTGCCAGTGCATTTTTTACTGTAAGTGCATTGTTAATACTGCCAGTGCATTGTTAATACTGCCAGTGCACAGTTAATACTGCTTTCAGTTAATACTGCTTTCAGTTAATACTGCTTTCAGTTAATACTGCTTTCAGTTAATACTGCTTTCAGTTAATACTGCTTTCAGTTAATACTGCTTGTCCGTTAATACTGCTCTAGGTTAATACTGCTTATGTCCCGAATACTATAAATACCCTTTCCCCGCCTAAAAAGTTCATAACGACTCTTTGCCTACTGTTCACTTGCGCTCTAACCCTGCTCTCTCAGGTTCAAAGTTTTCAGGCAAGAAACTTCAAGATCAATGGCATCAATGGCATTTATAGACGAGCACAATGAAATCGCGATGCTACAAAAGCCCAAACAGGCCGCTGGTTTCCACCAGATTGTGGATTTCCTCAAGACAAGCCATATTGCCCATGCTCTCACTGTATCGCCATCCATCTATATCGAGCATCAAAGGCAATTCTGGGCAAATGCCACCATTGTTACTGAGAATGGTGTGCAAATGATCAAGACAAGGGTGTGTGACAAACCCTTGACAGTTACTGAAGAGGTAATTCGCATCAGTCTACGTCTAGACGATGCCTCTGGTATAACTTCTATCTCTAATGATGAACTGTTCTCTACTCTTACAAGAATGGGGTATGGAGGCCCATTGGGTGTGTTCAAGTTCTCAAAAGCAAAATTTTCACCTCAATGGCGTTTCTTTGTCCATACCCTTATGCACTGTATCTCTAAAAAGACTACTGGCTGGAGTGAGTTCAGTAGCACCATTGCTTATGCTTTGGTATGCTTAGCCACTGCCAGAAAGTATAATTTTTCCCAAATGATTTTTAATGATCTTGTCTCAAACCTGGGAAGTAAAAAGAGTTTTTATATGTACCCCAGGTTTGTACAAGAAGTAATAACCCATGAATTGACGGATATACCTCATTTTGATGGGGCATATGTACCAAAAATTCCCAAAGGTAAGGTCTTTTCAAACATGAAAAGATCCCCTCTGGACTCGGAAGGAGTTGACACCCCATTGTTCTCTACAATGATGGTGGTGTCCCACACTGAAGAAGGTATGGCAGCAGGGTCAAGGCCCCCATTAGACCAACCCACTGCTAGCCAATCCCAACCTTCCCACCCTAAATCAATTCTCCAGTCTCTTCTTGATAAACCAACATCACCAATCACCCAAACATACAAAAGGAAACAGGTAAAGAAGGCTCCTTCCCTTCTTGTACCATCAACCCCTAAGCCTTTAAGCCCTCTAAGGGAGGATTCTCCCTTAGAGAATATCTACAGGGAAACCACAAGGTGTCTCCCAAACCCAAGGAGGTGCTCTCTGAGGAGGAGGAAGAGAATATGGGTGAGAAGGCTGCCACTACTCCTGCTAGCTCAGAGGAGGTCAGTGGTAACATACATAAGACCTTCCCTATGGCAACTTTGGGTGAGCAATCATCCAAAGGTCCCAGGTGCCAAGAAACCAAGGGGGTGGATAGTGCTTCAGCTAGGCAGAAGACTTCCACTATCAAAAGATCCAAGGATCCCTCAAGGATGGGCAAAACATCCAAAAAGGGTGAGGACAGAACTGACACTGCTGAATTGATAGCAAAACTTTCCAAGGATCCTTCAAGGGTGGGTAAAACACCTAAAGAAGGTGAGGATAGATATACTTACTGGGAATTGATTGAAGCATTAGCCAACATTAATGTTGATGTGGTTAATCAAGGAAAGGATATCAAAGAATTGCAGCAAGTGGTTCTCTCCCAACAACAGCAGATTTCCAAACTCAAACAAATGGTGGGAAAGCTCATGGCCAAGAAAAGAAGAGGTCAGTTTGTTCTCAGAAGGAGAAAGGAGGCAACCAACATAGAAAATGTCCATGCTTCCAAAAAGGGGGAGAATTCTAGCTCAGAACAGATTGATCAACAGTTTGAGGGGGAGTCTGTTGAAGAAAAGAAATCTGCAGACACAACACCAGCAGCAGTTACAACTAAAGAAGCAGAAATGGTTACTACTGCTGAGCCAAAACAAGCAGCAGAAACTGTTAGTGCTGCTGAAACTTCACAAGCAGCAGTAACAGAGTTAACACCAACAGAGATTGAAGTAGCTGAAATGCTCATCAAAGCAAAGAATGACACTCCCAAAGCAAAGGGAGTGGTCATAAATGAAGGGGGAGCAAAGAATATAGAGAAGAAAGAAATGGCTGCAGATGCAAGGAAAAAGGGAAAAGCAAAGATGATAGAATCTGATCAACCATCTAAAAAGCAAAAGATGATTGAGTCAGATGAAGCATTAGCAAAGAAAGTACAAGAAGAGTTAGATCAAGCAGAAAAGGAGCAGGTTGAAAAAGACAGAGAAATGGCCAGAGCACTTGCAAATGAGTTAAATGAAGCATTCCAGAAAGGGCTGGAAACAGAGAAGGCAAAGCAAAGAGCAATGAGCTTGAGAAAGGCTATGATGGCTAGAACAAGTGCTAAGAAGAGAAGAACTTCACAAACTTACCTTGCCACTCAGGAAAGAAACAAAATGATAACTTTCTTGAGGAGTGCAATTGGTGTAAAGAAAGAAATGTTTGTGAAGATGACTTTTGATCAAATCAAGGATCTCTATGAGAAAGAAATGGAGAAGCTGAAGAGTAATGAAAATGATAGAGTGGAGTTTGAAAAGAAGGCCAAGGAGAGACATGATGTGAATATTAATCAACCATTCCCTGAAAGTGAAGAGGGAACTCCTATCAAAGAAAAGGCAGAGAAAAAGGAAGAAAAGAAGAAGGAAGCTACTTTAGGGCAAGTTCAAAAGACTCTGAAGAGAACTAAAATGATGGCTAAAAGAAAGAAGATTGTAAAGAAGCCTAGAGTAGAAGAAGAGCAAAAGGTTGCTGAAGAAGAAGAGGCACCTAAGAATGAGGCTGAAACTCAGGAAGTACCACAGAGTTCAGATGTAAACATGTACATGGTGGTAATGGATAAAATTCCAAAGCCTATTTCAGCTGAACCTGTTGGATTCAAACCTCCTGAAGTTATCCACTGGGATACTATGGAGGTGGATGGCAAAGAGTACATTAGATTGAAAAGAAAGGATGAGAAGTATGAAGTCTACAACACCTGGAATAAAATTGTCAGAGAGTGTTCAAGATCTGATTTGGAAGAAATGTTTGAAGTGGGGATGAAAGTTCATGCAGATCAGTTGATAGCTCCAGGGTTACCAATTGTGAAGTTAGTTATGGAATATTTGTGCATGTTGTTCAAACCAGAAGCAGTAAAGCATTTGATAAGAGATGTATTTAAAGCTGTTAGAGGATGGACTCTATATGAAAGGAGTGGAGTCTACGAACTGGCATTGGATACTTTTCACATGGAGTATTACTTGGTGGATAGGGTATACAACCATACAAATATAAAGCTTCATGCCATGTTAAATAAGAAGTTGGGTTGTGCACCAAATTCAGAAATGGCAAAGTACTTAATTCAGAGAACTATAAATCAGAGTATGGGACTGGATCCTAACATTGGAGTAGATCAATAAAGATTTTGGAAGCATTTGAAGAACTTGACTTCTCTTTCTAAAAGTCAAGTTAGGGGGAGATTGTTGGGAACTGAAGATGTGAACAAGTCTTTAATGCTGCTAGTTCAGAATTACTACTGCCAGAGGACTTCAAAGTTAATACTGCTGAGTATTACTACTGCTAGTTAGTGCTAGTCAAAGTTAGTGCTGCTTGAACAAAGTTAGTACTGCTTAGCTAGTTAGTGCTGCTAGTGGTTAGTGTTACTTAGTAGTTAATACTGCCAAGCCGATTAGTGCTGCTTATAAGATGAAGATTTGAATTAGAAGAATGACAGCTGGATATTCTGAAGATATTCATGGAAGATATACTGAAGATATTCTATTTATTGTAATTATCTTTTTGTTCAGTATATATATAGTTTTGACAGAATAGTTTTAACATAGATTTAAAATATGTGTTTATGTTCTGGAGAGAATTAACCTCAAGGTATAGATCCTAATTCTAGAGAAGTAGAATTCGTCTTGAAAGAGTCTGTTCTTCAAGATTGAGGTTGAGTGTGTAATCTTGTGATTTGATCATTGAATACAAGTTTACAAGTTGTTAATCATATACTGTTTGTTTACTGTTATATTGAATATCAAAGTGTTATTCCGCAACTTCTTTGATATTGTTTCTGAGACTTTATTCTTGTTAAGAATTCGATCCTGACAGTGGTTTTTACCATCGGCGGGGTTTTCCACGTCACCAAATTCTCTGTGTCTATTTTACTTCTTGCTCTTGTCGTACGATTACCGATCAATTGCTTACTTTAGTTGTTAAAGCTCCACACCGACCTTAGATCTTCCTTGGGATGATTTTTGGCATTAACACCATCAAACTTACGTTTCTTGCCTTTTTCGTTGTTGTTGGGGTTGGCTTTCTTCTCCTCAACCATGTGAACAGAAGGCTGTCCAGATTCAACTTTTCCCTTGGATTTGTCATTTTCTTGCACCCGAAGAGATTCTTCAATTCACAAATGACTCCCAAGTTGAACCAATGACAGTTCCTCTTTTTGATGTTTGAAGTTATGCTTAAAATCTTTCCAAGAAGGTGGTAGTTTTTTCAATCACACTCGACACGACATTAGATTCATTCATATGCATGTTGTGTTGTGTAAATTGACCCAAGATACGAAGAGTTTCATTATATTGTTCCATTACAGGCCTCGAGTCCACCATTTTATAATGGTTAAAATCGCTAACCAAGAACTTCTTACTAGAAGCATCTTCAACGATGTACTTGGACTCGAGGGAATCCCATAATTCCTTCGTACTTACCACGTTTTGGTAGATATTAAAAAGAGAATCGTAGATATCGTTTAAAATGTGTCCTCTGCAGATATAGTCATCATTCTCCCACTTGCTCCTTCTCCTTGTGTACTCCAGCGTCTCATCCTCTATCACTTCTAGCATGGGTGTACTCAGCACATACTTTCAAAGTGGTCACCAGAAAATGCATCCTTTTCTGCCAGCGTCTGAAGTCAGTACCTTCAAACTTCTTCAGCTTTCCAAACTTTAAGGTCATCTCTTTTATAGAATCGGCCATGATCGACATCACGAAATACCCAATTTGATTGTTAGAGAACAGAGGGAAAAAAGAGTCGATTAGATGATCGGATTTCTTGAGAATCGTGTAAGTCACTTTACGAATTGGTATTTCCACCCTATGCCTGGGTTGCACGAAATCCAATATGGGATAAGACTCAAGAATACTCACGTGTTTAGGCACGAAAATGAGAGAAAATTTTCTGGAGAGTATGTAGAGATTGTTTAAAATCGTGAGTCTAAACCTTGAATATATATGGTATATATACTAGTCCTATTCGTAAAATAGGAAATTAACTAAAATGGCAATGATTGCAAATTATTATCAATTATGATCAGTTACAATCAATTTAGCTAAATTTAAGGGCTGGAAATAACTGAGCATTAAATGTTCAGTAACTGTAGATTTAGTCCAAAAATAGGCACCAGAGGCTCTGTCGTGCCAAAGAGGCTCTGTGTGAGGTCCAATTGATCATAGTTAATTTGATGATTAAGATAAACAAGAATGTTTGGGATGGAATCTGTTGTATTATTCACTCAACTTGAGAGAGCAGAAAGATTCTCTCTCAAGAACACGCATAACACATACAGACTACATTGTGAATATGAAAACTTATAAAACAATTACAAACATATCCCTTTCTGATCATGTACAGATCAGGAATCATACCTCAGAGATCAAGTAGACTTCTGAATACAACAGTTAAGAACTCGTACTTCAACGAACAATGGTTTCTGATTACAATAGATTAGGACCCGATCTTCAATGTCAAGTTGAATGACTTCTGAGTAAAACAACTCAGGAATTGTACTTTAATGTTTAAGAACGGTGACTTCTGATCATGTACAGACAGGAAGCGATCTTCAAAGATCAAAGCATGACTTCTAAGTACAACAACTTAGGACTCAATCCTCAATGTTAAAGAAGGATGACTTCTAAACACTACAGTTTAGAACCCGGTCTTCAATGTTTAAGAACAATGGCTTTTGGATAACTCAGTTCAGAACCCGTACTCAAAATTTTTTCTTCTAAAGGATGCTTAATAGATAACATATTTCTAAATAAGTTTTTAACTTTGATGGGGAGTTTATAAAACTTTCACTGTCATATCTTTTGGGGGGAGAAGATAAAAGTTCATTAAAATTTTAACTGTTATATTTTTCTGATAAATTGACTTTTTACAGGTACCAAGGGGGAGTATCTGAAGTTTTTGTCAAGGATGCTTAAATGATAATATTCATTTTAGGGGGAGTTGAGAATTTCTATGATAAAGGTATAATTTTCTACATTCTTAAACTCTATCACTTGTTGAAAGAAGAACAAATTTCGCTTGTGAAAATTGTTTTCTTAAATGTTCAAACCACTTCTTATTCTTATAATGTTTTCATGAATTGAGAAGTGTGACTTTAAATGTTTTTCAATTGGATACTTTGATGCTTATCTGACCGTGTGTTTCTTAAAGAAAAATACTTGTGTATTTTCTTTTCATATACTTTGTTAAGTATTCTTACACACATCGGTTTAGTACATTTTTACTGACTTTGTTATTACCATGCCTTAAAAAGATAAATCTTTCGATGGTAATACTCTCATTTGCTATTCTAAGTTGTTTGAGATCACACGTCATTTCTACTTTAAATGTGCTTTCATTGATTCTATGTTTATATCTCGTTCATATAAACAACTTTCGGTCTTTGATATCCTAAATATTTTTCTTCATGATATTTGATCTGATTTTATCATTGTCAGATTCTCAAAACCATGAAATTGATTGATCATAAATGTTCAAAGTTTGAGAAATCTTAAATGTTCAAATTGCTCAAATTTCATTCTTATCTTTAATGAGCATACATTTTCTGATAATGATTTCTTGTGCTTAATTGTCAACTTAACTGTTGAGCAACACATTCTTTTTAGGACAAAATACATGGGATTCAGTGTGTGAGCTTAAAAGACTTCCATGGATTCACGTTAACCAGTGTTTCCTACCCCGGAAATAATCCTACGAGTGATTGAGGGGAGAGGGGTCAAAATAATTAAGAGTGGGTGTGTGCTGAGATAAAAGGTAAAAGAGAGTAGAAAGATTCTCTCTCAAGAACATGCAGAACACATACAGACTACATTGTGAATATGAAAACTTACAAAACAATTACAAACATATCCCTATATATACCCTCACACCCTTGTGTACATTTTAAGCCCAAACCCAAAGTACAAGGCCCAACTACAAATACAAGATTACTTTACAAAACTTCTAAATAGAAAATTTATGTTCTAACATTCTCCCCCTAAGTTTTGTAAATGAATCATCCTCTTCAGCTTCAACTCTTCTCCCCCTTGATTTCTTTAAAAAACTTAGTGTTGCTCAAACATGAAAGCATCTCTTGCTCCCCCTTGAAAGTAGCTCTTATCCTTTAAGTTTCAACTTTGATACCAGATTTGATGTAGACAATAACCTCAACTGAGTGCACATAAAGACAACTTTTAACTTTTGTAAATCCAACACATTCATTATGCCCACAAGAAAGAAATGTGTGAATAATGACGTGACAACCAAAGTGCATCTTCAGTTTATAACATCAGATCTGTCTTTGAACCACGAGTTGAATAGGCATTCCGCTTAAAAACTTATTCTGATCAACTTGCAGGAGGAAGCATCTTGTAGCAAACACCACAATGCAAGGGTTAGAAGACAATTCTGATAATTGTTCAACAACTGATGAAACACATTCATTTTCAAACTGGTTTTCAGAACACTGAACGAACGAACTCAGAACTCCTTTCTTCATGAATCAGCTGGATGATTATAAGCACTCAAGATTCTGAATCATAACCAAAGCATCAGAACAATGATTGCAGTCACTCACACTTCTAATTGATCAGGTCAGAAGAATGATTAAGAGCACTCAACGGTCTAACAACGTAGAGAAGCACTCCAGACTGATGATTGCAGATACTCAGGCTGCCAATCCAATCCAATCCAATCCAATCCAATCAGAGACTAAATCCAAACATCCAATATCTGAAAATCTTGACAAACATGAGCACTCATGAAAATTTAGATCAGTTGCTAAAAATATGTGACCAACGGAAGATAGGAATGATGTCACATATCCATTACGCAAAAAATCTCACGAACATGGAAAACTAGTAGCAAAATGGGTTCAGAATAGTCACTTTTCGCATAATAACAAAAACTTTTCGCATAACCATCACAATTCGCATGAGGCTTAGCCGAGATCCTCACAATTCGCATAGGTTTGTGTGCGAATTCCTGTTTCTCGCATATGCCTATGTGCGAATTCCTCGCAGTTCGCATCCTTCTATAAGCGAATTCCTACATTTCGCATACGACTCCATACGAATTCTGTACTTAGAATTTATTTTAGCCTCAAAGAATTCGTATCGATGTGAATTTTGAACATCTCGTATTTCATTGTCAAGCGAATTCTATCAATATAATTTATATCATGTGAATTCCTTCATGCGAGTTCTTCCATGCGAGTTCTTCAAAAATCATGCGAATTCTTTGGATCTGCGATTGATTTCCCAAATATCTTCGAATTAAGCTTTAATACTTCGAATTTTGAGATAATATTTTGTGAGCAGGTTCGAAATTAACATCTGAATAACTTTGTAGTTGATGATCTTGTCTAAAAACATCTCTGTAACACCATTCGATCTCAACACAGTGAAAATTATATTTCGAACAAAAAATTTCAACATCGATCAATTCTTCCACCTAGATTGAAATTACAACTTGTAATTGATTCAATGTAGATCTTCTATGTCCTCTGTCATCAAAGCTCGATCAAATTAACACCAAAACCAAGAATTCAAATTTCATAGAAACTATTCATACGAAGGTGAACTGTTCAATCAAATAAACTATGATCTTGATCGTTCTGTAGAGAAATTTCTTTGTTTGGCTCTGATGCCACTTGTGAGGTCCAATTGATCATAGTTAATTTGATGATTAAGATAAACAAGAATGGTTGGGAAGGAATCTGTTGTATTATTCACTCAACTTGAGAGAGCAGAAAGATTCTCTCTCAAGAACACGCAGAACACATACAAACTACATTGTGAATTTGAAAACTTACAAAACAATTACAAACAAATCCCTATATATACCCTCACACCCTTGTGTACATTTTAAGACCAAACCCAAAGTACAAGGCCCAACTACAAATACAATATTACTTTACAAAACTTCTAAATAGAACATTTATGTTCTAACACTCTGCCTCTGCCGTGCCATCAGAGGCTCTGTCGTGCCAAAGAGGCTCTGCCTCTGCCGTGCCATCAGAGGCTCTGTTATGCCTTAAGAGTCTCTGCCGTTCCAAAGAGGCTCTGCCTTTTGGACCACCGCCAGGGGCGCTTCCCCTTGACCCCCACCATTTCGTCGTGTCCGGGATCAAACTTGTCTTATAACTAGTGTGCATTCCGAACCACCTAACTTGTATTAGATTTAGGTATTCCGGTAACAATTAATTATAGTGTACATGCTTACGTTATAAACTGTTAAGGGTTTGTCACATTCTAGACTTTCGTCTAACACCGGTGTTCGTATTTATTGGCTCACAGGTTCTCCTAGCGGTGTGCATAGGGCACATTGATCTGCCGAAAGCACACCTAGGAACTTCCATGGACCAGGCATTTTTGGGACATTGAGAGAAGAGCGTTTTGGGAGACATAGCAACACCTACATTTAATCTAGTTGAACATGTTTATACTAGATTAATTAGGTTGTTATGTATTATGTTTCATTTTGTCGCTACTAAAATCTGTTACAAACTACCCTTTGTCGTTGGATTTTAGTTGTACATTTATACAGGGTCCTCAACCTTTATTTATAGACATTACATTGCCGAAATTTTTCCGTTTTATTTTACCTAAATTTTAGGGTGTTACAAGTTGGTATCAGAGCTCTAGTTTAAGTGAACTAGGTATGTAAACTCGATGCCTAGACTTAAGCTGAGACCAGTAGGTTATGGATTGTGCGTTTTTGGTAGAACGTCTAAGGTGGGACGACCTTAGAGTCAACAGAAACTACGTCGTTGAGAATTGTAAAAGTGGTAGCGAGAATCTTTATGTAGTGTATGTTCATAATCTCAAATAGGTACTGTTATTATGAATGTATGTTTACGTGAATATGTTTGAATTACTATGATTATGACGATCAATGAACCGTATTATTATGTTTCTTGTGTAAATCCTGTGTTGTCTATCTCTCACTCTCTCTCGATAGTGTGGCAGACCGAAATGGTAAATACTCGGAGTCGACCGCCGATCGAAGGGGAAATGCATGAGGATTGTTCGTCCAACCCGAATCCAGTGGTCAGGGAAGCAACTGTTGTCCCTCCCAATCTGCCGCCGATATTCACCGGAGTGGTGGGGCACGTACTGAGGGTGGAATTGGCGTCTTCAAACCCTATCCTTCGATAGGCCAACCCTAAAGCCGACATGATGGCCAGTGTTATGCATATGGTGACATTGGCCATGGAAAAGCAACAAGAGGTATTTCTAAAGATGTTAGAGGAGAGAGATGCTAGTCTCCGGAGACCGGAAGGGGTTGCGGAGAATGCGATAGCCAGTTCGGGTGGTACCGGAGGCGAGAATCGTACTGATGGATTGATAACCCTAGAGAAAAGGCAAATAGGGAAGGGTTGTTTTTATAAGTCCTTCATGGGTTTCAAGCCGCCAGAGTTTGTCGGGGTCGATGATCCCAAATGCTACGGGGTGCGGCTTTAATCTGGTGGGATGTTTACACCGCAACTATAGAGGAGTCGGTTTTGGCAAAGATGTCTTGGGCAATATTCAAGAAGAAGGTTTTGGATGAATATTGTAATGAACAATAGATGGACTTGATAGAAGAGGAATTACGAGTTTTGAAGAAAGGAGATTTGTCGGTAAAAGAATATACCCGACTTTTCATGGAGAAGTTGAACCTTGTGGGGCATGTGGCTCCAACCAAGAAGGAGAAAGTGAAGGCCTATTTGAAGGGTCTACCCTCGGATATGGGGTCAAGAGTCCGCAACTCAAAGGCTACAAATCTTCGGGAGATCATATAAGAATCCAAAACCATGGAAAGAGTCTATGCGAAAGAATAAAGAAGAGAAGTCAAGGGTCGTAGAAAAGAGGAAGTGGTAGAGCCCACCAAGTTCGTTCAAGAAACCGAAATTCCAACCAAATGTTAGAAGTTTTGATAATCGTTGGGAGGCGAAGTGGTGTTCCAAGTGCAAGAGCAAGCACTTTGGTTTTTGAAAATCCAATCCCAACCCAGTTACATGCTTCAAGTGTGGCAAGCCGAGTCACACTAGTCCGAACTATCCTATGCAAGGGACAATCTGTTATGAATGCAAGGAGGTAGGGCACGTGAAGAGGGATTACCCCAAGCTAAGGGGAGGAACAAGAGGAGGAAACTCATCGATCCAACCAAAGAAGGAAGCCATCCCTAAAGCTCAAGGGAGGGCCTGTCGGGTACGTTCTTACTCAACTCCCTTGCTGCTAAAGTGTTATTTGATTCCGGTGCAAATTTCTCTTTCGTATCCCTTGCGTTTTGCAAAGCTTTGAATGTGCCTACTCGTACCCTTAGTGATGCCTTGATAGTAGAAGTAGCAAATGGGGAACAAGTGGTCTTGCGAGAAATTTTGGAATCATGTCATTTAGAAATTAGTGGTGAACTCTTCGAAGTGAATCTAATTCCCATGGCAATCGGGAGTTTCGACGTGGTGATCGGGATGGACTGGTTATCCCATCACATAGCGGATATTTTATGTTCGAAGAAGCTTATCAGATTACCGACCTCAAGCGGGGATTTCGTCTTTGTGTACGGGGAGAAGCGTAGGGGTGAGGTGATTATCATTTCATCCATCAAAATGAGAAGATGTCTAGTGAAGAAATGTCTGTCGTTCCTCGCTTACGTACTAGGTGCCAAAGCAGAAAAGAAAAAAATTGAGCACGTGGAGATCGTCAACGAATATCTAGATGTATTTCCCGACGATCTTCCGGGTTTGCCGCTCGACCGCCAAGTGGAGTTCCGGATCGATATGGTACCGGGAGTGGCACCGATTGCCCGTGCACCTTACCGCCTGGCTCCAACCGAAATGCAAGAGATGACGTCTCAACTTAAAGAATTGTTAGAGAAGGGATTCGTGAGGCCAAGCTCTTCGCCTTGGGGAGCTCCGGTACGCTTCGTTAAGAAGAAGGATGGATCGATACGAATGTGCATTGACTACCGAGAACTGAACAAGGTGACCGTGAAGAACAAGTACCCGCTACCTCGAATAGACGATCTCTTCGATCAGTTGCAAGGAGCCGTATGTTTCTCTAAAATCGACCTCCGGTCGGGCTACCATCAAGTGAAGGTTTGATGAACCAGTTATGGTCACTACGAGTTCTTAATTATGCCTTTTGGGCTAACTAACGCGCCGACCGTGTTTATGGATTTGATGAACCGAGTTTGTCGACCCTTTATAGACAAGTCGGTTATTGTATTCATTAATGACATATTGGTGTACTCGAAGAATGAAGAATAGCACGAGCGACATCTCAGAGAAGTGTTGGAAGTGTTGAGTGATGAGAAGCTCTACGCCAAGTTTTCCAAGTGTGAGTTTTGGCTAAAGGAGGTTCAGTTCTTGGGTCACGTGGTGACAAGTGAAGGAGTAAATGTAGACTCGTCAAAGATTGAAGCCATGACGAATTGAGAACCACCAAAGAGTCTCATGGAAATTCGGAGTTTCTTAGGTCTAGTCGGCTACTATCGAAGGTTCATACAAGACTTCTCCAAAATCACCTCTCCATTGATGTCGTTGACGAGAAAGAATGTGAAGTTTCTTTGGACCGAAAGTCAGGAACGGACCTTTCAAACACTACAAAAGAAATTGTGTGAGGCGCCAATCCTATCCCTACCCAAGGGGACGGAAGATTTTGTGGTCTACAGCGACACGTTTAAGATGGGCTTAGGGTGTGTCTTGACGCAAAGGGGCAAAGTAATAGCTTATGCGTCTAGACAATTGAAGGAACACGAGAAAAACTACCCAACCCACGACCTCGAGCTAGCGGCAGTAGTGTTTGCCTTGAAGCTATGGCGACACTACCTTTACGGTACGAAGTGCACCCTCTATACCGACCATAAAAGTCTAAAGTATGTCTTCGACCAAAAGGAATTGAATATGTAGCAACAGTTCGAACTACTTAAAGACTATGATTGTGAACTTCTATATCACCCCGGAAAAGCCAATGTCGTGGCGGACGCATTGAGCCAGAAAGAGTATGGCGATGGCGTTTAAACTAATTTTACTAGGGTGGAAGTCGTATCGAGCTTAATAGACCGAATCAAGACGTCTCAATCGGAAGCCTTGCTAGAAGCAAATCTCAAGGCTGAAGCTATGGTAAAGCAACATCTTCAATTGACCGATGATCGGAGAGGTTTAAAACTATTCCAAGGTCGAATCTGGGTGCCGAAAATCGGAGGGTGTCGAGACTTGTTATTGGAAGACGCGCATAAATCCAAGTACTCTATTCATCCGGGAAGTACAAAAATGTACCAGGATTTAAAGCTTAACTATTGGTGGCCGGTGTTGAAATTAGATGTGGCCAGTTATGTGGAGCGATGCATAACTTGCCTACAAGTGAAGGCGGAACACCAACGACCTTACGGTAGTTTACAATCCTTAGAGATACCAGAATGGAAGTGGGAGCACATCACTATGGACTTTGTAACCAAGCTACCGAAGACTTTGAGAATCCACGACACCATTTGGGTGATAGTGGACCGTTTGACCAAGAGCGCACACTTTTTGCTCATGCGGGAGAACCTACCGATGGACAAGTTGGCCAAACTTTATATTAATGAAGTGATCTTGAGGCACGGAGTGCCACTTTCTATTGTATCCGACGGGGTAGTCGTTACACCTCCTACTTTTGGGATAGTTTGCAAAAGGAGTTGGGTACTAGGATCAAACTGACTACCGCTTACCACCCGCAGAAAGACGGACAAAGCGAGATGACCATCCAAACCCTCGAGGACATGTTGAGGTCGTGCGTCATTGACTTCGGGGGAAGCTGGGATTCACATCTTCCGTTAGTGGAATTCACCTACAACAACAGTTATCACTCGAGTATTGGTATGGCGTCGTTTGAGGCGTTGTACGAAAGGAAGTGTAGGACACCCATATGTTGGCTAGAAGCGGGGGAAAAGCAGTTTTCCGGACCAGAGATTGTGGAAGAAACGGCAGATAAGGTTAAGAACATTCGGGAGAGATTAAAAGCGGCTCAAGACCGTCAAAAGAGCTACAGGGACAAAAAGAGAAAATCGGTCAAGTTTTAAGTGGGGGAAAGAGTGATGTTGAAGTTTTCACCATGGAGAGGGATAATAAGGTTCGGAAAATGTGGGAAGCTTAGTCCCCGTTTCCTTGGACCTTTCTCCATCATCGAGCGCGTTGGGCTTCAAGCCTATAAGTTGGACCTCCCGCCCGAAATGGATGGGATACACCCGACCTTTCATGTATGCTACTTGAGAAAGTGTCTAGCCGAAGAGGAGAGCATCATACCATTGTCAGAGATCAGAGTGGATAACGACCGATGCGTGGAAGAGCCCGAAATCGTCTTAGAAAAGAAGACAAAGAGACTACGACATAAGGAGGTGGTTATGGTGAAAGTTCAATGGAAGCACCACCGCGGGGCCAACGTGACTTGGAAGTCGGAAGATGACATGAAGAGGCGTTACCCGCGCTTATTTGATTAGTTGAGATTTCGAGGACGAAATCTATTCTAAGGGGTGGAGGATTGTAACACCCCGAATTTTGGATTAATACCTGTTTCGTGTTCGCTTTAATTTTATATTTCGTTTATATGAAATTTCCTTAGGACGGTCGCGAACTCGGATCGAATTCTGTCGGATTTTGGAGCGGGGAGGCACTCAGCGAGAGTGCCCGGCGATAGTGCCATGGGGCACTATCACGTGTCACAATCATCGTGGGGAAAAATGACTCGCGGTACAATATCAGTGAGAGTGACATGCGAGAGTGCCCTGTATCTCTCGCGGTGTCACAATCGCGAAGGGCCAAGAGGATTCAGGCCGAAGCCCAAGGTACACTCTTCACGAGAGTGACAGGCGAGAGTGCCCTATCACTCTCACGATGTCACTATCGCTCGCGGTCCAGACTCATTAAAACCCAAATTGTTTTATCCCTTCATTGGCACAAATCAGATTCAACTTTTAGGAGCCACTTTCTTTTCCTCCCAGGTGCGATTTTCACTCATTCCATCTCTCTTCCTTGCATTTAATTCATCATTAACTCATCTTAAGTTCATTAAATGTTGGTCTAGGGTTTCTACTCCACCTTGTGTCAAGGATCCACTCTTCTTTTAAAGCTCAAGACTCTCTCCCTAGATACTTCTAAAACCTATAAATTCTAGGGTTTTCTCATACAAATCCAAGGTGATTCTCCTAACCCTTATTTATCTATACTTGCACTATTATTTGCTTATGTGAATGCTATGAAATGTTTAATGTTAACCTAAACTAGGGTTTTGCATATCTAACATGTAAAAGAGTTTTTGGTGCTTGTGGGAGTTATTAAACATCTTTGATGGGGGGGGGGGGGGGTCCTTTATGCATGCAATATAGTAAAAAGTTATATTATGGGGAAGGACCATTACCCTAACTATTAGATTTGATTACAAGTATTATTATCAGCAGTTGGAGTCATTACATTGGTTGATGGTTGCCATGTTGTCAAAATAAGCGATGGGGCATAAAAATAAACATGAAATGGGCATTATTATGTTATTTGTAAGAAATGTGCGTTGTATGAAAATTGCTAACTATACTCGATCATGATCTAAATGTGCAGTTTATATCTATCTCCTTGTGCACTTGGATTTAGATGGCATATTTATATATGGTGTTAATTGTTGGTCGTTTGGGCACTAGCGAGTAGACAATAGGGGGCATAAGTCCCTGAGTTGGAACTCGGCTAGATTGGATAGGCACCTATGTATGTAAGCCCTTGAGGTGTAACTCGACGGAGTAAGCACTAGAGGCATAAACGGTTTGAGGATTGTGATGTCTGGTATGTCATGGGAACTAGAACCGGGATATGTGGTGAAATCCAATAACATCACGGGTGACCCCATTCATGTGTTCTTGTCACCCAAGATGGTAACGGGTCTCCCCCGTCTTTCAAGAGTTATCTCGGTTATATTTGTACAGGGAAAGAAACATTGTCCCGATTGGGAGTTTTGGCATTGATTCAATCTTTGGGTATTCCGGTAACAATTAATTATATTGTACATGCTTACGTTATAAACTGTTAAGGGTTTGTCACATTCTTGACTTTGGTCTAACACTGGTATTCATATTTATTGGCTCACAGGTTCTCCTAGCGGTGTACAAAAGGCACATTGATCCGCCGGAAGCACACCTAGGAACTTCCATGGACCGGGAATTTTTGGGACAATGAGAGAAGAGCGTTTTTGGAGACATAACAACACCCACATTTAATCTAGTCGAACATGTTTATATTAGATTAATTAGGTTGTTGTGTATTATGTTTCATTTTGTCGCTACTAAAATCTGTTACAAACTACCCTTTGTCGTTGGGTTATAGTTGTACATTTATACAGGGTCCTCAACCTTTATTTATAACATCACATTACCGAAAATTTTCCGTTTTATTTTACCTAAATTTTAGGGTATTACAATACTAGTCCTATTCGTAAAATAGGAAATTAACTGAAATGACAATGATTGCAAATTATTATCAATTATAATCAGTTATAATCAATTTAGCTAAAATTAAGGGTTGTAAATAACTGAGCATTATGTAAGACCCTCAAATTTGGAAAGAGCGACTAAGTTAAAATTTTCAACAATACCTCAAAGTATAATAAAATCTCTTACGACAAGTCCATACTTGAAATACAATTCTAGGTTGAACCATCAACAAAATAAATAAAGTCTTACATAAAGACTAATTAAAGTCGGGTGTTACTAAAATCCAATAACAGTCGCTATATCCAAAGTAAATGCGGAAGAATTCACCAAGCTATTCATTTCTTCGAGCACACAACTAGCACTTATCTCTTCACAGTGTCTCTAGAACTAATCCCGAAACGGAACCTGATGCACATGCCGACAAATAAAAATGTTAGACTAACGCGTAGTGAGTTCAAGAGTTTTCATCATGATTATAAAAATCGTTAAACGGAAATAATGCAACTTAAATCATGATCCTTTAAAATGAATTACTTTAAATACGAGAACGACCTATTTTCCAATACTACACATTTTATAGATGAACGCCTCAATGCCAAAACATTCGTTCATGAAGTAATGCAACCCAACACTTACTCAAAACGCGAATAATGGTAAATGCTCAAATATTGAAATTTGAATAAAACTTTATATACCAAACAACCGAAATATGAGTAAACTCAAGCCTCCAAAATTATAACATATGGAGAATAACCCAAACTCAAAACGTCACCGAAAAACAAGGATAAAACTAAATACCCAAAACAACATCTTTCGGTGATGGGGGAGACCCGAATTCCATGGCTAGTGGCGGAATACAAAAGTAAGTCGCGTTCCAAGTTATTGAGCTCACCATATTAGGATCAAGGTCACAAACTCGCCGACTCGTACTAAGATGTGGGGGAGGGCACCCAATGATTCCTGGTCATATTCATTCACTAGGATTACATTTACGACCCAGGGCTAGTATCCGGTCTCACATAACCGTACCAAGTTGTCATTCTAGAGTCTAATGTCTTAACTAGATACAAATGGGAAATAACTATCCCATGAAAACAGACTCAACAATTACATCACGGGGCCAATGGCAGATGTTTGACTCCACGAGCCCGCACCTTAAGGCCTTCGATGACCCCATGACTAATCTTGGTCCCATCATGAAAGTAACCGCCCCTTTTTCCTTTAACAAACAAAGACCGACTCATATGCCTATGGATCCACTGCATTACGGCCCGTAACATTACATAACTCCAATTGAATGACCAAAGCACTCAAAACATGCAAATATCAAATGATACGCAATAAATACAATCATACTCAAAATTCCACAAAAGGGGCTATTAAACCGGACAAAATGTCCCCAAGACTCATTTCAGTCAAACCGAGCCAAAAGCTCAACGATTTACTTTCTCGTACCATAAAAGTCAATGTAAACCGTAAAACACAACTAATCAAAGGTTATGCAAATAGAATGACCAGAAGTATGAATAATCCAAACTCATCATTGGTTGAGACAAACCATTTTTCAAATGAACTCATAACCTTACATTTCCAAAATGTCTCATGACCAAATAATATGCATTTTCCAAACGGTTTATAAGGTCAAGTACACTAAAAGGACCTTTACGTTAATTGACCTCCATTTATATATTAAATCATCAAAGAAGCATATCAACATGATTTATTTATCAAAATGTCCAAAAATCCCAAATGCAGGTGTTTCAAAAGATTTATAAACCAAATAACCCATGTGAGTAAAACTCTTCAAATATTCCATTTTTTAATAAAATTTATGTAAACACATAATCACCTCAAATAGACATTTTTGGCATGTACAACGTTTTCACAAATCAACTTGAACTCACCTTGCTAGATTTAGGCTAAATCTATGTTTTTACCACAAACTTGAGCTTCCTTTAGTGAATGCTTTAGATCCACAAACATCCTTCACTAGAAACTTTATCTAGGTCACAAACAAACCTAAAACACCTAAGAGTAACTCCCAAAATCAGATCCATACAAATCTTTGTCAAAATCTCAAATCTCCAAAATACCCAAAATAGGTTAAAACTCATAATACGAGAGATACATCAAGAGAGATGTTCTAGGAGGTTAAGATGGTTTTAACAATAACAAAGGTTTAGAAATGGTTAGAATGACTTACAAATGGGTTTCTTGGAAAACCCCAAAATAGGGTCAACAATGGTGAGGAGATGATGAAGGACATGAAGATGTTGATCTTCGACCCATAAAGCATGAATATCTAGCTCTCCATCCTTTAGATGAACTTGGAGATTTCAATTTGGTGAAATGGGAGAGTTTGGACCAATTTGTAAGAGAGAAAAAGAGTGTTGGTGAAGATAACAAATGAAGTTAAAAGCTAAAAATCGGGTTTTATGTGAATTAGACTCGTGCTCGACCGGGTCCGGTCTTTCCCGACTGGGCCATTCTTTCTACAGGTCAAGATATTTCTGACTTGCTCAACTGGACCAGTCTGTCCCTACTGGGTGGCGGTCGAGAAGGGCAGAAATGTTATTCTCATCTGATTTCTTAATCAATCCCATAACCAATCATATCTAATCCATAATTTACTTACATAGAATTTTATGGGTGTTACAAATTAAAAGTTCAGTAACTGCAGATTTAGTCCAAAAATAGGCACCAGAGGCTCTGCCTCTTCCGTGCCATTAGAGGCTCTGTCGTGCCAAAGAGGCTCTGCCTCTGCCATGCCAAGAGAGGCTCTGCTGTGCAAAAGAGGCTCTGCCTCTGTCGTGCCAAAGAGGCTCTCCCTCTGCCGTGCCATTAGAGGCTCTGTCATGCCTTAAGAAGCTATGTTGTGCCAAAGAGGCTCTGCCTCTTGGACCAACACCAGGGGCACTGCCCCTTGACCCTCGCCATTTTGTCATGTCTGGGATCAAACTCGTCTTATAACAAGTGTGCACTCCGTACCACCTAACTTGTATTAGATCACAGTTTGAAACCCATTAGTACTCGTGTTATAACCAATTACACTTAAATGCCTGATGACACTAAAATCACTAACAATCCTCCCTCATTTTAGTGTAACCCATGAAATAACATATTAAATTAAACAAACCAAACTTGCACATAAATGAAAATATTGAAACGATTGAATTTCCACATTAGTATTTTACACATTCCAAATATTCGAGAATCAAGGTTTCCCAAGGATTGAACCCATCAACTCATTTGAATACCTGAAGATAAATACATACAAATTTCCTATTCTCCAGCAAATTAAAACATGACACAATTATAAAGTCGTGTGTCCTAGTCCTCTCATGATTGTATAAAGGACAAGTCCCAAATCTTTTGAAATGCAGCTACACTTTACAATCACATAGGTAATTCCTTTACTTCGTGTACCTGGAAATACACTTTATCAAAGGAATTATTAAGAAGATATACTTCATCCTACCCACTACAGGACTGGACACATAACTGGGATGATGCAACGTGTGTCCCAATTTATAAGTGTGAGCTTTCCACATTGAATTCAGCTTTTAATGTCATATTAGAAGGGAATTGGTTGTCTCACCTTTATAAATTTATAAAGACTTTAATCCCATCACAATCGCAGACTTGTGCACTAAGTCTCTTGTCAGATCTTTAGTTAAATGGTCTGCCAAATTTTGTTGCGTTCTAATAAACTGAACTAAAATTATACCATTCATGATTAATTCTCTAATCATACTATGTCTAACACCCAGGTGTCTAGACTTCTCATTTTAAACTTGGCTATAAGCCTTGGCCAAAGTGGTCACACTGTCACAATGGGTTGAAATAGGCGCAATCGGCTTTGGCCACAATGTAATCTCATAAATTAAATTCTTTAGCCACTCCGCCTCTTTACCGGCGGCGGCTAGTGCTATAAACTCAAATTCCATTGTTGAGTTTGTAATACAAGTTTTCTTTTTGGATGCAAAAGAGATGGCACCTCCTCCAAGCAAGAATACCCAACCACTAGTTGAGGAATGATCCTCCATGTTGGATATCCAACTTGCATCCGGATAACCTTCTAAAACCGAAGGGTATCCTAAATAACTCAAACTATAATCCATGGTTCCCTTGAGATATTTGAATACTCTTTGAACTATTTGCCAATGTTGAGTACTAGGATTACTGGTATACCGGCTCAATTGTCCCACGACATAAGCAATATTGGGCCTGGTGCTTGTCATGGAGTACATCAAGCTACCAATGGCCTTAGAGTATTCAAGTTGTGAAATAGCCTTTCCCGTATTAGGTATTAATTTCATACTTGGATCCATGGGAGTGCTTACGGGAGAACACTCACGGTAATTTCAATATAATGTGATTACGTCATAACAATCCCTTTGTTAACTCGTTTAATCCTTATACCAAGGATTACATCATCCTCTCCCATATCTTTCATGGAAAATTTTGATGACAACAATTTCTTGGTCTTATCTACTTTATTTTGGTCAGTTCCAAAAATTAACATGTCATCTACATACAAGCAGATGATCACACCCGCACCAGTAGCATCAAATCTACTATAAACACATTTGTCACATTGGTTTAAACCAAAACCACATGACAAAATAACTTCATCAAACTTTTGATGTCATTGTTCATTTACAAGTTTACATACCTTATGTTCGTTTTCAGGCATAACGAAACCTTCCGGTTGTTTCATGTAAACTTCTTCTTGAAGATCCCCATTCAAGAAGGCTATTTTAACATCCATTTGATGGATCAGATGTAACACCCGTAATTTTCGGGTAAGCATAATTTCAAGTCAATGTGGAAATCGATCTTTCAAGAAAAATAGAAGAAATAGTATTTTGGATTGAATTCTAGATTTTATAGTCTTGATCGATGCGAAATTCAAATACGACTCCAACAGTCCTTTCCAGAGCGAAAACGGAGCTATAACGAAGAAGTTATGACCAAAATAGTGATCGGACACGCGACCAGTGTCAAGTGGACATCCGCATAGGGAAGCAAGTGGACGTCCACATAGGATATTCCACGGAAGCAGCAGAAGTTTCGCCATTTTTCGTCCTGATGCAAGTGGACGTCCGCATTGGGCTCCAAGTGGACGTCCGCATTGAGTCTGATGAAATTTTCACCTTTTTTCACCTTCAACTTTTCCCTCATCTTTCTCCTACTTTTACCCGCATATCTAGATCTGATCTTCCTCTACCTCATTTCATTTTTCTCCTCCAAAAACACCAAATCCTTTCTCCTCTCTCCATCTTTCTCTCCCAAATCAAACCCCACACCATTTTTATAAACCTTAACCTTTCTAGAACCCTTTTCACTCCATCTTCTTCATCAAGTTTCTAGGGTTTCATCCAACCCTTTTCCCTACTTTGAAGATTGGAAGATTTTGGTTCATTTTGTTGACCCTAGAGGTATTTTGGTTGGTGGATTCAAGTTATGGTTGAGGTAATCTTTTATTTTCTTCATCTATGGAAATTAGGGTTTTGCTATAAGATGATATCTTCATGTAAAATGTTTGGGGAATGATTCTAAATGGTTGGATATGGATATTAATGGTTGGAAACTTATGGATCTAGGTTTTGGAAGATTTGGCTTGAGGATTCAAATTTCTTCAAAGGAGCTCAAGTTGGGAAAAATCTAGATTTAGCCTAAATCTAGCAAGGTGAGTTCAAGTTGATTTGTGAAAACGTTGTACACGCCAAAAATGTCCATTTTAAAGTGATTATGTGTGTACATGATTTTTATTAAAAGTTGGGATATTTGAAGAGTTTTACTCATTTGGATTATTTGTTTTTATAAATTTTGTGAAACACCCACATTTAGGATTTTTGAACATTTTGGTAAATAAATCATGTTTATATGTTTCCTTGATGATTTTATATATAAATGGAGTTCATTTGATGTAAATGTCATTTATATGTGTTTGATCTTATAAATCGTTTGGAAAATGCATATTATTGTGTTATGAGGCATTTTGGAAATACAAGGGCATGAGTTCATTTGGAAAATGGTTTGCCTCAACCAATGATGAGTTTTGAGTTAATCATACTTTTGGTCGTTGTGTTTGCATAACTGTTGGTCAGACATGTTTTAATGTTACACTGGCTTTCATTGGAAATTTAAGTAAATTGTTGAGATTTTGGCTTGGGTTTGACTAAGATGAGTCTTGAGGACATTTGTCCGATTTAATAGCCCGTTGTGGAGTTTTGAGTATGATGACGTTTATTACGTGTCATTTGAGAATTATATGTTTTGAGTGCTTTGGTCATTCAACTAGAGTCATGTAATGTTATAGACTGTAATGTAATTGATCCATAGGCATATGAGTCGGTCTTTAATATTTTAAAAAGGGCTATTGTTTCCATGATGGGACCATGATTAGTCATGGGGTCATCGAGAGGGTCTTATGGTGCGGGCTCGTGGAGTCAAGCATCTGCCATTGGCCTCGTGATGTAATTTATGAGTCTGTTTTTATGGGATAGTCATTTCCCATTTGTAGCTAGTTGAGACATTGGACCCTAGGATGGCAACTTGGTACGGTTATGTGGGACCGGATACTAGCCCTGGGTCGTAAATGTAATCCTAGTGAATGAACATGACTAGAAATCATTGGGTGTCCTCCCCCACATCTGAGTACAAGTCGGCGAGTTCGTGGTCTTGATCCTAGTATGGTGAGCTCAATAACTTGAAATGTGGCCTACTTTTGTGTTTTGCCACTAGCCATGGAATTCGGGTCTCCCCCGTCACCGAGAGGTGTTGTTTTGGTTATTTAGTTTTATCCTTGTTTTCGGTGATGTTTTGAGTTTGGGGTATTCTCCATATGTTATAATTTTGGAGGCTTGAGTTTACTCATATTTTGGCCGTTTGGTTTATAAAGTTTAATCAAATTTCAATATTTGAGCATTTACCATTATTCTCGTTTTGAGTAAGTGTTGGGTTGTATTACTTCATGAAAGAATGTTTTGGTGTTGATGAGTTCATTTATAAAATTCGTATTATTGGAAAACGCATCGTTCTCATATCTAAAGTAATTCATTTTGAAGGATCATGATTTAAGTTGTTTTTGTTTAACGATTTTTATAACCATGATGAAAACTCTTGAACTCACTAGGTGTTAGCCTAACCTTTTTATTTGTCAGTATGTGCATCAGGTTCCGTTTCGGGATTGGTTCTAGCGATACTATGAAGAGATGAGTGCTAGTTGTGTACCTGAAGAAGTGAATATCTTAGTGAAGTCTTCCGCATTAGTATTGTGAAGAGCAACTTGTATTAGGGTTAAGTAGCACCCGACTTCAGTTAGGTCCTTGTTTAATACTGGAGTTTATAATTGCTGAGGTTAATTATAGAATTTTATAATTGAGGCTTATTGATCTTTGATTTATAAGTGGGAGTTTCGTCCTTTATTTGATATTAAATTGAGATTTTTAAGTAGTTGCTCTTACCAAAAAGGATATCATCTATAGAACGCACACAATTAGCTCCCCCAGATAAAAAAAGATCAACAACTCTAGTGTAATCTCACCCCTGACCCAACCTTATATATTTTTAGAGAACAGGGGAAAAAAGAGTCGATCAGATGACCAGATTTCTTGAGAATCGTGTAAGTCACTTTATGAATTGGTATTTCGACCCTATGTTTGAGTTGTACGAAATCCAATATGAAATAAGACTCAAGAACACTCACGTTTTTAGGCACAAAAACGAGAGCAAATATGTTGTAGAGTATGTAGTGATTGTTTAAAATCGTGCGTCTAAACCTTGAGTATATATGGTATATATACTAGTCATATTCGTAAAATAGGAAATTAACTGAAATGACAATGATTGCAAATTATTATAAATTATAATCAGTTACAATCAATTTAGCTAAAATTAAGGGCCGGAAATAGCTGAGCATTAAATATTCAGTAACTGCAGATTTAGTCCAAAAATAGGCACCAGAGGCTCTGCCTCTTTCATGCCATCAGAGGCTCTTCCGTGCCATCAGAGGCTCAGTCGTGCCAAAGAGGCTCTGCCTCTACCGTGCCATAAGAGACTCTGTCGTGCCATAAGAGGCTCTATCGTGCCAAAGAGGCTCTCCCTCTGCTATGCCATCAGAGGCTCTGTTGTGCCTTGAGAGTCTTTTCCGTGCCAAAGAGGCTCTGCCTCTTGGACCACCACCAGGGGCACTGCCCCTTGACCCCCGCCATTTCGTCGTTTCCGGGATCAAATTTGTCTTATAACAAGTGTGCACTCCGCACCACCTAACTTGTATTAGATCACAGTTTGAAACCCATTACTACTCGTGTTATAACCAATTACACTTAAATGCCTGGTGACACTAAAATCACCAATAATCCTCCTCCATTTTAGTGTAACCCATGAAATAGCGTATTAAATTAAACAAACCAAACTTGCACATAAATGAAAATATCGAAAGGATTGAATTTCCACATTAGTATTTTACACATTCCAAATATTCGAGAATCAAGGTGTCCCAAGGATTGAACCCATCAACTCATTTGAATGCCTGATGATAAATACATACAAATTTCCTATTCTCCAGCAAATTAAAACATGACACAATTATAAAGTCGTGTGTCCTAATCCTCTCATGATTGTAAAAAGGCCAAGTCCCCAACCTTTTGCAATGCGGCTACAATTCACAATCACATAGGTAATTCCTTTACTTCGTGTACCTGCAAATACACTTTATCAAAGGAATTATTAAGAATATATACTTCAACCTACCCACTGCAGGACTGAACACATACCTGGGATGATGAAACGTATGTTCCAATTTATAAGTGTGAGTTTTCCACATTGAATTCAGCTGTTAATGTCATATTCGAAGGGAATTGGGTGTCTCGCCTTTATAAATTTGTAAGGACTTTAATCCCATCACAATCGTAGACTTATGCACTTAATCTCTTGTCAGGCCTTTAGTTAAATGATCTGCCAAATTTTGTTGCATTCTAATAAACTCAACTGAAATTACACCATTCATGATTAATTCTCTAATCATACTATGTCTAACAACCAGGTGTCTAGACTTCCCATTGTAAACTTGGCTATAAGCCTTGGCCAAAGTGGCCGCAATGTCACAATGGATTGAAATAGGCGCAATCGGCTTTGGCCACAATGGAATCTCATAAATTAAATTCTTTAGCCACTCCGCCTCTTTACTGGCGGCGGCTAGTGCAACAAACTCAGATTCCATTGTTGAGTTTGTAATACAAGTTTTCTTTTTGGAAGCAAAAAAGATGGCACCTCCTCCAAGCAAGAATGGCCAACCACTAGTTGAGGAATGATCTTCCATGTTGGATATCTAACTTGCATCCGGATAACCTTCTAAAACCGAATGGTATCCTAAATAACTCAAACCATAATCCATGGTTCCCTTGAGATATTTGAATACTCTTTGAACCGCTTGCCAATGTTGAGTACTAGGATTACTAGTATACTGGCTCAATCGTCCCACAACATAAGCAATATCGGGTCTGGTGCTTGTCATGGCGTACATCAAGCTACCAATGGCCTTAGAGTATTCAAGTTATGAAATATCCTTACTCGTATTAGGCATTAATTTCATACTTAGATCCATGGGAGTGCTTACGGGAGAACACTCTTGGTAATTAAATTTATTGAGAATTTTCTCAATATAACGCGATTGCGTCAGAACAATCCCTTTATGAACCAGTTTAATTCTTATAGCAAGGATTACATCAGCCTCTCCCATGTCTTTCATGGAAAATTTAGATGACAACAATTTCTTGGTCTCATCTACTTGATTTTGGTCAGTTCCAAAAATTAACATGTCATCTACATACAAGCAGATGATCACACCTGCACCAGTAGCATCAATGTAACACCCGTAAATTTTCTACAAGTAAAAGCCATAAGCTTGGGTTGGGAAAGGATCTACCCTTGGTCTTCGGGTGTCGGAAGCGTTTGGGTGAAAAGCGGAATTTTCGATCTCCAAGGCATATGGTGCGACTATGCCCGGCGATTGTGACAGTGTCACTGTCACCGGGGCAAGGTCACGGAAAGGAGAGAGGGTTCGGTACACTCTGGGCGAGAGTGCCCGTGAGAGTGACATTGGTCACAATCGCGGGGCACAAATGCCAGCGGGGATGTACCCACGATAGAGTTTGGGTGAGAGTGCCCTTGCGAGAGTGCGCTGGGCACAATCGCTGGGCACAATCGTCGTCGGCCTCTGATCACTTATAAACACAATTTTAGTAACCTTCTTCTCATTCTTACTACCTCTTTCACCCTCTTCTCTCTAGAAACAACCCTCAAACCCTAATTTCAGATCTTATGCATTCAAGACACTGAATCTGACGTGTTCCAAGTGATTTTCCACCATCCAACAAGGATTGAGAGTTAGGATCAAGAGGCTCCATCTTCATCTTCGACCTCAAGCTCAAGCTCCATGGTAGAGTTTTCTAGTTTTTCACCAAAACCTAAGTGGTAAGTTAATCCTCTCCATTTCTAAACTTTAATATAAGATATAAATGCTCTCTTGATGATTTCCTAGTGTTTGGTTTCTCTAATTTCGGGTTTGATGGTTTGGAGAAAATTAGGTAAAAAATTAGGGTTTTGGTCAAGTTTGGGATTTTGATGTAAAATGTTTGGGGATCGATTCTTAATGGTTGAATGAGTATATTCATGGTTGGAAACTTGTAAATATAGGTTTTGGATGGTTTTGCTTGTGGATTCAAGTTTCTTCAAGGAAGCTCAAGTTGGGGTAAAATCTAGATTTAGCCTAAATCTAGCAAGGTGCGTTCAAGTTGATTTGTGAAAACGGTGTTCATGCCAAAATGCCTATTTTAAAGTGTTTATATGTTTTACATAAATTATTAACTGTTGAGTTATTTGGCGAATCTTGATTATTTGAAGTGTTTGATTTTATAAACTAGTAAAACACCCACGTTTGGGACTTTGAGCATTTTGACAACTGAAGTAGAGTTGGAGTATAAATGCATTTTATTAGGTATTTCAGATGAGTGTCTGATTTTGTGTTATGGGATGTTTTCGAAAGAATGAATGATATAAACTCACTTGGAAAATGGTTTGTCCCAATCTAAACTATGTTGGAGTTAATTATATATTTTGGAGTATGGATTTACATATATGCGAGTTGTTTACGTTTGATTTCATTTCATGATTTTCAAGGATGGGTCTTTGGATTTGTTGAACTTATGGCTCGGTTTGGATTTTGTTCGGTTTTGAGGACACTTGTCCGATTTTAATAGCTCAATGTAGAGCGTTTGGTCATGATTTGTATTTACTGCATCTTATTTGAGAATTACATGTTTTGAATGTGTTAGTTCATTCGTTTTGAGTCATGTAATGTTTTAGTTAGTGCAATGGATCCATAGGCACGGTGTTCTTAATGTCCCGTTTTGGACAAGTTCACCACTTTGGCACGGAATAGGCATCGGGTCACCATGGTAAGTAAGGTATGGACCTATACGGTCGGACAACATCCCATGGGCAGTAAGGTGTAATTCCATTGTGCATAAGTTCCCGTTTCGGAATACTTAAGAATAGACTCAGAGGAGTTGACTTGATATTTTCGAGCAATAGACTTGGAGTAGTTGAGCTCGATATATTTTATGAGTATAACCCATATGTTTTGGTTTTCTACATAGTTATATGCGACCTACTTTTGTGTTCCGCCACGTACTATGTAATCGGGTCTCCCCCGTCACCGAAAGGTGTTGTTTTTGGTTATGGAGTTTTATAATCCATGTTTTCGGTGACGTTTTGGGTATGGATTGTTACCCATGTTCTTGCGTTTTGCATACTGAACTTTATCCATGTTTTTGGAATATTTTGGATGATAGAGTTTATCCATGTTTTCAGTATTTGATTATTAAAGTGTCAGTTGTGTTTTACGTGAGTTTTGGGTTTTGGACTTATATTCGAAGAAGCGTTTTGTTCTGTGATTTTAATCACGAAAAGGGTGAATGTTGAAAAAGAGATTGTTTTTAGATTTATTGTATCTCGTCTTGGTTGCTTTCAGATTGAACGTATCATCATTTTGGAAATCACGATTTAAATAACATTCTTTAAGTTATTGTTTTATATATATATCTGATGAAAACTCTTGAGCTCACTAGGCGTTAAGCCTAATTTTTTTTATTTGTCGGCATGTGCATCAGGTTCCAGTTGGGGAAATGGTTCTATTAAGTCAGATTTTATAGTAATCATTGTATTTATTGTCTTGTGCTAATATTGTGTATTAGATGCTTATATGTCTTGTTTTGGCCAAGGGTATTTAAGTCCCTTGTGGCTTTGTTGTTTGTAACACTTGAACGCATACTTTGAATATAGATTACATTTGGCGCTTTCACTTTCTCTCTCTACTTTCTCTCTTTAGATTTAGAGTGATCTTGGATTATCAATTGGTATCAGAGCCTAATCTGAATCTGAGAGAATTGAGAGAATCGAAATTTGATTCTGAATTTGTGTTTGAATCAGGAAATTTGATCGATTTTCTTGTTTTTTTTTTCAAGAAAATCTCATTTTTTGATTTTTCATCAAATTCGGACTGATTTTTGAACGAATTTTTGTATTTTGGTTTGTTGGATTCGGTTTTGATAGTAGAACATTTTTGATTCACATCATTTTGCAAGAAAATCAGTATTTGATCTTCAATTTTGAAATTTTTTGAATTTCTGGAAAAGCCGTTTTGCGTACTGTTCAATTCACGAATTCTCAATTCTGTGGTTTTTGATCGATTTGGTTGTTTGGAAGTGGTTAGAAAACTGTTTTCGAACGATTCTATGTGTAAAAATTTTATCATTTTCGTCTCTGTAATCGATTTTAGAAGTTATTTCTTGTTTTTCTGAGTTTTGCGCTAGATCTCTAGTTTGCGCCAGTCCCTCACTGTTTCAAGACTTGGGATTTTTTCTCTGAACTTTTTGAAGATATGGATATGTCAAAGTTCTCGTTTCAAGCTCAGTTTTACAAAAATGATATTATGATGTCATTGGGAACAGATACTCGTCCTCCTGTTTTGATCAATGAAAATGAGTTCACCCAATGGCAAGATCGGTTCATTAACTTCATCGAGCGTCAAACTAACGAAGAGAATATGATGAAGTCATTAACTGAAGGACCTTTTGTCAGACCTAAGAACAATACTCCTTTGACTGCCGAAGAGGTTACACGAGAAAAAGCAGATCGTGAAGCAAAGTCTAATATGATGTTAGCATTACCTAATTCTATCTACAATCGAATTGATTGTTTCAAGCATGATCCGAAGATGATGTGGACTCAGTTAGAAAAGATTATGCTTGGTTCAACGGTTGCTACACAACTTTGACAAACGCGCTACATGAATAATTTTGAGGAATTCAAAGCAAAGGATGGGGAGTCTTTGAAAAGTGTCTTTGACAGGTTCTCGGTAATAATGAACGATCTTCAAAAGATCAAAGTGACCAAGAATGAGTTAGAAACTAATCTGAAGTTCATCAACGCTCTTCAACCGGAATGGAACAAATCATGTCATCGATTAAGGAATGATGTCCGGGTTTCTAAAATGCAAATACAAGAGCTTTATGAGATTTTGATGACAGATGAGAGCATTGTCAAAGAGAAGAAGGCCAAACTTGACAAGAAAAACAAGAAGACAGTGGACCCGATTGCACTTCTCACGAGTCAGTTAGCTGAACAAGAATTGACTGAAAATGCTTATGACGGGGCCACTGATGACGATGGTGAAGCTCTTCAGAAAGCGATGATTCTTCTCTCTCAGCACTACAATAAGAAGTTCCAACCTCGTTCGGGTTTCAACAACCTTCGCTTCACTTCTGGGTCTAAGAATGTCAAAGTGCCCGAGGTTAAGAAAGATGTTGCATACTTTAACTGTGGAAAGTCGGGTCATATTTCAAAGGAGTGTCGAGCAAAGGTGGTTCGGGATTCGGCTTATTACCGGAAGAAATTGGAACTAGCCGAAAAGAGAGAGAATGGAACCGCTCTGCTAGTTGAAGAAGAATACTGGCTAGATCACTCCGACAATGAAGCTGATAATGTGGAAACTGCTCATATGTGTTTCATAAGAGATGATCAGACTGATGATGATGAAGATTCAACTGATGAATCTGAGGTACCTTCTGAATTTGATTTCAAATTTATATCTTCACAAATGAACATCATTATAACTGCTTTACATGATCTTCGCTCAAAGTTATTATCTGAAAAACAATTAAATACAAAAAAGTCAAATTTGATTGAAAAATTACAAATTTCTTTGAAAGATGAAAAATTTATTTTGACTCAGACAAAAGAAATCTTTCAAAAGAAATTAGATGATTTAGAAAAATCAAATATGACTTATCTTGATTCTTTGACAGAAATGACCAAACAAAAAGAAAGTTTTTCGGATAAAATAAATAAGTTGGAAGAAAAATTATATCTACGGAAGCAAACTGAACAAACTATTTACTTGAATAAACCACAGAGTTATGATATATCAAAGAAAAATGGGGACTTGGCTTTGAACATCCTCATTTTTTAGGTAAAGCTAAAACAGAAGTTCCTACTTTATATGAATACGATTATCTAACTCTTGCAAGATATGCTCCTCAGTTCAAATTTCATTGGACTAGTGAAAAGCAAGTTTTAGAAATCGAAAATGAGAAAAGATTGAACAACTCGAAAAAGGAAATTCTTTTTGTTTACACGCGCGAAAATGCCAAATATTTTCCCGAAAAATCAAAGAAGAACAGAAACAGTTTAAATGTCATATCTCCCATTAAATCTTCATTGTCTGATGATTATTTTGATATATGTGCCACTAACACTGATAAAGAAAATATATCTCCAATTTATTATGATTCTAAGAGATATATTCCTCCATTAGTGTTAGAAATCAAAATCATTGATCTTGAAGATAAAATGGAAGAACAAAATATTCAAAGAGAAATTGAATCAGATGTAATTCTTTCTTTCATGACGTCAAGTCTTGAAGAAAAATTAATTTCTCAAAAACAAGATTATGTTTCTGGTCTTTCTTCTGATTTTAAAGAAAACAAAAAGGAAGTTCTAAAATATGAAATCTTTTCTAAAAAAATTTCTGACTCCGAGGCAAGTTCAGGTTTATTGTCTGATCAGTTGGGCTTCTTAGGTAAAATTGTTTCTTCAGACTCAATTCTTAAATCGAAAATTATTGATGAATCTTTTATGCTAAATGATGATTATTATAAACCAAAGCGTAAAAGGAGAAGGTCAAAGAAGTCAAAGAAACAAGATAATGTTATTTCTGAAAATTTTAATTCTTGTGATTCAAATATTTCAGATAGGACTTTGAGGACTCCTACAAGGCAGATATGGATGTCAGGATCGAATTCTCAACAAGAATTATGAATACTCAGAAACAATATCAAAGAAGTTGCGAAAAAACACTTTGATATTCAATGTAACAGTAAACAAACAGTATATGATCAACAACTTGTAAACTTGTATTGAATGATTAAAATCACAAGATTACACACTCAACCTCAATCTTGAAGAACAAACTCTTTCAAGATGAATTCTACTTCTCTAGAATTAGGAACTATGCCTTGAGATTGATTTTCTCTCTAGAATTAAAACTTAGAATTATATCAAAAGTTGTATCACTATTCTAAACTATACAATATATATACTGAAAAAAAAAAGATAATTACAGTTTATACAATATCTCCAGAATATCTTCTATCATTATCTCTAAGCTTCCATGAATATCTTCAGTTTTCCATGTTTATCTTTAACCACGATCTCTTCATCATTATCTTCACTTTATCTTAGAAGCAGCATTAACTGAGTCTTGGCAGCATTAACTACTAAGCAGCACTAACTTCCAGCAGTACTAACTAGCTAAGCAGTACTAACTTTATTCAAGCAACACTAACTTTGACTAGCAGTATTAATTCTACTAGCAGTAGTAATACTCAGCAGTATTAACTTTGAAGTCCTCTGGCAGTAGTAATTCTGAACTAGCAGCATTAAAGACTTGTTCACATCTTCAGTTCCCAACAATCTCCCCCTAACTTGACTTTTAGAAAGAGAAGTCAAGTTCTTCAAATGCTTCCAAAATCTTCATTGATCTACTCCAATGTTAGGATCCAGTCCCATACTCTGATTTATAGTTCTCTGAATTAAGTACTTTGCCATTTCTGAATTTGGTGCACAACCCAACTTCTTATTTAACATGGCATGAAGCTTTAGATTTGTATGGTTGTATACCCTATCCACCAAGTAATACTCCATGTGAAAAGTATCCAATGCCAGTTCGTAGACTCCACTCCTTTCATATAGAGTCCATCCTCTAACAGCTTCAAATACATCTCTTATCAAATGCTTTACTACTTCTGGTTTGAACAACATGCACAAATATTTCATAACTAACTTCACAATTGATAACCCTGGAGCTGTCAACTGATCTGCATGAACTTTCATCCCCACTGCAAACATTTCTTCCAAATCAGATCTTGAACACTCTCTGACAATTTTGTTCCAGGTGCTGTAGACTTCATACTTCTCATCCTTTCTTTTCAATCTAATGTACTCTTTGCCATCCACCTCCATAGTATCCCAGTGGATAACTTCAGGAGGTTTGAATCCAACAGGTTTAGCTGAAATAGGCTTTGGAATTTTATCCATTACCACCATGTACATGTTTACATCTGAACTCTGTGGTACTTCCTGAGTTTCAGCCTCATTCTTAGGTGCCTCTTCTTCTTCAGCAACCTTTTGCTCTTCTTCTACTCTAGGCTTCTTTACAATCTTCTTTCATTTAGCCATCATTTTAGTTCTCTTCAGAGTCTTTTGAACTTGCCCTAAGTAGCTTCCTTCTTCTTTTCTTCCTTTTTCTCTGCCTTTTCTTTGATAGGAGTTCCCTCTTCACTTTCAGGGAATGGTTGATTAATATTCACATCATGTCTCTCCTTGGCCTTCTTTTCAAACTCCACTCTATCCTTTTCATTACTCTTCAGCTTCCCCATTTCTTTCTCATAGAGATACTTGATTTGATCAAAAGTCATCTTCACAAACATTTCTTTCTTTACACCAATTGCACTCCTCAAGAAAGTTATCATTTTGTTTCTTTCCTGAGTGGCAAGGTTAGTTTGTGAAGGTCTTCTCTTCTTAGCACTTGTTCTGGCCATCATAGCCTTTCTCAAGCTCATTGCTCTTTGCTTTGCCTTCTCTGTTTCCAGCCCTTTCTGGAATGCTTCATTTAACTCATTTGCAAGTGCTCTGGCCATTTCTCTGTCTTTTTCAACCTGCTCCTTTTCTGCTTGATCTAACTCTTCTTGTACTTTCTTTGCTAATGCTTCATCTGACTCAATCATCTTTTGCTTTTTAGATGGCTGATCAGATTCTATCATCTTTGCTTTTCCCTTTTTCCTTGCATCTGCAGCCATTTCTTTCTTCTCTATTTTCTTTGCTCCCCCTTCATTTATGACCACTCCCTTTGCTTTGGGAGTGTCATTCTTTGCTTTGATGAGCATTTCAGCTACTTCAATCTTTGTTGGTGTTAACTCTGTTACTGCTGCTTGTGAAGTTTCAGCAGCACTAACAGTTTCTGCTGCTTGTTTTGGCTCAGCAGTAGTAACCATTTCTGCTTCTTTAGTTGTAACTGCTGCTGGTGTTGTGTCTGCAGATTTCTTTTCTTCAACAAACTCCCCCTCAAACTGTTGATCAATCTGTTCTGAGCTAGAATTCTCCCCCTTTTTGGAAGCATGGACATTTTCTATGTTGGTTGCCTCCTTTCTCCTTCTGAGAACAAACTGACCTCTTCTTTTCTTGGCCATGAGCTTTCCCACCATTTGTTTGAGTTTGGAAATCTGCTGTTGTTGGGAGAGAACCACTTGCTGCAATTCTTTGATATCCTTTCCTTGATTAACCACATCAACATTAATGTTGGCTAATGCTTCAATCAATTCCCAGTAAGTATATCTATCCTCACCTTCTTTAGGTGTTTTACCCACCCTTGAAGGATCCTTGGAAAGTTTTGCCATCAATTCATCAGTGTCAGTTCTGTCCTCACCCTTTTTGGATGTTTTGCCCATCCTTGAGGGATCCTTGGATCTTTTGATAATGAAAGTCTTCTGCCTAGCAGAAGCGCTATCCACCCCCTTGGTTTCTTGGCACCTGGGACCTTTGGATGATTGCTCACCCAAAGTTGCCATGGGGAAGGTCTTATGTATGTTACCACTGACCTCCTCTGAGCTAGCAGGAGTAGTGGCAGCCTTCTCACCCATATGCTCTTCCTCCTCCTCAGAGAGCACCTCCTTGGGGTTGGGAGACACCCTTGTGGTTTCCCTGTAGATATTCTCTAAGGGAGAATCCTCCCTTAGAGGGCTTAAAGGCTTAGGGGTTGATGGCACAAGAAGGGAAGGAGCCTTCTTTACCTGTTTCCTTTTGTATGTTTGGGTGATTGGTGATGTTGGTTTATCAAGAAGAGACTGGAGAATTGATTTAGGGTGGGAAGGTTAGGATTGGCTAGCAGTGGGTTAGTCTAATGGGGGCCTTGACCCTGCTGCCATACCTTCTTCAGTGTGGGACACCACCATCATTGTAGAGAACAATGGGGTGTCAACTCCTTCCGAGTCCAGAGGGGATCTTTTCATGTTTGAAAAGACCTTACCTTTGGGAATTTTTGGTACATATACCCCATCAAAATGAGGTATATCCGTCAATTCATGGGTTATTACTTCTTGTACAAACCTGGGGTACATATAAAAACTCTTTTTACTTCCCAGGTTTGAGACAAGATCATTAAAAATCATTTGGGAAAAATTATACTTTCTGGCAGTGGCTAAGCATACCAAAGCATAAGCAATGGTGCTACTGAACTCACTCCAGCCAGTAGTCTTTTTAGAGATACAGTGCATATGGACAAAGAAGCGCCATTGAGGTGAAAATTTTGCTTTTGAGAACTTGAACACACCCAATGGGCCTCCATACCCCATTCTTGTAAGAGTAGAGAACAATTCATCATTAGAGATAGAAGTTATACCAGAGGCATCGTCTAGACGTAGACTGATGCGAATTACCTCTTCAGTAACTGTCAAGGGTTTATCACACACCCTTGTCTTGATCATTTGCACAACATTCTCAGTAACAATGGTGGCATTTGCCCAGAATTGCCTTTGATGCTCGATATAGATGGATGGCGACACAGTGAGAGCATGGGCAATATGGCTTGTCTTGAGGAAATCCACAATCTGGTGGAAACCAGCGGCCTGTTTGGGCTTCTGTAGCATCGCGATTTCATTGTGCTCGTCTATGAATGCCATTGATGCCATTGATCTTGAAGTTTCTTGCCTGAAAACTTTGAACTTGAGAGAGAAAGGGTTTAGAGCGCAAGTGAACAGTATGCAGAGAGTCGTTATGAACTTTTAGGCGGGGAAAGGGTATTTATAGTATTCGGGACATAAGCAGTATTAACCTAGAGCAGTATTAACGGACAAGCAGTATTAACTGAGAGCAGTATTAACTGAAAGCAGTATTAACTTAACGCAGTATTAACTGAAAGCAGTATTAACTGAAAGCAGTATTAACTAACTAGCAGTATTAACTAACTAGCAGTATTAACCACTAGCAGTATTAACTAACTAGCAGTATTAACTACTTAGCAGTATTAACTGTGCACTGACAGTATTAAAAATGCACTGGCAATATTAACAATGCACTGGCAGTATTAACAATGCACTGGCAGTATTAACAATGCACTGGCAGTATTAACAATGCACTGGCAGTATTAAAACTGCACTGGCAACATTAATCATACTTACACTTTTAAGCTTTGTGAAGAACTGAGTACTGCTATACTTTTCCTGAAAAAGAAGATTAGGACCACCAAGAAGAAACAATATACAGGTATTGAACCACTTTTTAAGTAGGAGCTTATTCAGAGTTGATCATTCCCACACTTGTTACCAAGAAAGTGAATCTACCCACATCAAATGCTTTGGTGAATAGATCAGCAAACTGGTTAGCAGTATGAACTTTTACAACTTGAATAAGTTTCTTTTCATTGCAGTCTCTTATAAAGTGGTACCTGATTTCAATGTGCTTTGTCTTTAAGTGCTTGACAGGATTATTAACAATGCTAATAGCACTGCTATTATCAATAAAAATTGGAGTGTGTAGAAAGGTTACCCCATAGTCCAGCATTTGATTCTGAATCCATAAGACTTGAGAACAGCAACTTGCAGCTGCTATGTACTCTGCCTCTGTTGTAGATGTGGACACTGTGGTTTGTTTCTTGCACTGCCATGACACTAGTCTTGCACCCAAAAACTGACATCCTCCAGAAGTAGATTTTCTGTCCAAGTTTGCTCCACCTAGATCACTGTCTGAGTATGCAAGTAAGTCAAAAGATGAGTCATGAGAATACCAAAGCCCCAATCTGGGTTGCCCTTTGAGATATCTGAATATCCTCTTAACAGCTTGATAGTGAGATTGCTTTGGCCTAACTTGGAATCTTGCACATACACAGACTGGAAACATTATATCTGGCCTAGATGCTGTAAGATACATGAGAGAGCCAATCATGGATCTATAGTGATGAACATCCATATCCTCCCCCTCAAGATCTGCTGTTATTTGCTTGTGTGTCTCCATAGGTGTGCTGGAAGGTTTGGAATCTGAGAAACCAAACTTGGTTAGAATATCCTGCACATACTTGGATTGACAGATAAAGATTCCATCTGACTTCTGTTGAACTTGGAGTCCAAGGAAGAAAGTAAGTTCCCCCATGGAACTCATTTTGAACCTTTGATGCATTAGTTCCTCAAACTCCTTGCACATGTTGTCTCTTGTAGATCCAAAGATGATATCGTCAACATAGATTTGGACCAGCAAGGTATCCTTCTTCTTTCTCTTGATAAATAGAGTCTTATCAATGACTCCTCTTTCAAAGCCATTTTTCAAGAGATAGGATGACAGAGTGTCATACCATGCTCTTGGAGCTTGATGCAGTCCATAAGGTGCTTTCTTCAATTTGTATACCCTGTCTGGATAGCTTGGGTTTTCAAACCCTGGTGGTTGACAGACATATACCTCTTCTTCAATTGAGCCATAGAGAAATGCACTTTTTACATCCATTTGATAGACTTTGAATTTCATATAAGAAGCATAAGCCATGAATAATCTAATTGCTTCTATCCTAGCTACAGGTGCAAATACTTCTTCATAATCTATTCCCTCTTCTTGTGTATACCCTTGAGCCACCAGCCTTGCTTTATTCCTTATCACTATGCCTCTTTCATCTCTCTTATTCCTGAAGACCCATTTTGTTCCTATTGCTCTTTGGCCTTTAGGAAAGTCTACCAGATCCCAAACATCTTGCAGCTTGAATTGCAGTAGCTCTTCTTGCATTGCTTCTATCCAACTGGACTCTTTCATAGCATCATGTGCCTTCTTAGGCTCAAGCTGGGATAAAAAGCAAGAAAGCACTGTGTGCTGTTGGTCTTGCATTTCTTGCAACCTGCTTTGATTTCTAATCATCATAGAAGAGGATATATCTCCTATTACCAGCTGTGGAGGATGATTCTTTTGAATTCTGGTGTGATGATTAGGTTCTTCATTAAGTCCCACCTCTAGATTGGAGTCATTCAACTCAACTGAGGTGTTTTCAGCAGCTACTTCTGATTCTTTATTGTCTTGAGTCTCCTCATCTCTACTTTCTTCTTCACTCTGACTTGGTCCAGTAGGTGGTTCCTTTTCACAGTCTTCAACAGGATCCACTTTGGGTATGGTTTGATCACAGATTTAGATATACTGTCTTGGACTTGGGTAGTTCCTGATCCTCCACTCCCTGAACCTGCATAATCATCACTTTGAAACCAAAAGAGTTAGTTAGTGAATCAATGTCAAATAGCCACTGAGGACCAGACCTAATAGGATTTGGTGTGTTCTCATTGCATTTGACATTGTCACTTTCTTCAATTATTCTAGAAGAAGAGTTAAAAACTCTGTAAGCCTTACTCTGAGATGAATAACCAACAAGAAATCCATCATCTGCTTTGCTATCAAACTTACCTAAGTGAGATTTAGTATTGAGAATTGTACAAGGACACCCAAAAGGTTTGAAAAATACAATAAAGGGTTTTCTTTTATTTAAAAGCTCATATGGGGTCTTGTTCTTTGGCTTGACCACTAGAACTCTGTTTTGGACATAACAGGCAGTATTAACTGCTTCAGCCCAGAAGGTAATTGGCAGTTTTGACTCAGCCAACAGAGATCTAGCAGCCTCTATTAGTGTCCTATTTCTCCTCTCAGCAACACCATTCTGTTGAGGAGTCCTAGGGGCACTATATTGTCTCTCAATTCCTTTTTCTTCACAAAAGGTGTTTAGATCAAAGTTTTTAAATTCAGTTCCATTGTCTGATCTAATGATTTTTACTTTTTGATTATTTTGGTTTTCAATTCTTAGGATAAAGGATTTGATCAGTCCACTTGTCTCATCCTTGGTCCTTAGAAAATATACCCAAGTAAATCTGGAGTAATCATCAACAATAACTAAGCAGTAAGATTTCTTGCCTATACTCATGAAATTTGTAGGACCAAACAGATCCATATGCAATAACTGGAGACAAGAAGAAATTGTATTTATCTCTTTGATCTTATGAGAAGTTTTGTGTTGTTTGCCTTTAAGACAAGCAACACAATGATCATCACATGAAAAGACTTTTGATGGTAAACCTCTTACAAGGTTGTTTTTAACAAGTTTGTTCATAGTCTTGAAATTCATGTGACACATCCTTCTGTGCCAAAGAGAGGATTCATCCACAGAAGCTTTTGAAACAAGACAGTTCAGGGATGAATCACTATCAACATTGTCCATATCTAGACAATAAACATTGTCCTTTCTTGGAGTTCTAAGTAGTATCATGCTTTCATCAACTACCTTGAACCCTGGAGCAAGGATCATACACTCTGTATTAGTAAATAATATGCTATGTTGTTTGTCACAAACCTGTGATACACTTAACAGGTTGTACTTCAATTGATCAACATAGTAGACATCCTCAAATGTCATCTTACCTTTTGTAACATTACCTTTGCCACTTATTTTACCACCAATAAGATTATATCCAAAAGCAACATGTCCTCCATTGATATGCTTGAAATCCTGAAGGCATGACATGTTGCCTGTCATGTGCCTAGAGCAACCACTATCAACATGCCATATGCTCTTCCCCTTGAGCTGTTGGTTGCCCTGCACCTAAGATAAATCCGTTAGTATGAAGTAGGAACCCAAGCCAAAGTGGTCTTGGGTACCCCTTTCTCATCAAAATACTTGCATTCTTTCTTGACAAGATTTTTAAACTTTGACTCCTCATTTCTGGAGTACTTTGTCACAATGATAGGCTTGGAAACACATTTGCTAGAAGCAGTACTAGTTTTAGAAGTACTAACTGCATTAGCAGCACTTGCATGCTTAGCAGTACTAACCTTGTTAGAAGTAGTAACTGTGTTAGCAGCAGTAACTGTGTTAGCAGTATTAATCTTTGAAGAGATACTAACCGTATTAGCAACATTAAAATTTTCAGCAGTACTAACATTGGTAGCAGCAGTAATGCTTCTAGCAGCACTATCTCTGTCAGCAGTACTAACAGTTTTAGTGCTTCTAGGCACCCACATTTTAATACTTTCTTTTAAAACCTTTTTCTTTATGGGGCTTTTAGTTTCAACAGATTTCTTCATCACATGTTTCTTTCCAGCCTTCCTATAACCAACCGGTTTTTGCACAAATCTTTGAAAGTTCATCTGTTGGTTAATAGGGTTAAAGAAACAGTACTTAGCCAAATGGTTTAACTTTCCACATATGAAACAAGGCTTTGGTCTATTGATTTTACTCAGATCAATGCCTTATTTTTGTGCCCATTGGTTATTCCAGTTTCTCTGATTTCCCCTTGGTTTATCATGTTTTTGGGGCTTAGATTTATTGCATGCACACTGCTTGCAAGGGATAGGGTTCACAACAGTGGTCTGCTTATAGTGAACCTTCTTGTTCTTTCCCTCAGTCTTCTCTATCTCATTGGACTTGATCCAATGCTTTCCACATCCCTCATTGGTGATTATGTGGTTTTCTATAGGAATCTCACCACTCACAGTGTTGTCTTTATCCTTGACAACTTCTTTCTCAGTTTTATCCTTAACAACTACTTCATCTAAGGGATCTATCTCAGTGGCTCCCTTAGGTAGGTTCTTCCTATCCTTTGTTTCTAACAAATCTGAACTAGGAGGGATGTAGTTGTTGTTATAGGGTGGTGGTGTGATATTGTACCCTATTCCTCTTCTCAGTTTATCATGAATCTGAGTTTGTAGCAAAGAATCCATTGCTTTGGAAGCATTGGAAAACTTTTCTACATCTAGTTTGACTTTAGCTAGCTCTCCTCTTAGCTTTTCACTCTCTTCTTTGGATCTGGTCAGTTGAAGTTCTAAGTCATTCTTCTCCCACTTCCAGTAGTTTGTGTCATAAGAGTGTTGAAGCTCATTGGCTTGAAAACCCTTAATCTGCTCTTCAAATCTCTCAACTATCCTCACATAATCTTTTATGTCCTTTTCCAATCTCTTAAGGTCATCACTCATGTTCTGATTGTGATCCCTATACCTTTTAACAGTGTTAATGCAATTTTGAGAACATAGATTGGAAGTTACCTCTATTGGGAGATCAGACACCTCTGCCATTAGAGCTTGGTTTTGAATGACCTCTTCAGCTTGATCACTCCAATCAAACCCCATACCTTGTTGAGAGACAAGGGCTTGTGCAGAGTTTCTGTTATTATTGAAGCTTCCAGATTGTGTCTGCTGGTGGTTGTTGTTGTGAGACACTCCACTTCTGCATTCCCTAGCAAAGTGTCCCTTTTTATGGCATTTATAGCATTCCACCTTAGACTTGTCAAAACCTGCTCCATCTTCTCTTCTTTGGGAGAAGTTGTTCCTCCCAGTTCTTTTGATGAACTTCTTAACTCTCATAGAGAGCATGGACATCTGCCATTTAATGTCCATCTCTTCAAGATCATCTGGATGGATTTGATCCAAGTCATCATTAATAAGAGAAGAGTTTCCATGACTGGCTAGAAAGGCTTCAAATACAGTTTCAGTGCCTTTCTCTTGATTTGCTCCATTGGCAGCACTAACTGATTCATGATTGGAAGTAGAATCAATTGATGCTGAAAGGAGTGCAGCATTGTGAACATATCCAGAAGGCTTCTTCTTAGCCTCTACCTCAGATTCAAAAACTCTTAGATCATTATATAGATCATCAAGTTCCTTTTCTTCCAGTTGATCATTCTGTCTGAAAGACACAGTATACATGGTCCATTCATCACTCAGGGACCTTAGGAATTTCCTGTTTAGATCATCTTGATCAATTTGTACTCCCAATGTAGCTAGTTCACCAAGAAGCTTGTTGAACCTGTCAAAAGTTTGAGTCATGGACTCATTCTTGGTTGACATAAAGTTCTCATATTGTTGCTTCAGAATGGCTTTCTGATTTCTCTTGGTACTTTTGGTACCTGAGAATCTCTTCTCTAGAGCATTCCAGAGCATCTCTGCATCAGTGCAGTTGCAAAACTGATGTTGATATTCATTGGGAATAGCCAAGAGCAAAGTGCTCAAGGCTTTCATCTCTGTCTGTCTAGTCTTTCTTTCAGCATCAGTTTTTGGTGGAGTTCTCTTTCCATCTGCACCAATCTTTCCTGCTTCAGAAGGGCCATTCTCAATGATGTCCCACATAGAATAGTCAGTGAGGAGTATGTACTGCTTGATTCTGATCTTCCACATATCGAATTCATTGGGTCTGAGCATTGGAACCTTTGAGACCAGAGTACTGTTTGATTCTGCAAAGTTTTCCATGATGAATGAATAGATGTTTCTGAGAGAACTTGCTCTGATACCACTTGTCAGGATCGAATTCTCAACAAGAATTATGAATACTCAGAAACAATATCAAAGAAGTTGCGGAAAAACACTTTGATATTCAATGTAACAGTAAACAAACAGTATATGATCAACAACTTGTAAACTTGTATTGAATGATTAAAATCACAAGATTACACACTCAACCTCAATCTTGAAGAACATACTCTTTCAAGACGAATTCTACTTCTCTAGAATTAGGAACTATGCCTTGAGATTGATTTTCTCTCTAGAATTAAAACTTAGAATTATATCAAAAGTTGTATCACTATTCTAAACTATACAATATATATACTGAAAATAAAAGATAATTACAGTTTATACAATATCTCCAGAATATCTTCTATCATTATCTCTAAGCTTCCATGAATATCTTCAGTTTTCCATGTTTATCTTTAACCACGATCTCTTCATCATTATCTTCACTTTATCTTAGAAGCAGCATTAACTGAGTCTTGGCAGCATTAACTACTAAGCAGCACTAACTTCTAGCAGTACTAACTAGCTAAGCAGTACTAACTTTATTCAAGCAGCACTAACTTTGACTAGCAGTATTAATTCTACTAGCAGTAGTAATACTCAGCAGTATTAACTTTGAAGTCCTCTGGCAGTAGTAATTCTGAACTAGCAACATTAAAGACTTGTTCACATCTTCAGTTCCCAACAATGGAGGATCAAGTGGAAATCTGATGAATATGCGACTGATGAGGATCGAAATGTAGACAAACTTTGTAGAAGTGATTCATTTGCTACTTGTAATAAAATTTTCAAATATTCAATAAAGCAAATGATTCAAATTGCAAAAGATGTCTCCTATTCTTCCTCTGGTTCAAGTTCAGATGATTATGCTTCGTCCTCTACTGATGATTTTGTTCATTCATCTAATTATTTTTCTCGTGCTTTCTATGTCAAATCTAACAAGATTACTCCCATTAGAATTGCAATTAACAAATATGGACCCAAATACAAGTGGGTTCCAAAACAAAAGATTAATTTTGAGTTGCAGGCACCTAATGTCAAGGGGGAGTAAGAGAAAGATGGCTTCTAAGTAAATCAGTTCAGAACCCATACTTCAATGAACTTCGACTTCTAAACATATCAGTTTAGGACTCGTTCTTCAATGCATTTAGCTTCTGGACAAATGAGAAAGTGTGAGTGCATCTACTTTATTCCGCTGCATTTATCTCTGACTGTGATGTTGTTCCAGTTATCTCAAAAATTTTCAAGAATCTGAGCAAGTTCGTCCAGATCCAAAACTTTGATATGAGACACCAATTCATTATACATTATGTGGAAGAAGGTATTATTGAATTTTATTTTGTTCCGACTAAATATTAATTTGCCGAATTCTTTACAATAGTCTTAAATGAAAAATGTTTTTTCAAACTCGGCATGTTGAATTTAAAAGTTTAAATCTTTACAAATTTTATTCTATAAAGTAAAAGTTTTACAGTTTTTCTTTCTTTTGAATAAAATGTGTGTCTAGAATAAATTTTCAAGTTACTTTGTTTATATCGAAGTTTTATATGTTCAACTTTCAAGTCTTACAAAAAAAAATCGAAAGGTCAACAACATGTTTGAAACTTTTGAAAATGCTTTAAAATTATGTGATTCGGAATATTTATAGTTTACAATGCTTAGAAATCCTAAAAAGTCAGATTTATGGATTGTAATGAAAATATGGGCTAAGCACTTAGATGTAAAACTGAGTGATTGAGATGAAAAAATTATATATATAAAATACAGAAGTCTCTAAGTTTAAAAGTTTGTACCTGTGACCTTTCTGGTTTGGGAAAGTAAGTTCCGTGGGATGCTTGTCATCTGGTCCCCTAAGGTCAATTGGTCTGGGAGTGATCGAACCCAAATCCTTCTATAAAATCAGATCGAAAGTCATGTTCTACTGGTATGAATGGGTTTAGGATGTGTCGATGTAGCCTTTATGATCTGGGAGAGTAAGTTTCAAGGGGTGCTTGACACCTAGTCCCCTAAGGCCAACTGGTCTGGGAGCGGCTGACCCAAATCCTGCAATAGGATCAGATACAAAGTTACATTTACGATATGTTCTTTACTTACCAAACTTCTTGATTAAAAGATGCCAATGTGCACAAGCTTAAAAGATGCCAAAGAGCACACTCATGTGAAGATGTCAATGTGCACAATGCTAAAAGATGTCAATGAGCACACATCTCATGATACTTGGTGATATATTTGAGTTGCGATAAACCTATATATTTGTGAAAGTCTTAATTCTTGACAGCTTAGTGTGAGTAAAGGCAAAGTTCTCTATTATATTTTTAGAATTGCATTTTCTTGAAGCTAATCGAAGTTCGCATGCTAGCACACTGAATAGATTGATGAAAGTTTTTTTGAAACTGAATATGTCTTGACTTGATATGCAATGAAACGTGTATCTGTATCTAACAACATACTCTTGACTTCAACTGATGGATTAATCTGTGATATTTTACTAAGTATAATTTAATTTGTATAGTGTTTAAAATTTTATATGTTTAGTTGTTTAAAAATTTATATTCAGTATATTTTTCTTTTTACACTGATGTTGTTATGTTTGTATTCTCATATCTGTCTCAATGGGTCTGTGCATTATTCGAGGGGGAGTGAATAAGGAAAATATTCTGAAAAGATCATATCTCATATTTCGAGGTGGAGTATCTGATTTTCTATACAAATGCTAACTTGAATTTTCATATTTAGTGCATTTGTGTAGGGGGAGTAAAAGAGCTTAACAAGTTACTTCATTTCAGCTTTCAAGTCAGATTTGCGCCAACAGTTGGTAGCGCAAAACTCAACTTTGCGCCTCCGTCAGGTAGCGCAAAACTAAGTTTGCGCCATCAACATGTAGCGCAAATCTTCCCTTTTCTCCTTTATTCTGAATTTTGCAGATCTGAAGCTATCTCGTCTCCAAAGTAGGCATGACCAAGTTGATCCAGATCATCAAGGTCATGAGGGGGAGAAGTTAAAGCGACAAAGAGTTGTCTGCTCAAGATTCGAGAAGTTAAAGCGACAAAGAGTTGTCTGCTCAAGATTCTATTTTCTCAGCTATATTAGTTCTTTTGTTGTTCCAGCTCCGACCACCACAGTTCATTTAAGTACATTTGAAAGAGGTGTGTCGTTTAGAGCACAAGCTGATGAACCGATTGTTCTTTCAAGCTTATTATAAACAGGTCCAGTCTTGTCAAGGCAGCAAAGACAATATAAATTGAAAGATGTTGAGAAGAAATTTTTTTTAGTCAAGAAGCTACGCTAAGACGCTTAGCAGGTCTGGTTAGAGTTCAATGATGGATATAAAAGCTTACTTTGAAGACCGGAGCGCCAATGATTACTAAGGGGGAGATTGTTAAGTCAGATTTTATAGTAATCATTGTATTTATTGTCTTGTGCTAATACTGTGTATTTGATGCTTATATGTCTTGTATTGACCAAGGGTATTTAAGTCCCTTGTGGATTTGTTGTTTGTAACACTTGAACGCATACTTTGAATATAGATTACATTTGGCGCTTTCACTTTCTCTCTCTACTTTCTCTCTCTAAGATTTAGAGTGATCTTGGATTATCAGGTTCTAGCAGTACTTTGAAGAGATGAGCCCTAGAGTTACATGAGGGTGAGTAGTTGGTGAAGTCTTCCTAGTGACTGTTATTGGGTTTTAGTAGCACCCGTCCCTATAATAGACTGTGTACATAGAATGAAATGTGTTTATTGAAGTTAAACCTTAAATTGTTGTTGTAGATGAATCAGTTATCGGCGTATTTAGAAAATTTTAAATTAGTTGCTATTTCCATATTTGAGGGTGTTACAATCAAATCTACTATAAACACATTTGTCACATTGGTTTAAAGTAAAACCACATGACAAAATAACTTCATCAAACTTTTGATGCCATTGTTTAGGAGCTTGTTTCAGTCCGTACAAGGATTTCACAAGTTTACATACCTTATGTTCGTTTCCGGGCATAACGAAACATTCCGGTTGTTTCATGTAAACTTCCTCTTGAAGATCCCCATTCAAGAAGGTTGTTTTAACATCCATTTGATGGATAATCAGATTGTGTATTGCTGCCAAGGCGATTAACAATCTAATAGTCGAAACACGTGCCACCGGAGCATACGTATCGAAATAGTCAATACCGGGTTTTTGCCGAAACCCTTGAATTACTAACCGGGCCTTGAATTTATCAATCGTCCCATCAACTTTCATCTTCTTTTTGAAGATCCATTTGCATCTAAGGGGTTTAGAACCTGGAGGCAAATCCGATAACACCCAAGTGTTATTTGCAATAATTGATGATATTTCGTCATCAATTTCTTCCTTCCAAAAGGCGACATCTCGAGACTCCATCGCCTCTTTGAAAGTCTTTGGTTCATCCTCAATACTATAACAATAAGAGTATTGAAGCCCAAGCTCATCCCTTGAACCTTCCACCAAATACAGTTGGAATTTGGGACCGAAATTTTTGGCAATTAGGCCTATTTGGCTTCTCCGAACCTGTTGTGTTTCTGGACTTGAAACACCATCCAAAATTTCTGGATTTTGCACTTTATTAGTTCTAGGAATCAGGTCCTTAGGCCTTTGCATTGATGAAAATCGCATCTCGTCAAAAATCGCATCACGCGACTCGATTACGGTGTTAATCTACACCGAGTCATTAGGTTCAAATACATAGAACCTATAAGCCTTGGACTTTTCTGCATATCCAATGAATATACAATCAATTCCACGTTCACCCAAAGTTTTCCTTTTAGGTTCGGGAAGTTTTACAACATCCCGACAACCCCAAATTCGAAAATAATTCAAATTTGGAGTTTTCTTGAACCAAAGTTCATATGGGGTTGTTTTGTTCCTTTTATTTGGAACTCTATTCAAAACATAACAGTTCGTTAACATGGCCTCTCCCCAAAATCCCTCACTCAATCCCGAGTAAGAAAGCATCGAGTTTACCATTTCCTTTACAATTCGATTTTTACGTTCGAAAACCCCGTTTTGTTGAGGTGTGTATGGTGTCGTTGTCTCATGGATGATACCAACTGATTGAAAGTATTGGGGACCCATATATTCCCCTCCCCGATCAGTTCTAAGACATTTAATCGAATTACCTGATTGTAGTTCGACTTTGGTTTTGTAAATTTTAAACTTATTTAAAGCTTCATCTTTTGCATGCAAAAGATATACATAACAAAATCGGTCGTCAATAAAATTGACAACATACTTCTTATTTCCCAAAGAGGGAGTGGAGTGGAAATCACACAGATCACTATGTACAAGTTCCAAAACTTCCATATTCTGTTTAACGTTTGAAAAGGGTTGTTTTGTAACTTTAGTGAGCATGCAAGTTTTGCATTTCTCCGCATTAATGTCAAGGGCTGGAATTAATCCATCTTTTGACATTTCATGCATCCTTCTAAAATTCACATGACCCAATCTAGCATGCCATAACATTGAATCAACAATTTTAGAAGAAGACGATGACGATACAAAAGCAGAATTTTCAGAACATAAAATTTTATTTATCACATTCAAACGAAACATGCGATTACATAAATATCTAAGACCAATAAAACGACCACCTCGAGATAGGATAAACCTATCTGATTCAAATACTTGTTTAAAACTAAGATTATTCAAACAACTACCACTCACTAAGTTCTTATGAATTCTAGGCACAAACAAAACATCAAACAATTCAACATTATTTCCAGAAAGAAAAAAAAAACTCTAGATTAACTACTCCAACTCCACAAACTTATGCACTCGACTCGTTTCCCATATTCAGCATCGAACCGTCTTCAACCGGTGTCAATTTCTCGAATCACCAACGATCCTTGCAAATATGGCTTGTCGCTCCCGAGTCGATCCACCATGCACAGGCATCATCCTGCACATAAAAGGACTCGGGTATAAGTGAAACATAATTCTGGATGGAATTATCAAAGTTAGTCAAAAACTGACCTCCTTTCACTTGATCGCGATCATTAGATCCCGATCCACTTCCACTCGAACCAGGACCATTATTGTTCAACTTCACCCGACAATCACGTTTGTGATGACCCACCTTGTTGCATCTCCAACACACCAAATCCTTTTTCTTTTTAACGGATTTGTTGGGTCCATCAAACTTACGTTTCTTGCCTTTTCCATTGTTGTTGGAGTTGACTTTCTTCTCCTCAACCATGTGAACAGAGGGTTGTCCAAATTCAACTTTCCCCTTGGATTTGTCATTTTCTTGCACCTGAAGAGGTTCTTCGATGCGCAAATGACTCCCAAGTTGAACCAATAACAGTTCCTCTTTTTGATGTTTCAAGTTATGCTTAAAATCTTTCCAAGAAGGTGGTAGTTCATCAATCACACTCGACACGGCAATATATTCATCCATATGCATGGTGTGTAGTGTAAATTTACCCAAGATACGAAGGATTTCATTATATTGTTCCATTACGGGCCTCGAGTCCACCATTTTATAATTGTTAAAATCGCTAACCAAGATCTTCTTACTAGAAACATCTTCAACGATGAACTTGGACTTGAGGGAATCTCATAATTCCTTCATACTTACCACGTTTTGGTAGATATCAAAAAGAGAATCGCACATACCGTTTAAAATGTGTCCTCTGCAGATATAGTCATCATTCTCTGTTAGGATCGAATTCTCAACAAGAATTATGAATACTCAGAAACAATATCAAAGAAATTGCGGAATAACACTTTGATATTCAATGTAACAGTAAACAAATAGTATATGATCAACAACTTGTAAACTTGTATTGAATGATTAAAATCACAAGATTACACACTCAACCTCAATCTTGAAGAACAGACTCTTTCAAGACGAATTCTACTTCTCTAGAATTAGGAACTATGCCTTGAGGTTGATTTTCTCTCTAGAATTAAAACTTAGAATGAATTAAATTAAAGTTATATCACTATTCTAAACTATACAATATATATACTGAAGATAAAAGATAATTACAGTTTATACAATATCTCCAGAATATCTTCTATCATTATCTCTAAGCTTCCATGAATATCTTCAGCTTTCCATGTTTATCTTTAATCACGATCTCTTCATCATTATCTTCACTTTATTTTAGAAGCAGCATTAACTGAGTCTTGGCAGCATTAACTACTAAGCAACACTAACTTCTAGCAGTACTAACTTCTAGCAGTACTAACTTCTAGCAGTACTAACTAGCTAAGCAGTACTAACTTTATTCAAGCAAGACTAACTTTGACTAGCAGTATTAATTCTACTAGCAGTAGTAATACTCAGCAGTATTAACTTTGAAGTCCTCTGGCAGTAGTAATTCTGAACTAGCAGCATTAAAGACTTGTTCACATCTTCAGTTCCCAACAATCTCCCCCTAACTTGACTTTTAGAAAGAGAAGTCAAGTTCTTCAAATGCTTCCAAAATCTTCATTGATCTACTCCAATGTTAGGATCCAGTCCCATACTCTGATTGATAGTTCTCTGAATTAGGTACTTTGCCATTTCTGAATTTGGTACACAACCCAGCTTCTTATTTAACATGGCATGAAGCTTCAGACTTGTGTGATTGTAGACCCTATCCACCAAGTAATACTCCATGTGAAAAGTATCCAAGGCTAATTCATAGACTCCACTCCTTTCATACAAAGTCCATCCTCTGACAGCTTCAAACGCATCTCTGATTAAATGCTTTACTGCTTCTGGATTGAACAACATGCACAAATACTCCATAACCAGCTTCACAATTGGTAACCCTGGAGCTTTCAACTGATCTGCATGTAATTTCATACCAACTTCAAACATTTCTTCCAAATCAGATCTTGAACATTCTCTGACAATTTTGTTCCAAGTGTTGTAGACTTCATACTTCTCATCCTTTCTTTTTAATCTGATATACTCCTTGCCATCCACCTCCATAGTATCCCAGTGGATAACTTCAGGAGGTTTGAATCCAACAGGTTCAGCTGAGATAGGCTTTGGAATTTTATCCATTATTACCATGTACATGTTTACATCTGAACTCTGTGGTACTTCTTCCTGAGATTCAACTTTCTTTTCTTCTTCTACTCTAGGCTTCTTGTCAACTTTCTTTCTGTTGGCCATCATCTTGGTTCTCTTCAGTATCCTTTGCCCTTGCCCTATAGTAGCTTCCTTCTTCTTTTCTTCCTTTTTCCTTTCTTCTGATCTAGGACCTTTAGAAGCAATAGACTTAACTCTTTTTATCTTCTTGATCTTCTGAGCTAGAGTCTCTTCTTCCTTAATCTCTGCCTTTTCCTTTGTTGGAGTTCCCTCTTCACTTTCAGGGAAGGGTTTATTGATATTCACATCATGCCTCTCCTTAGCTTTCTTTTCAAACTCCACTCTGTCCTTTTCATTATTCTTCAGCTTTCCCATTTCTTTTGCATATAGTCCCTTGACTTGATCAAAAGTCATCTTTATGAACATTTCTTTCTTCACACCAATTGCACTTCTTAAGAAAGTTATCATCTTGTTCCTTTCCTGAGTTGCAAGGTAAGTTTGTGAAGGTCTTCTCTTCTTTGCACTTGATCTGGCCATCATAGCCTTTCTCAAGCTTATTGCTCTTTACTTAGCTTTCTCTGTTTCCAACCCTTTCTGAAATGCTTCATTTAGTTCATTGGCTAGTGCTCTGGCTATCTCTCTGTCTTTCTCAACCTGCTCTTTCTCTGCTTGATCTAACTCTTCTTGCAGTTTCTTGGCTAATGCTTCATCTGATTCAATCATCTTTTGCTTTTTGGTTGGTTGATCAGTTTCTATCATCTTTTCTTTCCCTTTTCTTTTTACATCTGCAGCCATGTCTTTCTTTTCTGATTTCTTTGCTCCCCTTTCATTTATGACCACTCCCTTTGCTTTGGGAGTGTCATTCTTTGCTTTTACCAGCATCTCTGCTACTTCAACCTCTTCAGATGTTAATCCTGTTACTGCTGCTTGTGTAGTTTCAGCAGCACTAACAGTTTCTGCTGCTTGTTTTGGCTTAGCAGTAGTAACAGTTTCTGCTTCTGGGGATGTTACTGCAGCTTCCTTTTCTTCAACAAATTCAGCCCTTTCTTCAACAAACTCCCCCTCAATCTGTTGATCTATCTGTTCTGAGCTTGAAATCTCCCCCTTTTTGGAAGCATTTTCCTCCTTCTTTGTGTTTGCCCCATTTCTCCTCCTTAGAACAAACTGCTTTCTCCTTTTCTTGGCAATGAGTTTTCCTATCAATTGTTTGAGTTTGGAAATCTGCTCTTGTTGGGAGATGACCACTTGCTGCAATTCTTTAATTTCCTTTCCTTGATTAACCACATCAACATTGATGTTGGCTAATGCTTCAATCAATTCCCAGTAAGTATATCTATCCTCACATTCTTTAGGTGTTTTACCCACCCTTGAAGGATCCTTGGAATGTTTTGCCATCAATTCATCAGTTTCAGCTCTGTCCTCACCCTTTTTGGATATGTTGCCCATCCTTGAGGGATCCTTGGATCTTTTAGTAGTGGCCTTCTGCCTAGCAGAAGCACCAACTACCCCCTTGGTTTCTTGGCACCGGGGTCCTTTGGTTAATTTCTCACCCAAAGTTGCCATGGGGAAGGTCTTAGAGATGTTACCACTGGCCTTCTCTGTGCTAGCAAAAGTAGTGGCAGCCTTCTCACCCATATGCTCATCCATCTCCTTTGAGAGCACCTCCTCAGGGTTGGGAGACACCCTAGTGGATTCCCTTTGGATATTCTCTACTGGAGAATGCTCCAATAGAGAGCTTTGAGGCTCTTGGTTAATAGTAGGTACACCAAGGGAAGGAGCCTTGTGTACCTTTCTCTTGACATAAGTCTTGGATATTATGGGAGTGGGTTTAGCAGCAAAGAACTGAGGGAAAGTTTGAGAGAGGGAAGGTTGGGATTGGCTAGCAGTGGGATGGTCTAATGGGGGCCTTGACCCTGCTGCCATACCTTCATCCGTGTGGGACACCACCATCATTGTAGGGAACAATGGGGTGTCAACTCCTTCCGAGTCCAGAGGGGATCTTTTCATGTTTGAAAAGACCTTACCTTTGGGAATTTTTGGTACATATACCCCATCAAAATGAGGTATATCCGTCAATTCATGGGTTATTACTTCTTGTACAAACCTGGGGTACATATAAAAACTCTTTTTACTTCCCAGGTTTGAGACAAGATCATTAAAAAGCATTTGAGAAAAATTATACTTTCTGGCAGTGGCCAAGCACACCAAAGCATAAGCTATGGTGCTACTGAACTCACTCCATCCAGTAGTCTTTTTAGAGATACAATGCATAAGGGTATGGACAAAGAAACGCCATTGAGGTGAAAATTTAGCTTTTGAGAACTTAAACACACCCAATGGGCCTCCATACCCCATTCTTGTAAGAGTAGAGAACAATTCATCATTAGAGATCGAAGTTATACCAGAGGCATCGTCTAGACGTAGACTGATGCGAATTACCTCTTCAGTAACTGTCAAGGGTTTGTCACACACCCTTGTCTTGATCATTTGCACACCATTCTCAGTAACAATGGTGGCATTTGCCCAGAATTGCCTTTGATGCTCGATATAGATGGATGGCGACACAGTGAGAGTATGGGCAATATGGCTTGTCTTGAGGAAATCCACAATCTGGTGGAAACCAGCGGCCTGTTTGAGCTTTTGTAGCATCGCGATTTCATTGTGCTCGTCTATAAATGCCATTGATGCCATTGATCTTGAAGTTTCGTACCTTAAAACTTTGAACTTGAGAGAGAAGGGTTAGAGCGCAAGTGAACAGTAGGCAAAGAGTCGTTATGAACTTTTTAGGCGGGGAAAGGGTATTTATAGTATTCGGAACATAAGCAGTATTAACCTAGAGCAGTATTAACGGACAAGCAGTATTAACTGAAAGCAGTATTAACTGAAAGCAGTATTAACTGAAAGCAGTATTAACCACTAGCAGTATTAACTAACTAGCAGTATTAACCACTAGCAGTATTAACTAACTAGCAGTATTAACCACTAGCAGTATTAACTAACTAGCAGTATTAACTACTTAGCAGTATTAACTGTGCACTAGCAGTATTAAAAATGCACTGGCAGTATTAACAATGCACTGGCAGTATTAAAAATGCACTGGCAGTATTAAAACTGCACTGGCAGCATTTACTATACTTACACTTTTTGACACCATCCTTTTACTCATACTTTTTATTGCTTTGTTCATCCCCTGATCCTTTTCTTCTTGATCCTTCATGATCATTACTTCCTCTGAAGTATTACTAACTTCAACCTGAAACATTTAAACACACAGGTTAGTAGTATCATGCTCAATGAAATCTTCCAAGGGAAACTTATCTTTTAACTCATGCCCTGAGCATTTATTATTACTTCCCTCTGAATCAAATGCAACATGTCCTCCATCAAATCTTTTGAAGAATTTGAAGGCAGTCCATGTTACCTGTTGTGTGCCAAGAGCAACCACTATCTGCATTCCAAATGCTCTTCCTCTTGAGCTTTTGGTTGCCCTGCACACTTGATAAATCAGTTAGTCTTGGATGGAACCCAAGCCAAGGTGGTCTTGGGTTGTCCTTTCTCATTTATATAATCTGTCAGTTTGGTCTGGATGAGTTGTTTAGGAATCTCATGGCTGGAATACTTTGTCAAGATTATAGGCTTTGCAACATTAATACTAGTAGAAGCACTATCCTTGTTAGCAGTAGTATTGGTTGCAGCAGCACTATTTCTGTTAGCAGTACTATCTGGGATAGCAGTACTAACAGGTTTCTTTACAATTGGAACCCAAACTTGAACAAAGTTGTTTGCTTTCTTTGTCTTTAAATTACTCCTTGGCTTATTTGGAGTATTTTTCTTTGGTTTAGCAAACTTGTTCTGAGCATGTGATCTTATAGGTGCTATGTTCTCAGCCATATGATTCCTTCTCTGATTCCTATAACCAAAAGAGTTTTGTGGTTGTCTTTGAAAAGTGACTCTTTGGTTAATGGGATTGAAATAACAGTATTTGGCAAGGTGATTCAGCTTTCCACAAATAAAACAAGGTTTTGGTCTATTGATTTTACTCAGATCAACCCCTTGTTTATGTGCCCACTGGTTATTCCAATTTCTCTGATTTCCTCTTGGTTTATCATGTTTTTGGGACTCAGATTTATTGCAAGCACACTGTTTGCAAGGGACAGGATTCACAACTGTGGTTTGCTTATAATGGACCTTCTTAGACTTTCCCTCAGTCTTCTCTATGTCCTTAGATTTGACCCAAGTCTTTCCACATCCCTCATTGGTGATAGTATGATTTTCTAGAGGAATCTCACCACTCCCAGTGTTCTCCTTACTCTTTTCACTAGAGTTCTTTTCTTCAGAGTCTGTTTCAACCACCACTTTGTCTAATGGATCTACCTTAGTGGCTCCATCAGATAATTCCTTCCTATTCTTGGTCTCTAGCAAGTCTGATATAGGAGGGATGTAGTTGTTGTTGTATGGTGGTGGGGTGGTGTTATAGCCTATTCCTCTTCTAAGTTTGTCATGGATTTGAGTTTGGAGCAGAGAGTCCATTGCTTTTGAAGCATTGGAAAATTTCTCAATATCCAGCTTGGCTTTCTCAAACTCACTCTTTATCTTTTCATTCTCCTCTTTAGACTTTTTCAGCTGAAGTTCTAGGTCATTCTTCTCCCACTTCCAGTAATTTGTATCATAAGAATGTTGAAGTTCATTGGCTTGGAAAACTTTAATCTGTTCCTCAAAGCTCTCAACTATTCTTACATAGTCTTTTATATCTCTCTCTAATCTTTTAAGATCATCACACATACCCTGATTGTGATCCCTGTACCTTTGAACAGTTTCAATACAGGATTTAGAGCAAAGATTAGATGTTACCTCAGTGGGAATGGCAGTGCTTGTCGATTCTGATTCTTTAGCCATGATGATTGATGTTGAATGAATGTTTCTGAGAATACTAGCTCTGATACCACTTGTTAGGATCGAATTCTCAACAAGAATTATGAATACTCAGAAACAATATCAAAGAAGTTGCGGAATAACACTTTGATATTCAATGTAACAGTAAACAAACAGTATATGATCAACAACTTGTAAACTTGTATTGAATGATTAAAATCACAAGATTACACACTCAACCTCAATCTTGAAGAACAGACTCTTTCAAGACGAATTCTACTTCTCTAGAATTAGGAACTATGCCTTGAGGTTGATTTTCTCTCTAGAATTAAAACTTAGAATGAATTAAATTAAAGTTATATCACTATTCTAAACTATACAATATATATACTGAAGATAAAAGATAATTACAGTTTATACAATATCTCCAGAATATCTTCTATCATTATCTCTAAGCTTCCATGAATATCTTCAGCTTTCCATGTTTATCTTTAATCACGATCTCTTCATCATTATCTTCACTTTATTTTAGAAGCAGCATTAACTGAGTCTTGGCAGCATTAACTACTAAGCAGCACTAACTTCTAGCAGTACTAACTTCTAGCAGTACTAACTAGCTAAGCAGTACTAACTTTATTCAAGCAGCACTAACTTTGACTAGCAGTAGTAATACTCAGCAGTATTAACTTTGAAGTCCTCTGGCAGTAGTAATTCTGAACTAGCAGCATTAAAGACTTGTTCACATCTTCAGTTCCCAACATTCTCCCACTTGTTCCTTCTCCTTGTGTACTCCAACGTCTCATCCTCCATCATTTATGGCATGAGTGTACTCAACACATAAACTACTTTCAGAGCGGTCAGCAGAAAATGCATCTTTTTCTGCCAGTGTCTGAAGTCAATACCTTCACACTTCTCCAGCTTTCCAAACTTTGAGGTCATTTCTTTCACAGAATCGGCCATGATCGATATCACGAAATACAAATTCGATTATTAGAGAACAGGGGGGGAAGATTCGATCAGATGACCGGATTTCTAGAGAATCGTGTAAGTCACTTTTCGAATTGGTATTTCGACCCTATGTCTGGGTTGCATGAAATCCAATATGGGATAAGACTCAAGAACATTCACGTTTTTAGGCACAAAAACGAGAGCAAATTTGCTGGAGAGTATGTAGAGATTGTTTAAAATCGTGAGTCTAAACCTTGAGTATATATGGTATATATACTAGTCCTATTCGTAAAATAGGAAATTAACTGAAATGGCAATGATTGCAAATTATTATCAATTATAATCTGTTACAATCAATTTAACTAAAGTTAAGGGCTGGAAATAACTGAGCATTAAATGTTCAGTAACTGCAGATTTAGTCCAAAAATAGGCACCAGAGGCTCTGCCTCTTGCGTACCATCAGAGGCTCTGTCGTGCCATCAGAGGCTCTGCCTCAGCCGTGCCATCAGAGGATCTATCGTTCTATCAGATGCTCTGCCTCTGCTGTGCCATCAGAAGCTCTGTTGTGCCTTAAGAGGATATGCCTCGTGGACCACCGCCAGGGGCGCTGCCCCTGACCCCCGACATTTCGTCGTGTCCGGGATCAAACTCGTATTATAACAAGTGTGCACTCCGCACCACCTAACTGGTATTAGATCACAGTTTGAAACCCATTAGTATTCGTGTTACAACCAATTACACTTAAATGCCTGGTGACACTAAAATCACCAACATATATATCCCTTATAAAAGGGAATTTTGGGCACTTGATGCATGAAACTTCATTTTGGGGTTTTTTACTAAAATTTGTGGTTAAGCACTCACTAAGGTGTAAGATCCCACATTAGTTGGGGAGGGAAACAAAAATTGCCTTATAAGGAACTGGATACCTCCTCTACCAGACGCGTTTTAAAACCGTGACTCCGGGTGTATGAACAAAGTGGAAAATATCTGGTATGGTTGGGCTGGGATGTTACAGATGGTATCAGAGTCGGGAGCCGGACTACTGTGTCAGCGAGGACGCTGGGATCCTGTCAATGTATTGTTTAGATCAATTAGTTTGACTTTGTTTTGTAAGCTTGTAAGAGTTGTAAGCCTTTGAGTGTTTTTCATATATAGTGTTTTAGCCTTTGTGAGAGTTGTGTGAGTGACCATTATGAGCACGTATTGTAATCTTGTGACTAAGAGATATATGACTACATAGCTTTCTCTCACTACTTTCTCTCTCTAGAATCTTGTGTGATTTTGTGTTATTGATTGATATGGCTTGATTTGTGGACTAACATTTGGTATCAGAGCAAACCCAAAATCGTTCAGAAAGTTGAAATTCACTTGATCAGATCGAATTTTTGAAGAACACGACAGTGATCGTTGGATGTAATAGGATCTTTTTTGTTTACACTTGATCACGTAATTCTCATAAAATCGATCTGAATTTTGGATTTTTTGGAATTTTCTTGATAAAATATCGAACACTGTGTAAGATCGATCGCACTGTAATTTTGGTATTTTTAGTCGATTCATTGTACTAGAAAAATGTTCCATTGATTTGTACGATCATTTTGGTGCATTTTGGAAGGTTAATTGCAGGTGTATAAAGTTTTTGGTTGAATCCGTGATCGAAAGTGAAGAACACGCTAGATCTATAAATCACGCAAGGGAAGAACATGCAAGCCATTAAACACGCAAGTCTGAAAGAACACGCACGATGAAGAGTTTTGGTGTTTTCGTGGTTTGTGCGAGTTTCTGTTCGATACACGCATAGAGTGCTCTGCGTGAAGTGGAAACACACAAATCATATTTTGCGAGTTTCTTGTTTATTCTGCGATTTGGTGTTTTGCGAGAAGTTGGTTGTGAGTTTTCATTCTGCAAGTTCTTATTTTCTCAAAAAATTTCTAAGTGTGGAACACACAAAGGCATTGCGAGAAGTTGAGTGCTCGAAAATTTTCTAAGTGTTGGAGCGTGCAAAGAGTTTTACGAGAAGTACAGTCTGAAACGCGCGCGTCTCGTTTTGCGCAAACTTCAAACGCACTCACTTCGATCTGCGTGAACTTGCTACGCGCATAAGTCTATTTGCGCGAACTACTTCTACAGTGCTCTGCGAGTTTTAGTGATGTGCGAGTTCTAAGTGTTAGAAACTTCTTCTGATATTTTCAAGTGTTCACCAAAGTTTGACTCATCCAGTCAACGTTTTCTGAATATTTTGGGACGATCATTTCAATCAAGCTTATAATCAATAATCTTTCTCAATCAGTAAAGATGTCTCGAGATCTACTCAACATGGGTTCTAAGTCGAAGCCTCCAGTTTTACAAGCAGATGAATATCCTCAATGGCGGAAGAGAATGATTAACTTCTTGAATAATCAAGACAAGATGCTTATGAATTCTATCATTGATGGACCTCATTTCCCTCACATCACAGTAGCCAGAATTCCCGCAACAGATACAAACCCTGAAATTCCCGAGAGAAATATTGTTAGAGACCTAATTCAGTACAGCGAACTGGACAAAGAATTGGTGGAGAGAGATGCTCAGGCCTTAACTTTTTTGATAATGGCCATTCCAAATGACATCTTTAACAGAGTCGACAGTAGAGAATCAGTTAAAGACATCTGGAATGAGCTTGAGAAACAGTTTCAAGGTTCTGCAAAATCCATCAAGACAAAGAGAAATCAGAGTATAAACCAAGGTTCTAAAAAACGCGTTATGGCGCCACCATGGCGCCGAGGCGCCACCTTGCCGCCACGTTTTTACCCTTGGCGCTGATATATGGCGTTAGACTCGTTAAGTCGCGTTATGGCGCGCCATAACGCGTTATATCGCGTTATGGCGTTAAGTCGCGTTATGGCGTTATATAGTTTGGGGGGGGGGGGGGGATTGTAAATGTGTTAAACTTTTGGCTTTATTTTTTTTACACGGGTAAAAGGCAAAAGCCTAAAAGGTCTAAAAAGTAAAAACTAAAAACAAAAGTCAAAATTAAAAGATTTTAAGCCCTAGATTTTATTTTACCTTTTCCCTCTCTGTTTCTCTTTCACGGCTCAAGAACACAGAATTCGGCTCACGGAGTCACGGTTCATCACACAACAAGAAGGTTAATCGAAGTTCTTTAATCGATTAGAAGTTCTTCAATCGATTCTCGGTTAACCATACAACAAGAAGGTTAATCGAAGTTCTTCAATCGATTAGAAGTTCTTCCATCGATTCTCGGTTCATCACACAACCACGGGTAGATCGTTCTTTTTGTTATGATCTCTTGATATCATTTTTGTAAACTTTGTATATTTGATATCAAATTATTAATCCATGGTTCTACTTTTGTTTTTATTTATTTATGAATTTGGAGCATTAAAAAATATATAATTATATATATATATATATATATATTTGCCGCCTTGGCGCCGCCATGGCCTCGCCGTAACTCGTAAATCTTGAGGCTTGACCTCGCCGCCACGCCACGCCGCACGCCATTTAGAACCTTGGTATAAACGCGTACGAGGTTTTCAAGGCTTAAGAAGGGGAATCGTTGAGGGAAGCCTATGACAGGTACAACATCATTCTGAATGATTTTAGGAGAAATGGAGTTCAAAAGTCCGAATCAGAGATCAACTTCAAATTCATCAAAAATCTCCAGCCTGAATGGGATGTCTACACAATACAGATGAAGATTAACAAAGATATGGACGAGGAGAAGTTGAATGATTTGTTTTGTGCCCTAAATCAGCATGAAGATAAGGTTAAAGAACAGGTTGCAATCAACAAAGAGTTGCATCAGTTGAAAGACAAGCAAAAGAAAGTTGAGGATTCTTTAGCCTTACTAGCACAAGGCAAGGGCAAGTTGATCAGAAAGCTCAGTCTCTACAAAGGCGTCTAAGAAGAAAGCTTTAGTGTCAAGCCTAATTGAGTCTTCTGAAAATTCTGAGGAGGATGTTCAAGAGGAATCTGAGGATGATGAGCTGACAGAATTCGCTGAGAAACTTTCTTTGTTGACTTCAAGCTTTCACAAGAAATTTGGCCGAACGAAGTTTTACAACAAGCCAAAGTATGATTCCTACAAGTCAAGCAAGTACAGAGAGGAAAGAGAAAGAGAAGAAAGAAGAGAAGAAAGAGGAAAAGAGAGAAGAGAAAGATAAAGTGAAATCTAACAAGTGCTTCAATTGTGGAAAAGTTGGTCACTTTGTCAAGGATTGTCCGGTTAAAAGAGTAAAGAACTACGAGTACTATGTGAAGAAAGCCCAACTAGCCAAAGCAATGGAGAAAGGAAGGGCTCTGAAAGTTGAGCAAGAGATCTGGTTTGAGTACTCGGATGATGATGAGAATGAAGAGATCAAAGTAAATCTGACTCAGGTTCATTACAATCTGATGGCTCATTTGAATGAGGAGTCTGATTCTGAGGTAAACTCTCTTACTGATAATTCTAAATGTTTCTCTGAAAATGAAGAAGTGTTGAACTTCATGTCTCAATTGAACTTAATGAACTCTGAATTTCTAAAGTTAAAAGAAAATTTTAAGCAACAAAAGAGTACAATTCAGGGACATCGAGATCAAGCTTTAATCTATAAAATATTGGTTGTGGAAAGAGAAGAAGAGAAAAATGTTTTAAAACAGGACAAAACTAACCTTCAAGCTAAAATATCTGAATTACAAAAGGAAATAGTTTCATTGAAGGACAAAAATCTTGAATTAACACTTCAGTATGATATTGTGTTGAAAGACAGAACTGAAGCGTACACTAAGATCAAAGAGTTTGAGGACTTAAATTTTAAGCGAGGTCAGACAGAACAGACGCTAAAGATTTTAATGAACAACCAAAAGGATACTCGTTTTTACAAAGCAAAACTAGGCTTAGGTCTACCCGAAAACCTTTATAATTTCAAAAAGTCGGGTGATGCTCCGGTAGTTTTAATACCTCACATCATTGAGACTTTCATCAAGCCAGAGACTTCTTTACCTGAGACTCCTAAGATGAAAAAGGAAGAAACTGTGGAAGTTTATTAAGAAATACAAACTGATTTAGACATTCATGGTTTTAATTCCGTTAAATTCAAATATGATGAATTGAATTATTCTTATGAAAATAATAAGAAAACATTCATTGAATTTGAAAATATTTTTCTCAAAACAACCTGAGTCTTCTGAATCAAGTTCCAGTTCTGATACAACTGAAACAGTTATTACTTGTTCAATCAAAGGAGACAAAGATGAAGAAGTTCATTCTCAAAATTCGTCTGTTTCTGAAAATATTTCAAAATTTACTGACCTTGAGTATCAAATAGCCTTGAAAACCATTTCTGATTTAGAAAGGCAAATTTCAGCTCTCAACACTCTTATTGTTGAACTGGAAGAAGCAAACGAGAATTTTGGGATGGAATTAGACTCAATTCAGATTCAAAATGAGGTTTTATAAAAGGAAATCAGAAATCTAGAATCCCAAATTTTCAAACTTTCAAGAGGTAAAGAGGCTTGTGTTGATAAAGATACTCCAACTTCTGAAAGTCAAAGTGCTAAGGTTCAGTCCAATTCTTCTACAATAGATACTTCAACTCCTATCATGAAATCAGAATTAAAAGTTCTAAAATCTTCAGAAAAGGAGGTAAGTGTTAATGAGATAGGAGAGTGTTCTAAAACTTCTTCCTTCAATGTTTCTAACGTTGATTGTTCTACAGTTACCAAAGTGAAGAAGGAAAGTTTGAAGAAGTCAAAGAAGCTGAAAGTTGACAAGGTAGTGAAAATTCTTGATAGTGTCAAATGTAATAGAGTAGTAAAAGCTTGTACCGTTAGTTGTCAACAATGTTTGAATAAAACAAAAACTCTTTCTCGAAATGAGTTGTTGACGCAAGCTGCTACGAAATTGCAATGTTCTTACTGTCTTAAAAGTTCATTTTCTTTTAAACCTAAGTCTTCAAAGAAAAGAAAAATAGTTCAGTTTAAAAACATGAAAACTTCTGCTCATTCCAATGTCAATCAAAAAGCTGAAGTTTATTATGTTAATAAGCAAAACAGAGATTTTAAAATGAACAAAATAGATGGTGTAAAATTTGTGTGGAAATGGATTCCTAAATCGGAAATTAAAGCACAAACTTTACCGAAAGGACCCAGATTTGAATGGAGAATTAAAGGGTCATCAGCTGATTTAAAGAAGTTTAAAGATACTAACAAGAAAGGACTCATATTCATATGGGTACCTAAATCGAAGTGACTGTTGCTTCCAGGCTTGTCATGTGTGGATCATAGACTCCGGTGCATTAAGACACATGACAGCACATAAGCACTTGTTATTTGATTATGTTGAACATTATGCAGGATCAGTCAACTTCGAAAATGAGATGAAAGGATATGTCACAGGTTATGGTGTAATCAAGAACAGTATGATCGAACATTATGTGGAGGGTCTGGCATATAATCTTTTCTCTATCAGCCAATTCACTGAGAAGAAATGTAAAGTCGAATTTGATGTGGATTATTGTTATATCAAAGATCAAAGTGGAGCAGAATTAATCAAAGTTGGGATAATGGGTTTACTGTACGGTGTTCACTTTCCGGCTCTCAAAGCTTCAAAGCTAGTATATCTGATTTCTAAGACTTCAACTGAGGAAAGTTGGTTCTGGCATCGTCGTTTATCTCATCAGCATTTCCGAGATCTGAATAAGCTGAGGACTTAACATCTTGTCACTGGTCTTCCGGATCTGAAAATTGAACAAGATTCACTCTGTTCTGCATGCGAAAAAGGAAAGATGAAGAGAAGTTCTCACAAGCTGAAAATGTTGTCAAACTGCACCAAATGTCTCGAGCTTATTCATATGGATCTCTGCGGACCAATGAGAACTCAATCTATCAATAGCAAGAAGTATATTCTAGTCATGGTGGATGAATACTCAAGATATGTGTGGTTAGAGTTCTTAAGGCATAAATCTGAAGCTCCGGATCTGATCATCAAGTTCATTAAAAAGATTCAAGTTCTTCTTCAAAGCCCGGTACAACAATTACGAAGTGACAACGGTACAGAGTTCAAGAACGCAACACTACAATCTCTTCTTGACTCCATTGGCATTTCTCACAACTTCTCAGCGGCAATGACAGCTCAACAGAACGGTGTTGTTGAACGGAAGAACTGGACTTTGGTAGAAGCTGCTCGAACAATGCTCGCGTATTCTGATCTACCTTTGTTCCTTTGGGCTGAAGCAGTAGCAACTTTGTGCTTTACACAGAACAAAACAATCATTAATAAGCGTTTAAATAAAACATCTTATGAAATTATTAATGGTAGAAAACCAACTGTTAATTTTTTCCGTGTGTTTGGCTGCAGATGCTACGTGTTGAATGATAGAGAAAACCTGTCGAAGTTCCAAGCCAAAGCTGACGAAGGAATATTCATCGGATATTCACTTCAATCCAAAGCGTACAGGATTTATAATACACAGACAAAGACAGTTCTTGAGAGCATCAACGTCACCTTTGATGAATCAAAGACGAGGACTTCTGAACACAATAGTTCAGAACTCGAACCTAAAGACAAAGCTTCTATATCAAGCAGTGTAGAACCTGATCTGCAAAAGAATAAGCATTCTCAAACTCTTACTGAATCAGATCTTGATTTGTTATTCTTAGATGCTTTTAATGATATAACTGTTGAAGATAACAAGCAAGAAAATATAATAAACACTGACACACTCACTACAAGTGCAGATATCTCAGGACCTTCTGAAGTAAATGGTGAAGCTTCTACAAGCCAAACTCAAGTGGTTTCTGAACATTCTACACCAGACAGCACATCTGAAATGGTTTCACCGTTGGTTGAACCAGCATCTACATCTGTTGTATCTTGCAAAAATCAGCCAGAAACTACAACTGAGGAAGCTACAACCAGTGCACAATGTCCAACTGCAACAGAACCTGATCTACCTGCAATTCAAGATGAATTTGATAATTCAAATGATCAAACAGAGATTGATGTATTGCCAAGCACGCATAAATGGACAAAGAGTCACCCTCTGGAAAATATTATTGGTGATCCGAATGCAAAGGTGTCAACAATATCTGCCATTCCATTTGCGTCTGCAAACTTCTGTATGTTTGTGAATTTCTTAAGCAGCATGGATCCAAAGAAGTCATCTGAAGCACTTCAAGATCCGGACTGGATTAATGCAATGCAAGACGAGCTCAATGAATTCAAAAGAAATGAAGTGTGGCGATTAGTACCAAGACCCAAATACAAAACAATCGTTGGTACTAAGTGGGTTTTTCGGAATAAGAAAGATGAAGCGGGAATAATTGTTAGGAACAAATCTCGGTTAGTCGCGAAGGGATAGAATCACAAGAAGGTATTGATTACGATGAAACCTACGCACCCGTAGCACGGATTGAAGCAATCAGGATCTTTCTCGCATATGTTGCACACAAGAACATAAAAGTCTTCCAGATGGATGTTGTTGGGTCTGAATGAGCTAAGTATGGTTTATGCTGCTGATTAATGTTGCTAAGTGATTACTACTGCTAGGCTATCAAGATTACTACTGCTAGTAGAATTAATACTTCTTAAAGAGTTAGTGCTGCTACTTGAATAGTTAGTACTGCTTGGAGAGTTAGTACTGCTAGTAGTTAGTACTGCTAGTAGTTAGTACTGCTGAAGATTAATGCTGCTGAAGATGGTTAATACTTCTGAAGAGAATTAGTGCTGCTTATAAAGATAATGATGCCTTGGAGATAAAGACAAGCTGGAGATAAGGCTGAAGATAATTATGGGATTGATATTGAAGATCAATTGTATTTTTGATAATTATGTTGTATTCAGTCTTGTATATATAGTATAGAAGTATTTGATAGAGATTAATCAATTAATAAGGTTTTGTTTAGAGAGAGAATTAACCTCAAGGTTTACAACCCTAGTTCTAGAGAAGTAGAATTCGTCTTGGTGAGCCTGTTCATCAAGATTGAGGTTTTGTGTGAAAGCTTGTAACTTTAATCATTCAATAAAGTTTACAAGTTGTGATTTCTATTTTACTGTTACATTGATATTTGAATATTAAAGTGTTTTTCCGCAACTTCTTTAATATTGTTTATGAGTTTGATTATTCTTGTTAAGAATCAGATCCTGACAAGTGGTATCAGAGCCTAGTATTCTCAGAAACCTTCAATCATCATGGACAACACAGTTGAATCAAACAGTACTCTTGTTTCAAAGGTTCCCATGCTCAAACCTAATGAGTTTGACATGTGGAAAATTAGGATCAAGCAGTACATCTTCCTTACAGACTTTTCTATGTGGGACATTGTTGAGAATGATCCCTCTGCTGAAGGTAAAATTGGACAAGATGGAAGAAGACCACCTCCAAAAACTGATGCTGAGAAGAAAGTGAGACAATTGGAGAAGAAAGCCTTAAGCACCCTGCTTTTGGCCATTCCTAACGAGTATCAACATCAGTTTCACCACTGCACTGATGCTCAGATTCTATGGAATGCTTTAGAGAAGAGATTTGTTGGCACCAAAAGCACTAAGAGGAATCAAAGGGATATTCTCAAGCAGCAATATGAGAATTTTACATCTTCAAAGAATAAGTCTATGACTCAAACTTTTGACAGATTCAATAAGTTTATTGATGAGTTGGCTACTGTTGGAGTCCAGATGGAACAAGATGATGTCAACCGAAAGTTCCTCAGATCTCTTGGAGATGAATGGACCATGTACACTATTTCATTCAGACAGAATGACAAATTGGAATAAAAGGAACTGGATGATCTGTACAATGATCTGAGAGTGTTTGAATCTGAGGTGGAAGCAAAGAAGAAGCCTATTGGATATGTTTATAATGTTGCACTCCTTTCAGCATGAACTGATTCTACTGCTAACCCTGAATCAGTTAATGTTGCTAATGGAGTAAATCAAGAAAAAGGCAATGAATATGTTTTTGAAGCCTTTCTTTCAAGCCATGGTAACTCCTCTTTAATCAAGGATGACTTGGAACAGCTTCATCCTGATGATCTTGAAGAGATGGAAATTAAATGGCAGATGGCCATGCTTTCTATGAGGGTGAAGAAGTTCATCAAGAGGACTGGGAGGAACAACTTCTCCCAAAGAAGAGAAGATGGAGCAGGCTTTGATAAGTCAAAGGTGGAGTGCTACAAGTGTCATATGAAGGGACACTTTGCCAGGAAATGCAGAAGTGGAGTGTCTCAAAACAATCACCAACAAGCTCAGACTGGAAGCTTCAACCAGAACAGAAACTCTGCTCAAGCTCTTGTTTCTCAACAAGGAATGGGGTTTGACTGGAGTGATCAAGCAGAAGAGGCCATTCAAAATCAAGCTCTCATGGCAGAGGTATCTGATCTTCCAACTGAGGTACTCTCTAATCTCTGTTATCAAACTTGTATAGACACTGTTAAAAGGTACAGGGATCACAACCAGAGTATGAGTGATGACCTTAAGAGGTTAGAAAAGGATAGAAAAGACTATGTGAAAATTGTTGAGAGGTTTGAGGAACAAATTAAAGGTTTCCAAGCCAATGAACTTCAACACACATATGATACAAATTACTGGAAGTGGGAGAAAAATGATCTAGAAATCCAACTGACAAAGTCTAGAGAGGAGAATGAAAAGTTGAGAGGAGAGCTAGCCAAGGTTAAGCTAGATGTGGAAAAGATTTCATATGCTTCTAAAGCCATGGATTCAATTCTAAAGGTCCAAATCCATGATAAGCTTAAACCAGGAATTGGGTACAATACCACACCACCACCATACAACAACAACTACATCCCTCCTAAATCAGATTTGCTAGAGACCAAGGATAGGAAGGACTTGCATGAGGGAGCCACTAAGATAGATCCTTTAGATGAAGTAGTTGTTAAGGACAAGACTGAGAAAGAAGCTGGTAAGAGTAAGGATAATACTGTGAGTGGTGAGATTCCCTTAGAAAATAACATTCTTACAAATGAGGGTGGTGGAATGGATTGGGTCAAATCTGATGACATAGAGAAGACTGAGGGAAAGTCTAAAAAGGTCTATTACAAGCAGACTATAGTTGTGAATCCTGTTCTTTGCAAACAGTGTGCAGGTAATAAGTCTGAGCCCCTAAAGCATGATAAAAGGAGGGCAATCAAAGAAATTGGAATAATCAGTGGGCTCAGAAACAAGGAGTTGATCTGAGTAGAATCATCAGACCAAAACCTTGTTTCATATGTGGCAAACTGAACCATCTTGCCAAGCACTGTTATTTTAATCCTATTAACCAAAGGATAAATTTTCAAAGATCTGTGCAAAAACCCTTTGGTTATAGGATGGATGAAAGTAACCATGTGGCTAAGAAACCTGTTAAATCTAAAAGCCACATGAAGAAAAAGACTGTAAAAGAGAGTGTCAAGATGTAGGTTCCCAAGAGCACTAAAACTGTTAGTACTGCTACCACAAATAGTGCTGCTGACAAAGATAGTGCTGCCAGAAGCAATACTGTTGCTATCAATGTTAGTGTTGTTGAGAGTATTAGTACTTCTAAAACTAACAGTGTTAGTACTTCATCAGATGTTAATACTGCTAACTCTGTTAGTGCTTCTAACAAGGTTAGTACTGCTAAACCTGTTAGTGTTGCTAACTCTGTTAGTACTTCTAAAATTAGTACTGCTTCTAATGTTTGTGCTTCTAGACCAAGCATCTTGACAAAGTACTCCAGTAAAGAGTATTCTAAATTTAAAAATCTCATCAAAAAGGAGTGCAAGTACTTTGATGAGAAAGGGAGGCCCAAGACCACTTTGGCTTGGGCTCCCAGTCAATACTAATTGATTTATCTTATGTGCAGGGCAACCAGCAGCTCAAGGGAAAGAGCATTTGGCATGTTGATAGTGGTTGCTCTAGGCACATGACAGGGAACATGGCTTGCCTCAAGAATTTCAAGAAAATTGATGGAGGGCATGTTGCCTTTGCTAATACTCCAAATGGAGGTAAGATTAGTGGTAAGGGAGATGTAACAAAAGGTAAGATGACCTTTGAAGATGTTTTCTATGTTGAGCAGTTAAGATACAACCTGTTAAGTGTATCACAGGTTTGTGACAAAAAGCATAGTATATTATTCACTGACTCAGAATGCATTATCCTTGCTCCTGGATTCAAGGTAGTTGATGAAAAGATGATACTACTAAGAACTCCAAGAAAGGATAATGTCTATTGTTTGAATATGGAAACTGTTTCAAATGATTCATCCTTAAACTATCTTGTTTCAAAAGCCTCTTTGGATGAATCATCACTTTGGCACAGAAGGATGTGTCACATGAACTTTAAAACAATGAATAAACTTGTTAAAAACAACCTTGTAAGAGGTCTGCCTTCAAAAGTCTTTTCATGTGATGATCATTGTGTTGTTTGTCTTAAAGGCAAACAACACAAAACTTCTCATAAGTCCAAAGAGTTGAACACAATTTCTTCTTCTCTTCAGTTGTTGCATATGGATCTGTTTGGTCCTACAAATGTCATGAGTATAGGTAAGAAATCATACTGCTTAGTTATTGTTGATGATTACTCTAGATTTACTTGGGTGTATTTTCTAAGGACTAAGGATGAGACAAGTGGACTGATCAAATCCTTTATTCTAAGAATTGAAAACCAAACAAATCAAAAGGTAAAAGTCATTAGGTCAGATAATGGCATTGAATTTAAAAATCTTGACCTAAACACCTTTTGTGAGGAAAAAGGAATTGAGAGGCAATACAGTGCTCCTAGGACTCCACAACAAAATGGTGTTGCTGAGAGAAGGAATAGGACACTGATTGAGGCTGCTAAATCTCTGTTAGTTGATTCAAAACTTCCAATTACCTTCTGGGCTGAAGCAGTTAATACTGCTTGCTATGTCCAAAACAGAGTTCTAGTAGTCAAGCCTAAGAACAAGACACCATATGAGCTTTTAAATAAAAGAAAACCATTTATTGGTTTTCTCAAACCTTTTGGGTGTCCTTGTACCATTCTCAATACCAAAACTCACTTAGGAAAGTTTGATAGCAAAGCAGATGATGGTTTTCTTGTTGGTTACTCATCTCAGAGTAAGGCCTACAGAGTGTTTAATTCTTCTTCTAGAATAATTGAGGAAAGTGACAATGTCAAATGCAATGAGAACTCACCAAATCCTATTGGTTCAGGTCCTCAGTGGTTATTTGACATTGATTCACTAACTAACTCTTTGGGTTTCAGTAGTGATGATCATGCAGGATCAGGAAGTAGAGGATCAGGAGATGAACAAGTACAAGATATTATTCCTCAGTCTGTGATCTTTCCCATACCTACAATGAACTCTGTTGAAATCTGTGAAAGGGAGACTGTTACTGAACCAATTCAGAGTGAAGAAGAAAGAAGAGATGAGGAGAATCCAGAGCATGAAGAGCCAGAAGTAGCTGATGAGATCCACTCAGCTGACTTAAATGACTCCAATTTAGATGTGGGAATTAATGAAGAACCTAGTCATCAGACAAGAACTCAGAAGAATCATCCTCCTGAGCTAGTAATAGGAGACATCACTTCTCCTATGATGACTAGGAATCAAAGCAGACTTCAAGATTTGCAGGATCAGCAGCATACAATACTCTCTTGCTTTCTCTCTCAGATTGAGCCTAAGAAGGCTTATGATGCAATGAAAGATTCAAGTTGGATAGAATCCATGCAAGAAGAGTTGCTATAGTTTAAATTGCAAGATGTTTGGGACTTGGTGGACCTTCCAAAAGTTCATAGAGCAATTGGCACCAAGTGGATTTTCAGAAATAAAAAGGATGAGAGAGAAATAGTAATCAGGAACAAAGCAAGGCTCGTGGCACAAGGGTACACTCAGGAAGAAGGCATAGACTATGAGGAAGTCTTTGCTCCAGTTGCACGGGTAGAGGCAATCAGGCTGTTTCTGGCCTATGCCTCATATATGAAGTTCAAGGTATATCAGATGGATGTGAAGAGTGCCTTTCTATATGGAACAATTGATGAAGAAGTATATGTCTGTCAGTCCCCTGGATTTGAAAATCCATTATATCCTGACAGAGTATACAAACTTAAGAAAGCACTCTATGGTCTACATCAAGCCCCAAGAGCATGGTATGATACTCTGTCTACCTATCTCTTGGAAAATGGGTTTGAAAGGGGAATCGTTGACAAGACCCTTTTCATTAAAAGAAGTAAGAAGGACACCCTACTTGTTCAGATCTATGTGGATGACATCATATTTGGATCCACAAAAGATCAAATGTGTAGAGACTTTGAAGAGTTGATGCACAAGAGCTTCAAAATGAGTTCAATGGGTGAACTCACTTTCTTCCTTGGACTTCAAGTGAAACAGCAGAAAGATGGGATTTTCATAAGTTAATCAAATTATGTGAAAGACATCCTAGATAAGTATGGTTTATCAGACTCAAAGCCAGCAAGCACACCAATGGAAACACACAAACAGATCACTGTTGGTCTTGAGGGGGAGGATGTTGATGTCCATCTTTATAGATCAATGATTGAATCTCTCATGTATCTCACAGCCTCAAGACCAGATATCATGTTTCCAGTGTGTGTGTGTGCCAGATTCCAAGTCAAGCTAAAGCAGTCACATCTTCAAGCAGTTAAGAGGATTTTCAGATACTTAAGAGGGCAACCTAGATTAGGTCTTTGGTATCCTTATGAATCTACTTTTGACTTGATTGCATATTCAGACAGTGACTTGGGTGGTGCTAATATGGATAGAAAGTCTACTTCAGGGGGATGTCAGCTTTTGGGTGCAAGACTAGTTTCTTGGCAGTGTAAGAAGCAAACCACAGTGTCCTTATCCACAACAGAAGCTGAGTACATTGCTGCTGCAAGTTGTTGCTCTCAGGTTCTATGGATTCAGAATCAAATGTTGGACTATGGGGTAACCTTTCTTCACACTCCAATTCTCATTGACAATAGCAGTGCTATTAGCATTGTTAACAATCCTGTCAAACACTCCAAAACAAAGCACATTGAAATCAGGTATCACTTTATTAGAGACTGCAATGAAAAGAAGCTTATTCAAGTTGCTAAAGTTCATACTGATAACCAGTTTGTTGATCTATTCACTAAAGCTTTTGATGTGGGTAGATTCACTTTCTTGGTCACAAGTGTGGGCATGATCAACTCTGAATGAGTTCATGTTTAAAAAGTGTTTGTATACCTGTTATTTGTTTATTTTTTTTGGTGCTACTAATCATCTTTCTCAGGAAGTTTATTGCCTTGCTCAGACTAACACAAGCTTCAACAGTGTAAGTATCATTAATGCTGTCAGTGCAGTTTTAATGATGTCAGTGCAAAGTTACTACTGCAGGTCCATTATTACTACTGCTAGTCTGAGTTACTACTTCAGGTATGTGTTACTACTGCTAGTTAGTTAATACTGCTAGTTAGTTAATACTGCTAGTTAGTTAATACTGCTAGTTAGTTAGTACTGCTTTAACTGAAATTAGGGTTAATACTGCTTCTTTCCTGAATCATATAAATACCCTCTTTGCCCGCCTAAAATCTCACAACGACTCTTTGAATACTGTTCATCTTCTCTCTAACTCTTTTCTCTCAAGCAACCAGTATATTTCAGTCAAGAATCCTCAAGCCCGATGGCATCCATGGCGTTTATTGATGAACACAATGAGATCGCAATGCTTCAAAAGCCTAAGCAGGCTGCTGGATTCCATCAAATAGTTGATTTTCTCAAGTCCAGTCATATAGCTCATGCTCTTACAGTGTCACCAACAATTTACATCGAGCACCAGAAGCAATTTTGGGCCAATGCCACCGCTGTTACTGAAAATGGTGTGCAGTGTATCAAGACAAGGGTGTGTGACAAACCCTTGACAGTCTCTGAAGAGGTCATTCGCATCAGTCTACGACTAGACGATGCCTCAGGTATTACCTCTATCTCTAATGAGGATTTGTTTTCCAATCTCACAAGAATGGGGTATGAAGGCCAACAGGGTGTTTTCAAATTTTACAAAGCTAACTTTTCTCCCCAATGGCGTTTCTTTGTTCATACTCTTATGCACTGTATTTCTCGAAAAACTACTGGATGGAGTCAGTTCAGTAGTACCATTGCTTATGCTTTGGTCTGCTTGTCCACTGCCAGAAAGTATAATTTCTCACAAATGATTTTCAAGGACCTTGTGTCAAACTTGGATAATAAAAAGAGTTTCTATATGTATCCAAGATTTATCCAGGCAGTGATCACCTCTGAATTGACGGATATACCTCAGTTTAATGAGGTATATGTACCTAAAATCCCTAAGGGCAAGGTCTTTTCAAATATGAAAAGATCTGCCAAGGACTCGGAAGGAGTTGACACCCCATTGTTCTCTACAATGATGGTGGTGTCCCACAACCAAGAAGGTATGGCATCAGGGTCAAGGACCTCACTAGACCATCCCACTGATAGCCAAACCCAACCTTCAACAACTATATCACTCCCTCAGTCCCTTGTTCTTAAGCCAACCCCAGTTATATCCAAAACTTATGCTAAGAGAAAGGTACACAAGGCTCCTTCCCTTGTTGTACCTCCTACAAACCCAGAACCTCAAAGCCCTCTAATGGAGCATTCTCCATTAGAGAATATCAATAGGGAAACCACTGGGGTGTCTCCCAACCCCAAGGAGGTGCTCACTAAGGAGATGCATGAGCATGTGGGTGAGCAGGCTGCCACTACTCCTGCTAGCACAGAGGAGGCCAGTGGTAACATCACTAAGACCTTACCCACGGCAACTTTGGGTGAGCAATCATCCAAAGGTCCCAGGTGCCAAGAAACCAAGGGGGTGGAGGGTGCTTCTGCTAGGCAGAAGACCTCTAGTACTAAAAGATCCAAGGATCCTTCAAGGGTGGTAAACACACCCAAAGGAGGTGAGGACAGATATAACTACAATGAATTGATGGAAACTATGGGAAACATTAATCTAGATGTCATCAAGCAAGGCTCAGATATAGAGGAGATGAAATTGATAATTCTGTCTCAACAAGTGCAGATTACCAAATTGAAGAAGATGGTGATGAAGTTGGTACAGAAAAAGAAAAGAAAGCAGTATGTCTTGAAGAAGAGGGGAGATGCTTTCAACAAGGGGGAGAAACAAGATGAAGGGGAGAAACACAGTCCCATTGGCATGGAAACTCAGTTTGAGGGGGAGCTGAATACTGACAAAGAAGTAGAAACAGAGAAAACTACAGTAGAAACATCTTTGTCCAGAGAGGAAATAGAGATTGCAGAAACCTTGGTCAAAGCTAAGAATGACACTCCCAAAGCCACTCAAAAGGCTAAGGGAGTAATAATCAAAGAATGAGGTTTAGAAAAGAAAGAAAAAGAGGTCAGCATGGAGGATGCAAAGAAGAAGGGAAAGGAAAAGATGGTTGAATCTGAGCAACCTTTAAAGAAAAAGAATCAGATAGAGTTAGATGAAGAAGTGGCCAAACAGCTTCAAGCAGAGTTGGAAAAGGAAGAAGAAATTCAATCTGCTAAAGACAGAGAGCTTGCACTAGATATGGCTAAAAGGTTGAATGAAGAATATCAAAAGAGTTTGAAGACTGCAGCTGCTGCCAAGATAGTTACAAAGAAGGCTTCAAGGCAAAGGCTGGCAATAAAGCAAAGACAAAGACAACCCTCAAAGACCTTCCTGGCTAATCAAGAAAGGAGGAAAATGATAAACTTCCTAAAAGGAGCTCTTGGAGTTCCTGAAGGAATGTTTACTAACATGGCCTATGGTAGGATAGAGGAGTTGTATTCAAAGGAGATGGCAAAACTAAAAGAGGACTTCACTCAAAGGGTTGAGTTTGAAAGACAAATGAAAGAGAGACATGATCTCAATATCCAACAACCCTTCCCTGAGAGTGAGGAAACCACTCCTTCAAAAGAAAAGGTTGAAGAAAAGAAGGAAGAACATGTTGATATGGAAGTCAAATCTGCCAAGAGAGTGAAAACAATAGCTTCCAAGAAACTGTTTAAGAAGCCAAGAATTGCAGAAGCCGAGAAAGATACAGAACCATCTGTTACAAGTCAAGCTGAACAATCAAGTCAAAGTGCACAGCAACCAAGTCAATCTAATGTGCATTTTGAACTTTACATGACTGTAACAGATAGTGATCCAGTACAGGCAGATCCCATTTCAGTCCAAGCCCCTGAAATCATCCACTGGGATATTATTGAAGATCAAGGCAAAGAATATTTCAGAATCAAAAGAATGGTGATCACTTTGAAGTCTACTCTACTTGGGGGAAGATAATCAGATGTTGTTCCAGGTCAGACTTGGAAGAAATGTTTAAAGTGGGAATAAATCTGTATGGGGATGTGCTGAAGACTCCAGGGATGAACATCAAGAAACTAGCAATGGAGTATTTATGCATGATGTTTAGTCCAGATCTTGTAAAGCATGTCATCAAAGGTGTATTCAATATTGTGGACAACTGGATGCTCATAGAAAGATGTGGGGTGTATATCTTGACCATAGATAAAAGCTTTCATGAATATTATCTGGTGGATAAGATATATGATCACAGCCTAGCTAAGCTTCATGGGATGCTGAAAGCCGAATTAATTTGTCCTCAAGGCTCAGAAATGGCAAGAATTGTGGTTAGCAGGATCATCAATCAAAGTCTGGGATTGGATCCAAATTTGGGCAACTGAACTGAAGTGTTGAAAGCATCTTGAAGACCTTATCATGAAGAACTTAACTTCTCCTTCTGAAAAGTTAAGTTAGGGGGAGATTGTTGGGTCTAAAAGAGCTAAGTATGGTTTATGCTGCTGATTAATGTTGCTAAGTGATTACTACTGCTAGGCTATCAAGATTACTACTGCTAGTAGAATTAATATTGCTTAAAGAGTTAGTGTTGCTACTTGAATAGTTAGTACTGCTTGGAGAGTTAGTACTGCTAGTAGTTAGTACTGGTGAAGATTAATGCTGCTGAAGATGGTTAATACTTCTGAAGAGAATTAGTGCTGCTTATAAAGATAATGATGCCTTGGAGATAAAGACAAGCTGGAGATAAGGCTGAAGATAATTATGGGATTGATATTGAAGATCAATTGTATTTTTGATAATTATCTTGTATCTAGTCTTGTATATATAGTATAGAAGTATTTGATAGAGATTAATCAATTAATAAGGTTTTGTTTAGAGAGAGAATTAACCTCAAGGTTTACAACCCTAGTTCTAGAGAAATAGAATTCGTCTTGGTGAGTCTGTTCATCAAGATTGAGGTTTTGTGTGAAAACTTGTAACTTTAATCATTCAATAAAGTTTACAAGTTATGATTTCTATTTTACTGTTACATTGATATTTGAATATTAAAGTGTTTTTTCGCAACTTATTTAATATTGTTTATGAGTTTGATTATTCTTGTTAAGAATCAGATCCTGACAGATGTAAAGTCTGCATTCCTGAACGGTATTCTACAAGAAGAAGTCTATGTGAGTCAGCCTGAAGGCTTTGTTGATCCAAAGTTTCCAGATCATGTGTATGTGTTGGACAAAACACTTTACGGTTTAAAACAAGCACCTCGCGCATGGTATGAGACCCTATCAATTTACATGACTAAGTATGGATTCCGGAAAGGTATAATCGACACAACTTTGTTCTTAAAGAAGAAAGGTGATAATTTAATACTAGTACAAATATATGTAGACGATATTATATTTGGATCTAGGAATCCTGCACTTTGTGATGAGTTTCAAGACATCATGAAGAGTAGGTTTCATATGTCAATGATGGGTGAGCTAAATTTTTTCTTAGGCTTGCAAGTTAAACAAACCCCGGAAGGGATTTTCATTAGTCAAGCCAAAAATATAAAAGACATGTTGAAGAAATTTGACGTGAACTCTTCCACACCCATGAAGACTCCCATGCAGTCTGGAAGTCTGTTAGATGCTGATATTTCTAGAAAATCAGTTGACCAACGGACCTACAGAAGCATGATAGGATCTCTTCTCTATTTGACATCAAGTAGACATGATATAATGTTTGCTACCTGTTTTTGTGCTCGGTATCAGGCTAATCCTAAGGAATCTCACCTAGCTGTTGTCAAAAGAATCTTCAGATACCTTAAAGACACACCAAATCTAGGCCTTTGGTATCCAAAGGATTCTAGTTTTGAGCTAATTGCGTATACAGATGCAGATCATGCAGGAAATAAACTTGACATAAAAAGCACCTCCAGAGCATGCCAGTTTTTGGGAGACAAATTAGTGAGTTGGTCTTCCAAGAAACAGAACTGCGTGTCAACTTCTACAACTAAAGCAGAATACGTTGCAGCTGCTAGTTGTTGCTCACAAGTTCTGTGGATGAAGACTCAGCTGAAAGACTATGGATACACTCTCAACAAGGTTCCCATCTACTGTGACTCAAAGAGAGCAAATTGCTATAACTTCAAATCCGGTACATCATTCAAAAACCAAACATATCGATATCAGGTATCATTTTATTAAAGATCATGTAGAGAAAGGGTATATAGAAATGCATTTTATATCAACTGATTTTGAGGTTGCTGACTTATTCACTAAACCTCTTGATGAAAAGAGATTCAATTTTTTGGTCAGTAAACTTGGAATGTTGAACCTTAATACATAGTTATATTCTTATATCTGATGTTGAGGGGGAGCTGATTTTGTGCTTATTTGAATAAGTGTTTTGGTTCATACATGTTTTCAAAGTCTGATACTTCTAACAAGAGTGGACTCATGTTCTGTGAGTACCAAATTTTTATCTGTTTTGCAGTTATGACAGTTTTATGAAGTGATAATCAAGGAAATATCTTGGACATTGACTTCTGATCAAGTCAGATCAGGACTCGTGCTTCAGTATGTTGAGCTGAATGCATACATCAAGGGGGAGTTATAATACCAATGCACACTTCAAGGGGGGGCTTAATTGAAAAGTTTGTAAGAGTGTGTGTGAGTCTGTGTTAAAAAGGTTTTTGAAATCTGAAAGATTTTTTTCAAGAGAAAAAGATGTTATTTTGTGCTCAAAAGTGTTTCAAGAGAACTTGCTATTTTTGGAAAGTGGAAATTTTTATTTTTGGAAAGTTTCCATTTTTGGAAAATTTCAAAAAAATTCTAAGTGTCAAACGCGCAAGATGTGTTATGCGAGTTTCAAGTTCGCGCACATCATTGCTTGCGCAAAGAGTAGAACGCGCACCCTTCGGAATGCGAATTCTCACTTCGCGCATAGCAAAGGATGCGCGAAGAATGATACGCGCTAACGTGTCGTGTGAGTTTTCACTTCCCGCATGACTCTTCATGCGAGTTCTTCACCATTTCACCACTTCGTGCAAATCGTTTCTTGCACGAAGTGCACACACCAATTGTCCTTTGATGTGCGGCAAGTGTTGCTTCTTTGGTTTGCGCGAAGTGAGCAAACACTCAGATCGTGCCACGTGTCATCTTTTATCCTGAGTATAAATTCAAGGTTTTACCTCTTTCAAGCTCACTTTTCTCAGACCTAATTTAGCGAGTTTTCTCACTTAGTATTTTTTTTCTCTCAAAAACCTATCTGCGACTTTCAGACTCTCGAACCTCATTCCTTCGATTCAGTGTAGGTTTTTGATTATGATTGCTTGTTTTATGTTTCTTTGTATTTCTTTGTATCTTGTTTTCATATTTTGCAGATTTCATCTTGTGTTTTTAGGGTTTACGTCGATAGTTCTTTGTGTCTGTTCATCTTCATCGAACGAGATACTTGTGATTTTGAATTTGTTCTTATAAATGTTGTGTATTTCATGATTTTAACTCGATATCTCATCTGGGTTTTGAATTTCGAATCGTTTATCATCTCTTTGCAGGATACCTTAACTTGGATTTTTGGACTTGAATCGAACATTGGACTGTTGAACTTACCTTGGAACTGTTGGACTGATTTGGATATAAAAGATGGAACTTTTGTTTAAATTTCGATGATAAAACTAAAATTAAGCCTAAATCGATCTTAACAAAAGATATAATTTCAGATTAAAAGATATAATTTGGGTTTAAAATTTTTGAAATTTCAAATTTTTGAATGAACAGTGGTTTGAGTGTTCTTGGCATGAACACAGGGACATGCGTGTTCTTGATGTAAACACAGTGTCTTGCGAGTTTTTAACTTGAACTCAGTCTCATGCGAGTTCTTGGTTTCAAATTAGTTCTCTGCGAGTTTTGAGTTCATTGTCATGAGAGTCCTATCCCTAGCCCTGATAACCTACCTAACCAAACAAATCCATCAAGCCCAAATAGAATTCCTAGCCCAATCCATGACAACCAACCCATAAATGAAAACCAACCTGAACCTAACCTTAAAACTGAACCTGAACTTCACTTTCCATCCAACCCAGTAGAAAACCAAGCCGATCCTTCTGACCAACCTGAAGTCCCTCTAGTTCTCACAGATGCTCATCTCAGGCAAATGCATAATACTTTGAGAGCACCTTTTCTAGAGGAGGAGATGAAGAAAATATTCGAACACAGGCTCAGGAGGATGGATATATACAAGGTTTTGGGTGTTTCACATCTACCTATGGAGTATCAGGAGGAATATGCAAGGTTGATAAGTTGGGAGAGGAAAGCGGAGAAATATGTAAAGAATAAGTCTGGAATTGTGACGGTGAAACAAGTGAGGCTAAGGAGATTTCAGAAAATCTGGTATCCGGTCTTTACTGTACAAAGGAGAGATCTGACATAATGTATATTCTCTGAAGCAGACTTTCAATACTTAGATGTGGACGACATTGAGTATCTCTATCATTTGTTCAGAAACATGACTATCCGACCGGAGAATATCATTTTTGCTCTAGAAGCTGTGAAGAGATTTATGAGGAGGCGTGTCAACTACACTTATTGCTACGACTTTCAGCTTGGAATTGAAACAAATCAGAGGAAAGTCAACATGATTAAGCCCAATCTGGAGTTAGAAGATATTGAAAGCTATGATCTGTTCACCATTCTTGAAAATCCAGAACTTGGAGTGATTTACAAGAATTCTGAAAACAAAAAGAGATTTCTCAGAATTTAAGAGATTGCCAAGTTTTCGGATGGAACGATAAAGGTGATCAAACTGCAGCTGAACCAAAGATTCAAAGATAATGAAAAGAAAGTTAAGCAAGGAGAAAAAGGTCTTGGAAAGTTTGACATACTTGCTTTGATAAGAGTCTTGGATGCTATAGAAGACAGAATTCATTTCAGACGAGGCATAAGGATTTTTTAGTCTCTGTTCGGCATCAGACAAGGAAGTTATTCAAGATGGGGCAGATGAAGACTTTTTGCAAATTGATCTAAAAGGGGGAGATTGTCAATGTATTGTTTAGATCAATTAGTTTGACTTTGTTTGACTTTGTTTTGTAAACTTGTAAGAGTTGTAAGCCTTTGAGTGTTTTTCATATATAGTGTTTTAGCCTTTGTGAGAGTTGTGTGAGTGACCATTGTGAGCGCGTATTGTAATATTGTGACTAAGAGATATATGACTACATCGCTTTCTCTCACTACTTTCTCTCTCTAGAATCTTGTATGATTTTGTGTAATTGATTGTTATGTCTTGATTTGTGGACTAACAGCTCCCAAGGGGGATGGATTGTAAGATCCCACATTGGTTGGGGAGGAGAACGAAAGTTGCCTTATAAGGGACTTGATACCTTCTCTATCATACGCGTTTTAAAACCATGAGTCCGGTGTATGGACAAAGCAGACAATATCTGGTATAGTTGGCCTGAGATGTTACATAAGGCAAGAAGTCTGACTATGGTAAGACCTCATTAAAAAATTTTGTTTACCAAATATCTTGTATTAAGCGTCGACTAGGTTATAATGACTATTATATCTTTGTTTAATAATTTCTCTCGCAATTAGTTGAAAACGTAATAATTTTCTTTTGACAAAGCATTAAATGTTAAAAGAAAATCAATATAAGGGAATTAAAATACTTATAAACCAACTACAATATTGATATTTTTTTTATTAACAAGTACTCTAAAAAATGGATTAATGACATGAAATTTTTAAAGAGAAAAAGTTAGAAAGCCATGTACATCTACCTTGCATGATTGATGCAATGACAGAGAAAAAGAACAAGGATGGTTGTTACCAACCAACGCTTCGTCGGGGTGAAATCCCTATATCAGAAATGGAAATACCCATATACAAAGATAAATACGAGTTCAGACTTCAGAGTAGGTCTTTTACATATTGGAACCATATGAGGAAAGGGTAAATAAGGAAAACTTATCTCTGGACCTGGTAAGATACACTTGTACTTTGGTCGTTAGAGGGTGGAGCAAAATTTTTTTTAAGGTAAACACTCTTCCCTCTTATTTAAGTAAGAACATCTTACCCAGACAAGACATGACAGGATAAAACAAGACAGAACTGTAGTACATACAGTTTTTATGGTTGTTTTTTAAGTAATTAGCATTAAATAGCGGTACATTAAGCTTTAAGACTTGTTTTTAAGAGTTTTTTATGTCATCTTTATAATATAGTATAGATAATAAAATAATGTTTTTATAACAAAATATGTTATTAAAAGTTATTGCACTAAAACATCTTATAAATTTATTGCAACACTTTTACCTCGGACGTATAAATGTTTACTCATATGAACATAAGTCTTAGAAGACAATCTATTATAATATTAAATATTTTTGGCGTTCTTAAAAAGCGATTTTGTTGTAAAAAAAATAACTGAAACAAAGAAACAATAAATAAGATATAATATGTAACTTATTCATGGATTAAGAACTCCATTCACAATCCAGATCCAAAACATCGAAAGTTTGAGGCTAATCTTCACAAATAGGTAGTAACAACACCTACGGGTGCTCACGGGTTGAGTTGATCGGGTTGAAAGCATTTCAATAACCCAACTCAATGTTGGCGGTTTGAAAATTTTCAACCCAACCCAAACAAATGTGCAACCCAACCCAACCCGTTCGACTTGATCGGTTTGGTCGGGTTGTATTTAAATAAAGTAAAAACATAAAAATAAGGAAAAATTTCTTTGAAATACGATCCATCATTCACAAGATATACGGGTTCATCAAATATTTAGGTATTACATATAATTTTTCAAATAATGTCCTCTTATGAGTTTCATTGCTCGTTATTGTCGAGTTGTTTTTGGTAACTTATACATATAAAGGGAAATATAAATAATTTTAGAGAAATCGCTAAAACGTTTATCAGGTTTTCGGGTTGGTCGGGTTACTCTTAGCCTAACCTAATATCAACCCAATAGATTCAGGTTGTCTTAATTTTATATCGATAATATGTCGGGTTACCTCGGGTTGATTTTTTCCTGGGTTGGTCGAATTGGGTTGATCGGATTCGTCGGTTTTTTGAGCACCCCTAACAACACCTGCCTAAATTGAATACAAACACTTACCCCAGCCAAAACATCCTTGGAGAGTCCAGTTTTTTGCATTTTAGAAATTTGTGTCATTGGTTTTGTAATTAATTATGAATTTAAAAAATAAGTAAAACTTGTTGGCAACATATATGTACATTGTAAAGCAACAAATGTAAATTGGTATTACTTGCTACGAATATACTGATTAATTTTGTCATTGATTGCTTATTGCTGAACCGGTGTTGTTCAAGAGATCTTAAGGTGTGTAGTCTCTCAAAATTATTTCCTTGAAGTTCATACAGGAATTGAATTTGTATTTCGTTTTCTCATCACAAATGGGGCTCCATAAAACTAAAACGATGTTAAAATGCCCTAAATCATAAAGTATATTTTCTAACAATTTACCGTGAATAGTATATGTTTGCACCCAAAATTGAGTATGATTTGATAAGAAACACAAGGTAAATATTTTTTTTGATAAACGAGACCATAACTTTAATTAAGTTTTAAATTTGCAATCTCATGTACAAAACTTAACCTCCCCAACAAGTACAAAGACAAGCGATACACAATGCATTTGATACAATCTTGATGTGTCTGATAATCACAATGTTTTCCTTGCCAGAAGTTCATTTTACCTATAACAACTAAATATATGAAAACTATTATACAACTAACATCACATTAACAGATGAATATAACAAGGAAAAGAGTAACTAACCTGAAGAAAAAATCAAAAACATAAGGAAGATTGTCATTTGCAATGGAACTAAATGATACATCTTTTTCATTGAGCGATATGGTTACGCATATTGCTTATATATCAAATTTCTCTTTTTTTTTTGTCATTTGATATTATTCTATATATAATTATTCACATTTATTGGTAAATTACATTTTTGGTCCTTGTGGATGTCACACATTATCAAGTTTGGTCCCTCTTTATAACTAATTACAATTTTGGTCACTGTAGTTGCCATTTTATTTCACTTTTGGTCCCTCCGACTGACTTTGGTTAAAATGGTTAATTAGATCAAGGGTATTTTGGTCCTTTTAGCTTTTTTTTTGTCTTTTTCTTTTGTTATCTTATTAGATTTTAGAGTAAATTACAATTCCCGTCCCTATAGTTTGTTTGTTTTCTTTTTGGTATTTCCCACCTTTTCTATTTTATACCCTTGTTATATTAGTAAATTAATAATAATTTTAAATTATAATACATTAAGAATACATATTTGATTTTGTAAATTACACCATTTAGAAAAAGTCTTGTCAGAATTCAAAACAAGTTAAATAATTTTTAACTTTTTATGCAATTTATCCAATATATATAAAGAGAGAGAGAGAGAGGCGTTTAAATGCAACTCATTTACATGGTGCAACTAATGCAACTCATCATAACCACCACTCATTTTATTTTCATTTTGTAATTAAGAAAAAAGAAAAAAAAAGGCTAAAATTAAAATGAATGGTGGATAGAAGGGTTGCATGAGTTGCATCATGTAAAAGGGTTGTATAATAACCTACCCCTATATAGATATATCCAACTACACTAATAAAAAAACTTTATAAATTTTTCAATATCTAGTAATAATAAATGTATCGTTTTTAGATATTTGATTTAATTAAATGTGTATCAAATAAGAACTTTATAATTATACTAGAAGTGTACCCGCGCAATGCAGCTAGATACATCACGATTTTAATGTTTCATTTTATTTTCTGTTTTTTGTCGATTTACATTACGATTTTGGATGGTTGTGAGAGAGTGATAATGTTTTTTTTATATAAATTTGTTTAATTTAGACTTAATAATATAATGTAATTTATTTTGGTTTCATAATACAATTTTTTTTTATAAAATATTATGTTAGATTTTTTTAATTATATTTTATATTTTTTATATTTAAAATTTGATTTTTATTCTATATTTAATTATGGTGAGAGTTATTTTAGGAAAGTTAAAGTGGAAAATGATTTTAGGGGAGTTAAAATGGTTGGAGATAATGATTGAAAATTAATAAATAGCATTAAATGTAGTACATATAGCTTTAATGGTTGTTTTTTAAGTAATTAAGATTAAATGACGGTACATTAAGCTTTAAGACTTGTTTTTATGTCTCTTTATAATACAGTATAGATATTTTTTAAGATATATACTTAAATTTATTGTAATGAACGATAAATAAACAATTAGCAACCACATATTTTAAGTATAATAAATAACCAATTAATATTTTAAGTATAAAACAATGAAAATATATGGTTGTTAATTATTATTTTTTCCTGATAAATTTTAAGTTTATATTTTGAAAAAAAATTTAAAAATAGATTTTTTTTCTTTGTGTAGACTGATTTGCACATATACATTGGATAAATTGTATGAAAATTTAAAAATTATTTAACTCATTTTAAAGATATTAACAAGACTTTTTTAAATAATGTAATTTACAAAATAAAATACATATTTTAATGTATTACTATTTAAAATTATTATTAATTAATTGATATAATAAGGGTATAAAATAAAAAAGTAGAAAAGACAAAAAGAGATAAATGACAAACTATAGGGACAAAATTTGTAATTTACTCTACACTATAATAAGACAACAATGGAAAAGGACAAAAAGAAAGTTAAAATGACTTAGGGCATGTTTGTTAGCAGCTTAATGAGCTTAATGAGACTCACAGCTTATTCAGTCAGCTATATATGACTGTTTGGTAGTGGCTTAATTATATAGAAAATTACTTATTCAGTAAGATTTCAAGGGGGAGCTTTATGCAGAAAGCCAAGTTTTTTCCAAACCAGTCCATCCCATTAAAAAACACGTTTATTCCATTTATGAAAAAAGCTCTCTCAAATAAAAATCTTCTAAATCTATACAGACAGATTAATCCATACAGACAACTTTATCCATACAGAATTTAATGGAAACCAACCAAACAACCCCTTAATATACCTTTGAATAAATTAATAACCTTTTTAACCAAAGTTAATCAAAGGGACCTAAAGTGAAACAAAATGGCAACCAGAGTGACCAAAATTGTAATTAGTTTTAAAGAGGGACCAATCTTGATAATGAGTAACAACCACGATGACCAAAAATGTAATTTACTCGTATTTTTATTAAGTTTCTTGGTGTACCAATTAAATATTGAGTTGTTGGTTTAAAGAGAGAAATTATTTTATTGATATTTTAATTAATATAATAAATGATGGAATCTAGATGATGAAGAAACATAAATAAAAGTTGGAGGTAGATGTAAATTTAGACATTTTAACCTTTCTTTTTCATGGTCAATTTACGAGAAGGCGATCAAAAAATCGTTTAGAGAAAGCAAACTCAACCCGGATTTTTTAGAGAATAAATGGTCAATTTGTATGAAATCAATTTTTTAGAGATTAATAAAAATCGTTTTGGAATGCAAACTCAACCCGGATTTATTAGGGAAATGAGTTGCATATCAAAGTGGAAGATATTAAGGGGTGTTTGGTTCGTTTTAAAGAATGAAAATGAGATTGATAATGAAAAAAAAATGGAATGGGAATCATTATTTTTATTCCATTATATTCACCCCCGTGTATTACACAGGGTAATTTAAAAAAATTAAATCATACAAAAAAAACTTATCTTACATATATAAATGATCATCGTAGTACGATGCTATTTTTCCAAACTTTTTTCCCTTTAAAGTTGTTTTTTTTTTGCAGTTAGTTACAAAATGTCTTTGTTTTATGCAATTTTGACAATGAATGTTTTGCAAAAAATTAATAAAAAATATGAATAAATATTAAGAATTTATAAAACAAAATTTATAATAACGTAAATGAAATTATGGAAAAATACATAGTTAAAATATTAATAAAATAAGAATCGTGTATCATAAATTACCAAATACTTCTTTATATACAACATTATTTATTCTATTGCTATTTATACTTTCATCATCCATAATTAATATTTTTAAAATTAAAATATCATAATGTCAAGAAAATAAAATTAAAAATGTTATTTTATAAAACTTCATGATAAAAATCAAAATTCTTGTATAAAAATTTAAAGAGGATGATGTTTTTTTTTAAAAAAAAAACTTTTGAAGTAAAAATTGATATAAAATAGCCAAAAAAAAATTAAGACAATTTCGTGATTATTTGTATCAAATCTCATACTAATCATGACACATTAATTCATATATATTTATGATATTTAATAATATAATTAAATTTAAAAATATTCAATATTGGACTTATTTCGAAGGTATTGACGAAACGATTACAATGGTATAATTTGTAAAAAAATAAAAATGTTTTAATGCATTTTAATTCATATACATTATTTATGTTTATATGATAAAAGTCTAAAATGAAAAATAAAAAAGTAAGGGATTAAAAGTAAACTACATACCTAATTATAAAGGTAGTAAATATAGGCCATAAATTAAAAAAATTGAATTAAGGAAAGATTTAAGAAGAAATGAATGTGGATGTGATAAATGAACTTATAATGTAAAATGCGTCAGATACATGTTTAAGCGGGAAAATGAAAAAAAATGGGTTCACCATAAAACGACATGTGTCCTACTCGTTACTTATTTATTATATGTATAGATGTTTAAAAAAAACAATACAACATATCTCATGAACACCATCACAGGAAGTGAAGAAAACCCCACACACACATCTCTTAAGAAAACACGAGACAATCTCCATCTTCATCTTTCATTTCTTCATTTCATCTCCATTTTTTTTTCTTTTCATCTCTAACCACAAAATCAAAATCATATCCATCTTCTATTTCATCTCCTAACACAAAATCGAAATCATCCCTACCTCATATTTCATCTACAAACTCAAAATCAAGAGACAAAAGCAGATCTGTAGGCTAGGGTTCATGAGAGATGAAAATGAATAACGATATTGTGTGGGTTTACTCAGATGAAAATGAAAAGATTTTCAGGGTAGAAACGTATGCAGATAAACAATATAGGGGCTAACGAAGGCGAAAATTAAAGAACAAACCGATTTCCTCATAAGATCGAATGCCTGTTGCAGTTAGCAAGCATCGAAACAGAGGTAAATCAGATCTACATATGAACAGGATCCAATTGGAACTCAACATTTTTATATATAACAGTTAAACACAAAATTATTGAGCAAAATCGAAGGAGAAAAGTAATGAATGTTTACCGTCGTCGCCCAATGACTGAGGTTGCGCAAATGGACAAATAATGGCTAGTATGATCGACATTATTAGCGCCATTAGTCGCAGCCATGCTTGTAGCAGTGATGATGGAAATGAGAAACACAGAGAGATTCAGGTTTTAGATTATGATTTTGGGGAGGGTATGAATTTATATAAAAACAAGATTGATTTTTTTTTTTCATTTAAATTTAAAATACACACTATTAGGGGTGCTTACGGGTTGAGTTGACAGGGTTGAAGGCTATTCGACAACACAACCCAATGTAGGTGGTTTGAAAATTTTACAACCCAACCTAAAGTACAACCCAACCTAACCTAAACCGATCCCGTTGATCGGGTTGGTCGGGTTGTGTTTAAACAAGGTGAAATCAAAGATGAAATGGTCACACTAATGTAACAGTAACATAACAAAATTAGAAAGAAAACAACAAAATCAAAGATGCGGTCACAGTAAAGTAACATAACAGTAAACTAACATAACAAAATTAGCAAGAAAATACCTTGAAACCTGTATGTGTGTAAATCTGAACCTGTAAAGTGTGAAGCAAAGATGAAATGGTCGATGAATAAACTTGTAATCTACACCAATAGGCTGTAAATCGAATGGAGAAAGAAGTAAATACCTGAAATCGAAACAGGTTGTGAGTGAAGCAAAGAAGAAATCGAAACCTAATAGGATACAAATTGAAACCTAATAGGATACAAATCGAAGGTTACATACTTACATTACATGTATAAATCGACAACTATAACCTAGAAATTGAAAATTACATCTATAAATCGTAACTTACCAGTGATTGTGACGCTGTGAGTGTTAGGGAAGAAAGAAGAAGAAATCGACTCTGGAGGCTGTGAGTGTGAAGGTTTCAACAGTCGACAATGGAGGCAGTAGTCTGGATCTGGAACTGGAATGATGGAGGCGTGCGAGGAGAAGGAGACTGAGATGCGAGGGAGGCGCTGCTGCTGCGGCGGTGACGCCGTGTGGTGGTGCGGCAATGGTCGGTCGGCAGTGGTAAGGGACTGTGGTTTGTAGAGCGTCGAGAGAAAGAGAGGGTCGAGGGAGGCTGTGGTTCACTGGGTCGTGGTCTCGTCGAGCGTCGAGAGAAAGAGAGAGATCTGTGGAATCTGAAAACACTGAAATTAGATTTAAGGGAAATTAGGTTTGGGTCACACTAAAATTTAAAAAGAATTAGAATTTACAACTTAGAATTATATTTATAACTATTATTACTAATAAATTTAAAAAAATTAAAACAAAGTTAAACATTTCGGATATTCGGGTCGGGTCGGGTGAACATGATGGATACCCAACCCGATCTTACATATCCGTAGTTTAAGTCGGATATCGGGGGAGGGGCCTTTTTTCGGGTCTGGTAGGTTCGGGTTTTGCTCACCCCTAGTTTGAACGGATTGTCGGGTTGGGCCGGGTTCTATTGGGCCTGACCCAATTCCGACCCAATAGAGTCGGGTTGGTTAATTTTTTGATCAATCATGCTTCGAGTTACCTCGGGTTGGGTTTTTTTCGATTTTTTCAGGTTAGGTTGTGGTCGGGTTTTTGAGCACCCCTACTCACTATGCTTAATAAATAAAGTAAATTTCTCAACTTCTGGCAGAAAAACAAAAACTTGATGGGGATGTGTGTTTGGTTTTTTAATTTATATATGGATAAAGTTGTTTGTGAGATTAATATGTATAAATTGGAAAGGTTTTTTTTTTGGGAAAGGCTTTTCATATATGGAGGAGCACATATTTTAATTGGTAGGGATGGGTTTGAGAAAATTTTGACTTTCTACGTAAGAATCCTCCTATAAGCTTACTGATCAACCACTTTTTATATCATCAAGACATTATCAAACATTCATCTATAGCTGATCTGACATAATAAGTGTAAATTCCGTTAAGCTACTAACAAATAGACATTGATTGAAAGTTTTAAAATACTATAAAGATTTGCTTTGTTTTTTCTTTGAGTTTTCTCAAATTTGTTTGCTCGATGGTGCTCAAGGATGGATATTTTGGAAGAAAAACAAAATTAAGCACATTTTGTAATATGGTATAAGCATTTAAGCTTAAATTTTCTAAATACAAAAACGAATAAAACGTACAATAGTATAAATAATAACAAATTAGATTCTAATGAAATAAAATTAATTTTCAATAATTTGACCAACTGATTTGTTATAGGAGGGTGTTGCATCATCTTCAACAAATTCTTTAAAATGAGAATTAAAAATTAATCTTCAAAAAAGATTTATGTTTATCTCCATCAACTTCTCTACTTTAAAACAATTTATAAATTATCATTTTTCTTTCATAAACATTTAATTTTAGATGAACAAAAAATAATCTATTTCCTAGACAAACATTTTTGGAGAGTTCTTTAAATTTGGAGAATTACATTCTCTCTCTTCTATTTTCTCTATTTTAAAGGTCTTGAAGAATATGTTCGTCATGAACATTTTAAAGAATCTATAACATCCTGGGGGTCAGTGGATGGTATCCCTGACTACCCAGGTTCGAACCTCGTGGTGAGCATTTTGTGACATCCATGATCATGGGTCTGTCACATAGTGGTACCCTTAATTGGGCTGGGTCGTGATCGACGGGATTAGTCGGGTGACACCCTTAAGTGGGAGTCCGGATACCCCGGAAACGTGTGTATGTGTAAACTTGTCGTTCAAAAAAAATGGAAACGCTAAACAATTCCATTACGGTTGCTCTTATATTTGATATTTCATTAAAAAAATTAATTATTGTATATTTTAATAACATTCATTTTTTTCAATGATTAAGATTATTATCGTATTTTTGTTAAATTCTTATTTATGTTAATTAATTAATAAAAAAAGAACAAAAATAACATAGAACCAATTAACTTTTTTGTTTGGGGCATGAGATTGGAAAATCACAAAACTCCATTGATTTTCATTCAAAATTATTTTAGATAAACATAACTGAAACCATCTACTTATTCTTTGCTCAAACACTAAACATACTTTAGACCAATGTTCTAAACATCGTGAGACACAGTGTTACGACGAGGTCAATCCTCATACCTTACCCGTTACAACGAGAACATGACATTTTTCAAGACATATTAAGGCGACAATTCGCATGTCATATATATCTATTACTACCTTATAATGTATATACATCTAAACTCTTAATTACAATCCATCAAGCATAATGTATAACTCTTTTAAGCACAAAATTCAAAAAACTATAAATTACAAGTTAATATGCATAAGGTGCAAGTTTTAAAGCATAAATTTATCTTCCAAAAAAAAGAACCACTCAGACTTGCCTTTCTTTTTTACCCGGGTTCTTTAGACCCACTTTTACGTTTCAGGCTTTTGTGTTTTTATCTCCTCCAATAACGTGCCTTTCCATTCCAAGAAACCTTCCCGCTTCTCAAAGGTTTCTTATTTGAATATCCAATAACATGCATATCCAATTGATCTGGATATTCCAATAACGTGCATATTCAAATTTTGATCTGGATGTTCAAAATTTGAAATTCCATACCTTGTCTCTAACTTTTGCTCTGTGTAACTTATTTGATTCATCTTCAACCCTAGAAACGGTATTCATCTCCAAAGCCCACCATATAAGATCTGGTGTGAAGTGTTCATCTCCAAAACCTATGTTCTGCATGATCGACCCTCTTCGTGAAACCGAGTTCTCCCTAAATCTCCTTCGCCCCGTCTTGATCGATCTATCCCTGATTCATCCCCCCATATGGTTCGAACTCGCTTCTTTCTCTGCTTTTTTCTTTAAAAATGGTAGATGTGCATTGTTTATTGTAGATCTATATTTGCTCGTTTGATCTCTTCCAGCTGCTGTGAATGCACCAATTATGTTGTGCTATATATCTCAGATTCTACAATGTATGCATTGTTGTAAATATATGGAGTATATTGTAAATATGTTTTTCGGTCCTACGTATGCTTTTGCAGCGTTGATAGAATTTAGAAATGAGATTAGTATAATTTAGCAAAGGAAGCAGATTGTACTGAAGTTCAATTTCAACTGGTAGCTAAAGTTGTTGCATTTTATCAGAGGTAAGGCAAATCAGTCACTTCCATGTTTTAACAAATGAAAAATGTAAAACAAGCAGAAGAGTATTCAACTTTCTTGCTCTTGAAGTATATAATATTTACATACCGTAAATGAAACTCACACACACACACCTCATCTCTGATGAGGTTGGAATCCTTGACCTCTAGAAAGGTTGGTTTTACTAGATACGGCTGGCCAAAGGCCCTTGGGTGGGGAATAGAAACGGGAATCATTAACGATGTATGTTTTGATGCTATGGTTAGAGTCATTACTAAAAAACTTGGTAATGAAGCATTTCTCAACAAACTATGGGGAAGGAAACACATTCCCATTTCCGTTCCCTGAAACCAACTAAGTGCCCCCTAAATCTCATATGACTGATCATGATCTTTAGGGAGTGTTCGAAAGCGAACAAGAAATAGCTGTGAAGAAACTTTTAGATCTTCTGAACAGGGGTATGATGAGTTCTACAATGAAGTTGTATGTGTTGCCAGACTTCATCGGAATCTTGTGAAACTTCTTGGATACTGCATGGATGGAGATGAAAGGATCCTGATTTAAGCATACTCGGCTAATAAAAGCTTGGACTTATATCTATTTGGTTCGAATCTTTCATCATGCTTCTACTCCCCATTGTATAATATTACTATTCAAGTATATATTATTTACCTTCGATTTTCATCCCTCATTTTGAGGGTCTCATCTCAATCTTGGATGCTCAATCACATCTTCATTTTTCTTTCACTTTATTTAAAATTACTATATAAATTATTTAGTATAATAAATTAAACAAAAGTACTTCCAGCACAGTGGCAAAATGTTCTATATCTTTGTGGCTGCCCTATATCCTAGGATCGAGTCCCTCCAAATGTTATCTAGGACGAACTTAAATATATAATTCAATTTAATAAGTTCTTTATATAATTTATCCTTCATATTCAAAAATAAAACTTTTAATTCATATTTTATTCTTTAATTTTGTTTTTGATCTCATTCGTCGTCATCACCTAACAAGTAACGCTTCCACTGCTATGCTCTTGCTTCTTGCGGGTTGTTTGTCTCTCTATCGAATATTTTGTGAAAATGAAGAAAAAACGAAAAGAGAGAGCCCAATGAAATGATTTACAAAAAATGTGACAATTAACCCTTTTTAAGCAAGAAGACAAGAGTTCTTTCCCAGTAGTTCATATAACTTTTCTTTAAATTTGAAATTATATATATTATCCTTTTATACCTTGAAATGTTGACACTTCGGGGGTGTTTGGGATTGCTTATTTTGAAAAATGTTTATCAACTTATGTGGTGTCAAACCGGAGTTTTCTAAAAAGTGTTTGGATTAGCTTATTGTGGTACCAAAACGTAATAAACTAATAAGTTGTTGTTTAAAGGTGTTTGAGATTGCTTATACATATAAAAGAATCAAAAAAGTCATAAGCACTTTTGAAATAAGTAGATAAGTTAGAACAAAATGATTTATCAAAAATGGTTTTTCAGCGGTTTGGCACTGCTATAAGCTCTTTTCTTTTTTTTTTCATCCAAACACTCAAAATGGCTTATCTCCGGTGTCAAATCACAATAAGCTAAAAACCCCCCTCAAATAAGCAATCCCAAACACCCCCTTCGTCCTTATTACAATTATAGCCATACACACTTTCAGACACTATCCTCATCTTATGGTTGATACAAGAAGAAATATTGTTGCCTCAATAGTTTAGATTCCATTTTGACGGATGAAACACATTTGTAATTTTGTATATCTTTAACAGCAACATATGCATCATGTCATGTCCTTTTCATTGCGTCTTTTACCTAATTATTAATTGGAATGCATATATGTATATCTATTACTATCTTAAAATACATATACATCTAAACTCTTAATTACAATCCATCAAACATAACGTATAACTCTTTTAAGCACAAAATTCAAAAAACTATGAATTACAAGTTAATATGCATAAGGTGCAAGTTTTAAAGCATAAATTTAATAAAAAGGTTTACTGGCGCGGACCTATGGCCACGTGGTCCACTTTTGTGGGCCCTACATATCCTAGCCTCTTAGATATGCACTGGAAAAGACCCCCTGTCCCCCCCAAGACTCGAACTCTTGCATTTCAAGCACTCGTTGGAGCGTTTACGGAGTAAGGCTGGCCACTAAAGGCCTGATGGTTTTGTAATTAATAAAAGTTTCTTGTTGATATGAGTTTTGTAATTACCGATAATGGTTAATCAATTTTATATAAAGATCATTGTTATTTATATCCCCTCATCACATACATACAATGTTATTTTAGACCTCTGACATCACTCACCAACCCCTTCATAGGAGGGATGATGAAAGCTAAAAAAAACTAACGTTAGAAATTAACAAATCAATAATAAATTTTGAATCGACACTAACATAATAACATTAAAAATTGAAACTTAATGTCAAAAAAAGAAGAAAAGATAAATAATTTGTTCAAGTTCAGAGATGAGTTAACGATTGATTTATTATAAGACAAATATCGAAATATAATAAAAATAATTTAATAAATAATATAATTAAAAAAAATTAAGCACAAATTTAGTTTTTTGTACAGGACCTCCAAATATCAGGACCAAACCTGGAGACATATAATGGTATTGTAAGTAAAGGTCAAAATGGGTTGTGTATGCCTGTATGGTGCTAGCCATTGACAAAATTGAAGCTCATGTGGCAACTTCCAGAACCTTCGTGTGTATATATATACTAGTTGTGTACCCGTGCGATGTAGTGCGGGTGAATCACAACTATGACACAAATAACTCATCCCTCACTCATGTTTCTTGTTTTGTATTATTCTTCGTCATTATCAAATTTATTTTATATTTTGTTGCGACTTAATTGCAAATCAGTTAATAAAATAAAATATGGTTAATTGGCAAAATATCTTGAAAAAAAGCCTCAAGATTGTTAAGCTTCCAAACTCATATATTCAGTACTCATTACAAATATCGAAATCCACAACTAAACAAAACGAAAGTTACAATTATATATAATAATTCACATCTGTAGATTCAGAATACGATAAGATACGTGAAGCATCAATTTCTAAGCACATCCTGCAAAAAAATGTAATTTTAGTACATATATATTGTATAATATGTCTAATAATAATTAGTTGATTATACCTTATTTATCGTGTAAAACTTCTCAAAATGTCATAAAATAGCTAATATGATACTTTATTTTGAAAATATCATAAAAACCTTGTAAAACACCTAAAAAGTGTCATATAGACCTATTTTAACGTTTTTAGATAAGACGCTTATAGATAAATCTAAGTTCTATTATATATTCTATTAGGACGCTTAGACAATATTGATGTTCTATAAAACCAACATATATAATTCAAATGAATCTTAACCATTGATTATAAAGATCAATGACTGAAATTTGGTTTCTAAAGTTTTAAATGTAATATTGGTTTCCAATTGATCGCTCCCCTATATATATATGTAGTGGAAGAATATTTTGCAACCCTTAAAAAGGTTGCAACCCACATCTTAACTGTCGGATTCATGATCGACGGTTATTTTATTTTTATTTTTCTATTTTTTTAATTAAAAATATTGGGCCTCATATCTATTTATATATATATATATATATATAGTGGAAGGATATTTTGCAACCCTTAAAAAGGTTGCAACCCTTGCAACCCACATCTTAACCTTCGGATTCATGATCGACGGTTATTTTATTTTTATTTTTCTGTTTTTTTAATTAAAAATATTGGGCCCCATATATGTTGTAACCGCAGATCATGAATCTGACGGTTAAGATGTGGGTTGCAAGGGTTGCAACCATTTTAAGGGTTGCAAATAAAACAACCCATATATATATATATATATATATATATATATATATATATATATATATATATATATATATATATATATATGAGGGGAATAACAGTTATGGTAAGAACACTTCCCCAAAGTCTCAACAGAAATAAAGATTTTGTTGAGTCTTGTTTACTTGATGATAAATTAACAAATATCAGGAACCGAAATAGAGAATAATTGAAGCGGGACCCACAAAATATGACATATAACAGAAGTAAGTTGGATAACATGTAACATGAAGCTAGTGAATGACACATTGGTACCGCAAAATGATGCCAAAACCATGTTTGATGATGCATGCTATGCAACCAAGTGATTAGCAAAGAGCGAACTGTACACATTCCCTGAACTAAAGAGTTGCGAGGGAGAATATGATAAGAACCGAATCCAAACCTAGGGTTAGGACCCGCAAAGTGCCTGATTTCGAGAACAGGTAATCTCCCCAAAAGTCAAAGACTCTTTTGATTGATTGCATAAAAAAACCAGAGGCAATGGAGTACCATATTTAAAGTGTTCTGCTAACAAGGAAACCTAAACCAAAAAGGGAACCTAAAAAAATTATTCTACCAATAAAAGAAATAACAGAAATACTTAAAATAGGTGATTATATTCTATTCTTATCCCTGTTGCCTTAATTGTCTCCTCTGGTAAACCTGACCATATCGTCCATGCATATCATTACTCCCCCACCAAACTACCACCTTGTCCTCAAGGTGGAAATCAGGGAACTGGTGGTTGATAGCTTCGAACGGTTTCCAAGTTGCCTCGTACTCAGGTAAGTCCTTCCAACGTATCAAGACTTCCTGCCCCCCCAGTCCCGTCACGAACTCCTTCCACCCGATCCGGCTGTAGTAAAACTTCCATCTCCTCTGTTAGTGTTGCCGGTAGCTGGGGCGCTGCCACTCGGTTGCCTATGGCCTTCCGTAATTGAGACACATGTAACACGTCATGGATTCAGGCGGATGCTGGTAACTTCAAACGGTATGCAACCTTACCAATTTTTTCCAGAACCTCAAAAGGTCTAAAAAACCGCGGGGCCAACTTTTCATTTCGGCGTCGAGCTACTGAACGCTGGCGGTACGGTTTTAGCTTCAAATAAGCCCGATCCCCTACTGCAAATTCAACATCACGCCTATGCTCATCAGCCCGTGTCTTCATCAGTTGCTGTGCGCGAAACAAATAACCTCGCAACTCCTGCAAGACTTGATCACGTTCTAGTAAATATTGGTCAACCGTACTAAATGGAGTTGGCGCATTTCCATAATGCAACAGATGGGGTGGGTCACGACCATATAACACGCGGAAAGGGGTTGTTTTGGTGGACGTATGGAAACACGTATTGTACCAATACTCAGCCCAGGGAAGCCACGTGGCCCATTTTTTTGGTGTATCTGTAACAAAACAACGTAAGTAAGTTTCAACACATCGGTTGACCACCTCAGTCTGTCCATCCGTCTGCGGGTGGTACGCCGTACTCCTCTTGAGTGTAGTGCCCAACAATTTGAATAGTTCCTTCCAGAAATTACTCAAGAATACCTTGTCTCGGTCTGAAACAATTGACTCAGGTATGCCGTGCAACCTGACCACCTCTTTGATGAAAATTGTTGCCACCATCGGTGCCGTGTACGGGTGTTTTAGAGGAATGAAATGAGCATATTTGCTGAGCCTATCGACCACAACAAAGATGATTGTGAATCCCTCTGAGCGGGGCAACCCGTCGATAAAATCCATGGTCAATTCCGACCATACTGTTGTGGGTAAGGCCAACGGCTATAGTAATCCACTAGGCGCCATAGTGGAGTATTTCTGTCGCTGGCATACGTCACATTCGGCTACAAATTTGGCGACGTTGCCTTTCATGCCCGCCCAATACACCTCACGAGCCATCCTCTGATACGTCGTTTGTACACCGGAGTGACCGCCAATCACGCTGCTATGGAACTCGTGGCACAACACTGGAATCCACCCCGACCCTTTTGGCAACACTAGCCGACCTTTACACAGGAGATTCCCACCCTCAACGGTGTACCCCTCCGGAATCGACTCACCCTCTGCAATTTTACGTTTCAGACTTTGAATTTCCACATCGTCCTCTAGGTCTTTCTTTAATCCATTCCAGTCAACTTTCCACGAAGCGGTCAACATGGTTAGTTGTGTCTCGGCTGGTTTGCGTGAAAGAGCATCTGCCGCACTATTTTCTTTGCCAGGATGGTACATGATGTCAAAATTGTACCCTAGGAGTTTAGACAACCACTTCTGATGTTCTTCAGTAACTGTGCGCTGTTCGAGAAGGTATTTAAGGCTGTGTTGGTCCGTTTTCACTACAAATTTGCGACCCAGTAAGTACGGTCTCCATTTCTGAATTGCCATTACGATCGCCATCAATTCCCTCTCATAAACCGATTTCAGCCGTGCGCGGGGTCTTAAAACATGGCTGAAAAATGCTAACGGACGCCCCTCCTGCATTAACACGGCACCCAACCCAAAACCCGATGCGTCCGTTTCGACGACGAATTCTTTGTCAAAATTGGGTAAGGCCAACACTGGCACTTGGGTCATAGCGGATTGGAGTTGATGGAATGCCTTTGTCGCTTCATCATTCCAATGGAAGTTATCTTTTTTAAGTTGGTCGGTGAGAGGCCATGCAATCTTGCCATAATTTTTCACGAACTTGCGGTAATATCCCGTCAAGCCGAGAAACCCCCGAAGTTCCCGAAGCGTTTTTGGTACAGGCCATTGCAGCATTGCTTCGATTTTAGACGGGTCTGCCGACACCCCCTCTTTGGACACGATGTGTCCTAAATACTCCACCTGTTGTTGCCAAAAAGTGCATTTCTTCCGGTTTGCATATAACTGGTTTTCTTGTAGCATACGCAAGGCGGTTTCGAGATGTTCTAGATGCTCGTTTTCGGTTTTGCTATATATAAGAATATCATCAAAAAACACCAGTATAAAGCGTCGTAAAAAAGGTCTGAACACCTTATTCATCAAGGATTGGAAAGTGGTCGGTGCGTTGGTTAATCCAAAGGGCATAACCCGGAATTCATAATGGCCCTCATGTGTGCGGAAGGCTGTTTTAGGAATGTCGCTAGTTTTCATTCTAATTTGGTGGTAACCCGTTCTCAGATCGAGTTTAGAAAATACAGTAGCTCCGTGTAGTTCATCTAAAAGTTCCTCTATTACTGGTATGGGAAACTTATCGAGAATCGTGGCTTTGTTGAGGACCCGATAGTCCACACAAAATCTCCAACTCCCGTCTTTCTTTTTGACCAAGAGAATGGGACTTGAGAATGGGCTAGTACTTGGTTGAATCACACCTGCATCCAGCATTTCTCTCACCAATCTTTCTATTTCGTCCTTCTGGATATGCGGATAACGGTAAGGTCGGACGCTGATCGGAGCGGTATCGTCCCGGAGAGTTATAGCGTGCTCATGACTGCGGGGTGGGGGTAACCCTTTTGGCAACTCAAAAACATCACTGAAAGCCTTGAGCAAGGACTCAACAGGCGTGGGTATTGGAGGGAATGAAGTTGTTTTATTTTCTTGAATATTCAAATGTAACAAAAAACTCGTTACCTCCTGTTGCAACAGCTTGTGAAGAGTTTTGCATGAGGCCTCTGATCTTGACAGGCTAGGGTCACCTAATATAGTAACTCGCCTTTCTCCGTCCTAAAACTGCATCCTAAGTTCTCGCCAATTAACTGTCATGTCGCCCAGCTTCTGTAACCATGCGATTCCCAGAATTAAATCGGAACCGCCCAGGTCGAGTGGAAAGAAATCCTCCACTATCTGCATCTTTGGTAAGTTCAGAACCACCTTGTGACACATTCCTCGACTTTGGTCAAACATGCCATTCCCCAGTCGTACCTTAACCGAACCTGTTTTAGAGACTTCCATACCTAGTCTTGCCACTACGTGACTGGAGATGAAGTTGTGAGTGGCCCCACTATCGATCAATACCGCCACCTGTGTTCCTCCGATATCCCCATTCACTTTCATGGTGTGCGGCGAGGTTAGGCCGCTAACCGAATTAAGCGACACCTCCACATAATCCAAGTGAGCATGATCATCTCCCTCCTCGTTGGATTCTCCCTGAATGTCCTCCTCGTCAACGATCAGTACCTGCAACGTTTTGCTAGGGCATCGATGTCCCGGCGCGAATTTCTCGTCGCACTTAAAACAAAGACCCTTAGCACGCTTATCCGCAAACTCCGCCTCTGTCAGCCTTTTAAATTGCCCACTGTTATTCGTGGTACCCGCCTTCTTGCTGGTTGTCACTACCGGTGTTACCGTGTTGCTAGCTTTGAATTGATTGAAGCCTCCGGTACGTGCCTTAGGGGTCACATTACCCTTATTTTCATCGATCATCACAGCCGCCCTCATTGCCCTGGCGAGGCTCTTGGGTTCTATCACTCTCACCGCCGATCTCAAGTCCGGCTTCAATCCTTTGATAAACGTACCCTCCAATACTTGCTCCGGAAGATCAAGTATCTGGCCGGCTAGCTTCTCAAATTCGCTCACATAGTCACGAGCCGTCCCCACTTGATGAATAGCAAGAAACTGCTCATAAAGACTCCCCTCATAAGAGGGCTGAAAACGAACCAGAAGCTTATGTTTTAACTTTTCCCATGAACGACAAGGTGACCTTGCCTCCACCCATCGGTACCATGCGAGTGTTGGCCCGTCCAAGCACAGGGCAGTCGCCCTCAACTGGTCCCTCCCTTCGATTCCTTGCACCTCAAAGTATCGTTCAATACGATAAATCCACCCAGACGCATCGTCACCCTCAAAGATTGGCATCTTGATCTTTCGACAATCACGCAATGGGTCCCTGTTTTTCACCCCCACGTTGTTCTTCTTAGACCCCACAGACTCATCGTCATCTTCAGCCGAAGAGTCTGAATCACTCGTCGGTTCCTTCTTCTTATTGTTCTTCCTCCTTGGGTCTTCCTTCAAATCGCTAATTGCTTTTAGAACCTCTTGAATTTGCATAGCGATTTCGATATGGCTGACCTCTGCCTCCTCCCGCATCCTAGCCACTTCGGTCTCAAGGAGGCCAATCCGATCAGTGTTGTTGAGTTTCGAGCCCATCTCCAGACCCGAAATAGCGTCGTGAACAGTAACGTGAACAGTGTCGCATGAACAGTACCGATAGCGATATTGGTGCCAGAATCGTCGCTCGGATACCAATTGATAAGAACCGAATCCAAACCTAGGGTTAGGACCCGCGAAGTGCCTGATTTCGAGAACAGGTAATCTCCCCAAAAGTCAAAGACTCTTTTGATTGATTGCATAAAAAAACCAGAGGCAATGGAGTACCATATTTAAAGTGTTCTGCTAACAAGAAAACCTAAACCAAAAAGGGAACCTAAAAAAAAGAAATTATTCTACCAATAAAAGAAATAACAGAAATACTTTAAATAGGTGATTATATTCTATTCTTATCCCTGTTGCCTTAATTGTCTCCTCTGGTAAACCTGACCATATCGTCCATGCATATCACAATATAAGTTCAGTTTTGTTGCAAAACAAAAATATACGTAGCAGGCACATCGTATACGCAAAAACTACATGCATACTATACAGTCGACAATCATATATATATGCTAGGAAACTTCAATGTCTACAAATTTGTGCACATAATTAAGTTGCATCAACAAATTGTTTAGATATGCGTTTACAGAAGGTTAAAAGTTTAACACAAAAAAATCAACACGTTCCCCTTCTGAATGATTAAGTTCCAGAACAATCTTTTGTATTGAAAAAACCATTGAACTTTCTCATTTTAAATGATTAAGTCCCTGAACTGCCCTTTTTTGAATAAGTAAACCATCGAGCTTCTAAAAATTAGTTACTTACATCATTTTAATCCAAATGGAGTAGGGTGTGGGGGAGGGTAGGACGTAGGCAGACCTTACCTCTATCATGAGGAAATAGGAATGTTGTTTTCGTAAAAACCCCAACTTGTAAAAAGACTAAACATAGAAATAATTAGGTAACAACCCAACAATAACCGGCTCTTCATTGCAAACTAGTAGCTATATAAGCTTAAAAACAAACCCAAAAGAAGTAATTAAGTAAGGACCCAACATATATTATGGAGTCAGCAACTAGAAGTCTGTTATCAGGGTCGTCCCTGGAGGAGGGCGGGCTGGGCGTACGCCCAGGGCCCAACGAGAAATAGGGGCCCAATTTTTTTTAACTATATAATAGTAGTAAAAAAAATTAGTTAACAAAAGAGACATTTTTTTTAGTATCTAATAGGACTCAAAGAATTTTGTACTATATAAGGGTCCAAACATGTATTAACTAATTACACTCGAAATGAAAAAAATATGTGAAAAGTTAATTGGTCGTTCATTTTACAGTATTGATTATAGTTTCTTTAAGGGTTTTTTTTTATCTAGTACCAAAGTCTAAAATTACTTACCTAGAAAACCTTGATATATTATACATCATTCATCTCCCACTGACTCTTTTGGTTATTCAATCAATATGAATTCTATATTTTCTTAAGAATATGGTAAATTTCTTGATATCAACCGGGAGAACTCCCACTTTGTGTAAAAAATTACCAATTATGTAAGACGATCTAACTTATATCTATACACTGTTTTTTCAAACATTATTGACTTTTTGTTACCTAATAATCTAATACTTAATGCATGAATCTTAAGTACTCTCATATCTCAAAAACAATAATAATATCTCAAGCTATAACCAACATGAGCTTTTAATTCTAAGATTGATGATTCAAAAAAGGATTGTTTTAACCCTAAAAATTTTAAATGGTGATAGAAAAACATTAGGATGAGGTGAGATGGGAACACAACTGATTTATATTAATTTACATAGAGTTGTACTCCGAATAGTCACACCGTAAATAATGTCAATCTATATATTAAATATATATCATAAAGATGTTTTTTACGTTGGAACAAATTAATGATGCTATGGAAAAATGATATGGTAGATCATATTAATTTATAAATAATTATTGATTGATTTTGTGTTTAGAAATTCTCGGAAAAATGGTTTATATAAATTATTCGTATTTCTTGAATTCAATGTTATTTCTTATGATATAAAGCGATATATTAAATAATTTTTTTCATACTTATCGAGAGCCCTGTTTTACATTTCGTCCAGGACCCAAAATTTGTCACGATCTTAACGTGTGTATATATATATATATAAATCATGGAAGTCGTTGGGATGGGACCAACCCTGCCACCAAGGAATTGATTCTCCCATACTACAGGCTGAATAAAAACAATACTTCCTCCGTACCCCAAAAACAAGTACATAACAATTTCTATATGCAATCGTAGCAATCACTACAAGATATTGATGTTGATGTTGGTCCACAAATTTTCTTAATTTTGTCGGGATATTTTTACAGATTTGAGTTACAATCAAAACCATTTATTAAACTACGTGTCAAGTTAAATGTTGCATCATTTTTTTTCGAAAAACACCCATAATAGAATAAAAGAATCTATGTGGACCAAAATCATTGACATCTGTATATAGTATCGGGACTAATGGCAATATGCAAATAAGGGGTTGTTTGTTTTTTGAGTTTTAGACCTTAATTACCACTTTTCACTTTCTCGGTAAGGCATCTCTCAATTAAGTGTGTTTGTTTTTTTAATATATTCAGACTCACTTATCACTTTTACTTAACTGGAAGAAAAAGTGATACCCTAATCACTTAACACTTAGGGGGTGTTTGGTTGGGGGTATTGAGGGATAAGGAATAGAATGATAATGAAAACTGTTGTTTGGTTTGATATAATATAATATAATGGGTACATTACCCCAAACCCATTAATTTCCATTCCTGACCAAATTGGGGGGAATTGAAATTTTATTCTCGCTCAGTCATCTTTTCTCATGTGTTCCTTCATTTGTCGATGTTGGATGTAAAATATATTTTATTTTCATATTGAATGTAAAATATTTTGTATTAAAAATATTATATAAAACATTTTTTATTAATTATATTGGTTTAACCAAACAGCGTCAATGCAATACTCATTCCTATTCCCATTCTCCTGCATTCTCATTTTCATTTTACATTCCTTATAATGAACCAAACGCCCCCTTATTTTCTCTCTACGATTCACAACCCCTCTTGCTCGCCTCACCTCCAAATCGATCCCCAAGAGCGGTCAACTCCAGAATCGATCTACAAGTCGGTCGTCTTTGTCCAAATCGTTCTCCAAGGTATGTCGACTCCAGATTAGGTTGATCCCTGTGGTTCGATTTTGTTTGTCGATCCTTGTGGTTCGATTCTTTTTCCTTCTGTCGATCCCTGTGTTTGTAATTCTTTGTTTGAAATTTTGGTTTTCTGGTTTGTGCGTGTGTCGTGGGTGACTTAGGGATGAGTTTTATGAATTTTGGTTTTCTGTGTTTGTAATTCTTTGTATGAAATTTTGGTTTTCTGTCGATCCCTGTTTTCACTATATGATGGATGATAATTTCCTCTGCTTTGCACAGTCAAGAAGCCCTTGAATCCTTAAATGAAGAAGTAAGTGTCCTTTTAACAAATTTCACATCTTTTTCAAATGGGTACTGGTTTTTTTATGTGGGTTTGTTAAGTTCTTGCAGATCAAGATGTATGGTAAAAGAGGGCTACATAAAGATAGCAAGTTAGAAAGAAGAAAGGGTGGAAGAAAGGGAGAAGAAAGGTGTTGAACCTATAGCAGAAGAAAGGTTGGAAGAAAGGGAGAATGTAGATGACACATTCAAGGAGTTTGCTAAACTGTTTGACGAGTTTCCTTCTGTTTTTGTGGTTCAATCGTTATGTAGATTAATTTTAGCAGTATAATTTCATTAAATTCAACTGTATCATATTTTCATATTTTCAGAGATAAAATAGACAATAATACATATTCAGACGTTTTCAGCTTACAAAAACAAATAGTATTTTTTATTCAGATTTCAGACTTTAGTACCACTACTTAAAAATCAGAAGTGAAATCAGACTTCAGACTTCAGCACCACTTAAAAAACAAACGTCACCTAAGTGTTTTGGGTCGACGTAAATGTTGTTCCTCTGGATGCATATGAATTGGTAGTTGCAAGAAACTGTATCATATTTTCAGGGATAAAATAGACAATAATACATATTCAGACGTTTTCAGCTTACAAAAACAAATAGTATTTTTTTATTCAGATTTCAGACTTTAGTACCACCACTTAAAAATCAGAAGTGAAATCAGACTTCAGCACCACTTAAAAAACAAACGCCACCTAAGTGTTTTGGGTCGACGTAAATGTTGTTCCTCTGGATGCATATGAATTGGTAGTTGCAAGAAACTGTATCATATTTTCAGGGATAAAATAGACAATAATACATATTCCGATGTTTTCAGCTTACAAAAACAAATAGTAGTTTTTATTCAGATTTCAGACTTTAGTACCACCACTTAAAAATCAGAAGTGAAATCAGACTTCAGACTTCAGCACCACTTAAAAAACAAACGTCACCTAAGTGTTTTGGGTCGACGTAAATGTTGTTCCTCTGGATGCATATGAATTGGTAGTTGCAAGAAGAATCTTCCTAACACATGCACAAGTTGAGAAACTTCCATAGAGGATTCAAGTTCAACCTAGAATTTACATACCATTTCCCTCCATTCTCCATTTTACAGGTCTGTATGGATAAAGTTGTCTTGTATGGATTAATTTGTTTTTATAGACTGGAAGGTTTTATTTGGAAGGGTGTTCTCATAGATGGAATGAACGTATTTTTTAATTGGGAGGGGCAGGTTTGAAAAAAAATTGGCTTAATGCATAAAGCTTATCCTAGAAGCTTACTAAATAAGTCAGTTTCTATTTCATTAAGCCACTACAAATAGTTATGTATAGCTGACCGAATAAGTTGTGAGTCTCATTAAGCTGCTAATAAACATGCCCTCACCTTTGTTTCTACTGGTAGTGTTTCTTCTAGAATTACGTCGATGGAACCTTAACTCATGTCTCCATTTCTTCTAACTATGCAACTGATCAGATAAAAATATTCAATGGATTGGTCAGGAGAAAAGAAAACAACCTTACTATTAACACTTTTTGGTTGAGTTGAGGCCAATTCAAGGAGGGTTAAATTTAGAAGCATCAAACTCTTCTTTGGTGTCAAGCGCTAGTAACTTTTAGCAATCTCCTACATATGAAACCTAATGTTAAACATTCAATATGGTCGTTTGTCAGTTCCATAGTGACAGTTATGAAACGACACGGTATATCACGATCTGAATTGAAAGGTGTGATGGTGTAGTTAGAATATTGTCTCAAATAAATGAACATATCGAAGGATAATCTTTTATAAGCATCAACATACCAAATAATTGTTTGTTTGAGGAAGATGAATCAAGAATCTGTTCTACGGTTCACCGAGACTTCAACGCCACTTTGAGGCACTGCCTTTACTGCTAGAGGCAAGTCTACAAGCGTGCTTGGTGGTGCGAAATACATGTGTAGCGACATAATGCAGATAATAATACCCAAAAGGAGCTGCAGTAAACCACAAAGATAAGTTCAATATGCAAATTGAGAGAGAGGGAGAGATAGACATAAGCTATTTTGACATCATACGTAAAACCACATTGTTTTAGACCACAAATACACAAGCAGAAAGTACACCAAAAATCAACATGGCTTATTAGCTTATATGCTAGAAAAATATCATGAAAAAAAAAATAACTAAATAAAAATCAGAATCTGTTTCGGTTTCTATAGCTTTGAGGTACATCAAAGTCGGTTTCCAAATGACTCGAACTAATTAAATATAAACCAACTGATCAAGATATGGGATTCAAAGTAATTTGTGTATTAGAACATATAAAACGGAAAGTTAACTTAAAGAATTAATATGCACATGAAACTGGAAAATAGTTCCTCCATTAAGGTAAAATAAACTCACTTTGAAGCTTTAGTGCCGGCTAAAACCTATTGACACAATTTTTAGGATTAGGATTCGTGGACAAGTTCTCTGCTACTTGCTTGAATTGAATTCTTTTTAGATTATAATATCAGTATATGAATAATTTTAATGTAAATATTCGAGTACATTACACCTTTCTCTTGTAATAGTTTACATTTTCTTAAAGTCCCCTTTACTAATAAAATGCAGTATGCTACATTCCAATTCATTTGTTAGTGCATGTAAAAGGTTGGGAAAAACATGGGTCCTCTGCAAGGAGGCTCGTGATGAAATTCCCTTTGACTAGAAAGGTGATAAATGGTCCATTAGATAATTCAGAAAATTACTTACTTGTAATGTTGGTTTAAAAGTAAAGAGGAACACTGATAAAACCATTGTCAGTAGCATAGCCATTGATGTGGAATACACCTGCAAGGAGCATACAATGATATTTTAGAGAAAGTAAAAGGGGGAAGGAACATTAGACAGAATTCTGTAAATATAATTAACCATAGAAGTGGAACTATTGACTATCTATGAATGCCAAATGCTGATCTTCAAATTTTCATTATATTATAAGACTATCGGCATTAATTTAGCAGATATTAAAGCAGGCAATACATCACAGACTAGCAAGATCAACATACAAGATAGGTTATGTTCCATGCATGGTTCAGGGTCTGTCAAATAGCTTGACAATAAACAACAATGATCAAATTTGCATTTTTTGGGAGATAAATTTCAAAAACATAAGCTTACATATATTACAGATTAATCAATTGATATACATATATACTTGCATGTCACAAATATAAGAAGTCATCAATTACAAAGCAAAGAAAACAAATGAGCAGAAAAACAGACTTCCATTGCCCCCTTACTCTCTTTCTCCTTTTCTTCATATCTCTCTTAGGGTTTGTTGGTTTTCGAATCAGAAGATCCGAAGACGAAGAAAGAACCCAACTATGCAATCCAAAAATTAACAATAACCGGGGTCCAGGACATTGTCAACAAAACCTGGCATGAACCCAGCAGTTATCCCACACCCATTGCCAACCAAAGTGGGGGCTTCACTTAAGTTGCACCCATGGAATATAGGTTATGTTCATATGCTGGAATAAGTTTACTTTGCTGAAAAGCATTTTGTGTATGTTGCCCTTCAAGTGATTATGATGATTCACATGATTTTAGAAGTCCACGATTCACCCTTCTTATACCATGTTTCATTTATTATTCTGTGGATGTTGGAGGGGTGTCTACCTCTAAGAACCACTCTTTTCCAGCATTTTCTTTATAAGAATTTTATTTGTTTTATTTCTCAATATACCACCACTGTCATATCAAATAATGTGTGTGATTTATACAGAACAGATAAAAATGCACACAACATTCATGATTCCTACCATCTTCAATAAAAATATATCATAATTTTTTTGACATAGTAGAAAATGATTCAAGGTCAAGAATTGGGGAAAAACATGTACAGAAAAATGCTAAAGGTGAATGAACCATATGCTATTGTCAGTATTAGTGTTGCAACTGTTCTCAAATTGATAATGGAAGCTACAGATTATTCTAAAATTGGTGAAACTGTGAGTTAAGCTACAGATTATTCAAGGTGGTTTGGTCAATCAAATAGCTAGCAAGGGTTGGTCTAGTGTGAGAACAATTCAAAACCAAGGGCTTTCATTTGGTTGGTGGCTTGCACACAAATCTGAGAAAATCCAAACTGTATCAAGTCCTATAGCTCTAAAAAAACAGCTTCTAAAAGAAAGACCTCTGAAGGAATTACTGGAAAAAGTGTCCATACTGCAAATAGTGATGATGACGGAGATATTAAATCAATACAAGTAGGAAGAAAGAAGAAAGAAGAAAGGGCAGAACCTTCACAATGTTGTCGGCATATTTCATTAACCACGACACCAAAAGACCAGTGGAACCAAGATTTAATACCACCAGCCATGTTGTGATGGTGTACCCATTAAAAATTCGTTCCCACCATGGCCCTCTCTCAAATCCTCCTCTAAAATCATCCAAAATAAGTCGTGCCATGTTAAAAATTGCACCAAACCTGAAATGAACATGTATAGTCAGTTGTAACTTACTAGAAGCAAAACTATAATATCATAATCACATTTTTCTACTATAAAAGCAAAAAGGAAAGAATGAAGAAGCCTACGTGTACAGTTGAACATTCTGCCAATATAAGCTATCATTATTCTTTTTCATTAAAAATTCTGTATAAACACCAGCTAGAGCAGAAAGACAAGCAGACAAGACGCCCAACATGTACCCCTGGATTGGCGATGAGAAGAGGGAGTCACAAGATGCCTCCCCACATCCTTTAACCTATATCAACAAATAACCGATAAGATGAAGCTTCACTAGTAAATATTGTAAGCGGTGACATTATTGAATTATTAAAAAATAGGAAAAAGATGAAGCAAGAATCAGTGAATCACGACAACCGGTTCCGAAAGGAGACAAACATACTACAGTACTCACCGTTTGTACAACTGGCCCATTAATAGATTAACATTTAACTCATCTGTGCTACCATTTTCAAGGCTACACTCCTACCCTCTTGTTACTCTATCCCAAACCAAAACAACTTTGTTGTTCCTTCCACATGTAACCAAGTTAATCCATTTTCTCAAATTCAGACCTTTGAAAACCCCAATTCCACCAAAACAACTTCTGATCCAGTTTGTAATGTCTTGTGAAATCAACATTGCACCATTCATGTTTCGGTTTCAAGGATAGATCTTAGCTCATAGAGTGCGCAAGTTAAAGAGCAAAGAAAAAGAGCAGGAGGATAGGGTGGTATGACTGAAAAGCCGAAGAAAATGACAAGAAAAAATGAGGAATAGACAGACATGAAAGATCTCGGTTATTGATCCATTAGACCATTAGTCATAGTCAATGGGTCAAAAGAGGGCTATGATAGTTCTACCTATCACATATTTACAAAGGTGGGCAAGTCAATTGGTATATTTAATGATAGTCAAAAGAATTTAAGCAACAAAAACGTCCGAATACGAAAATCAACTGCTTCAGACTTGAGGAGGGTGTTGTCATTGAATACCGGAGGAGTTGGCAAATATGAGCGATCCATGACATGAACGTTGTAAAGGAAGCATGAACATGAAGTAGATGCTGCGTTATTTTAAAAAAATCAAGTTGCATGATTAGACAACTCATTGTCATAAGCAAGCTTTTGAAGTCGGATTGGATTAGTCAGTTCTCAGACAGGTCATTCTTCGAGGGGTTCAAGTTCAAATCTCAGGTCTTGGGGAAGTGCTTGTAGGACTAAGCAAGATCTCAAGTCGATTCAAGTTCAAATCAAGTGATCAAGTTGGTATTCAAATTTAATGCGCATGTTAGTTGGTTTCAGTTGCTTCAATGTCTAAGTGACAATCTCAGTAGGGGTTTTTAGTTTCTCATTGGTTCTAATAGGTTTCATTGGGGTTCAAGGTTTTTCTATGCCAAGCTAGGTTGCTTTCAATGTTTTCATGGATTGGAAAGACATTCCACCTTCAAGTGTAATGTTGTGGATCTCTTCAAATCAACATAATTTTCCTTTTGCCAAGAAAAAAACTAACATATTTCCAATAAAACCCTCTCTTCTATCAGCCAAAAGCTTATGTTTGATAGAAATGAGATCAAGCGAAAAATATGTGATTGTTACAAAAGGTGCAAACATGTATGCGGGTATGAGATATTAGTAGCACCTGACTTGTGGTTGTTCCAACAGCCAATAAACCTATGGCCATCCACTGCAAATTGGAGAGCTTCCTCTTCAAGAACAGCCTAAAGCAATAAACAACCCCTTAACTTCACAACAACTACTATCAAGTGAAACTGAAATTAGAACAGGCGGTTGAAATTCCCAAATATTATGTGAGTTGCTATATAACTTACTTAAACAAAAAGATCAGGGAACTCACCTAAATAATATTCCTGTCGTGACAATTTTTAAATTTCCCATTATTTGATACGTGGATGTATCAACATATGTCAGGGTGGCAAACTGAACATTATTATGGATGAGATATATAATAGAAGGGATAGGGTATAAGCGAACAGTCTTCCATTCTGTTGTCATCCTGGCAGGAGGCGATTTCTTACACTCCCTCCAGAGGAAGATGCTAGATACAAGTAGCTGCAATACAAAAGCAACCCAATTAGTTGTTCCATCTGAAACAGCTCTACATACGAAAAGGTGAGACTAGAGAAGCCATTATCAACATTAAGCATTCACAAAACCCCAAAACCCCTACCATCCCAACCCCCATAAAAGAAATATTTCCTTGAGCACAAGTGTCATTCATCACCGAAACCCATATCTGCTATACATGAATTACATAATTGCTACCAAGAATAAATCAAGTAAACTATATCTAGTCACAAGAACAAATAAATACCTTGAAGATCTCAGCAAGAAAAGGAATAGTTGCATAGTCATACTTGTATCCCCCATTACTCTGTGACAATGTAGTCAAAATTCCCTGCCATAAATGATGATATAAAAATTATTTAAAAATCTAAATATGGAAACTACTCGTGAGAATATCAGGAAAAAAAAGGCATAAATCTAAAATCCATAAACTCATTTTCAACACATTTCTCTTTCTTTCTAAAGCAAGTGATTTGTGATAGTGATAACAACCTCCGGCACCGCCAACCACGCATCAGACCAGCAAAACAATGTGGTAAAGATGCAAAATATATATTGCAGCAATAAAACACGAAACCTCAGAAGCAACTCAATCATTTCATTTCCTATTCATATCAAAAGAAGACCGAATCGACAATACTGGCCGGTTTGTGCACAAAACACGCAACATAGAGATCACATAACCTTAAACCTAACCAAATTCTTATCAAATAAAAGGAAAATAAGTTCAAATTCTACTAAATTTAGTAATTTCAAAGCAACGACACATAAACAACAAATCTATTTGCTGTAAATGATTAATGACATTGATTCGGATCAAGTTGTCCTAAAACATGCAGATAGTTATTGAAGTGAAAATTAGGGTTAAAAGAGTAGGAAAGGCACCTGAGAACTGGTCAGAACGGTGAGAAGCAATGCGACGACGTACCACTGCATCTCATTCTCCGGCGATTTCTCCGGTTGTTGATTTGCATACCGACATAAGTTATGCTACGCGCTACTTGTACCACTTCACTTCCTATCCACTATTTTACATGAAAAATAAATTTATGGTATTTTCGAAAAACTGTTTTACTTATTTTTATATAAATATAAACATTGATTATTTCTTTTGACTGGGAAATTGGCTCAAATAGCTTAATCATATATCAAATTTCACCTCCTAACCATTTCTTCCTAAATTTTGCAAAAACAGCCCTAGATCTACATCCGTAATTGTGGACCTAGGGGACACGTAGGGGTGCTCACGTGTTGGGTTGATAGGGTTGAAGGCTATTCGACAACTCAACCCAATGTAGGTGGTTTGAAAATTTTACAACCCAACCCAAAGTACAACCCAACCTAACCCAAACCGTTCCGGTTGATCGGGTTTGTCAGGTTGTGTTTAAACAAGGTGAAATCAAAGATGAAATGGTCACACTAATGTAACATAACAGTACTGTAACATAACGAAATTAGGAAGAAAACAACAAAATCAAAGATGAGGTCACAGTAAAGTAACATAACAGTAAACTAACATAACAAAATTAGCAAGAAAATACCTTGAAACCTGTGTGTAAATCTGAACCTGTAAAGTGTGAAGCAAAGATGAAATGGTCAACAAATAAACTTGTAATCTACACCAATAGGCTGTAAATCGAATGGAGAAAGAAGTAAATACCTGAAATCGTGAAATCGAAACAGGTTGTGGGTGAAGCAAAGAAGAAATCGAAACCCAATATGATACAAATCGCAGGTTACATACTTACATGTATAAATCGACAACTATAACCTAGAAATCAAAAATTACATCTATAAATCTTAACTTACCAGTGATTTTGAGGCTGTGAGTGTTAGGGAAGAAAGAAGAAGAAATCGACGTGCCGACTCTGGAGGCTGTGAGTGTCAACGTTTCAACAGTCGACTATGGAGGCAGTAGTCTTAGTCTGGATCCGGAACCGGAAGGATGGACGCGTGCGACTGCCGTGTATGTAAAATGTAAAAAAGATGCTGAGAGGCTTTTTTGCATTTTTGTGTATAATGGTTTGGTTTAGAATGATTAAGGGGTTGTTTAGTTTATAAGTCAGCTTATTTTTTGGGTACATGTTTGAAGTAGCTTATGAGGAGTTTTTTGTAAATATTTCAATTATGCCCCTCATTAATATTCATTATTATATATTAACTTTTAATTATAAATAAATAATTAATGTTCTTTTTGGTAATTTAAATGATTATAAGCTAGTTTTTGCCAAACGTGACTTTTTTATCAGCTAACTTATCAGCCACCAGCTAGTTTGCCAAACATAGCCTAAGAGACTCTTATGATATAGTGTGAAATGAAATATGGTTGTTTCCTAATTGTTAAGAATGAAATCAGGGTTCTGAATGGTTAAGATAGAGTCAAGATACAAAATCATTCAGAGGGTTTTGGAATCATTAAGAGGCAAACCTTTATTTTGCCAAACAATGTTTACCTCTTAACGATTCAGATGTTGCCTCTTAATGGAACCGTTAAGAGGTAAACAAACAGCCCTTGATTGTTATTAGGTTTGAACGGATTGTCGGGTTGGGTCGGGTTCTATTGGATCTGACCCAATTCCGACCCATTAGAGTCGGGTTGGTTACTTTTTTGATCAATCATGTTATCGATTTTTTCGGGTTGGATTGGTCGGGTTTTTGAGCATCCCTACACACTATGCTTAAATAAATAAAGTAAATTCCTCAATTTTTAGCAGAAAAACAAAAACTTGATGGGGATGTGTGTTTGGGTTTTTTAATTTATACTAGAAGCGTACTCACGCAATACAGCGAAATACATCACAATTTTAATGTTTCTTTTTATTTTTTGTTTTTTTGTCAATTTACAGTACAAAATTGGATGGTTTTAAAAAAGTGATAATGTTTTTTTTATATAAATTTGTTTAATTTAGGCTTAATAATATAATGTTTTTATATAAAAAAATTAAGCATTTTGTTAGAATTCAATGATTATCTTATATACTTTAAATTTTTTATATTTAAATTAAGATATTTATCCTGTTTTGATTATGTTTATCGATTGTTATTAATTCAAACATATAACTTTAGAAATTTGTACTAATGAATCATGACTTGTAATTTTGAATTTTAAGTAATGTGTATCAGTAAACAGTATTTAATGCATAAAAGTTTGTTTTAAGAGTTTTTTTTGATAGTTTAATAATAATGTAATTTATTTTAGGTTTAATAAAATAATGTTTTTTTATAAAATAAACATTAAATATTCAGTTAGATTTTTTTTAATTATATTTTAAATTTTTTATATTTAAAATTTGATTTTTATCTTGTATTTAATTATGCAGGTAGTGATTTTAGGGTAGTTGAAGTGATGAATGATTTTAGGGAAGTTAAACTTGTTAGAGATAAAGATTAAATAGGAAAATATTTTAAGTTTTGATTCTTTATTTAAGTTTTAAATAATTAACATTAAATAGCGGTACACTAAGATTTAATAATTGTTTTTAAGAGTTTTTTATAGATGTTTTATAATATAGTATAGATATGGATAAAGTTGTTTCTGCGATTAATATGTATAAATTGGAAAGGTTTTTATTTGGGAAAGGTTTTTCATATATGGAGGAGCACATATTTTAATTGGTAGGGATGGGTTTGAGAAAAACTTGACTTTCTACGTAAGAATCCTCCTATATGCTTACTGATCAACCACTTTTTATTAAATTATTTGATAGAAAAATAGGAAAAAGATAAAGCAAGAATCAGTGAATCACGAGAACTGGTTCTGAAAGGAGACAAACGACTCACCGATTGTACAAATGGCCCATTAATAGATTAAGGGGTTGTTTGTTTACCTCTTAATGGTTCCATTAAGAGGCAACATCTGAATCATTAAGAGGTAAATCTTGTTTGGCAAAAAAAAGGGCTGCCTCTTAATGGTTACAAAATCCTCTTAATGATTTTGTATCATGACTCTCCCTTAACCATTAAGAGCCCTGATTTCATTACAAACAATTAGCAAACAACCATATTTCATTTTACACTATATCGTAAAAACCTCTTAATCATTCAAACCACTTAATCATTCTGCACTAAACCATTCAGCAACTGCCAAACAGCCCCTAACATTTAACTCATCTGTGCCACCATTTTCAAGGCTACATTACTACCCTCTTGTACTCTATTTGTACAACAGGCCTACTAATTTCACCATTTGTACAACTGGTCCACTAATTTCGATTTCAAGGATAAATCTTAGCTCATAGAGTGCCCAAGTTCAAGATCAAAGAAAAAGAGCAGGAGGATAGGGTGGTATGACTGAAAAGCCGAAGAAAAAGACAAGAAAAAATGAGGAACAAACAGACATGAAAGATCTCGGTTATTGATCCATTAGTCATAGTCAATGGGTCAAAATAGTTCTACTTATCACAGATTTACAAAGGTGGGCAAGTCAATTGGTATATTTAATGATAGTCAAAAGAATTTAAGCAACAAATACGTGACGTCCAAATACTAAAATTAACTGCCTCAGACTTGAGGAGGTGTTGTCATTGAACACTGGAGGAGTTGGCAAATATGAACGATCCATGACAGGAACGTTGTAAAGGAAGCATGAACATGAAGTAGATGCCGCATTATTTTTAAAAAAAAATCAAGTTGCATGATTAGACAACTCATTGTCATAAGCAAGCTTTTGAAGTCGGATTGGATTAGCCAATTCTCAGACATGCCATTCTTTGAGGGGTTCAAGTTCAAATCTCAGGTCTTGGGGAAGTGTTTGTAGGACAATGCAAGATCTCAAGTTGATTCAAGTTCAAATCAAGTGCTCAAGTTGGTATTCGAATTTAATGCTCGTGTTAGTTGGTTTCAGTTGCTTCAATGTCTAAGTGACAATCTCAGTAGGGTTTTTTAGTTTCTCATTAGTTCTAATAGGCCTTATTAGGGTTCAAGGTTTTTCTATGCCAATCAAGGTTGCTTTTAGTGTTTTCATGGATTGGAAAGACATCTTTCCACCTTCAAGTGTAATGTTGTGGATCTCTCCAAATCAACATAATTTTCCTTTTGCCAAGAAAAAAACTAACATATTTCCAATAAAACCTTTTCTCTTCTATCAGCCAAAAGCTTATGTTTGATAGACATGAGATCAAGCGAAAAAGATGTGATTGATATAAAAGGTGCAAGCATGTATGCTGGTAGGACATATTAGTAGCACCTGACTTGTGGTTGTTCCAACAACCAATAAACCTATAGACATCCACTACAAATTGGAGAGCTTCCTCTCAAGAATAGCCTAAAGCAATAAACAACCCGTTAACTTTACAACAACTACTATCAAGTGAAACTGAAATTAGAACAGACTGTTGAAATTCCCAAATATTTGAAATTCCCAAATATTACGTGAGTTGCTATATAATTTGAATGTAGTCAAAATTCCCTGCCATAAATGATGATATAAAAAATGTTCAAAAATCTAAATATGGAAACTACTCGTTAGAATATCAGAATAAAAAAGGCATAAATCTAAAATCCATAAACTCATTTTCAACACATTTCTCTTTCTTTCTAAAGCAAGTGATTTTTTATAGTGATAACAACCTCGGCACCGCCAACCACGCATCAGACCAACAAAATAATGCGGCGAAAGATACAAAATATATATTGCATCAATAAAACATGAAACCTCATAAGCAACTCAATCATTTCATTTCTTATTCATATCAAAAGAAGACCGAATCGACAATACTAGCCAGTTTGTGCACAAAACACGCAACATAGAGATCACATAACCTTAAACCTAACCAAATTATTATCAAATAAAAGGAAAATAAGTTCAAATTCTACTAAATTTAGTAATTTTAAAGCAACAACGACACAGAAACAAGAAATATGTATGTTGTAAATGATTAATACAGACATTGATTCAGATCAAGTTGTCCTAAAACACGTAGATAGTTATTGAAGTGAAAATTAGGGTTATAAGAGTAGGAAAGGTACCTGAGAACTGGTGAGAACTGGTGAGAACTGGTGAGAACTGGTGAGAACTGGTGAGAACTGGTGAGAAGCGATGCGACGACATACCACTGCATCTCATTCTCCGTCGAGTTCTCCGGTTGTTGATTTGCATACCGACATAAGTTATGCTACGCGCGACTTGTACCACTTCACTTCCTATCGACTACTATTTTACATGAAAAATAAATTTATGGTATTTTCGAAAAACTATTTTACTTATTTTTATACTAGTTGTGTACCCGCGCAATGCGGCAGGTGACGTGATTGCAAACGATTTTAAAGTTTTGGTGGTTTTGTTAGAGAAGAATTGAAAACATTACAATCATACAGTTTTGCGCTTAGTCCCTACAACTTAATACATTTTAAATAAGTATGAGTTATGGATCCAATTACCATCGATAGATCGAAATGGTATTACACATTTACACTTCAAATTCAATAAGATCAAACCAATCCAATGAAGAATTTATTCTATGTAATTTTGTATTTTGCAATTTGACGTGTATTTGCATGATTAAAATTATTTGATGGTTAATTCAAATATTGAATGAATCAGAAACATTGTAATTTAAAATAAAAACAACACATTATGATCAAATAATACTACCTCTAAAGATAAACAAAACAGAAACTTGGAATTTATCATGTTAAGAATATGCCACCACTATGGCTTTTTAAAGGATTCCATGAATGAAACAAGAAGCTACACATTGTACTACACAATTCATCCAACACACGTTCAACAATAGCATCCATTATGCCAATTTGAGCTTGAAGTGCCTCCTTCCCATGACAAGATCATTGCTGAGATCTTCACCATCTTACTCTAGCGATGTGAAGTAGTTGATGAAGTAGCGATGTGAAGTAGTTAAGTATCTTATGATTGGTAGAGACATGTCGGAGTGCACAAACCTCTATATCTTGTTGACCAATATATCTTCTTGTCAATCCTTTTAAAGGCAAGATACACAGAAAAAAAACTACAAGCATTGAAATGTGGTGTTTTAAATAAATTTTTTAGGCCATTGCTACTCCTACTCTAAGTCAATTTTTATACAAAATGAATAGACTATCATTTTAACTAATGATACATACACGTACCGTTCAAACTGAAATTCAATAACAAGCACACATCGTCATTAATTGAAAAATAAACGAAAAATAGACAATTCGCTGCTGCAGCAGCTTGACAAGCATAAATGTATTCAAAGATGGAACGTCAACAATGATCAAGAAGGTGCATAATGAAAGAGTGACTAAATTCATCATTTGCCTCCATTTACACATATCTAGCAAACAGTGTTTTGCTTTAACATGAGTTAGATATAGAAGATGATTCAACACCATTTAGAGCCTTTGCACCGCCCATACTTTGTCTAACCGAGTTAATTGACTAAGATCAATGGATTCGAAAGATATAGAATCTTTTCTAATGGATTCACGATACTTGAAGCCTATTTCAGATGCTATACAATTTGAAGATGTTCATTCAAAGGGTATCCACATAAAACCATGCCAAGAGACACTCAATTTTTAGGAACTAAAATATGAAATAATTCAAGAAATTTAGCTAAAACGTTAGTAAAAGGAAGTGAGTTTTGCCTCAAACTACTTAGAAACACCACAAAAGATCTCTTATTGCCTCAAGAACTTGAGGAATTTTTTTATTGTTAATCCAAGATCTCTAAATCCTAGAGAGAAAGTAGAGAGAGAGTTCAAAGCGCAAAGTAACAATTGTATTGAATGAGCGTGAAAATGTTACAAGGAACAAGGACCAAAGGGACTTAAATACCCTGGTCAATACAACACAGAATAAGACATCAAACACAGTTTAAGACCAAGCCTATAAATACAATGATTACTATAAAAACAGACTTAACAATCTCCCCCTTAGTAATCATTGGCGCTGTAGTCTTCAAAATCCATCTTCTAAATCAGCATGGACCAACTAAGCGACTTTGCAAAGCTTTCTGACTTTTAAAAAATTTCTTCTCAGCATCTTTTAGTTTGAGATATCTTTGTTGTCTTGACAAGGCTGGACCAGTTTGAGTATGCTTGAAAGAACAATTGGTTCATCAGCTTATGCTACACCTCTTTTAAATGACCTTGAATGAACAATGGTGGTCGGAGCAGGAACAACAAAAGATGTAGTATAACTGAGAAAATAGAATCTTGAGCAGCAGAATCTTGATCAGCAGATAAACGTTTGAGCTATTTGTCTCTTAATCATCTCCTTAACTTCTCCCCCTCATGACCTTGATGATATGGATCAACTTGGTCATGCAAATGTTGGAGACGAGACAACTTAAGATTTGCAAAATCAGAATAAAAGAGAAACAGGAGAGGTTTGCGCGACACGCTGGTGGCGCAAATGGAGGTTTGCGCTAGCCGAAGGTGGTGCAAAGTGAGGTTTGCGCGACCAACTGTTGGCGCAAATCTGACTTGAAGTCAGAAAATTTTACCTTTTTAAGCTCTTTGACTCCTCCTACACAAATGCACTAGATATGACAATTGAAGTTAGCATTCATATAGAAAATCAGATACTCCCCCTCAAAAACAGATATGATCTTTTCAGAAAAATCTTCTTTATTTACTCCCCCTTGAATAATGCACAAACCCATTTATAAAAATATGAGAACACAAAAATGTAAACATCAATGTAGAAAGAAAAATATACTGAATATGTATTATGAAATGACTAAATATATAAAAATTTAAACAGATACAAATAAAATTCTACTTAGTAAAATATCACAATAAAATCCATCAGATGAAATCAAATGTATGTGTTTGGATACAGAAACAAGTTTCATTGCATATCAAGATTAGACATGTTCAGTTTCAAAAACTTTCATCAATCTATTCAGTGTGCTAACATGTGAACTTCGATTAGCTTCAAGAAAATGCAATTCTAAAAATATAATAGAGAACTTTGCAAAAAATCACACTAAGTCATCAAGAATTCAGACTTTCACAAATTTATAGGTTTATTACAACTCAAACATATCCCCAAGTATCATGAGATGTGTGCTCATTGGCATCTTTTAGCATTGTGCTCTATGGCATCTTTACATGAGTGTGCTCTTTGGCATCTTTTAAGCTTGTGCACAATTGGCATCTTTTTAATCAAAAAGTTATGTAAGTAAAGAATATGTCGTAAACGTAACTTTCTATCTGAACCTATTGCAGGATTTGGGTCAGCCGCTCCCAGACCAGTTGGCCTTAGGGGACTAGGTGTCAAGCACCCCTTGGAACTTACTTTCCCAGATCAGAAAGGCTACATCGACACATCTTAAACCCATTCATACCAGTAAAACATGACTTTCGATCTAATTCTATTGAAGGATTTGGGTTCGATCACTCCCAGATCAAATGACCTTAGGGACCAGATGGCAAGCATCCCATGGAACTTACTTTCCCAAACCAGAAAGGTCACATGTATAAACTTTTAAACTTAGAGATTTCTGATTTATAAGAATTTAATAATCATCTCAAACACAAGGTTTTACATCGGAGTGCTTAGCCCATATTTTCATTACAATCCAAAATTCTGACTTTTTAGGTTTTCTAAGCATTGTAAACTATAAATATTCCGAATCACACAACTTTAAAGCAGAAACAAAAGCTACATACATGTTGCTGACTTTTCGACTTTTGTTAGACTTGAAAGATGAACATATAACAACTTCAATATAAACAAAGCAACTTGAAAATTTATCCTAGACACACATTTTATTCAAAAGAAAGAAAAATTGTGAAACTTTTACTTTATAGAATAAAATTTGTGAAGGTTTAAACTTTTAAAATTCAACATGCCGAGATTTGAAAATAGAAACATTTGATCGACAGGTTTATATTCTGTTGAAACAAAATATAATTCAATAATATCATCTTTCACATAATGTATAAAGAATTTGTGTCTCATTTGAAAAAAAATTTGAGTTGAACAAATTCAGGAGTTGAATTGAAATGCTCAGATTCTTTTAAAAACATATGAGAAAACTGGAACAACATCAATATCAGAGATAAATGCAGCGGAATAGAGTAAATGCACTCACAGTTTCTCATTAGTCAGAAACTTAACTACATTGAAGAACGAGTTCTAAACTGACATGTTTAGAAGTCGAAGTCCATTGAAGTACGGGTTATAAGCTGAAGTACTTAGAAGCCAAAATGTTGACAATGAAGTCCGGGTCTTGAGCTGATTTACTCAAGAGCCATATTTCTCTTACTCACCCTTGACATGAGGTGCCTGCAACTTTGAATCAGATTGAGATTTTGGTACCCACTTGAATTTGGGCCCATGTTTGTTAGTTGCAGTTCTTATGGGGATATATTGATTAGATTTGACACGAGAAGCACGAGAAAGATTATCAGAAAAATAAGCACAGTCATCAGACGAATACAAAGCATAATCATCTGAACTAGAATCAGAAGAAGAATATGAGACATTTTTGGAAATTTGAATCATTTGCTTTATTGAATATTTTGAAATTTTCTTACAAACAGCAAATGAATCACTTTTATAATATCTGTCTACATATCTATCTCCATCAGTCTGAGATTCATCAGATATGCACTTCGCTCTCCAAATCTGCTTCGATGACTTGTTCAAAGTCCTATCTGAAATATTAGAATCAGAAGAATTAGAATTATCAGAAAGGACTTTATCTTGTTTCTTTAACTTCTTTGACCTTCTTCTTTTACACTTAGGTTTATAATACTGATCATTTAGCGTAAAAGATTCATCAAGAATTTCCGAATTAATATTTAAATCAGAAGAAATAATTTTACCTAAGCAACCACTTTGATCAGACAATAAATCTGAACTTACCTTGGAGTCAGAATAATTTTGAGAAACGATGTCAGATTTAAAAACTTCCTTTTTGTTTACTTGACAATCAGAAGAAAGGCTAGAAATAGAATCTTGTTTTTGAAAAAAATAATTTTTTCTTCAAGACTAGACGTCATGAAAGAAAGAATAATATCAGATTCAATTTCTTTTAAAATATTTTGATCTTCCATCTTATCTTCAAGATCAATGATTTTGCCTTCTAATATTAAAGGAGGGGTATATCTCTGAGAATCATAAATGATTGGAGATATATTTTCTTTATCAGATTTATTAGCAAAAATATCAACAAAATCATCAGACACTGAAGATTTGACGGGAGATATATCATTTAAACCTTTTCTACCTCTTCTTGATTTATCAGGAAAATATTTGGCATTTTCAAAAGTGTAAACAAAAGGAATTTTCTTGTGTGTGTTTTTCATTCTTTTCTCATTTTCGATTTCTAATACTTGCTTTTCATTCATCCAATCAATTTTAAATTAAGGAGCATATTTAGCAAGAGTTAGATAATCATATTTATATAAAGTAGGGGATTTTTCAATCGCATTGTTTAAACAATGTGGATTTTCAAAACCAAGTCCCCATTTTTCTTTTAAAGCTTCATCATTCCTTGGTTTATTCATAAAAATTGTTTGCTCAGATTGGTTCCTTCGATATAACTTTTCTTCTAACTTATTTATTTTATCTGAAAAATCATCTTTTAATTTGGTCATATCAATCAAAGATTCAAGATAAGTCTTATTTGAATTTTCCAAATCATCCAATTTCTTTTGAAAGATTTCTTTAGTATTTTCCAAGATAGATTTTTCATTTTTCAAAGAAATTTTCAATTTGTCAATCAAATCTGACTTTTCAGAATTTAAATTCTTTTCAGATAAGAGTTTTAAACGAAGATCAGATAAAGCATTTATAAAAATGTTCATTTGTGAGGTAATGAAATTGTAATCAAAATCAGAATGTACCTCATCTTCATCAGTGTCAGACTCATCACTTTGATCATCTCCGATGAAGCACATTTGAGCAATCTCTACATTTGCAGCTTCATCATCGGAGTGATCCAGCCAAAACTCTTCCTCGGCTAGCAAAGCTGTTCCATTCTCTCTCTTTTCAGCCAGTTCCAGTTTCTTCCGATAATATGCTGAATCCCTAACCTTCTTCACTCGACACTCTTTTGAAAAATGACCCGGCTTACCACAGTTGTAGCAGGCAACAGTCTTTGGCTCGGGCACTTGAACATTCTTGGACCCAGAAGTGAAGCGAGAAGTGTTGGAACTCGAACATGGTTGAAACTTTTTCTGATAATGTTGTGAGAGAAGGATCATTGCTTTCTGCAGTGCCTCACCATCATCATCATTTGACCCGTCATAAGCATTATTAGACAATGCTTGATTAGCCAGATGGCTCGTTAGAAGTGCAACTGGGTCCACTGACTTCTTGTTCTTCTGCTCCAGTTTGGCCTTCTTTTCAGTTACAATGCATTCATCAGTCAGCAAGATCTCAAACATCTCTTGGATTTGCATGGAAGAAATTCTGACATCATTCCTCAATCTGTGGCAGGATTTGTTCCATTATGGTTGTAATGCATTGAGGAATTTCATATTTGTCTCAAGCTCAGTCTTTTCCACTTTGATCTTTCTCAAATCATTGATCACGACACATAATCTATCATACACAGTTTTCAATGGCTCCCCATCCTTAGCTTTGAATTCTTCAAAATTATTCATGTAACGAATATGTCGGAGTTGAGTCGCAACTGAAGAGCCAAGCATAATCTTCTCAAGCTGTTGCCACATAAGATTAGGATGAGTTTTGAAACAATCAATCCTGTTGTAGATAGAGTTTGGCAAGGCTAGCATCAGATTTGCCTTTATATCACGATCAGCTTGATACTGCGATAACTCATTAGGTGAATATTCTTTAGTAGGCTTATATAATCCAGAAGCCAATTTGGGTTTCTCAAAAGTTCCTTCTGATAGAATATTCATCATGTCATTTCCGTTCTTTTGACGCTCAATAAAATTCAGAAACCTATCTTGCCACTAACTCATTTTCATCAGTCAGCACCGGTGGACGATTTTCTGTACCCAAAGACATCATAATATCACTTTTGTATAACTGAGCTTGATAAGCAAATTTGTCAGAATCCATGTTTCAGATATTCAGAAAAATTCTAAGTGTTGACTGTGATGGCGCAAACTTGAGATTTGCGTGAGAGGTAAAAGACGCAAACTGAGATTCTCTCGAGCAGAAGGAAACGCAAACTTAGATTTGCGTGAGCAGTAAGTGACGCAAATGAGACTTTGCCTGAGAAGAGCAAGACGCAAACTGTACTTTGCGCGATACACGAGAGACGCGAACTGAACTTCGCGTGATGCTTTGATGAAGAAAACTGAACTTTGCGTGAGCAGAGACTAGCGAGAACTTGCACTTTGCGTTAAATGAAACTTCTCGTGAGCTATATAAAGAGAAAATCTTACTTTGCGTTAGCAGGATGAGACGCAAATCAGACTTCTCTTGATGCACGGGAGACGCAAAGTTCTCTTTGCGTGATAAAGATGTGGCGCAAAGCTGAATTTGCGTGAGTCTGAGAACTGAAGATGAAAACCTGAAACAAACTGAGACAAAATTAGGAAGATCGCGCAAACCAGATGATGAACTCGCGCAAACCACGATGAATTGGCGCAAAGTTTAAATCTAGCGCAAACCGAAGGCAAAACACAAAAAACTTTCAGAAATCGATTTCAAAACAGAAGATGATAAGATTTTCTTACACACTCAAGTTCGAAAACAACTTTCTAACACATTTTAATCAAACTTTTCGATTAAAAACCACAATTTTGAAAATTCGTTAAAAGAACAGAACGTGAAAAACTGATATTCAGAAACCAAAATTCTTCAAAATTGAACACCCAAACTTGTTTTTCTTTGCAAATCGATGTGAATTAAAAGAGTTTAGCAATCAAAATCGAATCCAACAAACCAATTTACAATGAAATCCGTTCAAAAACACATCCGAATTTGATGAAAAATCAAGAAAACGAAATTTTCTTTAATAAATTCAAGAAAATCAATCAAATTTTCGATTAATCTACAAATTCAGAAACGAAAAACACGATCTCTCAATCCTCTCAAGATCTAGATTGGCTCTGATACCAATTGTTAATCCAAGATCTCTAAATCCTAGAGAGAAAGTAGAGAGAGAGAGAGTTCAAAGCGCAAAGTAACAATTGTATTGAATGAGCGTGAAAATGTTACAAGGAACAAGGACCAAAGGGACTTAAATACCCTCATCAATACAACACAGAATAAGACATCAAACACAGTATAAGACCAAACCTATAAATACAATGATTACTATAAAAACAGACTTAACATTTATGTTTGATTTAAACCATTTCAAGAAAACCCAAAAATAAGTTCTCATAAACAGGTACAAATTTTTTTCAAACAATGATGATGCCAAGCTTCAAGATTATGGGTAAGAAATAGAAAGAAGATGATATGGTGTAAAAATAGAAATAAACACTCAGATTGGAGTTGAAATTTAGAGTTTTTTATATTTCAAAAAGAAATGGAAAAGTCATCTTCAAGTAAAGCAACACAAATCCCAAACTCATCCCTACACTTAAGCAACACACATATCTAAACAATCTAAATTCCAAAGAAATATATGGTTCATGAATTAAAAAAAAGGAAGGTATATGTCTATAAAATTGGACCAAAGACTCACTTCGTTTTTAAACAATCTAAATATATCAAATGGATTGCATTCAATGGCTTTCCAATATGATAATGGGGATGCATTAAAGGTACTGCAAAGAAAAACCCAAATCAACGTACCTGAGATAGTGAAACCCTAAGAAGAAACTATGAAATCATGAAGCCGTGAAACCCTAAGATGAAACTAGATCTGTAAACAATCGAAAAAATAGGATAAATCCGACATGGCTGCAAACTTCCAACTCGAAATGTAAAAGAAAAAAAAGACAGGGGGGCAAAAAACCCAGGAACAACTAACAAACCACAAAAAACCCTGGAACCGAGCAAAAGTATATCAAACCATATCAAAAAGAAAAGAGAGAAAAACAGGTATATCATATGTCTTTGGGGAATCCATATTCGATGAGTTCTTCGGCTTCTGGTTGAGATTTGAAGTAGAACACCATCTTTGCTTTGAGTTCTTCTAACTTCTGGTCGGGCTTTAAGTTATTCCGACTTCTTTCTTTGCTTCCCTGCTCTCGAAATTAAAAAAGAAATATATCTTAACATGAGAAATATCAGAACAAATCATACGAGGGAAGTATACTTAGCAAGGAAGCTTGAAGAGTGTGGTGGGTAAAACTCCATGGATATATAATGTTGAATCAATAATGGAATCTTGAATCGTCGTCTTGGAAATCAACTTGGAGGAGGGAAACGTGTCCTGATGAATCTTAGGAACCTAAAAACAATGTCACCTTGGGAAATCAATTGAGTCATGAAACGTCAATTTGTGTCTTTGGGAATGAGAGAGAGCATGTCTGAACTTTTAAAGCATCGATAGGTTATATGTATGCATAAAGTACTTGTAAAGTTGAAATTTAAGTAATTAGCTTTAAATGGTAGTACATCAAGTTTAGAAACTTGTTTAAGAGAGAGGGTGCTAAATGTATTATAAAGTAGTATAGATAAATATAAACATCGATTATTTCTTTTGACTAGGAAATTGGCTCAAATAGCTTAATCATATATCAAATTTCACCTCCTAACCATTTCTTCCTAAATTTTACAAAACCAGCCCTAGGTCCATGGTCTCTAGGAAATGCATCCATATTTTTCAATAAAGGAATAGCACACAAGTATACATGCCAAACCAGTATCGTTTTGAAAACAAGTAATAAAGTGGTACAAAGTACCGAATATCGATCCCACAGAGACAATTAAAGCAAGTAATTGATCTAAGTCAACTTAAAAGATTATTTCAATTAGAGAATTCGAATGAATGATCTTTGAGCGAGTTAACAACTTTGAAATGGATTTAAAATAGTAAAGGAAGTTCATGGGTGTAAGTTCATGCTGGAGTTTAGCTACAGTGTGTTTAGGTAGACTGCTGCAGCATGAAGTTGCTCTTTTCATGTAGTTCACAATCCCAAGGGATTGATACGGTATTACCTACTACAACACTCAGATGTTCTAAAATTTACGTTGTCTTGAATGTAAGTCCAAATCATCTAAGTGGAACAACATTCATCACTTTGTCAAGAAACACTTAGATGAAGCTTAGGAACATAGGGTGAATAGCAAGGAGGATGGCCGATAGCTAAAGCAATCTTCCACTATCACAAAGGCCTTTATCTCCCAACCCTTACTTACACCCAAGCTAGGGATATTAGCTCATCATCGCTTGAAAATAAATACAAGACATAAATGTAAATTCGAAATGTAAAGACATGAAATATAAAGTGCCAAAAGATTACTTAGATTAAAGCAAATAAAAGATGACAATAGCTACTAAGTAGTTTAGAAAACCACCTAGTTGTTTCCCTTGTCAAAGAAACTACAATTAAACTAAATATTAAAGCTAATATTGACTTGCAAAAGCAAGCTTCAAGTTGTATGTTAAACTACTAAGATTAAGCCCCTATTTATACAAGAGGAGGGCATCAAATGTCAAATAAAGAGTACAAAGATTCCTTAAACCAAAGGTCTTTACCCAATGGGTAATAGGTTTACAAGATGCTTTCTTCAAAAATATAATTATATTCTTCAAAAGATGCCATCAGCTCCTGCTTGCAAAACAAGTCCAGGCGGCTGAAATCTGATTCTCCTGCAAAAAGTTTATGAAGTGACGTCTTGTACTTGCTGAAACTGCGACTATGTTGTAGCTTCCTGCTACAGCATACCAAACTGTTAAATTCTTCATCAAAAATAGCACAAACATAGGACATTCCTCTTACTTAGCTCCAAACTACAATAAAAAGGTAAAAACAGACTAAAAGACTCAAATTTGGTGATTGGGAGACTAAAATAAGAGAAAATATAAAACAAATAAGTGCTAGAACGTGACAAGTTATGCACTTATCACAACTCCACACTTGAACTATTGCTTGTCCCCAAGCAATGAAAAAGACAAATACAAAGACTAAATTTGAAAGGTGAAAGATAAAATAACTTGTAATAGAGGTCAGTGAACAAAGCATCAAACAATTGACACAACCTTTCATAAATCAAAGTTTGTTCAATTTTCACAATGCACCACCATATGCCAAGGCACATGTTCCTATTGTTAGGCAAAAACAGACTCTTGACTAAGGATCATTAGGGCTTTTTAGGTTTGGAAATTCAGGGCTTTATTCACTTTCTCTCACTTTCCTTGCATTCTGTGCCCATGCTGCAACATGTACCTTCTGCCAGATTTTGAAATTTTTAGATTGGCCTAGAAAGGTTTGATTGACCTTATTGTACCTAGATCACAGAGGAGCAGGGTATATGATTGAGCCATGGGTACCAATATCAAGAGGGTTGATTGAGCCTATGATGCCAATATCACAAGGGTTGATTGAGCCAGTGATGCCAATATCACAGAAATGTTTCTCTCTTTATTGGACAAAATAGAAGGACTATGTCCTTTTTGTCTATATGTTTGGGCACAGACCAAACAGATCCCAACTCCACACTTGAATGAAACAATGTTCTTATTGTTAAAAAGAACATGTTAAGCACTAAGGTCTAAGGGTGCAAGGGTTAGTGGTTGCCAGGCTTAGTGTATGAGAAAGATGGCCTAAATCCTTTCCTAAAGTCCAAAAATGTTGCCTAATTGCTTCCTAGGTGGTTATGGCTTGGTTCTAGTATGTACAAAGGAAAATGAACATGCAACAATCAAATTATTTGGGCTATATCATGTATGGCCATCCAACTAACCAACTATCACAAAAAAATGTAAAAAGTTCCTAGACTCCTAAGGACCTAAAAAAATTGAAAAATAACAAAGTGTAAAATCTAAATGGAGCTAAGGAATAAGAATGAACCTGCCTACTCAGGATGAGTAGGTGTTGCAGCAGTTCCCAACAGCCTCTCATCTCCATCAATCAGCTCCTGTGGGTATGTTGGCAAACCAGTAGTAACTTCCATGTTCTGTTCTTCCCAAAATCCCATCATCCCATCATCCTTCTTCTTCTCCCACTGCCTATGCAAGGCAAGCTCTCTCCTCAGCTTCTCCAGCTCTATTTCTTGTCTCTTGATCCTCCTTCCCAGCACCAACTCTCTTTCTTCAAAATCTGCCATGAGGTCATCCCTTTGGGTGTTCAGTTTCTCCTCCCAAAAACTCTCTTGGTCCTCTAACCTTGAAATTATCTTCTGTTAGTTTTCTTCCATCATCATTATGAGTAGATCCACAGTAGTAGTATCCAGTGTACTGGGACCAGCTTCTGATGCTGCATCAGATGCTGCATCATAGTCTCCAGTGATGGTCCTTGGTTCTCTGCCCTTCTTTCTGGATTGGTTTCTCAAGATCCTCTCCACTGATATGGTGTCCATGGAAGTCTTCTTCTTCACTTGCTCATCTTCATCCATTTCCTCCACTCTAGCCTTCTTCATAAGGGTGGTGATCAAGGCAGGGTGCCACAGACCGCCCCTATGATTTTCAACACAAGCCTTTATGCTCTTATTGATGAGGTGCCCCACATCAAAAGTCTTCCTTTCCATGACTGAGTAAATCAGCACACACCTTTCAAATGTCACATTGATATCATGTGAGGTGGGTAGAATGGTGTGCCTGATGAAATGGTACCAAACATTTGCTTGAGGCTTCAAGTTGTGGGCTCTCAGGATTTTTCCTCCTTCTCTCTACTCCTCCCATTCTGCTCTAGGTTTGGCAATCACATCCAATATCCTCTTGGAGTTAGCAGCAGAGGCTCTCCTCATGAGCTTTCTATAGACTGAATCTGCAGGTGGGGTTAGTTTAAACAGGGAGTTTATTTGTGAAGGTGAGTACACTACCTTTATACCCCTTACTTGTAACACCCCGAATCTTATTTATGTATTTATAGCGTTAAGACTTCTAACCTTAAAAGTGCCATAAGTCTTGGTGTACTTGTGTGTAACATTCGTCGTTAGTACCCCGTTTGGTATCTGGTGAGAATTTGGGTTTTGTTGATGTTGGGCTTATTGCAGTGGATCCCGCGAGTTACACGCGGCTTGTAGCCGCGGCACAAACAGCGTAACCCACTATTGGGTTTTGAATTCAGGGACACAGGCGACTTATGCCGCGGGTTGAAGCCGCGACATAACCCGCGGGAGTCCCCTGGCCGATCTTATACGACTTCTCCTTCATTTCTCCTCATTTTTACTTCAATCTAACCTCATTTCTCTCTCTCAACCCTCATAAATTCTCCCATACGATTTTAGGGCTTCAACCACCACAATCTATCCCATTTATTACTAGTAGTTGGGGTCTTTGATCAAGATTTCAAGTTGAGCATTTAACCACCATTGTCATCCTCTTCAAGTTCAGATCTAGGGTTTGGGTTTCCTCCAAAAACCCACTTGGTGAGTTATTCCTTCTTAAATGCTCTAGTATTTGATTATTTCCATGGCTTTATCTCACACTACTTCTATGTGCTACTTGGTTGAGTTTTATAACCTAATTGTTGGTATTCTTGACTTTATGAACCCAATGGGGGCAAGTATGTTTAGTAGATCTTGATAATCTCTTTGGTAGTAACTATGTGGATCATATGTTCTAGATTTCATGCTTATATGTTGAGTTCATGAGGAAACTACTAATGTCATGATTTAATCCAACTGCTGATAACTTTATGAAGGAATGAGGTAATGATAATGGGTGGATATATTTACATGCATGAAATTATGAGGACCATGATTTATGAGGAATATGGAAGTAAATATTTTATATGTGGAAGAGAGGTGTATATAATGTGTTATTTATTTAACAAATGTGGATCACCTGATGAGTATGTGGCACTACTCCTTGTGCACGAGGAAGTAGTAGCTTAATGTATGAATTTTGCATTAACCACGGTGTGTTACTAGCGAGTAGGCAATAAGGGATCTCGTATCGTTGAGGTGTAACTCGTCTAGAATATGGATAGGCAATAATGTCCATAAGACCTTGAGGTGTAACTCTGCGGAGTAGGCAATAAGGGCAGTAAATACGGTCTGAGGTTGTGATGTCGTTATGGCATGGGAACTAAGATCGGGGCATGAGGTGTAATCCATTACCATTGTCCGTAAGACCTTGAGGTGTAACTCTACGGAGTTGGCAATAAGGGCAGTAAATACGGTTTGAGGTTGTGATGTCGTTATGGCATGGGAACTAAGATCGGGACATGAGGTGTAATCCATTACCATTGTCCGTAAGACCTTGAGGTGTAACTCTACGGAGTAGGCAATAAGGGAAGTAAATACGGTCTGAGGTTGTGATGTCGTTATGGCATGGGAACTAAGATCGGGGCATGAGGTATAATCCATTACCATTGTCCGTAAGACCTTGAGGTGTAACTCTACGGAGTAGGCAATAAGGGCAGTAAATACGGCCTGAGGTTGTGATGTCGTTATGGCATGGGAACTAAGATCGGGGCATGAGGTATAATCCATTACCATCGCGGGCGTTCCCACTTTCGAGTAAATATCGCCCCGATGGAAGCGGGTCTCCCCCGTAAAACAAGAGGTATTTCTTGTATGTTTATATTCAGGTTTGAGGAACTGATGGCGGAGATTTGTTCCACGCGAGGCAGAGGAGTTCGGTAACATGGTTATGGTTTTATAATGCCATGTCTATTATCTGCATATTTATGGGATCTCACTAGGCTTCGTCCTAACACTTGTTGTGATTGTTGTTTCCTCACAGATCCTAACCGTGGAGGAATTTAGGATGTCGGCTTGGCTACTGGGCACATAGGAGATCTTGAAGTGCCGGACTTTTGGGGAAATTTTGTGAAGAGAGTTCTTATTGACTTAGCAACGCTCGTAATTAATCTAGATTTAAATCAATCTTAGATTAAGTAGGTCGTTGTAGTATTGACGTCCCATTATTTTGTTGCAACCTTATGATGCAAACTAACCTGGTTTTATAGGGTTTTATTTGTATTGATTGTTGGGTGAACATCCTTTGGTTATATCTTTTAAGCAGGTGTTTGGACCCTTCATATTCTAGATGTCATATTGCCGAATTTACAAACATATTTTATATGTTAAATTTTTAGAGTGTTACAAGTTGGTATCAGAGCTCTAGTGTTGGGAACTGAAAGAATTGCTTAAGTATGGTTAATGCTGCTAGCACAACTGGTTACTACTGCCAGTACAATATGATTACTACTGCTAGTAGTTAGTACTGCTGGAGTTAGTACTGCTGGAGTTAGTACTGCCAGATCAAAGTTAATAATGCTTAATGATATTAATACTCCTCATGAAGTTAGTGCTGCTTATGAGATGAAGGCTTCGTATGGCAAGGATGACAGATGTATTGACTGAAGATAAAGTCTTGGAGATAACTATGGAAGATTATATTGAAGATCTTTTATTTTTTTTTTATTATTATCTTTTATCTTCAGTATATGTATAGAATAGTTTTGTAACATCAAGGACAACATTCTGAGTTTTTGCTTTCATAGAGAGAATCAACCTCAAGGTTTAGAACCCTAGTTCTAGAGAAGTAGAATTCGTATTGGTGAGCCTGTTCATCAATATTGAGGTTGTGTGTGAAATCTTGTAGCTTTAAATCATTCAATAAAGTTTACAATTTGTGATTTCTGATTCACTGTTCCATTGATCTTTGAATATTAAAGTGTTATTCCGCAAACTCCTTTAATATTGTTTCTGAGTGTTTATTCTTGTTAAGAATTCAGATCCTGACAAGTGGTATCAGAGCAAGTATTCTCAGAAACCTTCATTCATCATGGAAAACACAGTTGAATCAAACAGTACTCTTGTCTCAAAGGTTCCAATTCTCAGATCTAATGAGTTTGACATGTGGAAGATAAGGATCAAGCAATACATTCTCCTCACAGATTACTCTATGTGGGACATCATTGAGAATGGACCATATGATGAAGGAAAAATTGGTGCAGATGGAAAAAGAACACCACCAAAGACAGATGCAGAAAAGAAGATAAGGCAGACAGAGATGAAAGCCTTGAGCACACTGCTCTTGGATATTCCCAATGAATATCAACACCAATTCTGCAATTGCACTGATGCACAGATGCTTTGGAATGCTCTAGAGAAAAGATTCTCTGGTACCAAAAGTACCAAAAGAAATCAGAAGGCAATACTGAAGCAATTGTATGAAAATTTTATGTCAACTAAGAATGAGTCCATGACTCAAACTTTTGACAGGTTTAACAAGCTGATTGGTGAACTAGCTACTATGGGAGTACAGATTGATCAAGATGATGTAAACAGAAAGTTCTTAAGGTCCCTTGGAGATGAATGGACCATGTATACTGTTTCATTCAGACAGAATGAACAACTAGAAGAAAAAGAACTTGATGATCTGTACAATGACCTTAGAGTGTTTGAATCTGAGGTGGAGGCAAAGAAGAAGCCTTCTGGATATGTTCATAATGCTGCACTCCTATTAGCATCAATTGATTCTACTGCTAACCCTGAATCGGTTAATGCTGCTAATGGAGCAAATCAAGAAAAAGGCACTGAATCTGTTTTTGAAGCCTTTCTGTCCAGCCATGGAAACTCTTCTTTAATCAATGATGACTTGGAACAACTTCATCCTGATGATCTTGAAGAGATGGATATTAAATGGCAGATGGCCATGCTTTCCATGAGGGTAAAGAAGTTCATCAAGAGGACTGGGAGGAATAACTTCTCCCAAAGAAGAGAAGATGGAGCAGTTTTTGACAAGTCAAAGGTAGAATGCTATAAATGTCATATGAAGGGACACTTTGCCAGGGAATGCAGAAGTGAAGTGTCTCACAATAACCACCAACAAGCTCAGACTGGTAGCTTCAACCAGAACAGAAACTCTGCTCAAGCCCTTGTTTCTCAACAAGGAATGGGGTTTGACTGGAGTGATCAAGCAGAAGAGGCTATTCAAAATCAAGCTCTCATGGCAGAGGTATCTGATCTCCCAACTGAGGTAAGTTCTAATATCTGTTCTAAAACTTGCATAGACACTGTTAAAAGGTACAGGGATCACAACCAGAATATGAGTGATGACCTTAAGAGGTTAGAAAAAGATATAAAAGACTATGTGAGAATTGTTGAGAGGTTTGAGGAACAAATTAAAGGTATCCAAGCCAATGAACTTCAACACTCATATGACACAAACTACTGGAAGTGGGAGAAAAAGGATCTAGAACTCCAACTGACAAAGTCTAAAGAGGAGAGTGAAAAGTTGAGAGGGGAGCTAGCCAAAGTTAAGCTAGATGTAGAAAAGTTTTCCAATGCTTCTAAAGCAATGGACTCTTTACTACAAACTCAGATTCATGACAAGCTGAGAAGAGGAATTGGGTACAATACCACACCACCACCATACAACAACAACTACATCCCTCCTACATCAGACTTGCTAGAAACCAAAGATAGGAAGGACTTGCCTGAGGGAGCCACTGAGATAGATCCCTTAGATGAAATAGTTGTTGAGGACAAAACTGAGAAAGAAGCTGGTAAGGGTAAGGAGAACACTGTGAGTGATGAGATTCCTCTAGAGAATCACATTATTACCAATGAGGGTTGTGGAAAGATTTGGGTAAAATCTAAGGACATAGAGAAGACTGAGGGAAAGTCTAGTAAGGTCCATTACAAGCATACCACAGTTGTGAATCCTGTTCTTTGCAAACAGTGTGCTTGTACTAAATCTGAGCCCCTAAAACATGATAAAAGGAGGGGTAATCAAAGAAACTGGAATAATCACTGGGCACAAAAACAAGGGATTGATCTGAGTAAAATCAATAGACCAAAACCTTGTTTTATTTGTGGAAAGCTCAATCATATTGCTAAATACTGTTATTTCAATCCTATGAACCAAAGGATGAATTTTCAAAGATCTGTGCAAAAACCCTTTGGTTATAGGAAGAATGAAAGGAACCATGTGGCTAAGAAATCTGTTAAATCTAAAAGCCACATGAAGAAAAAGACTGTTGAGGAGAGTATCAAGATGTGGATTCCTAAAAGCACTAAAACTGTTAGTACTGCTACCACAAATAGTACTGCTGACAATGATAGTGCTGCTAGAAGCAATACTACTGCTACCAATGTTAGTGCTGCTAAGAGTATTAGTACTGCTAAAACTAACATTGTTAGTACTTCTTCTAATGTTAATACTGCTAACTCTGTTAGTACTTCTAACAAGGTTAGTACTGCTAAACCTGTTAGTGCTGCTAACTCTGTTAGTACTTCTAAGGTTAGTACTGCTTCTAATGTTTGTGCTGCTAAGCCAATCATCTTGACAAAGTAATCTAGTAAAGAGTGCTCTGAGTTTAAAAATCTCATCAAAAAGGAATGTAAATACTTTGATGAGAAAGGGAGACCCAAGACCACTTTGGCTTGGGTTCCCAATCAATACTAATTGTTTTTATCTTATGTGCAGGGCAACCAGCAGCTCAAGGGGAAGAGCATCTGGCATGTTGATAGTGGTTGCTCTAGGCACATGACAGGGAACATGTCTTGCCTCAAGAATTTCAAGAAAATTGATGGTGGACATGTTGCCTTTGGAAATACTCCAGATGGAGGTAAGATCAGTGGTAAGGGTGATGCAACCAAAGGTAAAATGACCTTTGAAGATGTATTCTATGTTGAGCAATTAAGGTACAACCTGTTAAGTGTATCACAGGTTTGTGACAAAAAGCATAGTATATTATTTACTGATTCTGAATGCATTATCCTTGCTCCTGGATTCAAGGTAGTTGATGAAAAGATGATACTACTAAGAACTCCCAGAAAGGATAATGTCTATTGCTTAGATATGGAAAATGTTTCAACTGATTCATCCCTAAACTGTCTTGTTTCAAAGCATCTTTGGATGAATCATCACTTTAGCACAGAAGGATGTGTCACATGAACTTTAAAACTATGAATAAACTTGTTAAAAACAACCTTGTAAGAGGTTTACCTTCAAAAGTCTTTTCATGTGATGATCATTGTGTTGCCTGTCTCAAAGGCAAACAACACAAAACTTCTCATAAGTCCAAAGAGTTGAACACTATCTTTAATTCTCTTCAGTTGTTGCATATGGATATGTTTGGGCCTACAAATGTTATGAGTATAGGTAAGAAATCATACTGCTTAGTTATTGTTGATGATTACTCTAGATTTACCTGGGTATATTTTCTAAGGACTAAGGATGAGACAAGTGGACTGATCAAATCATTTATTCTAAGAATTGAAAACCAAACAAATCAAAAAGTAAAAATCATTAGGTCAGACAATGGTACTGAATTTAAAAATCATGACCTAAACACCTTTTGTGAGGAAAAAGGAATTGAGAGGCAATACAGTGCTCCTAGGACTCCACAACAAAATGGTGTTGCTGAGAGAAGGAATAGGACACTGATTGAGGCTGCTAGATCTCTGTTAGCTGATTCAAAACTTCCAATTACTTTCTGGGCTGAAGCAGTTAATACTGCTTGTTATGTCCAGAACAGAGTTCTAGTAGTCAAGCCTAAAAACAAGACAACATATGAGCTTTTAAATAAAAGAAAACCATTTATTGGTTTTTTCAAACCTTTTGGGTGTCCTTGTACCATTCTCAATACCAAAACTCACTTAGGAAAGTTTGATAGCAAGGCAGATAATGGTTTTCTTGTTGGTTACTCATCTCAAAGTAAGGATTACAGAGTATTTAATTCTTCTTCTAGAATAATTGAGGAAAGTGACAATGTCAAATGCAATGAGAACACACCAAATCCTATTGGTTCAGGTCCTTAGTGGTTGTTTGACATTGATTCACTAACTAACTCTTTGGGTGTCAGTAGTGATGATCATGCAGGTTCAGGAAGTGGAGGATCAGGGGATGAACAAGTACAAGTACAAGACATTATTCCTCAGTCTGTGATCTTTCCCATACCTACAATGGAACCTGTTGATTTCTGTGAAAAAGAGACTATGACTGAACCAATTCAGAGTGAAGAAGAAAGAAGAGATGAGGAGAATCAAATGCATGAAGAGCCAGAAGCAGCTGATGAGATCACCTCAGCTGACTTAAATGAGTCCAATTTAGAAGTGGGAATCAATGAAGAACCTAGTCATCAGACTAGAACTCAAAAGAACCATCCTCCAGAGCTGGTCATAGGAGACATCTCTTCTCCTATGATAACAAGGAATCAAAGCAGACTTCAAGAGCTGCAGGATCAGCAACACACATTACTCTCTTGCTTTCTATCTCAGATTGAGCCTAAGAAGGTTTTTGATGCAATGAAAGACTCCAGTTGGATAGAAGCTATGCAAGAAGAGTTACTGCAGTTCAAATTGCAAGAAGTTTGGGACTTGGTAGACCTTCCAAAAGGTCATAGAGCTATTGGCACCAAATGGATTTTCAGGAATAAAAAGGATGAGAGAGGAATTGTGATCAGGAACAAAGCAAGGCTTGTGGCACAAGGGTACACTCAGGAAGAAGGCATAGATTATGAAGAAGTGTTTGCCCCAGTTGCAAGGGTAGAGGCAATTAGGCTATTTCTAGCCTATGCCTCATACATGAAGTTCAAGGTATATCAAATGGATGTGAAGAGTGCCTTTCTATATGGTACAATTGATGAAGAAGTATATGTCTGTCAGCCCCCTGGATTTGAAAATCCATTATATCCTGACAGAGTATACAAACTGAAGAAAGCACTTTATGGTCTACATCAAGCCCCAAGAGCATGGTATGATACTCTGTCTACCTATCTCTTAGAAAATGGGTTTGAAAGGGGAATAATTGACAAGACCCTCTTCATTAAAAGGAGTAAGAAGGACATCCTACTTGTTCAGTTCTATGTGGATGACATCATCTTTGGATCCAAACAAGATCAGATGTGTAGAGACTTTGAAAAGTTGATGCACAAGAGCTTTAAAATGAGTTCAATGGGTGAACTTACCTTCTTCCTTGGGCTTCAAGTGAAACATCAGAAAGATGGGATCTTTATAAGTCAATCAAAGTATGTGAAAGACATCCTGGATAAGTATGGTTTAACAGAGTCAAAGCCAGCAAGCACACCTATGGAGACTCATAAACAGATCACTGTTGATCTTGAGGGGGAGGATGTTGATGTCCATCTATATAGATCAATGATTGGATCTCTCATGTATCTCACAGCCTCAAGACCAGACATCATGTTTCCAGTGTGTCTGTGTGCCATATTCCAAGTCAAGCCAAAGCAATCACATCTTCAAGCTGTTAAGAAGATTTTCAGATACTTAAGAGGGCAACCTAGATTAGGTCTTTGGTATCCTTATGAATCCAACTTTGACTTGATTGCATATTCAGACAGTGACTTGGGTGGTGCTAATATGGATAGAAATCTACTTCAGGTGGATGTCAACTTTTGGGTGCAAGACTAGTATCTTGGCAGTGTAAGAAGCAAACCACAGTGTCCTTATCTACAACAGAAGTTGAGTACATTGCTGCTGCAAGTTGCTGCTCTCAGGTTCTATGGATTCAGAATCAGATGCTGGACTATGGGGTAACCTTTCTTCACACTCCAATCTTCATTGACAATAGCAGTGCTATAAGCATTGTTAACAATCCAGTCAAGCACTCCAAAACAAAGCACATCGAGATCAGGTATCACTTTATTAGAGACTGTAATGAAAAGAAGCTTATTCAAGTTGCTAAAGTTCATACTGACAACCAGTTTGCTGATCTATTTACTAAAGCTTTTGATGTGGGTAGATTCACTTTCTTGGTCACAAGTGTGGGCATGATCAACTCTGAATAAGCTCATGATTTAAAAAGTGTTTACATACCTGTTATTTGTTTTTCTTTGGTGTTACTAATCATCTTTCTCAGGAAGTTATTACCTTGCTCAGACTATCACAAGCTTCAACAGTGTAAGTGCAGTTAATGCTGCCAGTGCAGTTTTAATACTGCCAGTGCAAAGTTAATACTGCTAGTGGTTAATACTGCTCTCAGTTAATACTGCTAGTTAGTTAGTACTGCTAGTAGTTAATACTGCTCTCAGTTAATACTGCTAGTTAGTTAATACTGCTAGTGGTTAATACTACTCTCAGTTAATACTGCTAGTTAGTTAATACTGCTAGTAGTTAATATTGCTCTCAGTTAATACTGCTAGTTAGTTAATACTACTAGTGGTTAATACTGCTCCAAGTTAATACTGCTTCTGTCCCGAATACTATAAATACCCTTTTGCCCGCCTAAAGCTCATAACGACTCTTTGAATCCTATTCATCTTCTCTCTAACCCTTTTTCTCTCAAGCACCTAGTAAGTTTCAGGCAAGAACACTCAAGCTCAATGGCATCCATGGCGTTCATTGATGAGCACAACGAAATCGCAATGCTTCAAAAGCCGAAGCAGGCTGATGGATTTCACCAGATAGTAGATTTTCTCAAGTCCAACTATATCGCTTATGCTCTTACAGTGTCTCCAACAATCTACATAGAGCACCAAAGACAATTTTGGGCGAATGCCACTGCTGTTACAGAAAATGGTGTGCAGTTAATCCAGACAAGGGTGTGTGACAAACCCTTGTCAGTTTCTGAAGAGGTGATTCGCATCTATCTACGACTAGACGATGCTGCAGGTATTACCTCTATTCCTAATGAGGACTTGTTCTCCAATCTTTCAAGAATGGGGTATGGAGGCCAATTAGGTGTTTTCAAATTCTCAAAAGCTAAATTTTATACCCAATGGCGTTTTCTTGTTCATACCCTTATGCATTGTATTTCCAAAAAGACTACTGGCTGGAGTGAGTTCAGTAGTACCATTGCTTATGCTTTGGTTTGCTTGGCCACTGCCAGAAAGTACAATTTTTCAAAAATGATTTTCAATGACCTTGTGTCAAACTTGGGAAATAAAAAGAGTTTCTATATGTACCCAAGATTTGTCCAGGCAGTTATAACCAATGAATTGACAGATATGCCTCAATTTGATAAGGTATATGTACCTAAAATCCCCAAAGGCAAGGTATTTTCAAATATGAAGAGATCTACTAGCAGTAGTAATTACTTAACAGTATTAATCAACAACATAAACCATACTTAGCTCATTCAGACCCAACAGGTTTTGATAGACAATGAATGAGAGGGAGATGAAGAATTGGTTTTCAAATGGGTTTGTAAGAAAACCTCTTGTATTTGGTTTCCTTATAAAAAAAACCGGCTTCCTTTGATTTGAAAAGGAGTATATCTTTCTTGTAGTACCTTTCATTCCATTATTCTGATCGACCAAGGGCTCTTACAGAGTGAACACGTCTTATTTCATTTTTATAAATAGGATCTTTTACATTCCCCAAGGGGAAAAGGGAGTCCGTATCGCCGCGGAGCAATAGCCGTGTCTGGATCTGATCTATCTACTCGGCAATTCATCTAGTGACTTATCATACCACAATGAAAATGACCCCATTTGAATTGAAGTCCTCTATCGCTATGCTCAAGCTTTGGTCTTTTCTTTATATAAATGACTACTCTCATACGCATCATTGCATATCTCTTCCAATTATTGGAGTTGGAGTTTTCGGTGAGAACTGGCTTTATCAATGTCCATATTGACATTTTTCACGGCCCAAAAGGCCTTATGTTCCAACTCAACGAGAAGATGACAAGATTTTCCGTAAACTAAACGAAAAGGGGACATACCTATCGGGGACTTGTAGGTGGTCTGGTAGGCCCATAACGCGTCGTTGAGCCTCAAGCTCCAATCTTTCCTACTCGGGTTGACCGTTTTTTCTAATATTTGATTTATCTCCCGATTTGACACCTCCGCTTGCCCATTTGTTTGAGGATGGTAGGTGGTGGATATCCGGTGCTTTACACCATACTTCTTGAACAATGCCGCCATCACTCCATTAACAAAATGGGTGCCCCTATCACTTATAACCACCTTAGGGACTCCAAACCTGTAGAAAATATTATCCTTCACAAAATTTGAAACATTTTTAGCACTTTCAGTCCTTGTCGCTTTCGCCTCTACCCACTTAGAGACGTAATAGACAACAAGTAAGATGTAATAAAACCCAAAAGAACATGGAAAAGGGCCTATGAAATCAATGCCCCAAATATCAAAAATCTCACAAGCATGAATGGGTGTCAAGGGCATTTGATCCCTACGGCTAAGATTCCCGGTGTGTTGGCAACGAGGACAAGCTTTACAAAACATGTATGTGTCTCGATGAATATGTGGCCAAAATAGGCCACTCTCGAGAACCTTACGATCTGTCCTTGTTGGTCCAAAGTGGCCACCACATGCATAAGAATGACAAAATTCTAGAATAGAAGTTACCTCATCGTCACTTACACATCGCCGGATGATTTGATCGGATCCTTGCTTCCATAAATAAGGATCATCCTACATGTAGTATTTCGAGTCACTCTTTATCTTGTCTCTCTTCGATCTCGGTAGCTCCTTCGGTGTGGTCTCGGTGACTAGGTAGTTGACTATGTCGGCGTACCAATGAACCATGGTCTTCACTTCAAAAAGATGCTCTTCCGTGAACTTATCCTCTAGTGATAGCGGCTCTTCGTTGGAAACTATTCAGCTCAAGTGATCCGCCACTAGATTTTGTGCTCTACTCTTGTCTCTAATCTCCAAGTTGAACTCTTGGAGCAACAAAATCCATCGGATGATCCTTGGCTTAGCATCCTTCTTCGTGATCAAATACCGCAACGCCGCATGATCTGTAAAAACAATAACTTTAGTACCCAAGAGATATTGATGAATTTTTTTCAAAGCAAAGACAACCCAAGCAATTCCTTCTCTGTGGTGGAGTAGTTTGCCTAAGCGCTATCGAGGGTTCTCGAGGCATAATAAATAACATGTGGGTTTCTTTTAACCCTTTGCCTGAGTACCGCTCCAATAGCATAGTTGCTTGCATCACACATAATCTCAAAGGGAAGTTCCCAATTTGGTGATTTCATGATTGGGGCGGATGTGAGCATCTCCTTAATCCTATCGAAAACTTCCTTGAACTGCTCATCAAACTTGAACTCCACATCCTTTTGAAGTAGAATGCACATCGGTCGGGTAATGTGTGAGAAATCCTTAATGAAGCGTCTATAGAAACCTGCATGACCCAAAAATGACGGGACTTCCCTCACCGAAGTGGGGTAGGGTAAGCTTTTAATCACATTTATTTTAGCTTTATCTACTTCAATCCCCTTGATAGATATAATATGTCCTAAAATCAGCCCTTGGTTTACCATAAAGTGACAATTTTAATAATTTAAAACCAAGTTGGTCTCTATGCATCTTTGAAGGATTTTAGTGAGATTTTCTAAACATTCATCAAAGGAGTTTCCATAGACGGTAAAATCTTCCATAAAAACTTAAATGATATTTTCAACAAACTTAGAAAAATACTCATCATACACCGATGAAAAATAGTCGGTGCATTGCATAGGCCAAAAGGCATTCGACGATAATCGAAAAGTGCCGAAAGGACATGTAAATGTGGTTTTCTCTTGGTCTTGTAGTGCAACCGGAATTTGATGAAAACCAGAAAAACCATCTAAACAACAATAATGAGACTTATCTGCCAATCTTTCGAGCATCTAATCGATAAACGGTAGAGGGAAATGATCCTTTCGGGTTGAAGCGTTCAACCGTCGGTAATCGATGCATACCCTCCAACCACTTTGTACTCTTGTTGGAACCATCACTCCCTCAGCATTCTCTACTACCATCACTCCAACTTTCTTTGGAACAACTTGCACCGCGCTCACCCATTTGCTATTAGAAATAATAAATATCATATCCGCATCTAATAATTTCTAAATCTCTTTCTTCACAACCTCCATCATGGGCGGATTCAAACGTCTTTGAGCCTCACGAAACGTCTTGAAATCATCCTCCATCAAGATTTTATGCATGCAGGTTGAGGGACTCAAACCTTTGATGTCGTCTATCGTCCACCCCATGGCTTCTTTATATCGTTTGAGCACAGATATAAGCTTATTCTCCTCGGATGTGTCTAGGCTACTTGAAATGATCACCGGTAAAGTCCCTCCTTCTCCTAGATAGGCATACTTGAGGTGATCCGGGAGTTGCTTTAGCTCTAATTTGGGTGCCTACAAAATAGAAGGAAATAACTTTTTGTTAGATGGTGGTAAAGAAACTTGAGCAATATCATACCTTGCAGTCTTCTTGTGATCCATAGAAGCTACTAGCTCGTGAAACTCGGGTCCGAGATCAATCCTCTTCTTGAGTTTAGTCACTACCGCTTCATCTAAAGATCTACTCAAAGTTGTGTCTAAAGCATCAAAATGGGTTAGTTCAAACAACTCTTGAGAAATAGGTTCAATAATATCAATGGCACAAAGAGAGGATACATCACATGGAAAACACATGGCTTCATAGATATTAAAATGAATGGTATTACCATCGAATTCCATAGAAATTGTGCCTTTGTGAACATCTATCTTTGTTTTAGAAGTTTTCAAGAATAGTCTCCCTAACAAAATGGACGTGGATTTCGGATGAGAATCCTCCTCCACATAAATGACATAAAAATCTGTGGGGAAGACAAATTCATTCACTTGAACCAATAAGTCCTCTAATACACCTTTTAGGTGTACTATGGATCTATCGGCCAATTGAATGACCACCCCGATTTTTTGTAAGGGGCCTACATTTAAAGTCTTAAAGATAGAATATGGCATCACGTTGATAGATACACCTAAATCAAGAATATCCCTATTGACCATAACATTCCCCAATTTGCAAGGAATGGTGAAAACACCGGGATCTTTGCACTTTGGGGGTAGCTTCTTTTGAAGCACGACCGACACATTTTCTCTCATATTAATTGTCTCGTTACCCCTAAGTTTTCTTTTATTTTTGAACAATTCTTTTAAAAACTTGGCGTAACGAGGAACTTTCTTGATTGCATACAAAAGAGGGATATTCACCTCAACATTCCTAAAAGTCTCCAAAATCTCTTTTTCTTCTCTAGCCTTGCTAGACATTTGAAAACGTGTAGGAAAGGGTGGTGGAATTACCTTTGCTTTCTCACTTACCTCAACGGAAGATTTCGGTTGTTTCTCACTTTGAACCGGTTTTGGACTCACATCCTTCTCTTTCTCCACTTCTCTACTCTTTGCCAACTTTGGTTCTTCTAGCTCTTTTTTGCTCCTTAAGACTATTGCACTTACATTTTGCTTCAAGTTCGTTTCCGTTTGGGAGGGTAGCTATCCTTGAGATTCCAACCGGCTCACGAAAGTGGCAAGTTGTGTCATTTGAGCTCCCAAATTTTGAATACTTGCCTCCGTTTTCTGTTGGAATTGAATAGTGTTAGTGGCTAAGTTTTTAACCATGTCTTCAAGAGACATACCTAAGCCACTAGAAGTAGCTTGATTTGGATTGAAGGATGCTCTTTGCTGAAACTGCTGTTGTGGCGGCCTTTGAATGAAATTCTGAAATTGAGGAGGTCTTTGGTTGCCAAAGTTGTTATTGAAATACCTTTGTTGCTGTTGTGGCTGACCATGAAAACCTCATATGGCATTCACATCTTCGGCCGTCACCAACACATCTTCTGGAAGTTGTGGGCATGCATCAGTTGGATGGCCGGTCGCCAAACATATTCCATAAGCTTTTACCTGTTCTTTGCTAACTACAAGTTGTTTAACCAAGTTAGTAAGATCATATAAACGACTCTCAATGCTCACTACATTTACCTTATTGGCTCTTTGTGGCTCTCTCCTCATGTCACTCCTCACACTAAAGTGTTGGGAATTTTCGGCCATAGTGGTGATTAGAGCTCTAACCTCAGTCAGGGTCTTGTTAAACATGGCACCGCCACTTGCGGCCTCAACCATTTTTTTATCCATCGGGAGAAGACTCTCATAGAAATATTGCAAAAGCAATTGCTCCGAGATTCCGTGTTGTGGACAACTCACACAGAGATGTTTGAATTTCTCCCAATACTCGTGGAGAGTTTCAACATCTCTTTGCTTAATACTACATATCTCTCTACGGAGGTTAGCGGCTCAGGAGGCGGGAAAGAATTTATCTAAAAATAGCCTCGTCGTGGTTCCACGTCATTACTGAGTCAGGTGGTAACGAGTATAACCAATCCGTAGCACGGTTATTTAAAGAAAAAGAGAATGCCTTTAACTTTATAAGGTCCTCCGTAACCTCACTTGGTTTCATGTTAAGGCAAACTATGTGAAATTGCTTCAAGTGCTTATTGGGGTCCTCGTTCTCTAACCCGTGATACGTGGGTAAGAGATGGATCAAACCAGTCTTAAGAACGAAATTTTGATTACCTGTTGGATACCTGATACAAATGGGAGTCTGAGCAACATCTTAGGTCGCTAGTTGACGTAGTGTCTGCTCCGCATCACCCATGTTGATCTTCGGTTCTTTCTCCTCCTCTTCTTCAGATTCCGTCTTCGGCTCCTTGACTTCTATTTTTGGGTTTTCTTCTTTCTCTTCGTCCGAATCGCTTGACAGGTTAATATCTTTCCAGATATTTACCCCTGGTGACGAAGGTCCCTCACTTAACTTCTTTCGAAGCTTGGCTTGATTCCTTAGTCTTTTCGCGGTCTGTTCGATTTCAGAATTTATTGGAATAGGTGTAACTATACGTGAAGATCTAGGCATAAATGGTTAGAAATACCGAGTCCCTAGCAACGACGCCAAAAATTTGACGGATGTCGAGTCCACCAAATAATAATTCCAAATTAGCACACTATTTTACAACCAAAATTGCAAAAGTGGTAAGTTGGGTCGAATCCACAGAGACTCGATTCTAACAGTTAGAGCACAAATTTGTTGGATTCAAGATCATAAAGATTGAAGATCAAAAGTCAAGAAGTCAAAGGTTGAAAGTCAACTCTCATGGAAAGTCAAAGTCATTTTGTTAATAAAAGTCAAAGTCAACATTTGTATTTGTTTGTTTCTTTGTAATTGTATGGAGGTATAAATACCTTCTTGTCTTTGTAATGCTTAGATGTAAGTCAGTGTGATAGAATTCAGTTTGTGAGATTAGAGAGCATATAAGAGAAGAACTGATTAGAATATCATTCTAGAGAGAGTAGTGAGAGAAAGTGAGATTGTAACTTGTAACTGTGATCAATGAATATGGAATTAGATTTCTCATCTTGAGTGTGTCGTATTGCAATTAGAACTTGATAGAATTTGGGACTCTCACTAACCTATTTTATACCGAATCAACAAGTACAAAATTGTTTACTTAAAAGTAACTACAAAAAGGGGGGTTTGTTTGTGCAAGAAATTAACATACGAAATTTAAAAAATTGAGCTTAAAGACAATATAAACGGAAATGAACTCAACTTTGGGTAGCAAACACTAATGCAATTCCATTCAAAAGTTGTATCATAGACAATGTATACTATTATCGCAACTATTTCGATTAACCCGGTTATAATTGTTAAAAAGATCTAACAACCAATTCCATCATAATTAGCATTTGAAAGGAATAAGCTCTCCTACCAAACCTTAGTATATAATTAGCCTCAAATAAGCTCTTGAAAGCTTAACTTATACTAGCATGAAAGTTTATGGAACCTGAGTCTGGATATATTAACGCATAAGCTCGGTTAATATACTTATATCATTTCACCCAATTACGCAACAAAAATGGAAATCTTTAACAAAGCCCAATTTGTTGTTTGTCACTAACAATTGTCAACTAAACAATTATGGATTTAGGAAACAATTTAACCACGATCAGTTTCCACACAATTGATCAAAAAACATGAAAACTAATTTTATAAATCATTAATCTTAGGAATTGGATGAATAATCAAAATAAGGTTGGATTACATCATCTCAAACAACCATATGAATTGGAAATTGCAAAAGTTAACAACCCAAAGTCGAATTCGTAAAGAAATTAGCCACACATGGCTAATTTGAAACAAAAACTAAGGGAGCGTTTGGTTCGCAGAATGATTTCTGAAGGAATGGAATATGTCTAAGAAATTGGAATCTGGAAGGAATTGGAATGGAATGTTATCAGGTTTGACCAAGTGTTTAGTTGGCAGGAATGAAATGTAATCAGTCAAATGAACTGGAATCTGTCTGTTTGGTTTGCAAATGAATTCTGAAAAATGACAAAAATACCCTATCTTTTATTTATATCTTTTTAAATGCCGAGAGAGAGAGAGAGGAGAGAGAGGGGGGAGAGAGAGATTGTGAGAGAGGGAGGAAGAGGGAGATGGTAGAGAGAGGCTAGAGAGAGGCTAGAGAGAAGCGAGATAGAGAGAGGAGAGAGATAAAGATAGGAGAGAGATAGAGATGAGAGAGAGAGAGGAGGGAAAGGAGAGAGAGAGGAGGGAAAGGAGAGAGATAGATAGAGGAGAGAGAGTGGAGAGAGAGGGAGAGGAGAGAGAGGAGAGAGAGAGAGAGAGGAGAGAGAGAGAGAAGAGAGAGGCGAGAGAAAGGAGAGAGAGAAGATAGAGGGAGGGGAGAGAGAGGAGAGAGAAAGAGGAGACCAAATCCACATTTGATGGGTTTTAATTTTGTTAAGAAGGTATTTTTGTCATTTTCAAAATATTGGATGGAATGAAATTGAATTCCATCACTTTTCTGAAGGAATGACCAAATCCACATTTGAAGGAATTCATGGAATTCAATTCCATTACATGGATAACCAAACATCATGATGGAATTTGATCAATGGAATTGACCATTCCAATTCCATCAGATTCCGGCGGAATCCAGCGAACCAAATGCCCCCTAAGAAATTGGGAAGAAATTAAACCTAACTTACTAAATATTAAGATGAAATTGATGAAATTCTCCCTTTCCTTGCTTCACTTGCTGCTGCATTTTCTTCTCCTGTTCCCGAAATTGATTTTTAGAAATTCCTCCTCCCTTTGAATGGTTACCATCAACCCTTTTAAACCCCCAAGAGAAAACCGCGTAAAGATAATCGTGGCTGCTCAATTTCAGACTCGAGGGACCTAGGGCGCAGGTTAAACCTGCTTGGAAACTCGCCCAATGTAAAATGGCGTTCGAACAGTGGACGACGCAGTTACGGGCGTGGGTTTGGCCGCCTAAGTACTTGCCCGATGACAGAAACAGTACCTGGCGCCGGTTGTGAAGCGGCTTTGGCCACTTGAGAAAGTCGCCCGACGATGAAGACGACGTGAGAGTCTGGATGTGGATCTTCTTTTCTGATTATGGGCTGCAACTATGGGCTGCAACTATGGGCTTCCATTACCTGTTTTATTATTTTTTTTCTTCCTGGGCTTGCTGCACGAGACAGCCAAAGAAACTAAGTTATATATATATATATATTGTTTTCTTTTCTTGCATATTTACACAACACTCACACAATACAATCAAATAATAAAAGTTATTTTTTTCTTTTTAATAAAAAAATAAATAAATACAAATCATAATTAATGGGGTAATATTTGCTCTAAAAAATTATAATTTGAGAGATAATTTGATATATCGAATATGTAAAATAAGGCATTTATCAGTCTCATGAAAGTTTGCAACCACGTGCAATTAAATAGTTTTATGCATGTATAAAATCTTGTGTGTACTAAACATTTATCCAATATTTCGTAATATAATTCACATGGTGATTTGGAAACATTAGAAATAATTGATGCAATTTATTTTAGAAATAATTGATGCAATTTATTTTAGAAATAATTGATGCAATTTATTTTAGAAATAAATTTCGTGCATAAATTTGATCGGCACTCAACGTCTCGAAACTACGCTCCTCAATTTCCCAGTCACCCTATTGTCATCCGGATGCTCAAATATCTTAAGACAATAATCAAGGATTTCATTGGTCACCTTACAATTTCTCTTCGAATAACGTCGATTCCAAAAGTGTATGGTTCTAATCTAACCAATCAATCTGATCCGAAACGGTCTATTTAATGCAATCACTATGCTTATTGTTACTCAAAGCGACGAACGCTAAAATCATCAACCTCTTCTAACGACTATCCACTTAGAAACTTCTTCACTACCCAACGATTGTCACATTAAAGTAGTCCAAGTATACACATGTAACTTGTAGGTTCACCATAACACTGGCAAGGTGCAATTATGAACGTACCGTACATGATCATCCTTGCGACCTTCGACGTGATTCTCGTTCCTAGTGACACTATCGACCTCAAAGTATCCTATCGTAAAGTGTCTAATGGTGCAATTTCACTTTCAATCACTTAAAAGAACGCTAGTTTGAGTCTAGGCATCCAAAATCAACACCTAATTCTCTCAAACTTAAGTTCTGATACCAACTTGTAACACCCTCAAATTTGGTAAGAGCAACTAATAAAATTTTCGATATAACATCAAATAAAGACAATACATCATCCTAAAATTCAAAACTTAACATGCCTCAAAACATAAAATTAGATAAATAAGCTCAACAAATACAAACTCTAATAATTTACAAGGACTGCACTGAAGTCGGGTGTTACTCAACCCAAATATAGTTGCTCTCCTAAACCTAATGCGGAAGACTTCAACAAACTATTCACTCGTCAAGTACACAACAAACACTCAACTTTTCATAGTGTTACTAGAACTATTCCCAAACGGAACCTGTTGCACATGCCGACAAATAAAAAGGTTAGGCTAACACCTAGTAAGTTCAAGAGTTTTACTATGGATAATTATATTGTAAAAAGGGAAGAATACAACTTAAATCATAGTCTTTCAAAATGATTCACTTTAAGTATGGAAAAGACTCGTTCTCCAATAATATGCATTTTCAAAGATGAGCACCTCAATACAAAACATTCTTTATAAAATAATGCATCCTAAAACTCACTAAAACGAGAGTAGAATCGACTTCCAATTTATAAAAACATGAATAATATTTCATATTCCGAAACACCCAAAACACGAGTAGGTCCCAATACTCTACACATAAAATTATGGAAAATAATCCACCCATAAAAGACATCACCAAAAACATAAATATAAAAGACCCAACCCGAAGACAACACCTTTCGGTGACAGGGAGACCCGATTCCATATAATGTGACGGACACAAAGTAAGTCACACATTATGTTATATTGGTATTAAGTATCGAGCTCAACATCTTTCAGCATACACCTATAGATACTTGCACGGAGGACTTACACCATACCGGAGATGCCTAACTGCGCCGCAATGGAGAAAACCAGCGTTCCACCATCGGACAAAATAATAAAAGTATCGAGCTTGACATCTTTCAGCGTACACCCATAGATACTTGCACGAAGGACTTATATCCCAATACGATGCCTAACGTGCCGCGATGTGGAAACCAAGTCGTTCCATCACCGGACAAAGTGATAAAAGTGCTCATGGATCCATAACAGACAGGGTTGAAACATAACATGACTCCAATTGAATGACACACCCACTAAAAATATGAAATCATCAACAATCATACATAATGACCAAAGCTCTATGCTGAGATATTTAAACTTGGCAAGTGTCCTCAAAACCCCATCAAAATCAAATACCGAGATACAGGCTCAAACAACCAAATGACTCATTGCCAAAAGCAATAAAATGCAATAAAACGCACTCGACCAATGTTTATACAAACACGTATTCCAAAGTACACGATTAAAATCCAACACAACTCAAAATAAGGAAGATCATTTTCTAAATAAGGTTATACTATTGACCCCTTTCAAAACGTCTTAAAATACGAGCTATGCATATTTTCCAACAAACACAAAAATGCACTTTTACCAAGAAATCTCCATTTATGCAATACATTATTAAAAACAAATGTACATTTATTACTCATTTATTAAAATGCCCAAAAGTCCCAAATGTGGGGGTTTTACAAGGTTTATAAAGTCAAACACCTTAAATAACTCAACAAGTGATAATTAAACCCACCAAATAACTCAACAAGTGATAATTTCATGTAAACACATAAACACTTTAAAAATAGACATTTTGGCATGTACAACATTTTCACAAATCAACTTGAACTCACCTTGTTAGATTTAGGCTAAATCTAGATTTTACCCAACTTGAGCTTTCTTGGAGAAACTTGAATCTACAAGAAAATTCTTCTAAAAACCTAGATCCACAAGTTTCCAACCATAAATAATCATATTCAACCATATAGAATCGTACCCCAAATATTTTACACAAAGATCTCATCTTATCTCAAAACCCTAATTTCCATAGATGAAGAAAAGAGAAGATTACCTTAACCATAACTTGAATCCACCAACCAAATACCTCTTGGGTCACCAAAATGAACCACAAACTCCCAACCTTCAAAATGGGGAAAAAGGGTTGAATGAAACCCTAGAAACTTGATGAAGAAGATGAAGTGAAAGGGGTTATAGAAAGGTTATGGTTCATAAAAATGGTGTGGGGTTTGATTTAGGAGAGAAAGATGGAGGGAGAAGAAAGGATTTGGGGTTTTTGGAGGAGAAAAATGAAATGGGGTAGAGGAAGATCAAATCTAGATATGAGGGTAAAAGTAGGAGAGAGAGGAAGGAAAAGTTGAGGGTGAAAAAGGGTGAAAATTTCGTCAGACTCAATGCGGACGTCCACTTGGAGCCCTATGCGGACGTCCACTTGCATCAGGACGAAAACTGACGAAACTTATGCTGCTTCCGCGGAAGATCCTATGCGGACGTTCACTTGCTTCCCTATGCGGACGTCCACTTTGTTAAATAGAAATACTTCTTTTACTTAATGTATAGTGTAGGGTCTCTTGTGTAACATTCTGTATTATATATATCTTGAGATGAATGCAATACACGATATAGGGTTTTCCACAATATCCAATATGGTATCGAGCCTGATCTAGCATCCCTCGATCTGTTTTTTTTCCTTTTCTTGATCTTCGATCACCGGTGCCCTACCTGTCGTAGGTCATCCCTTCCGCTGCCTACCTCCTGCCGCCGCCGCCGTTTCCCAGCGCCGCCCTCTTCTGGCTTCCGCGAGCATCGCCGCCGCTGCCCCTGGTTCCAACATCGCCGCAGCCGCTGCCTGCCGCCGTCGCCCTCGCGTCACTCCCTTACGGCCTTCCAGCCTCGCCGCTGTCTTCGTCGAGTTCACCTATCGGTAAACTCGTTTTCGTATTCTTTATTTCTCTCGTTATTTTTATCTCTCCTTAGTATCATTGTTATTAGTTATGACCATCAATGTTACCAACCCCACGACCGCCAATGTTCCCAACCCCACGGCTTCCCAACTTGTGTTTGCCATTGGTAATGTTTACCCTCAGTTTAGTTTCAAACTCACAACTGATGGATCTCATTATAAATTGTGGCGTCGTATCTTTACTGATATGTGTAGAGGGGCTAAAGTTATGGGTCACATCACTGGCAAATCTCAACCTCAAAGTGATAATGATGAGGATTGGGAAGCCATTGACTCTCGGATTAAATCCTGGTTTTATTCTACCTGTGAACCCAATCTGTTGAATATCATTACTAAAGATAATTGTACTGCGAAAGATCTATGGGAAGCACTTGATTCGTATTTCCTGAATAACAAATTATCTCGCAGTCTTCAAATTCAAACTGTATTTCGGAACACTAGAAAAGGTGCTCTGTCAATTACTGATTATTGTCACACTTTAAAGGATATTGCTGACTCTCTGGCTGATGTTGATACCCAAATATCTGATCAGGATCTTGTCTTGCAAATCCTACAGAATTTACCACCTTCTTACCAGAGCCTAGTTGATGTTATCACCCATACCAAACCTTTTCCCTCCTTTCTTGAGGCCAAAAACATGTTGCTCTTGCATGAGTCACGTGAAGACCAACCTGAACCCACTGCTGACACTCAACTATCCTCTAGTCATGCCCTTTACTCGACCTCTGGTACTAATAATAATGGTAAAGAGAGAAATAAAACTATCCGGGGAAACAAAAACACGGGACGGGTTGCCTCTAAAGGTACTCACGGGGGAGGGGGGGTCTTCTTCTTCAACTTTTACTGGTATTTCTGTAAATGTAGGTACTTCCGGTGGTCATCCTCCGTTCAGCACTCAACTTCTACAATTACTGCAAAATGTCATGCATCAGCAACATACTCAGAATAATCAGCTTGGAGGACCCCATCGATTGCCGACGCCACCTGCGCCTGCCCATGGGGGATTCCCTCCGCCCTCTGCGCTATTTGCTGCGCCAGATCCGGTTCCTCCTGTTTCGGCGACTCAACCACAGTTCACGGATCTAGCCTCTCTCTTCAGCTCGATGTCTGTCCAACAACCTACCCAGACTCAAGATAACAACTACTACATGGACACCGGTGCAAGCTCTCACATGTCTTTCAACCAAGGTAACTTACTTTCTCTTAAACCTTGTGGCAAGTCAAAAGTAATCATGGTTGGTAATGGTGCTTTACTTCCGGTATCTTGTATTGGTAATACTTTTGTCCCATTTTCACACAAACCACTAGCACTTAAAAATGTTCTTGTTTCTGATAAAATGGTCAAAAAATCTTATTTATGTGCGTCGGTTCACTGTTAATAACTCGGTTTCTGTTGAATTTGATCCTTTTGGTTTCTCCATAAAGGATCTTAACACAGGACATCTCCTTCATCGGTCTGACAGTGTTGGTGATCTCTACCCCGTTCTCCAATCTACCCAACCGTCTGTGTGTTCTGGTACTGCTCTTGTTGTTGTGTCTCCTCTCGTGTGGCATCGCCGTCTCGGGTCATCCGGGGGTCTCTACTTTTAATTTTTTAAAGACTCGCAAATTTATTTCCTGTTCAAATAAATTGTTACCTACGTGTCATGCGTGTCAACTCGGTAAACACTGCCGTTTGTCTTTTTCTAGTTATGTTACTAAGACTTCCAAGGTTTTTGAGCTGGTTCATTCTGATTTGTGGACATCTCCTTTGACTAGTTTGAGTGGTTATAAATATTATATACTATTTTTGGACGACTTCTCTCATTTTTTATGGGTGTTTCCTCTACGTGTGAAATCTGATGTGTTTCAAGCTTTTAGCAATTTTCGCGCTTATGTTGTTAATCAGTTTAAAACCGATATTCAATCGTTTCAATGTGATAACGGTCGCGAATTCAATAATACCAAATTGCTTAATCTTTTTCAACAAAATGGAATTAAAATTCGCTTTTGTTGTCCGTATACATCACAACAAAACGGTAAAGTTGAACGTGCAATTCGCACCATCAACAATGTTATGCGCACTCTAATGTTTCAAGCTTCTCTTCCTCCCAAATTCTGGGCCGAAGCTCTCAACATGTCAGTTCACCTTCTCAATCTTCTTCCTACAACCACGCTCTCGTTTAAATCACCTTGTGAAAATCTATACGGCATCTTTCCCACTTTCACGCATTTACGTGTCTTTGGATGCCTCTGCTATCCTAATCTCTCTTCTACGACTCCTCATAAGCTATCACCGCGCTCCACAGCGTGTGTCTATCTGGGTCCGTCACCTAATCATAGGGGTCATCGCTGCTATGATCTTCTCTCACATCGCATCATTGTCTCGCAACATGTGGTATTTGATGAAGATCATTTTCCTTATGCATCGTTCAATGTGCCACCGTCTATTTCAGCCTATGATGATCTTGTTAATGACAGTACCTCCACTACCTTGATATCCGACGTCACATCCGCTTTGTTTCCCGTCCCTCAATCGATCCCTCCTGATGATCGGAACACATTGACGGCTGCCACCCCCCTCCCGGCAGCGACGCCTCTACGGCCGCCGCACCGACCCCTTCCGGCAGCGCCCCAGCGCCGGCAGCCGCCTCTCCAGCCGGCAACGCCACCCCGACCCCTTCCAGCAGCACTTCAACGCCGACAACCGACTCTCCAGCCAGCGACGCCGCCACGTCGGCTCTGCCGCCCCTGCCTGCTCCTTCCACTTCTCATCCCATGACCACTCGGTCACGTACCGGAAACCTCAAACCTCGACAGATTCTCAATCTATCGGCGGTTGACTCTATCTCGCCGATCCCAACCACTGCTGCTCAGGCAGTCTGCGATCCGAATTGGAAAGCTGCCATGGACTCTGAAATGTCCGCCTTGCATTCCAATCACACATGGGATCTGGTACCGCCTCCAGCCAACGTTAACATTGTGGGCTGTCGTTGGTTATATCGTCACAAGTTTGACAGTCAGGGCCGTCTTGACCGTTACAAAAGTCGTCTGGTTGCTCAGGGATTTTCTCAGCAACCTGGTCTTGATTACGATGAGACTTTCAGTCCGGTTTTCAAACCGGCTACCATTCGGACAGTTCTAAGTATCTCCGTTTCTTTGCACTGGCCTATCCATCAGCTTAACGTCAAGAATGCTTTTCTCAATGGTGATTTGACAGAGGAAGTCTACATGAAACAACCTCCCGGTTACATTCATCCTTCCTATCCGAATCATGTATGTCGGCTCCGCAAAGCTCTATATGGGCTTAAGCAATCCCCGCGTGCTTGGTTTCAACGGTTTGCTGTCTTTATTGAATCTCTCGGTTTTTCTTCTAGCAAATCGGATAGTTCTCTCTTTGTTTATCACCATGGTCGTGATACCATATACTTACTATTATCTGTTGACGACATCATCTTGACCGCTTCTTCCCCTGCATTGGTCACCCGTGTCATCACTCGACTCTCTTCTGAGTTCAAGATGACTGACCTCGGTGCCCTCTCCTTTTTTCTAGGAGTTGTTGTCGCTCGTTCTTCCTCGGGCCTTTTTCTGTCTCAATCCGTTTTTCCCAGGAAATAATCTCACGTGCTGGCATGGATACCTGTAATCCTTGCTCCAAACCGGCGGAGACGAAGTCTAAACTACCCTCATCTGGTGTGCCAGTTTCTGATCCGACACTTTATCAGAGTCTAGCTGGTGCTCTGCAGTACCTAACGTTTACTCGTCCGGACATCTCTTATGCTGTTCAGCAGATCTGCTTGTTTATGCATGATCCTCGTGAACCGCATATGAATGCTCTTAAACGCATTCTGCGGTATCTACAGGGTACTCTTTCGCTTGGTCTTTTTCTTCGTCCCTCGTCTATTGATCGTTTGGTGTCCTATACTGATGCTGATTGGGCCGGTTGTTCTGATACACGTCGGTCCACATCCGGGTTCTGCGTATTCCTGGGAGACAATCTCGTTTCTTGGTCGTCCAAGAGACAACATGTTGTCTCCCGCTCTAGTGCCGAAGATGAATATCGTGGCATAGCTAACGTTGTTGCCGAGTCGTCCTGGCTTCACAATCTTCTCCTTGAGTTGCGTCTTCCTCTGTCTCGTGCCACGGTTGTTTTTTGTGATAATGTCAGTGTCATGTATTTAGCCAATAATCCGGTTCAGCACCAACGTACCAAACATGTGGAAATTGACTTACACATTGTAAGAGAACGTGTTGCCGTGGGTCATGTGCGGATTTTGCACGTGCCCTCATCTCATCAGTTTGCAGATATTTTTACTAAAGGGTTACCTACACCATTATTTCTAGATTTTAGATCCAGTCTTAGCATACGATCTCCTCCCGCTACGACTGCGGGGTGTGTGTTAAATAGAAATACTTCTTTTACTTAATGTATAGTGTAGGGTCTCTTGTGTAACATTCTATATTATATATATCTTGAGATGAATGCAATACACGATATAGGGTTTTCCACAATATCCAACACACTACACTTGACACTGGTCGTGTGCCCGATCACTGTTTTGGTCATAACTTCTTCGTTATAGCTCCGTTTTCGCTCCGAAAAGGACCGTTGGACTCGTATTTGAATTTTCCATCTAGAAAGACTATAAAACTTAGGATTCAATCCAAAATCGTACTTCTTATATTTTTCTTGAAAGATCGATTTCTATGCTGACTTGAAATTATACGTACTTACCCAAAAATTACGGGTGTTACAGTTGGGTTGGTCGGGTTGAAGGCACTTGAGCAATCCGACCTAATGTTTGCGGTTTGAAAAAATCTCAACCCAACCCAATCAAAAGTGCAACCCAACCCATAATGTGCGAGTTGGGTTGGGTTGGTCGGGTTGAAACTTTAATACACCATTTTACAATCTAACTAAGTGATTCCGTCTAAAAAAACTAAAATTAAAATGTAAATATTAAAATAAGACTAATAAGAGAAGAGAAGAGTAGAAGAAGAGCATCTATTGTCTCTTGATTATATCGATGTTGAAGATTTTTGAAGACTTGAATGTTAGACTCGTACGATTTTAATTGGTATGGTCTCGTAGACAGATCCAAACGACTAAGATAGGACGACTTGAGAAATGATAAAAAGAAAAGCCGCTAAAAGTCTAAAACCATAAATAAATAAAAAAACGTACAAGTTTTGGTCGGGTTGACGGGTTGGTCGGGTTACTTTGGGCCCAACCCGTTATCAACCCAATAGATGCGGTTTGGGCAAAATTTGTATCGACTATGTTTGGGCAAAATTTGTATCGACTATGTATCGGGTTCCTTTCTCGACATTATCTTTTATAAAGTGATACCTGACATCAATGTGTTTGGTCTTCGTATGCTGAACATGATTAGCTGATATCGCGATAGCGCTTTTCGAGTCACAATAGATCGGAATCTTATTGTAGTGATAACCATAGTCTCGCAGTTGTGTCCTCATCCACAAGACCTGAGAACAGCAGCTAGCAGCAACTACATATTCTGCTTCGACCGTTGAAGTAGAGACACATAATTGCTTCTTCGATGCCCAACTGACGAGTTTATCACCGAGGAAATGTATATAACCCGACGTGCTCTTCCTGTCTAGCATGCAACCAACATGATCTGCGTCTGAATATGCTGTTAGTTCGAAGCTAGTATATTTAGGATACCACAAACCAAGATCTGCAGTCCCCTTCAGATACCTAAAAATACGTCTGATGGCAGACATATGGGATTCTTTAGGATTGGCCTGATATCTAGCACATAAGCATGTAGAAAACATTATATCCGGCCTACTGGAAGTAAGATACATCAAAGAACCAATCATTCCTCTATAAGTCCTAATATCAACAGCTTTTCCCGAAGGATCAGTGCCAATCTTAGTACCAGGTGCCATTGGGGTACCAATCGGTTGACAGTTTTCCATTTTGAATCTCCGAAGAATTTCAAGAATGTATTTAGATTGATTGATAAAAATCCCCGTTGAAAGTTGTTTGACTTGTAATTCGAGAAAGAAAGTCAACTCTCCCATCATACTCATCTAAAAACGTGACACCATGACGTTTGAAAAATTCTTACAGTATTTAGGATTTGTAGAGCCAAAAATAATATCATCCACATATATTTGAATAAGAATGATATCGCCTTTTTCCTTTTTAATGAATAAAGTGGTATCAACCGTACCTTTTGTAAAACCTGACTTGACCAATAACTAAGATAAAACATCATACCAGGCGCGAGGAGCTTGTTTCAGACCATAAAGTGCTTTGTCGAGAATGTATACATGATTCGGTTTCTCTTGATTAACAAAGCCTTTTGGCTGCGAGACGTAGACTTCCTCCTTGAGTATGCCATTCAGAAAGGCTGTCTTCATGTCCATTTGATAGACGGTGAAGTTCTTGTGGACAACGTACGCAAGAAACATGCGGATTGCTTCTATACGTGCCACTAGAGCATAAGTCTCGTCATAATCTATTCCTTCCTCTTGCCTATATCCCTTGGCGATAAGTCTTGCTTTATTTCGGATAACGGTACCATCTTCATATTTCTTGTTTTTGAACACCCATTTCGTACCAATGATGGTTTTACCTTCAGGTTTGGGTACGAGTCTCTAGACTTTAAGTGCTTCAAATTGATTCAGCTCTTCTTGCATTGCAGTCACCCAATCTGAATCTGTAAGAGCCTCAGATACGCAAGTAGGTTCAATCTTGCTCAGAAAGGAGTCATGCATACATTGATTTGATGTTGCAGACCTAGTTTGCACCGGTTTTGATGGATCTCCAATGACTTGAGATATTGGATACTCTTTGGTCCACTTGTGTTCATGAGGGAGTGGATTAGATGCAGATTGATCATAATTATCATCTAAGAATCCACTGGAATCTTCTTCAGATTGTTCAGTAGGAATGGGGGGTTCAGTTGAAGTATTAGGTGCAGAAGTTTCAGTGGGTTCAGCTTGATCAGTCTGTTGATCAGTCCTTACAGTACACCCTACTGATTCAACTACTTTTGTCTCTTCATTGTTGGTTGTAGCTTCAACTGTCGGAGTAGGCATTTGAACTTGAACTTCTTGCTGAATCGGGGAATTGGACTCAGTAGAGATATCTGAAATGGTTGGATGAGTAATCATTGAGTCTTCTATCATGTCAACCACAACAAATTTAGTCACTTTAGATCCAAGAAATTCATCATAAAATAGTTTAAATAGTAAATCTAAATCAGATAAATAATTGGTGGACGTTGATGCCCCATCTGATTTGTTCGTTTGAGACACAAGTTCTAGACTGATTTGCCCAGAAACTAGTACTCCTGTTATCACGGGTTCTGAACTGACGTGTTCAGAAGCCATCTCTTCATCAAATGTAACATATACGCTCTTGACCACAATCTTTGACTTCTTCAAGTATACTCGATATGCATCAGATGTAGAAGAATAGCCGATAAAGATGCCCTCATCCGCCTTAGCACTGAACTTATTCAGACTCTCTCTGTCATTTAGTACAAAACACTTACACCAAAATATATGAAAATATTTGATTGTCGGTGTTCGGTTGTTGATTAACGCATACGGAGTCTTCTGAAATCTGCGGTGTATCATGGACCGATTTTGAGTGTAACACGCAGTCGATACAACTTCAGCCCACAGAAATAGAGGTAAGTCGGATTGACTGAGCATAGTGCGAGCGGCTTCGACTAGCGTATGGTTTCTCCTTTAGACTACTCCATTCTGTTCATGCGTACGTGCAGCAGAGTATTGATGTGTTATCCCGACCGATTCGAGATAATCTTCAACTATTTTATTCTTAAACTCTGTGCCGTTGTCAGTTCGAAGAAGCTTGACTAGTTTCTGCAGATTCACCTGGATCGTCTTGAGAAATGTAATGAGAACTTCGGGTGTCTCATCATTTGACCATAGAAATTTGACCCACGTGTATCGCGAATAATCGTCCACAATAACTAACACGTATTTCTTTCTGCCTAAGCTTTGCGTTCGCATAGGACCATAGAGATCCATATGCAATAACTCTAAAGGAGCGCTGGTACCTGGTTCAGGCTTCGGTTTGTGTGGAGATCTCTTCATCTTCCCTTTTTCACACGCTGCACACAAGTGTTCTTTTACGTACTTGAGCTCAGGAAGTCCTTTCACTAGCTTTTCACTGACCAGTTTGTTGATGTAGCGAAAGTTCAGGTGAGAAAGTCGTCGATGCCATAGCCAACTTTGTTACATCGATGATTTTGAGCGTAGACACACCTGATTGTTAGTCTGGACCTTTGACAAGTTGATGGTGTAGAGGTTTGACTTTCGAGTGCCGACCAAGAGTTCTTTCCCGTCCGCAGTGCGTACCGAACAACTCTTGGCCTTGAAGTTTACCTCTAAATCTTTGTCACAGAACTGACCAATACTAAAAAGGTTGTGTCCTAATCCTTTTACGTACCTCACCTTCTTAATCGTGACATTTTTGTGTACCACATCACCATATCCCAAAATTGGTGAAAACTGATCGTTACCAAATCGAACTGTGCCGCAGTATTTCTCTGTAAAGTTAGTCAACAGACTTTTCTGCCCGGTCATATGGTTGGAATATCTGCTATCCAAGTACCACATATGACGGGTCTGCACAAGAGAAATTAAGAAACACGAGGTTTAGATACCCATATTAAACTGGGAGTAAAGACTTTTGAGCATTGAAGTGCGGGTCTTGAACTGTAGTATTCAAGAGCCATCATTTCTTTCACTCAACCTTTGACTTGACATAACTGTAACACAGATTCAACCTTTTTCTTTGGTACCCATTTGTATTTGGGTCCAACTATGTTAGCACTTGATTTTGGTACCCATTTAGAATTGAGTCCGCTTTTCTTTTGAAAACCACATGAGACATTAGAACGATAAGAGTAAACATGATAATTTCCAAACCAAACATCAGAAATTTTTCGAGAAGCATAATCATATCTATCATAATTTGAAAACTTTCTATTAGACGTAGATCACTGGAATAATTGCTGTATGAAATATTTCTTGAGAGAATCAACAAATTTTGGTTTAGAAATAGCAACATTCACAATCAAATCATCTTTACTATTAGTCTTCTTAATACAATCAAAACTAGACAATGATTTAGCATTCTCGTCGATCTTCTGTTTCGATATCCATTCCGACTTAACGCCAAGCTTTTTCTTTCTCAAATCTGAAACATTTGAAACTTTAGAGTTAGAATGGTGAGAATCAACCAAATGCTTCTTCTTTGACTTACCAGTGGTGATCTGTTTCTGTGAATTCCCAGATTTCTTCATCTTACCTTTGGCAACTTTGGATTTCATAGGAACTGATTTATCAATTTTCGTTGATGTTTCACCTTTTTCATACACACTTGGTAATCCAAAAGAATTAACAACAAAAGAAGAATGATTAGGAAGTTTAGCATTAAAGTCAAAATCACCAACACAGTCATCTAAACCACCATCAGAGTTTAGAAAATCAAACTCGTTATCAAATAAACAAGATCTATCATCAGATTTTAAAGCCTTGGATAATTTAGAAAACTCAGTATATTTGAACACAGTAGAAAATACAGTTTGTTCAAGTCCATCAAGATCCTTTCTTCTTTGAGAGGAGGAACGTAAAGCTTACCTTCGATGGGCTTAGCCTCCATTTCTTTTACAGAATAACTCTTAAAATAGTCATTTGAAAGAGATTTTGATTTATCAGAACTATAACTATTATTCAACCTCTCATAATGAAACGGAAGTTCAACTTTAGTTGTGTTCTTTCTTTTAGCATATTCATTGGCTTTGTCCTATTCAGACAGACTAGTCTAGAAAACTTTGAGTTCAGGGTATTGAGGTGCCAGTTTCATAAATCCAAAATCATAAAGAGCAGGCGTTTCAGCTATACCCTTTTTGAGGTGGTGTGGGTTCTTGTAACCAAGTCCCCAACACTCAGGATTCTCTTTAGGTTTGTTCAAATGAATGGTTTGTTCAGTTTGACCCAAAGTATATAATTTTCCTTCCAAAGCATTCACTTTTTCAATTAAAAATTTCTTTTCTTTTGAAAGCGAAGAATACATTTTAGAAAGCTCTTTTGATTCAAACTCACACATTCTATATTTTGAAGTTGTTTCAGCTAACTCTTTATGAATTATAGTCTTCTCTTTCGCGCTGGTGTCAATGTTTTTGTGCAAAGCTTCAATCAATACATTTTTCTCAGCGATATCATTGCTAAGTTTATGTATAGATTGATTTTTCTCATTAATGACACCTTTTTCACGCTTAAGTTTAGACTCTAATTCTTGGAGTTTAGTCATCATGGCATGCATTTGATTCAAGAAATCTGATTTGGTTAAGTCACATACCTCATTGTTATCCTCTTCATCAGAATCAACTTTGGTTTCTGTCTTCATCTGACCCATCAAGCACAAGTGTGTTGTCTCTTCCTTCTCTCCTTCCTCATCTTCAGAATGATCAAGCCAAAATTCATCCTCTGCCATCAATGTTTTTCCAGCCTCCTGTTGCTTGGCTATAAGCAACTTGTTCTTATAATAGTCGGAGTTTCGGACTTTGGGTTTGCGGCAATCCTTGGCAAAATGTCCGAATTTGCCACAGTTGTAGCACTTTGTAGGTTCTGCCTCCTTGGTCTCTTCAGCTTTATACTTCTTCTCTTCTTGTCTCCTTTCCTCTATCCTCTTTCCTTCAACTTTCTCTTTGTGATTGTAGTTGCTTGAACCAGATGAGTACCTCTGACTGTTCGAACTAGGCTTCTTATAGAACTTCTTTTGAAAAGCCTTGGTTAACATAAGCATAGCGTGCTTCAGGTTATCACAGTCATCAGAGTCAGAGTTAATCTCTCTTTCATCCTCTTCTGATTCAGAACTTATCATCATCTTCTTCTTCTTCTTCACAACAAGAGCAAGTGGATCAACAAATGTCTTCTTAGCCTTTCTCTTCTCATCCTTGATCTCATCCACTTCCTCCTCATTCTGCCTTAAGGTTTTATATACCTCATGAAGTGGAATTTCATTCAGATCTTTCATTTGCTTCATCTATCTAAGGAATCTTTTCCACTCAGGCTGGAGGACAATGAGGAATTTTATATTCAACTCAACTTGAAATTTGTTGACCTTATTCTTACTTAGCTCGTTCAGCAAGGTCACAAATTTGTCATATGTAGCCTCTAGAGATTCTCCAACTTTAGATTTGAACTCTTCATAGTTATTCAGGCAGTTGGATACTTTGAGTTGGTTGCCGACCTTTGATCCTAGCATCATCTTCTCCAATTGATCCCACATCTGCTTTCCAGTAGCGTTGTAGCTATCAATTTTGACATAAATCTCATTCGGTATGCCTTGGAGAATGAATGATTTTGCCAGTTTGTCACCCTTATGTCTCCTTTTCTGCTCATCCGAGTATTCATCAAGCGGTAATGGATACTCTCTCTGTTCTTCTTCACCATTTTCTCCAGCTACAGTGAGAACCTTGGTTGGAGGTGTCATGATTCCTTCCTTTAAGGATATTCTGATGTAATCTCCCAAATCATTTCGATCGATGAAATCCAAGAATCGGTCCTTCCATTGCTCGTACTCTCCTTTGAAGAGTACTAGAGGCTTCACATCAGTTCCAATAGCGAGAGCTTCTCTTGATGTCATCCTGTTTTGAAAAGATATGCAATAAGAAACTTAAAATGATCGTTAGTCCAGATAAAATCAAATGAATACAGATTAATACTGAGAAAAATAAGAAATGAAAAATAAAGATAATCTGGCACAAAAAGACAAATTGCGCTAAGGGCTGTGGCGCAAAAGAAAATTTTACGCTAAAAGAAGCTGGCGCAAAAGAGACTTCGCGCGAAGTGACACCCTTGAGGAGTTTTGTGCAAGAAGCGGGTCGCGCGAAATGGATGTTTGCGCGAGAAGTTGATGCGCAAACCGGGGTCGACCGGGTTCTTGAAGCCCGGTGTGTTGTGCGACCGATGTCTGTCCGACCGGTGTCCCGTCGACCGGACCAGTGTGTCGACCGGTGTGTTACGACCGGGGTCCTCTGACCGGGGTGTTGCTGCGACCGGTGTAGACCGGTGTCTTGTATGGCGCAAAACTCAACTTTGCGCCAAGATAAGGTGGCGCAAAAGATGAGATCTTCAGGTATGTGCTAGGAGGCTATGGCGCAAAACACACTTTGCGCTATGCACTTGGAAACTCTTGAACTGGCGCAAACGCAGTATGAACTGGCGCAAAAACGTGTTCTTCAACTATTCTTCGAAAGTCGGCTCTGAAAATCCCAAAAACCTATCTAAACATCGATTAACAGTCCCAAACTTTGACAATAAGACCATTAATACATCTAGAACATATTACAACCCATTAATTTCAAATACAAACACTTTAAGAAAAATCAATCGATGGAACAATGTCTGGACTCGTGAAGAACAGAAACACAAAAATCATCAAATAGATGATCGATTACAGTGCAATACTGAAACAAACCAATACCAAACCAATCTAATACTGATTTCGACCTCAACCCAAGTGATTTCAACTCGAAAAACACACAAAAATTCAAAAATCAAATCTGGAAGATGATGAAAAGTGTCGAACGAACTTTTTCTGGAAAAATTTGATTTTAATCTGGATATAGCTTTGATACCAATTGATTGTCCCAATAGAATCAGTTTCTTATCACATAAACATATATAATCACAACAAGAGATTAACAAACCTGTTTTGATTCAACAATATCAAACGATTACAAAGGTTTTTCTCTTGAAGGATGTTTTCTCTCTCTAAGCTCTCTCTCTCTAGAATGTGGCGGCTGATTGTTTTTCTATTTTGGCACACCCTACATTCTCAACCCTAGAGCCTAAATGCCTTATACCTATTTTAGGGAAAAGACAAAAACAATAAAAATACAATAAAAATAACTTTCACTATTCATTACAAAGGACCTAGACTTTTGTCGAGAATGACTTTTCAACCTTGACTTCTTGAATATTTGATCTTCAATCTTGATGATCTTGAATCCAATAAATATGTGATCTAACAATCCCAAAACACCCAAACACAGCTGGGGCAAAATACTCGACCCATAAATCATGGTTAAAACCCACATGCACAATATACTACCGAAAACATAGGCACTAGGACCAATACTCACGCGACCATAAATTGAAAGGAAACCAATTATCAAAATATGGGGAAGACGTATTTCATTCAAACCTAAATATACATGGAGGGAGATCCAATATTAAGGTCCTCATTTATTGTCAACCACATAAGCCCAATGACAATAAAGTAAAACATCAATATTTTTAAAATGCTATTAGCCGACAACGGGGGAGACCCGCATCCGTTGAGAGTAGAGGAACACAAAAGTATGCCACCCATGCAACGTTAATTGCATGACGCCTCACGATATAAAATCCCAAGTGTCCTTACGACTTCTTTAACAAGTTTCACCTCGAGACAGTTGACCTTGGTGAACATTCCAAAGAACTCCACCCCAAAGGCCCGACATACTTAAAGACTACCTCCCATGCATTACTTCAAGAGGTAGAGGTCCTAGTACCTACCTCCTCGGTAGCACCACCAGAATCAACCCTCAGAGTGCCTACTCGTAAAGTTTCCAGTCGTAAAACATGGATACCGGAGTTCAACCCCGCAATACCCAATTGACCATCCAAAACAGAGTGACTTACATGTATATGGATCCAATGCAACGCAGTCTAACATTACATGACTACACAAGAATGACCAACGCACTCGAGCATGTAATAAACATCAATATGCAACACGGTGCATTAGTATGTAAACCATAATCGGACTCTACATTGATCTATTAAGACCGGACAAGTGTCCTCAAGACTCTTTTAAGTCAACACCGAGCTCAAATGCTCAAAACCCTTTTTGACTACTGATTAACAATCCCCAAATAAATAACACAATCGACTCAAGTCAAGCAAACACACTCCAAAATACATGAATAGACTCAAATATAGTTTAGGTTAGGACAAATGGTTTTCCAAATAGATTTATACTCTTTATCCCTTTAAAACGTCCCATAACACGAAATTAAACCTTTTACCCAAACAAACACTAGAAGTGTCTTTTTACCAAATAATTTCCATTTTATGCAATAAATCATCAAAACACTTTAAAATGACTTATCTTTCAAGATTTCCAAAAATCCCAGATGTGGGGGCTTTTACAAGATTTTTAATGCTAAGCACCTCAGATGAACAAAACCCACCAAATAACTCAACAAGTAATAATTTCATGCCAAACACGTAAATACTTTATAAATGAACATTTGGCATGTACAATGTTTTCACACATCAACTTGAACTTACCTTGCTAGATTTAGGCTAAATCTATATTTCCCCCCAACTTGAGCTCCTTGAAGAAACTTGGATCCTCAAGCCAAAAACTTCCGAAAACCTAGATCCATAAACTTCAACCATGAATATTTACATCCAACCATTTAGAATCATTCCCCAAACATTATACATAAGGATCTCAACTTATACCAAAACCTTAACTTCCATAGATGAAGAAAATAGAAGATTACCTTAACCCAAGATTGAATCCACCAACCAAAATGCCTCTAAGTCACCAAAATGAGCCACAAAATTCCCATATTCAAAATAGATAAAAAGGTTGGGTGAAACTCTAAGAAGCTTGGTGGAGAAGATGCAGATGGAGGGATGTTGGTTCTAGCTCCCAACTTGTTAAATGGAGAAGGATCACATGGCTTTAGGAGGGAAAACCCCCCAAAATATGTTAGGGTTCGATTGAGAGGGCGAGGGGTTGTTTTGGGAGAGAAAAGGGGAAGAGATTTGAGGGTTTGGTGAGAAAATTGGGTGGAGGCTGGTTTCGCCCCTTTTATGTGCGCACAGTGCGCGCACGCGAGTGGTAGCGCGACCCAACTTGTGCGGAGAGGTGCGCCGCCCTCTGGACAGATCCCCGTGCGGACACTTGCATGGAACACTGTAACTCCTGTAATTCCATTTAGAACTTACCAATATATATATAGACATTCTTATATCTTCAAGTCATGTCTAGCATCCTGGAACAGCGACTTACGTGGGTTGTTGCACGGGTTCCAAACTGCGGCCAAAGCTGCGAGACTCGCTGGAATTCAGTCCATTGGGACACATGTGCGACCTATAGCGCGACCTCAAAGTCGCGGCCAAAGCCGCGGGAACCACCTGCAGGTCCTAAAGACGGGTTTTCAGCCATTTGAACTTATTTTTCTCATTCTTCCTAATTTAGGAAAAACGTTTTGAGAGCTCATTGGTGGTATTCTTCCCCAATCACTCCTCTACTCATTTATTGCAAGCCTAGGGTTTGTTAGATTAGTTGTTTGAATCATTATTCACCCATTGAAGATCATTAGTGGTGGTTGGCAAGCAAGCCTCAAGCATTTAACTCCTCTCCACGACATATCCAAAGTTCTTGCAAGTTTTTAGGGATTTCACTTTACAAACCCTAGCTAGTGAGTTCTCACTTTTAAATGCTCTTATTCATGTTTAATGCTTATCATAACCACCTATATATATATACTATTTATTGAGAACTTGACCTAAAATCTAGGGTTTCATGGATTTGGTCATTTAAAACATATAAATTGTTGTTACTTGTTCAATAACTTGTAAAATGGATATTTGCTTGAGAAATGTGTTATTAGTAAGCTACAATCGTGTGATGAGTAATGTCTTAAAATGGAAAGTTCCTTGTTAATGATTATGGTGTCAATAAGTTGACTAGTGAAACATATATATGTTGTTGTGTAATTTTAATATGTATGTGATCACCTGATAAGAATGTGGTTCCCTATTTCCTTGTGCACGAGGAAGTAGTCGTATGTATAATTGACCTATTTTTGTTGGTCTTTATGACTTACTAGTGAGTAGGAAATAAGGGGACATGGGCCCTTGAGGTGTAACTCGTCTAGATATGGATAGACAATAATGTCCCGTAAGACCTTAAGGTGTAACTCGACGGAGTAGGCAATAAAGGCAATACTATGGTTTGAGGTTGTGATGTCTTGATGGCATGGGAACTAGGACCGGGACATGAGGTGTAATCCATTAACATCATGGGTGACTCCACTCCCGTGTATATGTCACCCCGATGGGAACGGGTCTCCCTCGTGATTTAAGGGCTATCTCTTGTGTGTTTTTGCTCAGGTTGAGAACATTGTTGCAAGTGGGATTATTATGGCGATGGCAATGGAGTTTGGTAACACAAGTATTATTTTATGTCACCCTTGTTTGTGAATGATATATTTTATGAAATCTCACTAGGCTTAGCCCTAACACTTGTTGTGGTTGTTGTTCTCTCACAGATCCCACTCGCAGGGGAATCTAGGATGTCGGGCATGGTGACCAGGCATGTTGGAGATTTGGAAGTGCCGGTCTTTTGGGGTTTCGTATGAAGAGAGATTTTTGGTGGATTAGAAACACCCAAGTTAATCTAGTTGAATTAATTCTAGATTAAGTAGGTTGTTGTAATTATGTGTCTACTTACTCTTGCCACTTAGCTTTGGTGCAAACTAACCCACTTGTTATGGGTTTTAGTTGTTTTGAAATTTGAGAATTTTCCTTACTGAATATTTATATTTACAGGGTATTTTGGATCTCCGTATTTTAGACATTATATTGCCGAAATTTCGAATTTTTAATTCGCCGAAATTTTAGGATGTTACAAGTTGGTTTTAGAGCTCTAGTCTAAGTGAACTATGTATGAAATCTCTATGCCTAGACTTAAGCTGAGACTTTTAGGCAATGAAGTGTAAGAATCGGGTAGAACTCCTAAGATGGGACAGTCTTAGGGTCAACGAAAACTACATCGTTGAGAATTGTAAAGAAATGGTAGTGAGAATTCTTATATAAAATATGTTCATAATCATACTTAGCTACTGTTATTATGAATGTATTTCTATGTGAGCATACCTGAATTACTTTGATTATGATGATCGATGAACTGTGTTAGTACGTTTCTTGTGTGTAATCTTGTGTAGCCCATCTCTTACCTCTCTTGGTTGTATGACAGACGAAAATGGTAAATACTCGGAGTCATCTTCAAACGTCACCGGGGGGACAAGCTGTGACCGAATCCACGACCAATAGGCCGAACGCAGCTGTAACGGTGGGACCTCTAATTCCACCTATGCTTGTCGGAAGGGTAGAACAAATTCCGAGGAGCAACATGGTCACTTCTGAGCCAATTCTGACTGAGGTAAACCCTTAGGCACAAATGATAGACATAATGAGAGCCATGAACGAGACCATGGCGAAACAACAAAAGTTGTTCATGAAGCTGCTAGAGGATCGAGAGGCGAATCATCGACGACATGAGACAATTGAAGAGAATGTTATCATAGCGGGTTTCGAGGGTACCAGAGACGAGAACCGCACTGATGGGTTAGTGACCTTGGAAACGAGATAACCGGAAAAAGGATGTTTTTACAAATCCTTTCCTTGCTGTAAACCGCCGGAATTCACCGGATCTGATGAGCCCGCGAAGTGCATGAGTTGTCTCAAGGAGATTGAACAAACCTTCAGGTCTAGTGACTGTGAAGAGCGCCAAAAGGTGAAGTATGGGTCTCAATTGCTCCGAGGCACGACTTTGACATGTTGGAATGTCTTCACCTCAACCCTTGAAGAATCTGTGTTGGCCAAAATGTCTTGGGCCGAGTTCAAAAAGAAGATTCTAGAAGAGTATTGTAATGAGGAGGAGTTGGACTTAATAGAGGAAGAGTTTTGGTTGATCAAGAAGCGAGACTTATCAGTGAAGGAGTACACCCGAATTTTTATGGAGAAACTTGATTTGATGGGGCTTGTGGCCCCGACCGAGAAGGAAAAGGTAAAGGCGTACTTGAAAGGCTTGCCCACGGACATGTTGGCGATGGTCTGCAACTTCAAAGCCACAAACCTCCGTGAGATTGTCGAGGAGGCCAAGGTTATGGAGAGACTCTATGTAAGAGATAAAAACGAAAAGACAAAGACCGTGGAGAAGAGAAGGTGGGAAAGCCCGCCAAGTTCGTACAAGAAGACGAGGTTTCAACTGGCAAGTAAAAGTTTTGACAACCGTCGAGAGGGGAAGTGGTGTCCCAAATGCAAAAGCAAGCACTTTGGGTTTTGAAAAATCAACAACAACTCTAACCCTAACCTGGTCTCGTGTTTTAAGTGCGGCAAACCGGGTCATATCAGTACCGAGTGTCCCATTCGGGGAGACAATTTGTTATGAATGCAAGGAGATGGGTCACGTCAGGAGAGAGTGCCCGAAGCTAAGGGGTCTTGCGAGAGGAGGAAGCCCTAGAAGCTAACCGAAGAAGAAAGCCATCCCTAGGGCTCAAGGGAGGGCTTTCCAGACTAAGGAGGAAGCGAAGGAAACCGCCGATGTGGTATCGGGTACGTTTATACTCAACTTCACACCTTCTAGAGTATTGTTTGATTCCGGTACAAATTTCTCCTTTGTGTCTATCTTATTTTGCAAGTCTTTGGGCGTACCTGATAGTACTCTTTGTGATGTGTTAGTCATAGAGTTAGCTAATGGGGAGCAAGTGGTCCTAAGGGATATCTTAAGGGGTTGTCGTCTATAAATCAGTGGTGAACCTTTTATAGTAGACTTGTTTCCCATGACCATCGGGAGTTTCGACGTGCTGATTGGAATGGATTGGTTGGCGAAGCATCAAGCGGAGATCTTATGTTCCAAGAAACTCAAATGGATTCCCATTCGGGATGGAAACTTTATCTTCGTGTATGGCGAGAAGCGAAAAGGAGAAGTGGCCATTATCTCATACATCAAAGCCATAAAGTATCTGACGAGGAAGTATCCTTCGTACCTAGCCTTCGTAGTAGATACCAAGGCAGAGAAAAAAAAGATAGAAGATGTGAAGATTGTTAATGAATTTCTAGACGTTTTTCCCAACGACTTACCCTGCTTACCACCCAATCGACAAGTGGAGTTTCAAATTGATTTAGTTCCGGGGGCGACACCAATAGCCCGTGCACCGTATCGTCTCGCGCCAATAGAAATGCAGGAAATGATGTCCCAACTTCAAGAGTTGCTAGAGAAGGGGTTTGTGAGGCCGAGCTCGTCTCCGTGGGGAGCTCGAGTACTCTTTGTGAAGAAGAAGGACGGGTCGATGCGTATGTGCATCGATTACCGAGAGTTGAACAATGTGACCATCAAGAACAAATATCTGTTACCCCGAATAGGCGATCTCTTTGATCAACTACAAGGGGTCGGATGTTTTTCCAAGATTGATCTTCGATCAGGGTATCATCAAGTGAAGGTGCGAGAGGAGGACATTCCGAAAATGGCATTTAGGACCCGTTATGGGTGTTACGAGTTCCTAGTCATGCCTTTTAGTTTGACGAATGCGCCGACAATATTCATGGACTTGATGAACCATGTGTGTTAACCATTTTTGGACCGTTCGGTCATAGTGTTCATCAACGACATCTTAGTGTACTCCAAAGATGAATAGGAGCATGAGCAACACTTGAGAGAGGTACTAGAGGTGTTAAGAAGGGATAAGCTTTACATCAAAATCTCCAAGTGTGAATTTTGGTTGCGGGAAGTTCAGTTTCTTGGCCACGTGGTGACCCGTGAAGGAGTAAAAGTAGATGCAGCGAAAATAGAGGCGATGATGAACTGGGAAGCTCCAAGGAGTCCGACCGAAATTCGTAGTTTTTTTGGGACTCGCCAGATACTATAGAAGATTCATCCAAGACTTCTCCAAAATTGCATCATCGTTGACCGCACTGACTCGGAGTAAAGTGAAATTTGTATGGACTGACGTTCAAGAGAAGGCTTTCCGTACCCTGCAACGAAATCTGTGCGAAGCCCCAATACTATCACTACCCGAGGGAATGGAAGACTTCGTCGTTTTCAGTGACGCATCCAAGATAGGGCTAGGATGTGTTCTAATGCAAATGGGTAAAGTGATAGAGTATGTGTCAAGACAGTTGAAGGAGCACGAGAAGAATTACCCAACACATGACCATGAATTGGCAGCGGTTGTGTTTGCTTTGAAGTTATGTAGACACTACTTGTACAACACCAAGTGCACACTCTACACCAACCACAAAAGCTTGAAGTATGTCTTTGATCAGAAAGAATTGAATATGCGGCAAAGAAGATGGTTGAAGTTAATGAAAGATTACGATTGCGAACTTCAATACCACCCGGGCAAAGCAAATGTTGTGGCGGACGTGTTAAGTCGGAAAGAGTATAGTGGGTCGGTGAAAACCTCGTTGGAAATGATTGAGGTCATCTCAAACCTTATGGACATGATAAAGACCGCTTAAGTCGAAGCAATTTTCGAAGCAAACCTCAAAGATGAAGCGATGATGAAGCAACACCTTAGCTTGACAGAAGATGGTAGAGGATTGAAACTTTTCCAAGGACGAGTTTGGGTACCCAAGTTGGGAGGATGCCGAAAGTTACTCTTGGAATAAGCGTACAAGTCTATATATTTCAATCACCTGGGAGCATAAAGATGTATAGGGATCTGAATTAAACTTTTGGTGGCCGGTTATGAAGCTTTATGTGGTGAACTACATGGAGAAATGCCTTACTTGCTCGTTAGTAAAGGCCGAACATCGACGACCGTATGGAAGTTTGCAATCCTTGGAAATACCGGAGTGGAAGTGGGATCACATCACGATGGACTTTGTGACGAAGTTACCAAAGACGTTGAAGGGCCACGACACCATTTGGGTGATTGTGGATCGATTGACGAAAAACGCTCACTTTTTGGTCATAAGAGAGACCTTACCATTGGATAAGCTAGCAAGACTTTATATCAACGAAGTGGTCTCGAGGCATGAAGTGCCATTATCCATTGTGTCCGATCGGGATAGTCGTTTCACTTCCCATTTCTGGAATGCTTTTCAAAGAGAACTGGGGACAAAAGTGAAGTTGAGCACGACATACCATCCTCAAACGGATGGACAAAGAGAACGAACAATTCAAACGTTAGAAGACATGTTGCGATCATGTGTCATTGATTTATAACGAACAATTCAAACGTTATAAGAGTTATGCAGACAAGAAGCGACAACCAATGGAGTTTCAAGTGGGCGACCGAATAATGTCGAAAGTGTCACCTTGGAAGGGAATTATAAGGTTTGGAAAGCAAGGAAAGCTTAGCCCTCATTTTCTCGGGCCTTTTCCTATTATTGAGCGTGTGGGACTACAAGCCTACAAGCTTGACTTACCGCCTGAGATGAGTGGAATTCACCCTACATTCCACGTCTGCTATCTACGGAAGTGTCTAGCGGAGGAAGATAACGTCATCCTATTGTCCGAGATTCAAGTAGACAACAATCGGTGTCTGGAAGATCCAGAGGGATATTGGAATCCAAGACGAAGAAGTTTCATCGCAAGGAGGTCATCATGGTCAAGGTGCAATGGAAACATCATCGGGATGCCAACGTGACCTGGGAGGCCGAAGAAGATATGAAGCATAGATACCCCAATCTATTTGTATAAGGTAAGATTTCGGGGACGAAATCCTCTTTTAGGGGGGAGGATTATAACACCCGTAATTCCGTTTAGAACTTACCAATATATATATATATAGACATTCTTATATCTTTCAAGTCATGTATAGCATCCTGGAACAACGACTTACGTGGGTTGTTGCGCGGGTTCCAAGCCGCGACTTTAGCCACGGGACTCGCTGGAATTCAGTCCATTGGGACACACGTGCGGCCTATAGCGCGGTCTCAAAGTCACGGCCAAAACCATGGGAACCACCTGCAGGTCCTAAACACATGTTTTCAACCATTTGAACTTATTTTTCTCATTCTTCCCAATTTAGGAAAAATGTTTTGAGAGCTCCTTGTTGGTATTCTTCCCCAATCATTCCTCTCCTCATTTATTGCAAGCCTAGGGTTTGTTAGATTAGTTGTTTGAGTCATTATTCAACCATTGAAGATCATTAGTGGTGGTTGGCAAGCAAGCCTCAAGCATTTAACTCCTCTCCACGACATATCCAAAGTTCTTGCAAGTTTGTAGGGATTTCACTTTACAACCCCTAACTAGTGAGTTCTCACTATTAAATGCTCTTGTTCATGTTTAATGCTTATCATAACCACCTATATATATATATATATATATATATATATATATATATATATATATATATATATATACTATTTATTGAGAACTTGACCTAAAATCTAGGGTTTCATGGATTTGGTCATTTAAAACATATAAATTGTTGTTACTTGTTCAATAACTTGTAAAAAGGATATTTTCTTGAGAAATGTGTTATTAGTAAGCTACAATGGTGTGATGAGTAATGTCTTAAAATGGAAAGTTCCTTGTTAATGATTATGGTGTCAATAAGTTGACTAGTGAAACATATATATGTTGTTGTGTAACTTTAATCAGTATGTGATCACCTGATAAGAATGTGGTTCCCTATTTCCTTGTGCACGAGGAAGTAGTCGTATGTATAATTGACCTATTGTTGTTGGTCTTTATGGTTTACTAGCGAGTAGGCAATAAGGGGACATGGGCCCTTGAGGTGTAACTCGTTTAGATATGGATAGACAATAATGTCCCGTAAGACCATGAGGCGTAACTCGACGGAGTAGGCAATAAAGGCAATGCTATGGTTTGATGTTGTGATGTCTTGATGGCATGGGAACTAGGACCGGGACATGAGGTGTAATCCATTAACATCATGGGTGACTCCACTCCCGTGTACATGTCACCCTGATGGGAACAGGTCTCCCCCATGATTCAAGGGTTATCTCTTGTGTGTTTTTGCTCAGGTTGAGAACATTGTTGCAAGTGGGATTATTATGGCGATGGCAATGGAGTTTGGTAACACAATTCTTATTTTATGTCACCCTTGTTTGTGAATTATATATTTTATGAAATCTCACTAGGCTTAGCCCTAACACTTGTTTTGGTTGGTGTTCTCTCATAGATCCCACTCGTGGGGGAATCTAGGATGTCGGGCATGGTAACCAGGCACATACGAGATCTAGAAGTGTCGGTCTTTTGGGGTTTCGTGTGAAGAGAGATTTTTGGTAGAATAGCAACATCCAAGTTAATCTAGTTGAATTAATTCTAGATTAAGTTGGTTGTTGTAATTATGTGTCCCCTTACTCTTGCCACTTAGCTTTGGTGCAAACTAACCCACTTGTTATGGGTTTTAGTTGTTTTGAAAATTAGGAATTTTCCTTACTGAATATTTATATGTACAGGGTATTTTGGATTTCCGTATTTTAGACATTATATTGCCGAAATTTCGAATTTTTAATTTGCCTAAATTTTAGGATGTTACAAACACTGCCACCCTTTGTCTTGTTCTCGGCTATAGATTTCGGGGTGTTACACATATCCCTAGACCTCAATCATTCAAAATTGAGGTTCATTGATATTGTTAGTGGGAAACTCAAATCAATAACATATTACCCTGGGTCTTGATTTAATTATTTCCTTGAAAAATATTTGATTTTGCCGAACCATTGATATTTTATGGATGATCCATCGGTAATCACCGACGAAAATTTCCCTGAATAATTTTTATGGGTAAAAGTCATTTTGTCTTATAGCGATATATATATATATATATATATATATATATATATATATATATATATATATATATATATAGTTATAGGTTCAAATGAGAAGTGCTAAGTGAGTGAGAAGTAGAGAAGTAATCCTAGCCCTTCATTTGATCAATATTTGCGGCTTTGTCTGTGAAGCACCGGATAATCCGATTGCATAGTATGTGGAAGATAGAGGGGTAGTCTCGTAACTTTTACAAATAGGCGGCAAATGGGTTCATATGTGAACCCGTGTGATTCACATATGAACTATTTGTGCACATATGAACCATTTTTCTGCATATATGAACCCTTTTTTGTATTGTCGCAAATTTTGACCAGTCAAAGCCACAAATCTTGATCAATCTTGACCGTATAAAGGGCTATGATCACTTCTCTACTTCTCACACGCTTACCACTTCTCATTTGAATTTCTCCATATATATATATATATATATATATAGGGGTTGTTTTATTTGGAAACCACCTTAATTTTGAAAACCATGCATGAAAACCATCGATTTCATTCGTTAAATTAATGAAATTGTTTGGGAAAAGTTCATAAAAACCCAACAAACTATTCTATTTTGAATGGTTAAGTCCCTAAACTAATTTTTTGAATGAAAAAACCATTCAACTTTCTCATTTTGAATGAGTAAGTCCCTAAACTATTTTTTTGAATGAAAAAAACCATTAAACTTTCTCATTTTGAATGAAAAAACCATTAAAATTTCCAAATTTGAATGATTAAATCCCTGCATATTTTTTTTCAATAAATTAAATCATTGAACTTTTAAAAATTGGTTGCGTACATCATTTTAACCCAAAAAAAACTATATGGAACCGATTATCTATTGATTCTTCCTCTTTTGATAAATAAAAAATAGATCAATAAGAGGGAGATCGATGTCAAGAGCAACAACGTGTTAGGTGATATGGAGAACGGACAATGTAAGGGCAATGGGGAGAGGCAAGGCGGAGCGATACGATTGTCTATGAAGAGTTTTAATGGCGTATAATTTGAGAACGGTAAAACTGATTTTGATTTGTTTTTACTTTAAAACTTTCATCGTCAGTTCCAGATATCTTTAAAAAAGATAACCAATTTTTAGAAGTTCGATGGTTTATTTATTCGAAAAAAATGTTGAGGGGCTTAATCATTCAAAATTAGAAAGTTTAATGGTTTTTTCGTTCAAAAAAATAGTTGAGGGACTTAATCATTCAAAATGAGAAAGTTTAATGGTTTTTTCATTCAAAAAAATAGTTTAGGGACTTAACCATTCAAAATATGATAGTTTATTGGGTTTTTTTGAACTTTTTCCAAATTGTTTTATAGAATTCTTTTCTTGGTGAAATTACTTCATATATTTGTGTTTTTTATGTAAAATGAAAAAGTTTCATCAGAATGAGAAAATGCATGAAACAATATTAATCAGAATGAGAAAAAACATGAAACATTTTCATTTTTAGATAAAAAACACAAATATATGAAACATTTCATCAACAAAAAAATTATATGACACAATTTCATCAAATTAAACAATTTTGATGAACCAATTTCATTAACTTAACCAATGAAATCGACAGTTTCCACGGTTTGCAAAATTAGAGCGATTTTAATTTGATCTCTCCCTTATATATATATATATACACACACACACACACATACACATATATATACATATACAGGGGAGGAGAAAAGTTCAAATGAAAACTCAATTTTCATTGTGCATATGAGGACGAATCTCGGCCACTTCATCTCTATTAATCCAACAACTCATATTAAATAGAGTTTTTTATTTTAAGATGATTAGGGTAAAAATGAAAGATAATTTAAACTCACGCCTACCATATTTGACTTTTTATTTTCTTTTTTAATTAAAAATTTTACCCATTTAAAGTTTAAAATAAATTATCCTACCAATTACTAATATTTTAATCAAACAAATTACATAAAAAAAACGAGAATTTCGTTCTTTTCGATATGACATCCATCTTGATATAGTTTTTTTGTTGTTGTTTTAACCGTTTTTTAAGTGAAATGTTATATATGTGTTATATTCGTTATGAATATTTATGTACGTTCAAGTGTGTACAACACCTCGACACATAAGTCCGTAACTTGACATCACATTATTCAACACTTTCTGCAACGTCGTAAAGCATCGTGTTCTTCATCACCGTAACCCAACACCCATCGAGACGAATCAAGAACCTATCGAGTTTTGGTTGTGAACCAGGAAACAAAAGAAAGCGTGTCACATCTCCACATCTTCACGGGTCATTCATGTATTATTCATCATGAATAGTGTATCATTCAGGATGAATAATACAACATTCAGGGTGTATAATACACTATTCATGAATTCGTGTATTATTCATCTTGAATGTTGTATAATTCATCCTGAATATTTTATTATTCATCATGAATAATGAATGAACGTTCGTATTTATCATTCATATTGAATGCAGGACACCTGGGGATGCGCATACATATTCATAATGAATTAAACCAAATTTCAGTTGTGAATCGGGAAACAACATAGAGTGTGTCATGTGTCCACGCATTTATGGGTCATTCATATATTATTCATCATGAATAATGTATCATTTAGGATGAATAATACACGATTCATGATGAATAATACATGAATTTTGAATTCGTGTATTATTTATTCTGAATACTATATTATTCATTATGAATAATGAATGAACGCTCACCTCTGTTGTAACATCCTAAAATTTCGAGTGAAATAAAATTCGAAATTTTGGCGATATAACGTTTGAAAATAGAAAAACCTGTCCCCCTAAAAATAGGGGATAATTTAAACCTGAATAGTAAAGGTAAAACAATTCAAACCCAAGTATATCATCCCAAAACGGGGTATATGGTAAGGCATTTACAATCCCAATAATGAAGCATAAAACGACAACCTACTAATCTAAATTTGGTTAACTAGATTATGGTCGGGTGTCGCAATCCTTCCAAAATGTATATCTTTAAAAATCAAGGCATGTTGGTCACTATGTCTCTCAAAAAGACCACTCATGACCCCAAGGTCGTTCTCTCAGTCCCGATGTACCCCACCGCTAAGATGACATGTCAAACATGACAACCAAAGAACAAGTGTTAGGCTAAAGCCTAGTGAGAACAAGTCAAATAAGAATGGAAGTACTAAACCCAATTGAAGTCACGTGGAGGATATAGCCGTGAGCTAAAACCAATAAATCAAATAAACCATTAGTGAATAAATATGGTATATATAACTCCAATCACATAATGAGCTCAACTCCTCTAAGTCTATTGCTCGAAAACATCAAGTCAACCCCTCTAGGTCTATTCTTGAGAGTTCCAAAACGGGGAACTCTAGCACAAGGGAATTACACCTTACTACCCATGAGACGCTGCCCGACCGTATAGGTCCACACCTTACTTATCATGGTGACCCGATACCTATTTCGTGCCAAAGTGGTGAACCTAATGTCCAAAACGGGACATAAGAACACCGTGCCTATGGATCCATTGCACTAAGTCCAAATACTAAAACATACTAACTCATTAATTACCAATCATGTATATAAGTAAATCACATATACATAAAGTTATCAACATGAAACTTGCCTCTCATCGTTGAGGAGATTTTATCAACGTAAATCCCATCAATATTAACATCACATATTTTATTTCCAAAGTCATGATTGAAACTAAATGACCAAATGATTGCATTTCCCCAAACCCTAATTTTTCCACTTTGGGTTCACCAAAATCCCATGGAGTAAGGGTTGATTTTCAAATATATGTAGATGAGATAGGAAACCTTTAATCTTATTTTGTGACACATTCCTCAAAATTCTTATTTAGGACATAAAACCCTAACATCCCCATATTTAGGTTACAAATGTAAAAACCCCAAATATATAATTAGTCACATAAATGAGTACTAGAATAAGTGAAACCTAACATTTATGAGGGTATAAGAGTAAAAATCTCACCTTGTAAGGGTTATACACAAACCCTAGATGTGATACTTGAGAGGGAAAGAGGAATAACACTTGAGCTTGAAGCACAAGACTCTTAATCACAACCAATAACCTAAATCAAATCCATAAACCATGAATAAGGATCCTTACTAGAAGCATTCAATGAGGGGAGATGAAAACCCTACCTTTTTGCTCTAAAAAAATCGCCTTCAGTGAGCTCCCACAATTACCAAATGAATAAAAACGGGTTGGCAAGCATTTAAGGCATTGGAGGCTGCGGACGACTATGCCATGCGAATATGACATGGTTATAGTCGCTGGTCAATGTCGCCGCTTCACACTAGCCCTCTGTCCAAACTTGGTGACTATGCCATGCGACTATGACCATGTCATAGTCGCACCAGCACCACTCCGGGTACTCTCTTGGGTCTTAATCCCACTTGTTTCCCACGCATGAAACGGGACACATCCCAAGAGTGTCCCAAGTGTCAGACATGGCCAAGACTAGGCCATCTACACGAATTTCGAGCGATAGAAGGTATCCTTCATGGAGAGGAGATCTTACCGGAAAAACGGGTGTTACATCTGTTATTCATACTGAATGTGGATACTCGGGGAGGTGCATACATATTCATAATGAATATAATACATATATAACATTTCACGTAAAAAACAGTTAAAATGAAAAAAAAAATAACTATATCGAGATGGATGTCATATCGAAGAGCATGAAATTCTCATTTTTTTTATGTAATTTGTTTGATTAAAATATTAGTAATTTTTAAGATAATTTATTTTAAACTTTAAGAAGGTAAAAGTGTTTTAATTAAAAAAAATAAAAAGTTAAACAAGTAGGAGCTCATTCAAAATTCCAGTTTTGTCCCTAATTACTTTTCAATTATTTTTATTATGTTTAACCATTGATTAGTTTTCTAAGTTTTAATCAATTGATAAGATTTAATCTCATTTGCACAATAAAAAATGAGTTTTCATTTAAACTCACCCATATAAGATAATATTTAATTTAGTGAATATATTTAACACTATATTGTGGAGAGATGTGTATTGGAATATGTAGATTCTTATATTTATCATAGTGGAAATTGAAAAATGGATAAATGTGTGTAAACACATGGTGTGTGTTCACACACACAAAACACTTGTAAGGTTGATTATAAGTCATTATCAATGCTTGTAGAATAATGAAACTTTAAGTTTATAAGACATAATATATATCTTATACGAACACGTTGTTAGGATATATAAAAAAAACATTAACATTGTTTAAAATGACTACTGCTATAAAATTGGGTGTATTAAGTGTACATCAGACCGTGACAATATAGTATTTGATGAAAATTTAAGGCTATATACCCAACAATTGTTCCCTTTATGTAAGTTGTTCAAAACAAAATTAGGGACTTAATAAGTTTTATTCAAATAAAACAATAAGTTATTAGAAAAAGTCCAACAACCTAATATTATAATTTTATGTAAAGTATATTACAAAAATCGTCCTTGTCGTTTGGTGAAACTCTGATTTTCGTCACTCGACTTTAATGATTAGACTGGTGCCCCTACGGTTTTTATTTTGTTACGGTTTGGGTCGTTTGCCTTAACATCTATCAAAGGTGCGATATCCTTAATTAAGTGTGCCCTCATGTGCTAGTAACGTGAGCGCATTTCGGTCAATTTACCATTATTCTTGTGACTTTTTTATGTTCAAGTCATTAAAACATAAATATATATATATATATATATATATATATATATAGAGAGAGAGAGAGAGAGAGAGAGAGAGAGGGAAGATATTATGTTAAACCATTAAAGGTTGTTAACTTTACAAACTATCGTTGATCAATAAGAATTCAATTTCATTCATGGTTGGTTTAAACTTATGCAATAAATGTGTAAGGTATGATAGAAATTTCATCAATTTGATTTTTTTGGTAGCAATATTAATGAGGAGTTACAAAATAACTTGATCCATGATTGTAGCTGTAATTGTATTTCAAATATATGTTCACTTTTTGATGTTCAATATGTGTTTACATTTTGATGTTCAATATGTATTTACATTTTGAACATGCATTCATGTATTGAACATGGATTCCATTTCAATGTATATGAAAATCAATGAATATACGTAGCTGATAAAATGGGATGAACATCAATGAACATACGTATTGAACATGGATGAACAATAACATACATATGACATACGTATTGAACATGAATGAACAGTTACATACAAATGAACATCCGTTTTAAACATGAATGAACAATTACATATAAATGAACATACGTATTGAACGTGAACGTGTATGTTCATCCATGTTCACAATACATCAATGAACATAGAGAACAAATCGATCTCATAGATGTATTGAACATACGTATGAATGAACATGAATGAAAATGTGTCGGTTTCGATATGTATAACAAATTGTCGGTTTCAATTTGCTTAAGGGAGAAATTAATGGAAGGATGTTGGGGGTTATTTTCCTCAATTGACCATGATCACTAATGTTCACATATCCCAAATATTTGGGTCTTCAATTAATGGGCTTTATGTCAATTGTTATCTCAATCATACATTTTCAAAATCAAACGATAGGATCGGTTCATAAGGTTAATACAGATAACTTGCCCTATATATATATATATAGGGTCAGGTTCACGTGAGACCAAGTTGTTTTCGTGAGACCGCGTGAGACCAAGCCTTAAAACATGAAACTTCACACCGAAACACTGTGAAGATAAAAAACATTCGAACCTTCATAATGTAATCACACTATGAAGGTAAAAAAACCTAAACCAAGTTAAAAAAAATCAAACCTTCACAGCTAAAAGACTGTGAAGGTATATCCGAAACTTCAAAGTGAAGACGCTGTCAAGGTAAAAAAAAACGAACATTCACAGCGAAAAACACCGTGAACGTAACATTTACGGTGTTTTCCCTATGAAAAGTTCGATTTTCTTTACATTTACAGTTTTTTGGTGTGAAGTTTCATACTTTAAAGCTTGGTCTCACCGGTCTCACGGAAACTGTTTGGTCTCACGCGAACTTAAGTCTCTCTCTCTCTCTCTATATATATATATGTGTGTGTGTGTGTGTGTGTTAGAGTCCTTTCTTTTTTTAACCAAACAATTAGTGTTAACTTTTTGTTAACTGAGGCATTTTCGTCTTTTCCATATATTAATACCACATTTCTTAAATATCTTATTCACTTAATTATTACATTCCTTAATTATCATATTTCTTAAATATCTAATTTCTTCATTTAATTATCATATTATTTCGTTGTCATATTCAATATTAAGAATATCACTTAAAAATTCATTCCATTTATTGTTTCCCCTATGAAATTTGTGGTTCACCTATGAACTTGCTTAAATTTCCTTAATTATCTAATTCATTTTCTGGCTTCACCTACGAACTTTGGTAAAAAAAAATTGAACAACCAAAGTTCATACATGAAACAAAAATCAATGTGTCACCTATAAACTCTCTAAGAAAAATCATTGTTTTCACCTATGGAAAAAATCATTGTGTCACTTATGGACTTTAAACAAAAATCATTGTTTTTCACCTATGAACTTTAAACAATAATCATTGTTTCACTAATGAACCATCTTGTTTCACCTATGAACTTTGTTAAATTTTCTTAATTATCTAATTCATTTTCTGGTTTTACGTACGGACTTTAGTAAAAAAAAAATTAACAATCAAAGTTCATACATGAAAAACATTATGAACTTTATATATAAATTATTGTTTTACCTATGAACTTTAAACAAAAATCATTGTTTCATCTATAAATTCTCTAGTTTCACCTCTAAACTTTGTTAAAAGAAATGGAACAATCAAAGTTTATAAATGAAACCTAATCAAACCCATAAATGCATCAAACCAATTTCTAAAACTGAAACCTAAATTAAACTAACCCAATTCTAAAACTTAAATCAAAACCAGTAACATCATATGGAACCGACACACATTTAAATTTATTGATTAATTATCAAAAAGGGAACATCATTCTACGAATGATACAACTGGATATCAAGCATTTAGGAGAAACTAGACCATGAATGGAAAAAGAGGAAATAGATAATTATCAAAGGTATTTATTATAACATCATTTACAAAAATCCAACACGTGCAACATCAAGAATAAACACAGTAGGAGCAAGAAAAAAAAACAAAGATAATCCGGCTTAGACTTAATCAAAACCCAAGGAGTAAATTTTGCTTTGAATATTTCTTCGTCCTCAACAAGATCAACAATCTTCCATGGCTTTGTAACATTTGTAAGATTCCACATTGGTTGGGGAAGAGAACGAAAGTTGCTTCATACGGGACTATAAGGGACTGGATACCTCCTCTACCAGATGCGTTTTAAAACCGTGAGTCCAGGTTTGTGGACAAAGCAGACAATATATGGTATAGTTATCCTGAGATGTTACAACATTCTTCCGTGGGAATCTGCAGTCAAATCTCCGATTTGTAGCATCTACAACCAAATCACTGATTTAAAATGGGAAAATAAGAATGCTGAAATCCATCATATCCAATTTGTGAATCCATCAGATCCGATGTAAATCAATACATCGGATACTTTAAACATCGGGATAAGATATGGGGATGGAAGTGGGAAGAATTGAGAGTATTGCGACAAGATATTTGATCGAAAGTCAGGTTTACAGCGTAAGGAGGAGATAATCGGAACCATTGCATCTTCTACCGAGATCTGGTGGTGGGTATGAGAAGGTAGTGGGAAGGGAATCTACTTATTTTAGGGATAAATGGGATTATAATTAACTTCCAAAAATACAACATAATTTGTTCCAAATTTTTACCCTTGACTTAATTCCATTTAATATGTTTCCTATTTAATCAGTTAATAATATCTCATTTAATCATAACCGTTGATCAAAAATATAAATGACTCATATGAGTTTGCAAAATTAACACTAATTGTCTGGTTAACAAAAGATTGAGACTATATGTCATGGTTATTTTACAACTTAGTAGAAGGTTAGAACCTCGTGTAACCCTCATCTAAACCATTCATTTAGCCAATTGCATTTGGATTCTCATTGATTTTCTAAATGAATTTACCTGATTTCATCGAATTTCTGCATGAGATGTCGTTGCACATGACGATTCATGCGATGTATCGGATGAAGGTGGTATATTCATGAAAGTATGCATTCCATGTTAATGTATGCATTACAGATAAGATTATGTGAATGAAAACAATAATCATTCAGTGTCTACATAATGAATGAGCTAAATTAATGGTTTAGATGAGGTTTTCACGAGCTTGTAACTTTTACTAGGTTGTAAAATACACTACCCCTATATATATATATATATATATATATATATATATATATATATATATATATATATGTGTGTGTGTGTGTATGTGTGTATAAGTGTTTGATATTTAAAATAAACTTATAGCCCTAAGCACCGCCCCATCCCTTATCTTTCTCCATTGCCACCCTTGACCCTTCTTTCCCTTGTAATACATCTCGTGCGACCCAGACCTCCTTGAACTTCCACAATCATTCTACCTTTAAAACATGATGCACCTTAAACTAAACCTATCGGCTACCATCTCGCCTCTCTTCACATCACCCATCTCTTGCCATGTATCCAAGAAATTTTCTCAAAAAATCAGATTGCTTTGGTGAGACTTCATCATTTTCGAACCCGTGTTCAAGGAATGTGTTGATGCCATCTAGGTGATGCACATCTCACTCTGGTAGGTTCTGATGCATATCCCACTCCACGGTGGCGTCTAGGTGATGCATTGATTGCATGCCTAACCCCGATCTTGTTTAAGGTTGTTGGTTTTAGGGTTCTAAACCCACCACCACCTCCCATCTCTTCCAACCACCGCTGCCCACCACAAACAATCTCACATTTAGGTGCCGTTTGTTTTTTAAGAGGTCTAACGTCTGAAGTCTTATTTTAGTTATGATTAATAAGAGGTGGTGTGTAAAAAGGTCTGAACGATTCAGACTTAAGAGCCATTAAGAGGTTTTTAAAAACAAACAAACAACCCCTTAGTGGAAAATGAGAACTTGTTTCTTTCTTCTACTCTACATAGAGGGTACAAATATCGTAGTTCAGTGGTCTTCATCTGTATGGAAGCCTTAGACTACAAGGGTTTTGAGTCTGGTTAGAATAGAGAAATAGATCTTCTAGACAAGAGGCACACAAATTCGTTTAAGCTTCAATAATGGTAGGAAATTGGTAATTCACTGTAAACACAAAAAAGAGAAATATTTTTGAAATTTGAGTTTTTAGGATTTTGGTATTCTTGACGGTGTTTTTCTTTTTAGAGTGTAGATTTTTTGTTTCATATCACAAAGTTTTGGAATAAACTTATACAATTCTTTTAAGTGAAGTTGACGTTATTTTTGTTGTTGTTGGTAACTATGGGTTTTTCGGGCCAACTTACTCTTACCGGCTAATCCCCTGGGAGACCACGAATGACCTGAAGTCGTCACAGGTGAACCTCCAAGACTATAAAGGCTTTGACTGGATTCAGACCATAGGAAGATGAGATGTTTACTACATCCACCTTACTTTTAGCTAGTACGCCATAACCCAAGTGGTTAGTTGATGATAATAATGATGTTTTTTTTTTTTTTTTTTTTGAGAGGGTATCCCAGACCACATTGGGCCCAGACTAATCCCTGGCAATATGGGCCGAAGCCCGACTGCTAAAGCATGCAGCCCGGGGTCGAAGCCCCCGTACCTCCAGGATGCGTCCCCTAGGGTTCGAACATGAGACCGCTACTAGCTAGTCCACATGTCTTACCACTAGGCTAACACCCTGTTCATGATTTATGAACTTTGTATATTATTGTTCTTGAATGTTTGAATGTTCTTGAATTTTCTAGACTAAAGAAGAAGGGGATGAAGGAAAAAGAATCTGGGAAGTTAACAAAAATCGTCCCTATGAAAAATGATTGAAATGCCTTTACGTGGCTTGCATGTGAAGGTTACTTAACGGAAGGCTCTAACGGCTGTTAGGGCCAAAGACACTTTCTATAACGAAATCATAACCACAGGGACACCAATGTATTTATTGAAATTGAGTGACAAAAGTAAAAATTTCACCATACCACAAGGACGATTTTTGTAATTTACATTGTTATGTACTCATCAACAAAAGGGGACCATTATTATTATTATAAGAAAATGAAAATGTTTCCACACAAAGCCGATCAAAGGGAAAGCATTTTCTTTTCAAGAAATATGTCCACACGTGATTTGGCCAATACAAATAAATTTGTTTTCGTATTTTATATAATCATTATAAAAATATATGTTATTTTTTTTTAACAATATAAAAATATATGTTATAAGACATTAATTAAGGGGTTTTAAATTTTTTTATTATATACTATTTATTGTTGAGTATAATGCATAAGCTCTTAGATTTTTATAAGTTTACAATTAGGGGTGTATAAAATCTGAACAGTTTGAAAATTCGAACAAAAAATAAGGTGTTCGTGTAAAACCCAAATACCCTAAAATCCAAAAATCAGAAGCGCAACTTTTGAGGGAATATATGGGTTCGAGATTTTGATTTTTGGTCATTCGTCCCGTTCGAAAACACCAATATATGTATCTCTCTCTATATATATGATTTTTTAATAATATATAAATATATTTACTTATCTAATTATTTTTAGAAAATCCAAAATGTTAGTCGACCATACTTTTTTTTCTAATTTTTAATCCTACAATCGATTTCATCGGTCATCTTAATCGATTTAATTCATCCTCAAATTGGATTGAGTATATATATAAAGAGGGGTTGCATGAGTTTGCATCATGTAAAGAGGTTGCATTTAAACGCGCCCTCTCTCTCTCTCTGTATATATATATATATATATATATATATATATATATATATATATATATATATATATATATATATATATATATATATATGGTTGGGTTTTGATGAGAAGTTGAGTTAACGTAAGAAGCGTGAGAAGTGGTTATCACCCGTTGGATACACATTAGAATGAGATGCACCGAGATAAGATGTATCGAGATGCACCTGGTCAATTCCTTTATGAAGCGCACTTCATGGGTGAGTTTGAGATTATAAGTGATCAAGGGTTCACATCCACTTGTCACGTTTCTCACGTTAACTCAATTTCTCACGCGATTCTTCACCTATGTGTGTGTGTGTGTGTTTGTGTGTGTGGGTTGGTTCTTTTGCTAACCCAATAATTGGTGTTAACTATGTTAACGAATCTTAACCCTTAATCTTTAATCTATGATTGAAATTAAGCATGGAATATTTGTAATTAATTAAACACGAAAGCTATACAAACAGAGGTGAACATTCTTGAATAAGGGTATTTGTGAAAAGATCACCAAGATTTCTTTTACAACTAACATTATGTGTAATAAAGGACCACACATTCAGTTACATTATGTGCAATAAAAGACCACACAAACATCAATGTGGTTATTCAGTGCAACTTATCTAAACTACATTTTGGTTGATCAATAATCATATTGTCAATAACAAAAACCCAACATATTTTTGTTTGTAATCACATATGAAAAAGTTTCCATGTAAGATAACATGCATATTAACACATGTTGTTTTCATATGATTTGTTCATAGAATGTAAAAAAGTGAATCATGGCATATGAAACCTATGAACAATCTTATTGAACACCATATGATTATGAACACAATCTTAATGAATGTCTTATGGTTATGAACACATTCTTATGAACACCTATGAGTGCATTCTTATTAAGACCTTATGGTTATGAACACATTCTTATGAACACCTATGAACATCATTTATTAATGCAACTCAGATTAATATGGTGGATAAGTTGAGTGTGTTTTGGGAACATTTCACATATGAACCTACAATATATTCACTCTGATGATATGATTATGATCCCTAAAAACATGCAAGTAACTTACAAGAATGAATCTCATTTGTAACATCTCATTAAATACCATAAAAGTAACTTACACATAAAAATAACCTATTTGCCCTTCATCACTAAATCAAACATTTGAAATAATCTCTACTAAAGAATGGATCTTATTGGTCCAATAAGTTCACAAAGTTAATACCATATTCTTGGTTAACAAAAGATCCTATATATATATATATATATAGAGAGAGAGAGAGAGGGGGGGGGGGAGGTTCAAGGGAAAACCTCAAAAAATAAAATGGAAAACTGAGGAACACCCTAGTAGCCGTTGATCTGAACGGTATGCACTTGTTCATACAAGTAAATTAAGTTGTTTTTTTGGTTTTTATGCGTTTGTGCATACACACGTGTGGATGTTACAAATTACTAGTATGCATATATAGGGTGAGGTTCCGGTAAAAAGTTGAGTTAACGGTGAGAAGTGTGAGAAGTGTTTATCAACCGTTGGATGAGAAATGGACACACAATAGGATGAGATGCACTGAGATTCACCAGATCAATTCCCTTCTAAGCCACAATTCAGGGAAGAGCTTGAGAATAAAAGAGATCAACGGTTCAAATCCACTTCTCACGCTTCTCACCGTTAACTCAACTTCTCACACGGTCCTTTGCCTATATATATAGGTCACGGTTATTTTGCAACCCAGTAAAGGGTTACTACCCGTGCAACCTTCATCTAAATGGTCCATTGCATTTGGATTCTTATTGATTCTTTAAATGAATTTACGTTATTCCATCGAATTTTGTTGGATTTATGCAAAATATGTCAATGTACATAACAGTTAATGTGATGTATTGGATGAAAGTGGTACATTCATGAAACAATATGCATTCCATGACATTTAATGAAATACTATGCATTACAGGTAAGATTATTACATGAAACCAGTAATCATTAATGCAATCACGTAATCAATCTATTGTCTACATAATGAATTGGCTAAAAGAATAATTTAGATGAGGGTTACACGGGTTACAACACTGGGTTGCAAAATAAACCACCCCTATATATAGGGGTAGTTTCAGTTGGAAACCATGTAAACTGTCGATTTCATTGGTTAAGTTCATGAATTTTTTCATGAATTTGTAAAATTTGATAAATTGTTTTATATAATTCTTTTCGTGGTGAAATTGTTTCATATGTTTGTGTTTTATGTAAAAATGAAGAAGTTTCAACAGAATGAGAAAATGCATGAAATAATTTCATTTTTACAAAAAATACACAAATATATGAAACAATTTCATTTTTACATAAAAAACACAATATATGAAACAATTTTATCAACAAAAGAATTATATGATACAATTTCATCAAATTAAATAATTTCATTAACTTAACAAATGAAATTGACGGTTTTCACGGTTTGCAAAATTAAAGTGGTTTCTATTGATTTGATCTCTCTCCTATATATATATATGATATATATATATATATGGGGTGGAGGGGTCATACAAAAACGATATCTATTTAAGAAAACAAGAAAAATGTCGAGTACATACAAAATCATATATGATTTCCCGCGACTTTGCACAAAACTTAAAGTCGCGGGAAAAGTCGTGCGTGTCCACTTTTCCGGGCTAATGCCGAATCATATATGATTTTGTACATGATTTGCTGTTTTTCTTGTTTTCTTAAATAGTTACCGTTCTTGTTTGAAATTTTCTCTCTCTCTCTATCTCCCTCTCTCTCTCTCTATATATATATATAATATTTTTGTGGATAGACTAATGACGCATGGACTATTTTGTACTTGTCAACATCCTCCAAATTCAACTCTCTCCTTTTCTTTTAGATTAGAGAGTTTATATAAATTATTTTCACAGAATTTAATAATTTATTAAGACAATTTATACATTTTTAATTTCATAATTTGTTAAAACTACTGTATTTGTTAAAGATATACATAAATCAGATAATTGAAACTTGTTTATTAATTTGTTAAGATAAATCAAATATATTATATTTTGTTTATTGGAAAAAGAAAAATAAACACAGTTTTATATTTTTACAAATATTTCTTGATGTCGTTAACCAAAATATTTTCCTTGAACATGACCAGAAAGAGAAATTTTGACATTTAGCATTTGATATTTTCAACATGCTTTACAAGTGAATTGAATTGATTTTATATATTAGTTGTATATTATACGGGATGTAAGATTCTACTATAAAATGATAATTAAAAATTAAATACAGTTTTTTTTATTAAATAAGTCTTAGCTTGTTTGAAAGCTCAGTAATATATTGATATTGACTTCAAGTTAAAATATTTAAGGTTATTATTTTTTATATATTTATACCCAGAATCTAGAAAACAATACATATATCTTATTACTATTTTCCTCAAACCAAGATCAAAATACCCTAAAACGGCTCTTTTGGCCTCAACGGGTGACGATCAGTTTCAGAGGAGGCAAGTAAAAAAAAATAGGTATGTTACTAAATTTATACCCAAAATCTTTGACAAAAAGGTACAATATCTGGCAAATTCTTATTTTCCTTGTTTCAATGAATCTTTCAAGGTTTCTAGAGCATCGTCTAGTGAAATAATAATTTCTTCAGATCCTTCTTCGCTTTGAGCATCTTGGTGTAAGTCTGAGTTCATGGATGCATCTGACTTTGAAGAGCATGGCCCTATGTTTTCTTGAAGATCTTTTTTCATTTCTTCAATATAAAGATCAATGATCTCTTCCTTAGAAAGAGTTCCTGCATATTTCTGAGAAATTTGCTGGAAAGGACTTGGAATGTCTGAGTCCTTCTTAACCTTTTTCTGCTCAAAATTCTGCTTATAAAGCTGAATTTTCTTCTCAATAGAATTGTAGAGATCAGCTCCTTCTATAAAAGTAGAACCAGGACAAATACGATCTAATTTATCCCAATATTTGGTTAGACCTTGTCTCTTAATACAAGGAATCATTAACTCATTATAACCAAAAATTGGTTTCCATTTCCAAATCCAAGGAAACCCAAATTCTATAAAAAATAAGCAAATATTGCTTCCTTCAATATTATACAAATTTTTACAGTCATTGACTGTTGGAGAAAACAACATCCAATTTTTTAGATGTTTCTTCATTATATCTGGAAAAATATCTGAAGAGGTTCCAAAATTTTTCCACCATATAAAAAACCAGTTAGGAATTGGTGTATGAAAACAATTTTCACAAATTTTTAAGAACCAAGAATGTCTTTTGTTCTCATTTTCATAAAGAAGAACATTTGAAAAACTTTGGATATAATCCCAATAGTTGAATTTAAAATTGAATTTATGAATTGGGGAATACCATTCTTTCTCTGCAAGAGGAGAAAAACCCCATTCTTCAAAAGATATAATCTTTTTAATAACAAGTTTAGAAAAACTAAAATTGCCTTGAACTTCATCTTTGCTATTAGCAGTGTGATGAGTAATCTCCACAGATTTTGTGGAAAGCAAAAGACCTTCAAAATATTGTCTTTGCTTTAAAGCACCATGTACAAAAGATGTCTTATTAAGATACCTTTCTAGGATATAATCCGGGTTGCTTTTCCATTGAAGATCTTTTTCTTCAATAAGAAGTATAACTTCTTTAAATGCAGTCTCATGGAACTGTGAATTAGAAGAATCTTCCTTGCTAATATTGGCGTATGAATTAGCTGATTCAGCTGCTGAAGAAGACTCTGCTTCCTTCTCCTTAATATAATTAAGGTATTCCTTGGCTAGAGGATGATCTTTAGGAATATTATCCATGAAACCTTTTAACTGGTCTTTGTCATGAGACAAGTCTGAAGCTATAAGCTTCTGTTTACCCATCTGGGAAATAACAATGTTACCCCTTCCTCTATTAGAGAAATTGCTACCTCTTCCTCTTCCTGAGGAACTTCCACTTCCCCTATAAGAGGAATAGGAGCTGTAATTATAGCTCATACCTGAAATCATGATAAATATTCACGAGTTAAAAAATCAGGAAGATGGTTATCAACACCTTTAATATGTTGAATTATAAAATCGAAAGGAGCAAGATGAGCTTGCCATCTGGCAAACATTTGTTTTGAAACATCATGTTTAAAATCTCTGCTAAACATAAATTGAGCAGAGCTACAATCAGTTTTGATTATATAAATCATCTTGAAATTTTAAGACACATTTGACAATAGCAAAATGTTCTTTAACAACAGTAGAATAGTTAAGCTGAGCACCTTTCCATTTTCCAGAATAAAATCTAATGAGGTACTCTTGCTTAGAAATAGGATCTATCTGTTTTAAAATGCCTCCATATCCTATGTTAGAAGCATCAGTCTCAACAATCTTTTCCCAAATTGGATTGGGAAGCATGAGACAAGGAAGGTTTTTAACCTTTTTCTTAATTTCTTGGACAGCAAGAGTATGATCATCTGTCCAACTTCCAGAATCTTTTTTAAGACGATTATAAAGAATAGAAGTATAATTACTGAGGTTTTTAATATAAGCCGAAATATAATTTAGGCTGCCCAAAAACCTTTGAAGTTGGGTCCTATCTAGGATTTTATCAGGAAATTTATCTCCAAATTCTAGGCTTCTTTGAATAGGAATAATGGTTCCTTTTTCAATGTCATGGCCTAAAAACCTGATTTTAGTCTTAAATAAAGACATTTTTGGTTTAGAAATGACTAAACCATTCTGAATAACTAAAGTTTTGAAGATATTTAAGTGTCTAAAGTGACTTTCAATATCTTTAGAAAAAACAAGAATATCATCAATATAAACAATTATAAAATTGCTATAAGGATAAAAAATGTCATTCATAATTTGTTGAAATTCTGAAGGAGCATTTTTTAAACCAAATGGCATAACTTTCCATTCATAATGTCCCATAGGAACATTAAAAGCAGTCTTATAAATATCAGATTCATCAATCTGTATTTGCCAATAACCCGATTTTAAATCAAATTTCGAAAAGATTAAAGCTTGAAAAAGCCTATCAAGAAGATCTTTCTTGTTTGGAATAGGATGCCTAATCCATTTTAAAACTTTATTAAGAGGCTTATAATTAATTACAAGCCTAGGAACACCTCTTTCTTGTTCCGAATGTTTATTAACATAAAAAGCAGTACAAGACCAAGGTGACTGAGAAGGGCGAATAAGACCTTTAGTAATGAGATGGGAAATCTCATTCTTACATAAAACTAGATACTCAGAATTCATTTGACAAGGTCTGGACTTAGTCGGAATACTGGATTCATTGAATCCGTCTTCATAAGGAAGAGAAATAATATGCTTTTTTCTTTCCCAGAAAGCATTAGGATGATCATTACAAATTTTTAGAGAAAAATCATTATGAATAAAATCTATCTTAGTTTTTAATCTAGGATTGGAAATCTTTTCTTCAATAGTTAAAGAATTTATTTCATCTTTAAGAGAATATAAATGAAAAGTCTTTCTATCAATCCTCTCTTGGAGATTATCTAAAAATCTTTTAATAGGTTTGTTTATGAAGTCAAATCTAATAGGCTTATTATTATACGTACCTGTAAGACCAACTTCATCAATTCTAGCTATAGGATATATATTATATAAAAAAGGTAAGCCAAGAATTATTTCGTGACAAATATCTTTGGCTAGGAGGAAACTAGTAGAAATACAACTAGCTTGATTGCAAATTTTTGCATTTGAAAGCTTATATCTTATATTTAAAGGACCTCCTCCAGCATGGGAAAGAGAACAAGAGGTTTTTTCAAAATACCTACTAGGAATAAGACCCTCTTGTATAACATTTAGATCAGCACCACTATCAATCATAGCAGTAAACTCTTTTTTAAAATGCCCTCCTATAAGAAGAGTTATTTTGGTAAACCATTTCTGGGATATTATCCTGCTAAGAGTAGAAAGAACCGCCTCATCAGGTGGTTTCTTAGAGAAAGGTTCTTGAAAATCTTTAATATTTTCAAAATTCTCTAAATCATTCTTATCAAGAATTAAAGAAATATGTTTATGGAGCTCAAGATTGTCACTCTTCAAAAATTTAATTTCATCTCTTAAAACATTCACCTCTCTATTGAGGTCTTGAAGGGAAATCTCTTTACCTTTAAAATGTTTATTTTTAAGAAGTCTATTTACTTCTTTCATAGAATAGTCTATATTATTAGATATACTCTCATGAATTTTAGAAGTAGTACCTACATCAATGTTTTCTAAAATCTCAGCACAAATAACTGGATCTTTAATTTTCTTTAAAAGTTTTAAAACATAATCATCAGATAAAACATTTATATTTAAATCTTGAAATTGAGAATAGAGTTTATAAAACTCTTCTTCTTCATGTCCTTTATTGATATTATTAATATCTTTAGAACAATCTGCACAAGGTTTTCCTATAGCACAAACATCACAATTAGAAGAAGAACCCTCAGTGCTAGAAGAAATAATAGACTCACTATCATGTAAATCAGGATCACTATCAGTGTCACTCTGATTTTCCTCATTATAATTTTAAAAAATGTTTAAAAGAGAGTCTTTTATAGTTTGGTCAATATTCAAACTATTTATTTTCTTCTTGTTCCAACAATTTGTTGAAGAATGACCAATTTTACCACAATTTTGACAAATGATTTTATTTCTTTTGAAGTTATTAGATTTTTTAAAAAATCTTTTCTCTCTAAAATCATTTGATCTAAAATCTTTTTTCAAGATTTTTATTTTCAAATCTTTTCTTATGGAAGCGTTTTTATAATGACGGACATCATCTTCCATATTATTTTTATGAAAATTCTTTTTTGGTTTCTTATAAGGAACCTCCATACCAAACTGGTCACAAAAATCTCTTAGCCGTTTTCTTTCCAAAAGATTTTGTTTCTTAATTTGATGATTTAATTTTAAATCATTGCACAAAGAAAGACCTTCAGCAACGCAAGTACTGATTAATTGACCATAAGTATAATGATCATAGTTAACAGATATGTTATCCTTTTTGAGAGTTTTTCTTATTTTCTCAGCAAAAAGATGAGGAAGACCATCAATAAATTTGGCTTTCCAATGGCTGTTATTACAGTCTTTGAGCTCAAAGATTCTAGATAGAAAGGTATCTTTGTACCATCTGAACTCAGTTAAAGTTTTACATCTCAGATTACTAATAAGAGTTCGAATATTCTCACTATCATCAGAAAATCTACCAGTAAAATGCTCAATAATAGTAAGAATAAGAGGATAAACAACATTTGTTGTTACCTCACCACCATCTTCGGTTTTAACAGAACTATAAATTTGTTCTTTTTGGTCCTGAGGGATGTAATTATCCCACCAACCTTTTAGCTGACCAGTAAAACCGGCGATAATCATTTTGGCAATATTTTTATCAGTATTAACAGTGGTTTTACAAACAGTGCTATACATAAGCATGCGATGAGCCATATTATAAATATGCTTATCAGTGAAGCCATCAAGACTCCATTCGTAAATACATTTACCATTATAACTATTATTTATAATGTACTCCTGTTCTTCATGAAGAACATCCATGGGAGTAGGACGACCATAATAATACTTATTCAAAGTAGGCTTGCTAGCCCATTTTATTTTATTAATTTGATCAAAATCTTGATTATTATGATTAGTACTTTGACTAATATTAGAATCATCTGAATCATTATCCTTATCAAGAATAGACACAGAAGGCTTGGAAATATAAAGACTGGCTAACTTAACATCAAGTTGGTCCATAAAATTCTCAGATTTGTTTTGCAACTTAAAATCTTTGATTTCAGGGGGAGGCTGAATAAAGCTTGAAGTAAGAATAATTTTTTTAGAAGAAGAGGGATCAGTATTGTCCATTTTCTTCTGATTTTGTTCAATTTGACAAATTTTTTTATATATAGAAGAAATATGATCCTCCAGAGACGAAATTTGTTCTCCAAGAATACGAACTAATAAATTAGAATAATTTTGTTTTTCCAATAATTCATTAATATGAGATGAAGTAATAGAAAGAGTATCATCTTTAAGAAGTTTCGAAAAAGCCGAAAACTTAATAGTCGAATCATTTTTTATTATTTGAAAAGGCATTTGGGGAGGATAAATAGCAGTCCTGATTTCTCCTGTCATTAATTGATAATCTCTTTCAATAACATTAATATAATGTTTAATATGAGTATTTATAAACCAAGGGATAAACGAAAAAACTTCATTCTCCTTTTCACAGAATTTATAAAATTCTTCAGAAAAACCTTTAATTTTATCATGAACAAAACTATCAGTATACCAAGTTCTAAAAGGAACCCATTTAATATCACCATAATAATCATTACAAACAACCTGTCTAGCAGGTGATCCTGTGGAAAAGTCAATTTTGCCATTTTCCAAAAGCCAATTTCTTTTAGTTGTATTAATCATGAAATCATATGCTAAAATCAGACATAGTCTCAATTTGTTTATTTTTAGGTTATCTGGTATTATTATGAACAATACCATTTCTGTGAACTTTAAGATCATTGATATGATCTTCCAAAGAAGATCCTTGTCCTTCATCTTCTCTAGGAGAAGAAGAAGTTTCATTGCCTCTTATATAAGAGGTAGAAGCTCTAGACGGTTGAGACTGATCAACCATATAACCAAAAGGAGAGATATGATTATGAGCCAAAGAATTTGATCTTAAGAGAGATCCTTTTTCAGAGCAAATTCTTCTCTGAATATCATTGAATTGTATATTAACAATTCCTTCATTGGTTTGAGTGATATTACTAAAATCACTCTGAATAATAGGATTTTTAGGAATATTCCTAGTCAAAGTCCAATTTTCTGGGAAATTTATCTCATTCCATTTTATAGATCTACGAGTAGTAATATTAGATCTATTGAAATTGGTTTCTATAAGAATCGTTTCATTAATATCTTTATCAATTCTTTTACACCTAGGATTAAGTGTAAAAAGAGGTTTAAAATATATGCGATAACAAATACAAATAACTTCTGTTCCTGCCGCATAATTATAACCATGAGTTTTAACATTTAATGTTAAAGAGTCAAGAATATTAATATCAGATAAAGATAGACATAAATTAGGATAAACATCAAAATAGACTGGTCCATGGGCCAGACTGGATTGGATCATGCCAATTAAAGATTGTTGCCAATCAAGATTTCTTCCATCTCTAAGGGCTGCAAGAAAACTTTCAGGTAATCCTTCAAGAGTAAGGGGTCTGAAAGCAATTTGGACAAGACCAATATGTAAAAACTTATGAGTTTTTAAATAAGGGAAAATATCTTGTTTATTTAAAAGACGAATCATCATCTCATCCTCATGAAGAGGTACTGAAGATTCAGTGGTTTTAACAATATGTTTTAAACCTAGTTTTTCAAAAGTCCCAATTTTATAAATAAATTTGGGTTCAACCTTTGGAATAGTCCAATTGTTTAGAAGTTCTAAATTCTGGGGAATATCATATTCCTCAGTCATACTGTTATGAACAGTTTCATCATTTCCAGATCTGAATAAATTCATCAAAAAAGAACTAGAAGGAAATGAGTTAAAACAGAGTTTGAGAAGATATAACTACAAAAAAAACATGGCTCTGATACCATTTCTGGGATATTATCCTGCTAAGAGTAGAAAGAACCGCCTCATCAGGTGGTTTCTTAGAGAAAGGTTCTTGAAAATCTTTAATATTTTCAAAATTCTCTAAATCATTCTTATCAAGAATTAAAGAAATATGTTTATGGAGCTCAAGATTGTCACTCTTCAAAAATTTAATTTCATCTCTTAAAACATTCACCTCTCTATTGAGGTCTTGAAGGGAAATCTCTTTACCTTTAAAATGTTTATTTTTAAGAAGTCTATTTACTTCTTTCATAGAATAGTCTATATTATTAGATATACTCTCATGAATTTTAGAAGTAGTACCTACATCAATGTTTTCTAAAATCTCAGCACAAATAACTGGATCTTTAATTTTCTTTAAAAGTTTTAAAACATAATCATCAGATAAAACATTTATATTTAAATCTTGAAATTGAGAATAGAGTTTATAAAACTCTTCTTCTTCATGTCCTTTATTGATATTATTAATATCTTTAGAACAATCTGCACAAGGTTTTCCTATAGCACAAACATCACAATTAGAAGAAGAACCCTCAGTGCTAGAAGAAATAATAGACTCACTATCATGTAAATCAGGATCACTATAAGTGTCACTCTGATTTTCCTCATTATAATTTTAAAAAATGTTTAAAAGAGAGTCTTTTATAGTTTGGTCAATATTCAAACTATTTATTTTCTTCTTGGTCCAACAATTTGTTGAAGAATGACCAATTTTACCACAATTTTGACAAATGATTTTATTTCTTTTGAAGTTATTAGATTTTTTAAAAAATATTTTCTCTCTAAAATCATTTGATCTAAAATCTTTTTTCTCAAGATTTTTATTTTCAAATCTTTTCTTATGGAAGCGTTTTTTATAATGACGGACATCACCTTCCATATTATTTTTTATGATAATTTAGATATTTTAGATTTTAAACTAAAAATGTAATTCAATTATTTTTGTGGATAAAAATAATTGTTGAGTAGTTTTTTCTTAATAAAGATAATGATAGAGAATTTTCTAGATTTCAATAATTATCTTATACTTTTTTTATCAGTTATTAGGTAGTTTTATAAATTTCATAAAACTTTAAAAAATTTGGACATGTCAATAATTAGTTGTGAATAGGGGGGGGGGGGGGGGTGTATCAGGCAGGTCTGGCAAGTTCAGGTGGGCAAAAACCAAAAACCGACCATCGGATTTAGGATATAGAAACCAAGGCTCGAATTTTGGGTTTCGGGTTTCGAATTGCTTCGGGTTTGAATTAATAAGATTTTGGGTACAGTTACATGCAATATATATATATATATATATATATATATATATATATATAGAGAGAGAGAGAGAGAGAGAGAGGGGAGTTCAAATGCAACCTCTTTACATGATGCAAACTCATGCAACCCCTCTATCCACGACTCATTTTATTTTCACTTTTGTAATAAAAAAAGAAAAAAAAAATGAAAATACAATGAGTGGTGGATAGAGGGGTTGCATAATAACCTACCTCTCTCTCTCTCTCTCTCTCTCTATATATATATATATATATATATATATATATATATATATATATATTATGGGATTAGGTTCAAGGGAAAACGCTAAATAAATAGGAAACCGAAAAACCACGAAAGAACAAATGAAATATGTAACACCCCGATTTTCGAAAAGTATCATTTCAAGTTAATACAGAAATCGGTATTTTAAGGGAAAAAGAAGAGATAGGATTTTGGACTTGGATTCTAGATTTTATAGTCTTGTTGGATGAATGATTCAATTACGGGTCCAACGGTCCTTTCCAGAGCGAAAACGGAGATATAACGAATAAGTTATGACCAAAACAGTGATCGGACACGCGACCAGTGTCAAGTGGACGTCCGCATAGGGAAACAAGTGGACGTACGCATAGGATCTTCCGTGGAAGCAGCAGAAGTTTCGTCAGTTTTCGTCCTGAAGCATGTGGACATCCGCATAGGGCTCCAAGTGGACGTCCGCATTGAGTCTAACAAAATTTTCACCTTTTTTCACCCTCAACTTTTCCCTCCTCTCTCTCATACTTTTACCCCCACATCTAGATCTGATCTCCCTCTCCCTCATTATGATTTTCTCATCCAAAAACCCCAAATCCTTTCTCCTTCTCCACCTTTCCCTCCTAAATCAAACCCCACACCATTTTTATGAACCTTAACTTTTCTAGAACCATTTCACTTCATCTTCTTCATCAAGTTTCTAGGGTTTCATACAACTTTTTCTCCATCTTGAAGATTTGAAGTTTGTGGTTTATTTTGGAGATCTAGAAGAGTATTGTTGATGGGTTCAAGCTTTGGTGAAGGTAATCTTCTTTTTTCTTCAACTATGGAAATTAGGGTTTTGGTATAAGTTGAGATCCTCATGTTTAATGTTTGGGGAATGATTCTTTATGGTTGGATGTAAATATTTATGGTTGGACATATATGGATCTAGGTTTTTGGAAGTTTTTGGCTTGAGGATCCAAGTGTTTTTCAAAGGAGCTCAAGTTGGGTAAAATCTAGATTTAGCCTAAATCTAGCAAGGTGAGTTCAAGTTGATTTGTGAAAACGTTGTACATGCCAAAATGTCTATTTTAAAGTGTTTATGTGTTTTACATGAAATGATCAACTGTTGAGTTATTTTGTGAGTCTTAATTATTTGAAGTGTTAAATTTTATAAACTTTGTGAAGCACCCACATTTGGGACTTTTGGGAATTTTGATAAATAAGTCAGAAACGAAAGTGTTTTAATAATTTATTGCATGAAAGAAGATTATTTGGTAAAAATGCATTTTTGGTGTTTGTTGGAAATATGCATGATTTGTGTTATGAGAGGTATGAAAACATCAACGGATGAGTCCTTGGGTTTTGGTCATTTCCGACCTTGTGAACATTTCAGAAACTTCAAATCTTTGTTTTGGGGAAAAGATGTATTTTAAGTATTTCAATGAGTAAATTCCGAGCATTTGAGCACGTGTCTATTGTATAACCTTGTTTGGAAAATTATCTATCTTATTCTAAGTTGTGTTGGAGTTTGGTCGTGTACTTTGGACCACATATTTGCACAAACATTGGTCGAGTGCATTTATTGCATTTGACAATGAGTCCTTTTGTTGTTTGAGCTTGTGGTTGGGTATTTGATTATGTTGGGTTTTGGGGACAATTGTCCAGTTTTGATAGCTCAACGTAGAGCTTTGGTCATAATTTATGGTTATTGGAGATTTACATATTTTGAGTGCATGCGTTATTCAATTTGGGGTCATGTAATGTTTTAGCCCCGTCTGCTATAGATCCATGAGCACTTTTATCACTTTGTCCGATGATGGAACGACTTAGTTTCCACATCGCGGCACATTAGGCATCGGATTGGGTTATAAGTCCTACGTGCTAGTATACGATATTGGATGAGAATTTCAATATAAGGACCCTATTAGTTGGTTGAAGTTGATTTTCCGTGGGTGTACGTTTAAAGCTACCGAGCCTAACATCCCTTGCGTGTACTTTATTATTTTGTCTGATGGTGGAATGCTAGTTTTCCCCCATTACGACATGGTTAGGCATCTCTTCTATGATGTAAGTTCTACGTGCAAGTATCTATGGGTGTATGCTGAAAGATGCTGAGCTCGATACTTAATACCAATATAACATAATGTGTGGCTTACTTTGTGTCTGTCACATTATATGGAATCGAGTCTCCCCCGTCACCGAAAGGTGTTGTCTTCGGGCTGGGTCTTTTATATTTATGTTTTCGGTGATGTCTTTTATGGGTGGATTATTGTCCATAATTTTTGTGTGTGGAGTATTGGGTTCTACTCATGTTTTGGATGTTTTCGGAATATGAAATATTATTCATGTTTTCATAAATTGGAAGTCGATTCTACTCTTGTTTGAGTGAGTTTTGGGATGCATCATTTTATAAAGTGTATTTTGTATTGATGTGTTCATCTTTGAAAATGCATATTATTGGAGAACGAGTCGTTTCCATACATAAAGTGAATCATTTTGAAAAACTATGATTTAAGTTGTATTCTTCCCTTTTAAAAATGTAATTATCCATATTGTAAAACTCTTGAACTCACTAGGCATTAGCCTAACCTTTTTTATTTGTCGGCATGTGCAACATGTTCCGGTTGGGAATAGTTCTAGTAACACAGTGAAGAGAGAAGTACTAGCTGTGTATCCGAGGAGTGAAAATCTTAATGAAGTCTTCCGCATTAGGTTGAAGAGAACAACTGTATTTGAGGTTGAGTAACACCCGACTTCTTGTCCTTATATAAAGTTTGTAATTGTTGAGGTTATTTATCGAATCATGTTTTGAGGCGTACTGAGTTTGGATATTGTAGGAATATGTGTTGTCTTTATTGGATGTTAATCGAAATTTTTATTAGTTGCTCTTACCAAATTTGAGGGTGTTACAAAAAAGTATATCAATATGGATGTCAAATTAACGAGAAAAATACGATCGATTTTTTGGTGTAATATGTTCGTTCGAATTTTGATTACATTTCGTATTTTTTCGATTTAAAAATAGGGGGTGCGGGATTTTTTAATTTAATGGTTTATGAGGGTGGGGGATTTTTAAATATTGTAACCGTCTCTTTAATCATAGTTATTTGATCAATTAATCTAACGGTTGATGAAGTGTTTTTTCATTTATTTAGGGTTTTCCCCGAACCTCCTCCCTAGAGAGAGAGGGAGGGAGGGAGGATCAAACGAGAACAGTAACTATTTAAAATAACACGAGAACGAACAAAATCATTAGTGATTTTACATTAACGCACAAAAAAGCCACGCAAACCAAAAACCGTGGCCAAAGTCCTTTTTTTGTGTGTTAATGTAAAATCACTAATGATTTTGTTAGTTCTCGTGTTCTTTTAAATATGTATTGTTCTTGTTTGAACCCAACTCTCTCTCTCTCTCTCTATATATATATATATATATATATGATAATAATCAAGTGAGAAACACAAAATGCTTGAGAACCGTGACGACTGATCTAAGCTCTAATTTGTTTTTGATCATATGGTTTTAATTTAAAGTTGTTTTTAAATAGAAAAAGACATATTCGTCATTTTGGTGACAAAGATTCACCAAAATTAAACACACACTCACCATGCTATTTCAAAACTCATGAAATAAAACACAATTCATTTATATGCTATTTCATCTCATGAAATCCAACATAATTTTCATATATATATATATATATATATATATATATATATATATATATATATATATATATATATATATAATTTCACCACATGGGGTCAAACACAAATTTCATCTATAATCTATTTTCACCCATGAAATCAAACACAATTTCCGTCTATATCTTATTTCTCTTCATGAAATCAAACACAATTTCCGTCTATATCTTATTTCACCTCATGAAATCAAACACAATTTCCGTCTATATCTTATTTCACATCATGAAATCAAACACACTTTTCTTCTATATGTTATTTCACCCCATTTGAAATCAAACACAACTCTGGGAAACAAAAAACTCCAAATCTTTTACAAAGTTGAATTATCAATTTCTGTAGCAAAAAAAATGAACAAACCTATATCACACAGAAAATTCGGTAAGCAAAAGTCTATGCCTTTTTGCAGGTTTATGCCCACTCTATTAATTGGTGTAATTTAGAAAGCTTGGAGTGTCATCTTTAAGAAGAAAAAGGCTCAAGAAGGTGAAACGTATGAAAAACTCGCGGTACATGCCAGACTATAGTGCCCGACGAAAGTGCAAGTGACACTATAGCATGTCAAGATCGCCAAAGGGGGAATCAGCTCATGGTACACCTTGTACGACCATTCCAAGCGATTGTGCCATGACAAGGTCACCTGTCATAGTCGCGGTCGGGGTCCAGAGGGTTAAATGCCCGATTTTTCTTAGATTCTCTTCATTTCCTCATATCTCCTTCATCCCAACTCCATTTTGGACGATTCTTGTTGCTATAGTCTCGGTTTTCAGATATTTTTAAGAGTATATCAAGGGGGTTAAAGTTTATTGAAGGATTCAAGACTATTTGGTATGGATAATCTTTTCATCACTCTCAAGTTTAAAGATAGGGTTTGTAATGTTCTTCATTTCCTCTTCTCTGCTTTCCATTTTGCTTTAGGTTTTGGATCTATGAAAGTGAATGAGACTCCTTGGAGGTGTTTGATGTATGATTTAGGATGTTTTGCTTGTAGATTCACGTTTTCACCAAAAAAAACTCAAGTTTGGAGTAAAAACCTAGATTTGGCACAAATCTAGCAAGGTGAGTCTTAGTTGCTTTGCAAAATTATATATATGTCAAAATATCTTCATTTTGGGTTTTGAACATATTCCCATAATTTCATTTCATATTTGATATATTTGTGAATATTTGTGTTTTTGAGTATATTTAGGTTATCAAATCTTCGTAGGTGATTTATAATGTTTTATTGGGTGTTTTGAGATATTAAAGGATATTTAATCAACTAAATTGTGATTTCTTGGATATTTGGATAATTTAGGCAACATAATGTTTTAACTCTTAACAAGGGTAATTTGGGTTAAAAATGTTTTCAATAGATTTGTTGAATGGGTTGAAGTGCTTATCGACCATGTTTTAAAGTCAAGCGTTGTTTTGGGATTTTACCCAACTTACGAGTTTTGATATTGGCACTTTAATCATTTTTTAACTTAAAATGTATAAATCTTTGAGGTTGGTCATCCTTTGAAGATTTTGGAAATATAAACCCTACTATTTTGGGCCTTTTGGCCATTATGTTTTGATGAAGTGTCGATTATGGACCTATTCACGTTATAGGTGCCATGTAATTGTTAAATGTTTGGAAACTGTCTTTTCAGCTTATTTAGGCTACTACGGCTTATTAAAATAGTCATGTGTTTTACGAGGTCTTTTGGCTTGAATTATACTCAAATGAGTTTTGGGACCTTGTCCGATTTCAATGACTCAATGTGGAGCTTTATACGTAAAATGCATTTATTTCATAAGTGGTGGATATTACATATTTTTGAGTGCGTTGTTATTCAATTGGTGTCTGATAGAAGGTTTATGCAACCCTCCAAATCTACCGAAAGTGTACGGTGTCACTCAAGTAATACGTACTAAGTACAAGTATTGATCCAAGAAACTACGAGTTTAAGTACCATAAAAGCTACCACAACTTCTAACTGGACTATTGATAAAATGATTTGAGTATGATTAATTAACTATTTATCAAGTGAAAATGAAAGTAAGCACGGAAGCAAGATTCAAACAACGATTCAGACACCACAACGATAATACTTAATTGATTAAAAAAGACTAGGGGTTGGATTTCATTTGGATTCCACCAACAAATAAACACACACATTCAATAAATCAAAACACAAAGTTAAATTAGCAATTCCAAAAATACTTATTACTCTCTCTCAAGCAATAGCAACAATGTATCATGCAATATTTATTGAAATCTCTCGATTAATAAACATAAACACTCAACTCATTAAGCATAAGAATCACAAACACAAAATTAGGGTCTTGGTATATCTCTATCCAATATCTCACCTAGGTTTATCTAACTTTTATCAAGTTATAAAACCAATTTCTCAAGAGGAAATACAACCAAAAGATGAATAAAATGACCAATCTCATAAACAATAAGAACAAGGAAGATAAACTTCAAGCAACAAGTGTAATGACTAAATAAATGAAATAATCATATATTCAACGGTATAAAACCAAAATCCATCATTCCCCCAACCTCAGAATGTTTAGCTCATGTTACTAGTATTAAATAACACCATAGAAAAGAAGATGGCAACACCCAAATACATTGTTTCTCAACAAAATATCAATAGAATGAATAAACTCCCTCAATGATTGATACACACTACAAAATTTAAGCTCCAAATGTTGTTTCCACCATCCCAATCAATGCAAGTCCTCTTCTCAGCTCCAAAAACGGTCTCAATAACTCCCCTACAAGCCTAGCCTCCAACAATCCTGAGATAACCCTAAACTTGAAGAATCTGCAACTTTTTATACCCTCAGACCACGACCGTGACAGTGTCACAATCGCGTGGCACTGTCGCCCGAATTTCCACACTCATGGTACAAGTGGCTCTATTGTGCCCGCGATTGTGACATATGTCACTGTTGCGTGGCACAATAGCATGAATCCAATTTCTGATTTTTTTTTCGCTTGTTCACTGGTTCGATGCTTTCTTCGTCTGGGATGTCAAAATGGAGTAATAATAGGATTTTATTCCATTTTTCCATCTTGTATATCTACACACCACTTGCACAAAATATTGGCTCAAAATACCAATTCTTACTTCAAGACAAGCCATAAGCTTATGATTCAGAGGGTAATTATCTGTCAGATAACGAAGTTATCAATGTCATATAATTTTAGACTGTAATGCATTGGATCCATAGGCATATGAGTTTGTTTGTTTTTAAGAGTGGAGTTTTGATATGTACACTTAAATATACTGAGTGGTCCCCAAGTCATAAGTAGTGAGCTTGTGGTGGTACCCAATTGAGTCGTATACGGAGCTAGGTCTTGTAATGGTGCTCATAGGAGCCGTATATGTGTGCTTTTTGCGATGAAACTCATATGGAGGTCGAGTAGAAACCGGGACACTTGATAATCTTGCGGTGGTGCTCAATGGAGCCGAATACGGGGATCCATGGCCCGAGGTGAATTTCGAGAATGTTGATAAGTGGCTTAACTTTGTGTTCCCACCACATTCGATGGAACCAGGTTCATTCCCTAATTCGGTAACATCCTTATAGCAAATCCTCATGATTTGACTATACTTCCTCATTCCCAATGTTCTTCTGACAAAAGGAATGGAAACTTCTATTGCACATAAGATATTCACCCAAGTTCTGAAATGATGGAGACTTTCTCCAAAAGATCAAAAAAAGGACATGTACCAAATATATTTTATTGAGGTGTTGTCTTATCAAGGTACAAAAGTCTACCTTGCTTTATGATAGGTCACATCAAGATCTTATTGTTTTTGCAAGAAGATATTTGGTATCCAATACCAAGATGACAAGTGTCATTTGCATTTAATGCACATGGTGGTATTTAAAGGTGAAGAACGTCTCATTGCAAACCAACCTTTTTGAAGAGAACTTAGTGCTCAAGAAAAGTTGGCAACCCCTCTCTCTCTCTCTCTCTCAAGAACTTCATAGCTTTGATCTTTGTATTTTCAAGTTGTGTTTAGTTTTCTAGTTTCTAAGTGAAAAATTGTTAGAATAGATTTATCTGTTCTTTTCTGCAACAATCTTAAAAGTTTTCTATGTGTAATTCTTGATATTTACATCAATAAATAATTAAAATTAAGTGAAATTTTTGTGTATTGTATTCAACCCCCCCCCCCTTCTACAATACTTGTTTTGCTTACTTGAGACCAACATAAACCCACAAATCACCTCTTTAGGTCAAAATTGCCAAATACTACCACACATGTCAAATAACCATTTTATAGCATATTTATGGAAGAAAATGGTAAGAAACTCACCCAATGAGTTTGTAAAGTGAAAACCCTAAAAGTGGAGAAAACCCTAGAAATGGAGATCGTTGTTGAAGCTTGAAACACTTGAAGGTTTCCAAGATCCTTAGAGTTTTCCCTTTCTAAAACCTAAGAGAAATGTATTTAATGATCTTGGGTTTTGCCTGCCATCAATGAAGAGAGAGAGAGAGAGAGAGGTGAGATGAGGAGAAATCGCCCTGGAGTAGAGAGAAAACGTTTCTCTAAAAAAATCTGATATGAATGCTGCTGATTTGGAGGAAACAACTGAAATATATATGTCCTGGGGGTCGTGGGCGACCTTGACCTGCGATAGTGACAAGGGTGAGCTCGCAGGGCATAATCGCCCCGCTTGTACCAAGCCCTGTCCCGTCGCCGCGATAGTGCCCGACCATTATGACATTGGCACTATCGCTTGTCATAGTCACGGAAAGTGTACCTAGAGGGTTCGACTCCGCGCGACAATGACACCGCGAGTATTCCCTCTGGCATAGTTGCCGACATACTCGCCCCAAACAGTCCAGACTTCCCAAAATACTATTTTGACCCGATTCTACCCTAGTCACTTTTACCCGACGATAAATCAATAACTTAAAACCATACTCTCAATCACATACACACACACATATAAATATATATATATTCATGAATTGAAATCTGGGGATCAAAATTTCTATACGAGTCTCGAGTTACCACGAGGACATCAAGAAGATTACCTACTCAAAAATTTGGGGTGTTACAGAAAAACATAAACCAAATCAAAAACATTAAACCAAACCTTCCCTCAAATTCAAATATGAGAAACCAGATCTTCGCATGGGGGTGAAATCGATTGCAGAGGTTGAGAGAGAGACGAGGGATAGAGAGGATCCAAGGACCAAATCCGTTTATAAATCCATCAATGGTTGTGATGCTAGTGAGATGAATCTGCCAGAGAAAATGGATGATGTGATGCTGGAAACGAACGGTGGGAATTCTAGATCGTCGATGTTTTTGGTCTTGGATGTGATACTGGAGATGAAATGGTTGCTGACGACAGAGATGGTTTCCGACGATGGGTATGGTCTGGATCAGGTCTTGATACTATCTAGGGATATGGTGGCGTATGTGAAGAGGCGTGTAATTTGAGATTTTCCCTGGAACTTTTAAATTAGATGTGAGATCAGACACCACTTTCACAAATATTACCAAAAATGGCACCATTTTTAATGGCCTTTGATTAAAACCCTTGGATGATTGAGATTGGTCCTTATGGTCCTCAACCTTTTTTTGGTTTTCACATGATTTACCCCACTCTCTCTCTCTCTCTCTATATATATATATATATATATATATATACATATATATATAAGGGACTTTAATTTGAGATCTTTCTAGTTTGTGAGATCCATAAGATCCATTATAGTCAATTATAAATATTTCATAATTTATATTATATTATTACAAATTTGATTTAATTATATTATTAAAAATTTATTTGAATTATGTTATAAAATATTTATAATCGACTATTTTTTTAAGAAACTCATTTTTTGAATATTTTTCATACTTATAACTTAGTTTTTACCAAATATAATTTGTTATCACCTAAGTTATTAACTACCGGCTAACTTATAAGCTAGTAACCTCGCCTAAGTCCCAAAAAAAAACACCACAAAATATAACCAAATAATAATATGTACAAAGCAAAATTGACCATAAACACCCAAAGTAGGCGGCTGTTGTTGGCAGAAAAGGGGTATAAAATAGGCAGTCGACGGCCCACCACCGTAACCATGATCAGCTTTGACTTCCATAATCAACGACTAATTGTACGCAAACGCCCATACGTATAATAATCCCATCTTGACCAGATCACCAAACGGTGTGTGAACATGCTAAAGGATATATTACAATTGAATCACCTATTTCATATGTGAACACCATCTATATATATTATATCAATTGACCAAATCTTGTATAAATGCACACATGATACCATATACCTAATCATACTTCCCAAAAACACAAATTTCACTTTCATTTAATCTACATTCATGGCATCCAATGACACCGCAACTCCTCCTCATGCCGCCGGTAGTATGGAGGTGCCGCTAAAAACATCGTTGGCACCGCCCGAGTACAACGGTAGCAGAGGTGGTGGTGGTTTCAAGAAGCATGCGTTGCTTGATGTGTTGTTGAGGGTTTTCCTGTTTGCAACTTCCTTGATTGGTATCATTGTTATGGTCACTTCGGAACAAACAAAACGGATTCCGGTTGCGCCTGGAATTTCTGTAACCAGGACTGCAAAATTCAGTAACTCACCAGCTTACATGTAAGTGCATCAACCACTACAATAAATTGTGTCTTTTAGCATATACATATGTGATAAAAGAATTTAAGTTGTGTTTAATTTAAATGCGTTATAATAAGTTGTTAATACGAAGTTAAGTAACCCAACCAGTTATATCTAGAAAGTTGGAAAACCTAATAGGACACCTACAATAAATCATCCTATTAATTATTTTTGTAGAACTGTTATATAAAGGAAGGATCATTCGAGAAGTTAAACATTTTGCGAGAAGGGGAGAAGTGTGATATCATATATGATTAAATGGCCTGCGGGTGTGTTTCATCATATATGATTAAACGTCTATGTATTGCCAATGTAACATGTGTTTAATCATAAATGATTAAGCTTGTGTATCATATATGATTAAGCACTTCTCGCCTTCTCATAAAATGTTTAGCTTCTCGTTTGAACCTGCCCCTGTTATATATATATATATAGGGGTTGTTTAATTTGCAACCCTTAAAAATGTTGCAAACCTTGTAACCCAGATCTTAACCGTCGGATTCATGATCGGCGGTTATAATAGATATGGGGCCCAATATTTTTAATTAAAAAAAACAGAAAAATAAAAATAAAATAACCGTCGATCATGAATCAAACGGTTAAGATGTGGGTTGTAAGGATTGCAATCTTTTTAAGAGTTGCAAAATATCCTTATATAGGGTGCGTTTCTTTTGCAAACCAAGTAATTTGTACAAACTATGCAAACCACTATATTAGGAAACAATAGATATATTTATGGATAATGATTATGATTCATTAATAATGATTGTGATATATATGAAAAATGTTAAGTTTATTCATTAGAATCATGATTTTAAATTAGGAAACATAATAAAATCATATATTCATTAGACTTGATGAACGGCTAAGATTGGTTTGCATAGTTTGTACAAATTGTTTGGGTTGCAAAAGAAACGCACCCTATATATATATATATATATATATTGGAAGGATATTTTGCAACCCTTAAAAAGGTTGCAACTCTTGCAACCCACATCTTAACCGTCGGATTCATGATCGACGGTTATTTTATTTTTCTTTTTCTATTTTTTTAATTAAAAATATTGGACCCCATATCTATTTATAACCGTCGATCATGAATCCGACGGTTAAGATGTGGGTTGCAAGGGTTGCAACATTTTTAAGGGTTGCAAATTAAACAACCCCTATATATATATATATATAAAAAGGGTAATAGAACACTTCTAGAAACTGTCCCAAAACACGTTAATAAAATAATTTATTTTTTTGTCCTATTAAATAATCCAACTTTTACAATAAAGTTTGTAATTTTGCCTAACTTTTTTCTAATAAATTATTGTAAGATAAAACATACTTTTCTTGTTTCTATAAATTTAAAATCTCATTATATTTCTTTATCAAGACATTTAGCATCCATGACCTTTAGCTCACATGGCATCGATGATGGAATACAATATATTATATATATAAAATTTTAATTGTTTTTTTGTAATGATATGCAGAAACTTTGTAGCAACACTCTCGGTGGCTGGTTTGTACAGCATTATAACTGGTCTGGTATCAGGTTTGGCACTCATGAAACCAGGAGGGATCTCCACAAAGCTACAGTTTCATTTTGTGATGCTCGATGCAGTAAGCTCCTAAGTCACACTAATTTATTTAAATATATAAACCTGTATTTTAAGGACGTCCAACCGTCTTTTGACATCGTAGCATAGTATTTAATTGAACTGTAAATTTACAGGACCAAGAACCGTGTTAATTTCATGTCTAAAGGAGTTACAATAAGTTATTAGTGTAAGAATATGCGGAATCCGTTAGGTTACTTTTCAAAAGAGCCTTTGAAGAGGGAAGGTAGCTTCGAACATATATAGAGAAGAAATTATCCAAGTTTAGCTGATATGAGACTCTAACATAACATGAAATTAGGTGCACAAACAAATTATATGGACGAAGTTACGCAACCTAATAAGACAAAGAGAAAATCCTTATGTTAGATTTTTTTACAGGACACTTCGTTAGCCTTTTTATTAAGCTGTATTAGGTTGTTGAACTTTGTTGATAGAAGTTGTTAGGTCATCTAGCTTTGTCTTAACAAGTATAGCTATTGTAATGTTTTTAGTTAAGACGCATTTTTTGGTTCTATAGTCTATACACTCAATGTCCCGTTAAATACTTTATATTAGGACGTCTGTACATTTGAAAAGACTCATTTTGTTGTAGTGAATGGATCCATGTTTCATTTGAACATCATTTAAGCAAAATATTCACTTGAAAAAGAAAGAAGACACATTTGTACTATCTTAAAAGAAAGAAACTAAGGGGCTCTTAGGTTGTTTTTCCATCAAGTACTGTATAGTTAAGTTATGTCGTTATGAATTAAATAAAAATGTTGTTTGTTTGTTGTGCCGAATAAACCTGTATGAATTAAGCTAATATCGGTATATATGGTGCAGTTGCTTTTGGGAATCGTAGCTGCATCAACAGGAGCAGCAGGAGGAGTAGGATACATTGGACTCAAAGGAAACTCTCATAGCAGATGGAACAAGATTTGTCATACTTATGGTTCCTATTGTTTCCACTTTGCATCCTCTATTCTTCTTTCACTCATATCCTCCATAACACTTTTACTCCTCGTTTGGCTCTCGATTTACGTGCTTTCCAAGAAGATCGCGAGGAGATAGTAGATGGCTCTCGATATTGAAAATATTCATTTCCCATGTTAATTACTTGTTTTTAATTTGTCGTGTGAACTTCTTATGTACATGTTTTACTTTGTGCCAGTTTTGTGTTTATGAAGTTTATAATTGGTAAAGATTACTCTACGTTGATGGTTGATTACATTAAATTTCAAATCCTTTCCGGTTCGTACATGTGAGAATTTGTGGAATTTTATTAAATTATTTTTCATAAGAATTGTTGAGGAGAGAAGGATGTCCAACAACACACCATTTCCAAAAGAGGTAATTAAGACAGACAGATTGTCCCGGTGTCAAGAGGGGGTTAGATAAGGACAAATTTCCCCATAGCGTCGAATCTCTAAAATGATAGACTTCGTATAAGATTTCTTTTCAAAAGAACTCTTTGAAAAGAAATGAGGGTTTAAACATATATTGAAGTAAAATGGTACAATTATTACCGATAAAACCGTACAAATGCTAAAAAGTAAAAACATAGGTACTTGACTATCATGGTGTAACATTGATGAATGTATATATTGGGAGAGGTTCATTGAGAAATGATAAATGTATCAGAAATAGATAAGTAATCTTAGTCATTCATCTGGTCAACATTTGCGGCTTTGATCGCGAAGCACCGGATAATTCCTTGCATGGTCTATAGAAGGTAGAGGGGTAGTTTCGTAAAATACGCAGAATGAGTTCATATATGAACCTATATGATTCACATATGAACTAATCATTTATATGTGAATCAGTTAATTACTTCATATGAGAATCAGTTAATTAGTTTATATATGAATCACAAAAGTTCATATATGAATCTGTTAATTAGTTCAACTGATTCACATATGAACTTACAGTTAATTAGTTCATATGTGAATCAGTTAATTAGTTCATATATTAATTACAAAGGTTCATATATGAATCAGTTAAAAGAGTTCAGATGTGAATTATACTTATTTACATATGAACATATAGTTCATACGTGAATTATACAGGTTCATATATGAACACAACCCATGTATTTTATAAAAATTACGAAAGTGTCCTTTTTTTGAAATAGCCGCAACTTTTGACCAATCAAAACCGAAATATTTGACCAGTCAAATCCGATCTTGACCGTATGAATGGCTAGGATTAATTCTCTATTTCTCATATATTTAACATTTCTCAAATGAACCTAAGGTTGTATATATATATATATATATATATATATATATATATATATACAACCTTAAGTTCATTTGAGAAATGTTAAATATATGAGAAATAGAGAAGTAATCCTAGTATTTCATTCGATCAAGATCGCTTTGACTGGTCAAATATTACGTCTTTGACCAGTCAACAATTACGGCTTTGACTGGTCAAAAGTTGCGGCTATTTCAAAAATAGAAGGACAGTTTCGTAATTTTTACAAATACACGGGACGAGTTCATATATGAACCTATATGTTTCACATATGTGAACCAGTGTAATTCACATATGAACTCTTTTAACTGATTCATATATGAACCAATTAACTGATTCACATATTAACTAATTAACTGTTGGTCATATGTGAATCATAATTAACAGATTTATATATGAACTTTTATGATTCACGTATGAACTAATTAACTTATTCATATATAAATACGTTAAAAGAGTTCATATGTGAATTACACTGGTTCATATATGAACATATAATTCATATATGAACATATAATTCATATATGAACTCGTCCCGTTTATTTTACGAAAGTACCCCTCTATCTTCTACAAACCATACAAGAAATTATCCGATGTTTCAGGGTCAAAACCGCAAATGTTGACCAGATAAAAGGCTATGATCATTTCTTTATTTCACATATTTTTAACATTTATCAAATGAACATAATCCTATATATATATATATATATATATATATATATATATAGGGGCAGGTTCAAACGAGAAGGTGGTCAATTTGCGAGAAGACGAGAAAAAATATAGACCACATAATTTATTAATTAAAAAATTTTATAAATAAAAAATAAAAATTAATTTTAAAAATTAGGATAATTACAATTTTGAATTGGATAAATCATTAAAAATCTCATTATATCTTTTAAATTTATTTATTTTTTAATTTTAATAAATTTATAAATTTTTTAATCAAATTTATATAATCTTTTTATAGATACACTTTTGATAAAAAAAAATCGTAATTTTCATCAAATATCACATGTGAATAGGGGTGAGCAAAACCCGACTTCACCCAATAAACCCGATCGAAAAAACCCGAAGTGGTCCGACCTTTACCATCCGAATAGATCCGAGGTTCGAGGTCCGAAAAAACCCGAGGGTTAGGTGGTTCGGTTAGGGTCTATAAACTCATCACCCGAACACGTCCGATACCCGTATTCCCCTTATTTTTATTAATTCTTAAAGACTAAAATCTAATAGACTAATCCAAATCTCCAAGATTCCTTCAAGTTCCAATCCAGTCGACTATTGACTCTTGAGTGCTCGAAAGTTGACGGTAAGGTAACTATTCCAAATTCCGTCACCCCTCTTCTCCAACAACTCACCCAGTGGCAACGGGCGATGCCAATTAGGCCACCCAACGGCCACCACCGAATGGGTATGCATCATGCATTATGATGGCAATCAGGCCACCCACCTTCTGGATAGAAGAATGTTGGTTCAATCATTTGGTTATAATACAATTATGAACTAAGATTTAAGAATGAATGTATGCATCATGCATTATTATTTGTGAACAGAAAATTATCACATTATGCTAGCTGGAAAAACAGAGCAGATGGTGGTAGATGGCTGCCCACCCGATCGGATCCGAACCTCGTCCGAAATCCGACTCACCCGAACCCCTCGGGTTTGTAGTACCCGAACTCCACTTTCGGGGGGTATTTCATACACCCGAAATCTGATCGGGTTTGTACATTTTCCACCTGAACCGACCCGATCCGACACATGCTCACCCCTACATGTGATATCCACAATTAATTCATTATCTATTTCACCATTTTTTTCTCTATTTTTTGGATTTACGTTTTGAATCATATGTGATTAACTTCGTTTAACATATGATCTATTATTATGTATCACATATGATCCTACTAGGTGAATTTTTGTACATGTCACATACGATAATATATGTCTGAATATAAGTGACGCATAATCACATGTGATAATATTTACATCACAAAAAGATCTATAAATATAAATATTGCATAATCACATATGATTAACTAGAATATATACAATTATCAAATGTGATAATATGATATGTGATATGTATAAATACTCATATAGTGATATCACATGTAATATTTGGTCAAAATTGTGATTTTTTTTATTAAAAGTATATTTAGAAAAAAATTAATAAAAAATTATGAAATAATTGAAATTAAAAATAAATAAATGTAAAAGATATAATGTGAATTTTAAGGATTTATCCGATTCAAAATGATAATTTCCTAATTTCTAAAACTATTTTTCACTTTTTATTTATGGTATTTTTAATTAATAGATTATGTGGCCCACATTTCTTCTCGTTTTCTCGCAAATTAGTTTACTTCTCGCATGATTCTCCCTATATATATATATATATATATATATAGATAGATAGATAGATAGATAGATAGATAGATAGATAGATAGATAGATATAGATATAGATATAGACTTGGGATCACGTGAGACCATCATTTTTTTGTGATACCCGTGAGACCACCTTTTTACACTCGAAATTTCACAACAAAACAATGTGAAGGTAACCTTCACATTGTTTTTTGTTGTAAAGGTTCGGATTTTTTTACCTTCACAGTGTTTGCTGTGAAGTTTCAAGTGTAAAAATGTGGTGTCACGAAAACATACTGGTCTCACGTGAACCCTACCCTATATATATATGTATGTATATGTAGAGGTGGATTCATACGAGAACAATATCTATTTAAGAAAACACGAAAACGACCAAAATCAATACAAAATCATATATGATTCATGTACAAAATCATATATGTAGAGGCCAAAGTCGTTCGCGTCCATTTTTTTCAGGTTAATGTAAAATCACATATGATTTTGTACATAATTTGACGTTTTTTTTTATTTTCTTAAATAGTTAGCGTTCTCATTTGAACCTTCCTCTGTATATGTATGTATATATAGACGAAAGATCTTGTGAGAAGTTGAATTAATGGTGAGAAGCGTGAGAAGTGGATTTGAACCGTTGATCTCTTTTAATCTCAAACCCTCCCATGAATTGTGGCTTAGAAAGGAATTGATCTGGTGCATCTCGATACATCTCGGTGCATCTCATCCTAATGTGCGTCCATTTCTCATCCAACGGTTGATAACCATTTCTCACGCTTCTCATCGTTAATTAAACTTCTCACTGGAACCCAACCCTGTATATATATTGATAAATACTTATTTGAACCTAGTGTTTATATCAAATCCTTGCATTATGATGATTTTATTGCTACTAGGCCCCATAATCTTGGTCGATGATTGGACATTGATATGTGTCAAAAAGGATGGATTTAATTACAAATAAAGTGTATTTTTCAGAAATTTACCAGATTGGGCATATTTTTCAAATGGGGCATGGGATAAGCGATAACTCTCATTTTTTAGAGATATTTATTACTCTTTTTCTGGGATTTTATATCATTTTTATACCCACTTTGCTTCTGTCCCATTCATTTTGTCTAAAATTTGCTAAAGAGGTGATGAGTTACAAAAAGTTTATTTTTTGGAAAATACTGCACTTTGTGGGCATCTGTGGGCAGGTACCATCCCGCTGTGAGCACGGGCGAACCTCTTCTGGACAAAAGGGAGCAGTTAAATAATGATTTTAGAAGCATGCTTGGTCTGCAAAATCCCTGAAAATCCTCTTGGTGATGGGATGAATAATATGTGGGCTTTGTCAAAGATGTTTTGTGAAGAATTGTCTAATGAGTTTCTAGCTTTATTGGACTATAAAAAGGGCCATGGTCTTGTATTTATTTCATCCATCCATCATCCAACAATTCACCAACAACTCTATTTTTTAGTTCATCTTCAAGTTACTCTCTAGCTTGAAGATTGTAGTTTAAATTTCTAGCATCTTAATTTATCTTGTAATTTAATTTCAAGTACCTAATTTCTATTTCAGTCGATTTAAATTTATGCAAGTAGTTCTTAATTATTTCTCTTCTTCTATTAGGTCTTCCATTTTAATTATAAGCTAAGCACCTCATTGGGTGTTGGTGTGAGTGAACTTGAGACTAGTAGGGTGCACTTGGGTGTGCCCATAATTACTTGTTCTTAAGTTTGGTCACTTGAGTCGGGATATAATTCAATGCGGATAAGTTGATCACTTTGAAGTGTTAATATTAGATCTTGACCTCGAGAGGGGCGGATTCGAAATATGGCTTAAGTGATGCACAAGGATTTGAGAAAGTCTTTGATAACCACACAGAGATGCACGTTTTGTATGATTTTCTAAGGTCAGGATGTCGGTCGAAATTTACATCACAAAGAGATTTAGGTGTAAATCTCCATACCGGTGGAACTTGACGCTTAGAGTCAAACTTAGATAAATCGGCAAAATTAAGTGCCGTAATTGTGGGCACTTGTTGCGGCCTTTTCGTGTTTACACCTTTTTAAAATGAAAGAAAATAGATCTCGACGCAAGTATACATCTTAATCTACTGTCGTCTGTAACAAGTAATAATGGTACAAAGTACCGAATATCGATCCCACAAGGAAGCGTGGAAAAGTTTCTCTTGAAAGTCGGGTCTGTAAAAGCGAGTCTCAGATGGCGATTTCGAAAACAATATTTTTGATTGGGGGTTTTGATTAACACTACTGAACAATTAATTAAAAAAAGTACACGGTACAATGCTCCGTTGGGATGAGATTAAGAATTGGTTAAAAAGACGAGATCGCATTCCTTCGTTATCTTAAAGTCGATATTTTATGTAACTTAAAATAAGCCGGAATACAGTAAACCAGTTGTCAATTGATTAATTGCAGTTCACCATAAAATATAACTTTAATTTAAATAACGTCGAACAATAATGCGATACGATACACCGTTTTAACTTTTGATCAGTCTCGGTTCCAACTTAACTTCGTACAGAGTATAACAGAAACAGAAATGTAAATTTTAACTAAGGTTGGAGACGGTTGGTATTTTCAAACACTCAACGATAGAAACCGTAGGAGTATTGTGCCAACAACGTGTCCTTTGACAGAAAGAGTTAACTAAAGGAGACGGTTGGCGTTTTCAAACATTCAACGATGGAAATCGTAGGAATGTTGTGCCAACAGCGTGTCCTTAGACAGGATATTTAATTACTTGAAATATAAGACTGAAAATAAGTGACGTGAATTAAATTGCAGAATTAAATTAACAGAAAGTAATAGACTGAAATGAAATTGCAGAAAATAAAATTGCAGAAACTAAATTGCGAGAATTAAAGTGCGTTAAAATAAATAACATAAAGGAAAACTAACCAATACACACTTGATTTTTATAAGATTGGAAACATAAAACGGATTTAATAAACTACAACAAACCGTGAACCAACAAGAGTTGGGAATCCGAAATTATTTTCCGGACTTCCGGTTTGTAATAGAACTAAAGCCGCAATGAGACCAAAATAAAAACCAAGAGTTATCTAACTACGGGAAACGTAATACGAGAATAATAAGTGACGATGACGAGATACCGGAATTCAAATCGAAAAGAAACATATATTACTAAAACCCGGTTAGATTCGTGAACCAACTCTTTCAACCGTTAGCTATTGGCTCAATTCCTTAAACCGGTTACAAAGACGATGGATCAAGGGAGGTTCCTAATGATGATTAAGAGACATGTCTAGATTCATTGAATCTAGACTTTGAAAAGAAAAAGAAAAAGAGAGAGAGAAAAATAAAGAGAGAGAGACGTGAGAGAGAAGAGAGGAAGAGAGAAAGATGTAGAAAAAAAATAAAATGTGTTGGTTCCTTCTTCTCATCCAAGCCCTCCTATATATAGCAATAAACCACACTTATGGGCCAAATCATTAGTCATGGGGGCCCAAAAGTGTGAGGATGTAGGTAGCCCAAAAATGGTCATAAAAAATACACATTTTCGGCCCAAGAAGTTATAGCAAAAGTCCATACAAAAAATGGCCCAACATCTTCAAAAGCCCGGTTCAATAACTCGGTTTTTAGCCCAAAAGAAAACGCTCCATCTTTACGGCTCGTTGCGTCGGTCCAAAAAGGGAAAGTCTTTTGTCGTATCCGTGCTATCTCGTGATGTCGACTTCCCACGACTTTCGCATCGATCCTAAAATAAAAGCATAAATAAAAATAAGATTTTTGTGATGTTTTCTTTTTAAAATAAACAAAGAAACGACAAAAACGTAAAACATTTATTTAACTAAAAATATTGAAACTATATAATAAAAAGACTCAATTGGGAGAATAAAAATTTGCTCAAAATTATAAAAACGAGTTAAAAATAGGGTAAATAAAATTACCCTATCAGCACTCTATGGGTATAGTTTATAAAAATTCGTTTTCGAGAGATCGGGATTTCTATAAACAGTCCTATGCACTCAAGCGCTTGACCACGTTGTGACTACGTTTATCTCAAGGGAAACTTACACCCATACCCATTCCTTAACTCATCGTTACATTACATAATTTTTAAGTTATTTTACCAACAAAAACGACAATTCTTCTCACAACCAAAATGTGTGCAAGAAGTTAATGAAACTCTCTGATTCTCGGTAGTCCAGTCCTTGTGGAGACGATATTCGGTAATAACGATCCTAGTTGAGGTGTATACTTGCACCCCTACTGTGGGAACACTGTTGCAATTTTCTGTTATCAATAAGCATGCAAAATTAAATGATGTTAAAAAAAGAAAAGAAAAAAAAATTCATGGCTTATATTATTTTAACTTGGTTAATTTTGGGTCCTTGTATTTCGATGGCAGCAACAAAAAAAAAAGAGAGAATAAGTTGCCAGGCCCGTGATGAATTGCAACACAAGTAAAAAAAGGAAAGTGGAAGCCCATGAAGAATTGCAACCCAAATAAAAAAACGAAAGTGGAAGTCCAACAGCCTAGAAGGAGAAATAGAGAGGCGTCCAGGTCCGTATGATTCCAACGTCGGCGTCTTTTGGAGCGGGCGATTTAGGCAGCAACAAAGTAGCGCCAAAACCTGCGGTGGCTACTGTTGTATTCGGGCGCAAATACAAACGCATGATGTAACACCCTCAAATTTGATAAGAGCAACTAATTTAAAATTTCAATATAACATCAAATGAGGAACAAAACTTCCTCTTACTATTCAAAATTCAATACACCTCAATATAGAATTCTATAGTTAACCTTGACAAATATAAACTCCAATAAGATGCAAGGACTAAAGCGAAGTCGGGTGCTACATAACCCCAATACAAGTTGCTCTTCACAAAACTGACGCAGAAGACTTCACTAAACTACTCATTTCACGAGCACACAACTAGCACTTATCTCTTCATAGTGTCATTAGAACTATTCCACAAAGAAACCTGTTGCATATGCCGACAAATAAAAAGGTTAGGCTAACGCCTAGTGAGTTCAAGACTTTTCAACATTAATAAATACATCGTTGAAAAGAAAGAATGCAATTTAAATCATAACCTTTTTAAAATGATATGCTTCAAATATGAAAACGACTCGTTTTCCAACAACACACATTTTATAGATGAACTCCCCAAAGTAAAACATTCATTTGTAAAGTGATGCAACCCATAACTCACTCAAAACGAGAATAGAGACAGAACTCCCAATTTATGAAACGCAGATAAAACTTTATATCCCGAAACACCCAAAACACGGGTGGAGCATAATACTCGACCCATAAAACATATATAAAATCTGTAAATGTAAAACATCATCGAAAACATGGATACTAAAACAAAATACCCAAAACAACACCTTTCGGTGACGAGGGAGACCCAATTCCATAAAATGTGGCGAACACAAGGTAAGCCACACTCTATGTTAGTAATGCGAAATGCATAATAAAGTACACGCAGGGCTTATACCTCATCCGATGCCTGATGTACTAGCACGCAAGGCTTATACCATATCTGATGCCTAATAGGGCTTATACCTCATCCGATGCCTAGTAAGACTTATTCCACATCCGATGCCTAGTCGTGCCTCAATGAGGAGAACTAGTATTCCACCATTGGATGTAATGATTCCAAACACAATGAATGTCAGGCGCAGTAGCATTAAACGTACTTCAACCATAAAAGGTCCTTACGTTGAGTTCCTCATCCAATATCATTACCAAAGCTCTACATCGAGCTATCAAAACTGGAAAAACGTCCCCAACCCAACAAAATCAAATACCGAGCTACAAGCTCAGTTAACCCAAAAGACTAGTTGTCAAAGAAATAAAATAAGATAAAACGTGATTGATCGACGTTTATGCGAACACATGCTCCAAAACACATACTAAAAGTGCATTTACACCAAAGGATTTACAATAAAAAATAAATCGTTAAATTGTTGATACCTAAGATTTTCTCATCGAAATACTTTGTGAAACTAAAAAGATTTACACTTTATGAAATGTTCACAAGGTCGGGAATGACCAAAGCCCAATGACGCACACACTGGTATTTTCAAAACATCTCATAACACAATCTATGCATATTTTCAATAAACACAAAAATGAATCTTTACCAAATAATCTTCATTTATGCAATAATTCACCAAAATACTTTCCTTTATGACTTATTTATCACAACACCCCAAGGATTCCCAAATGTGGTTGTTTTATAAGGTTTATAAAGTTAAACACTTCAAATAATCAATACCCACCAAATAACCCAACAAATGATAATTTCATGCAAAACACATAAACACTTCAAAATAGACATTTTGGCATGTACAACGTTTTCACAAATTAACATGAACTCATCTTGCTAGATTTAGGCTAAATCTAGATTTTACCCCCAAAACTTGAATCTTCTTAGATGAGATCTTGAATCCTTCCACTAGCTCGAAGGTTTCCATAAGGTTTCCTTACCACAACATTCACAAATATTTGCCAAACCATAAGAATACAAAAGAAGATGAAGAACACCAAACCCTAACTTTTTAGATGAAGAGATGAGTAGGTTACCTCGACCAAACCCCTTGAATCCACCCAATATCTTCAACCCCTTTCTATCTCTACTTGAAAATCTCCAACAGACGAGACTCTAGGTTCAAGAATCACCAAAATCAGATTTATGAGGAGAAAGTTATGAGAGAATGAAGTTAGATCCCCAAAAATCAAGTTTAAAACCCTCAGGTCGGTTCCTGTCGTTTGGTTCGTGGCTTAGAAGTCGCGGGGTAAGCCGCACGCTTCCTCAACATCACTTCCAGCGACTTGCGTTTAAAACCCTCAGGTCGGTTCCCGTGTTTTTTTTTCTTTGTTTTCTTTTGTTTTTAGTTTAGTCTTTGTTTTTGTTTAGGATGAATTGTTAGGTTTAGTTTCTTCTTGTAAGTTCTTTAGTTTAGATTTTAGATTTTAGATTTTAGATTTTAGATTTTAGATTTTAGATTTTAGATTTTAGGTTTAGTTTAGTTTTTTATTTATTTGTAATCTTTTGTTCTTGAGTTGAAGAAGATGCAATGTTTCGGCGGATCAAAGATGAAGATGGAATGTGACAGATTCTCATTCAACATTCAACACCCGTTGTAACGTTTCGTTTCTCCTTATTTTATTTTTATGTTTGGATTTTTTTACCATTTATCTAGTGTTAATGTTCTTCTCCTTATATTACTTCTCCCTTTTTAATTTCTTGCCCCACTCTTAATTTAATTTACTGCTTTCTTAGATTAAAAACGATTATTGCAGAGTGACACTCGTTGGATCGATCTTTAGAGTTTTCATAGATTAATTTTGTTGCTTTCGTTAGATTTATCTTTACGTTTTGTTTCGTAGTTTAACTTTTGTTCATTTGGGTAATCGTCTCTTTGGATAAAAGTTGTGGTATTGACCAATTATTAGTTTTAAACCGGCGTTGGGTTTTAATCGATTTCAATCTAACGAAAGTTGGTGTTGAGTCATTTAGTTTTAACAAAGCGTTTAGTTAATTCGATTAGTTTAGATATGAGTGAAGGTTCGGTCTTTTACTTAGATTAAATTGGTTGATGACAATGGTCAACACATGATAAATAGTTAGGGACGTTGATTGAGAAAAATTATTCGTTTTAAATCATAATGTTTATTCCCAATGTACACATATTGCGAAAGTAAATATGAGTCTTGGGTTAGAAAAGTTTTTCCACCTCGAAAGAGGGTTCAAGTAATTTTGCATAACGAATTCCCACCATTACCAAAATCTGAAGTTGACATTACCCAATGCCCGATAGTTTGTTTTGCTTCCTTCTTTTGTTTGTTTATTTTATTAGTTTTATAAAAAAAAACAAAATATCTATGATTTCCCGTAGCTAGGCCATAGTCTAGAACGAGTCTGTGTTTAATCCATCGCCTCCCTGTGATCGACCCGTATGCTACACCTCCCGTAGGTTTGCGGTTATAAATATTAAAACTCACATCAAGTTTTTGGCGCCGTTGCCGGGGAGGCAATCAGGCTAACATGAATTTTGTTTTGGACTTACCAGTCTACGTATTTATCCCATTTCTATTTTCCCATTTTCTTTTTGTCCCTATACATTAGACTGCATGGTTGATTTTTTTTTCATTTGTTAATCCACCTCTTTTTGCGGAGTTCAATTAATCATGCTTAATAGTGTTGGGTGATGGACCGTTGAGACGTGTTTTTTTTTCCGTGATAGAGATAGTTATCACCATTAGAGGTGATGTGTGATGCTAACTCAATCTTGTTTAATGCGTCTCATGTGTTATTTTTTTATTTACTCGGATTCGATATTTTTTTATGTCAAGCCGAACATTATCGATCCATCTTTCTTTACCCTTATTTGATTCTCGGCTATGGGTTGTATAACTTGTTTCATAACGAAAACACACAGTTATCCAGTGTGACTTTTATGTGTTTACATGACCTGTATGAATTGGTGACCATTTAAGTCAATCATTTGATTTTCACCAATTTGTACATTATCTTCTCTTTGTCGTTTAATTTTTGGTTCAAATTCAAACTCGCGACTTTAAACGACTCTCCGTCCTTCCTTCTATTTTCTTCATTGTTTCCTTTTCGCATTTTCCGAGCTTAACTTTCTGTCCGCCGTCACTGGCATGAAGAACCCTTCGCTGGTGCGTAGAAACTTTCTGCCCAACGTCACTGGTGTGAAGTAATTCTTCACGGGTGCGAAGAAAAAAGAAATTTGAATTTTTTTCTGATTATTTATTCCTTGTTTTTTTAACTTTATTTTTTTTATAAAAAAAACAAAAATAATAATTTTTTTTATTTATTTAACTTTTTTCTTTCTTTTCTTTTTCTTTTTCTCTTTCTCGTCATTTTTTTTCCTTTTCCCCCTTTTTTAAACCCTATAGTTCTAATCCCACCGCTCAAAGTGCCTTCTCTTTTTCATTTCCCCCTCGAGTATCTAACCTTGGCATCCGTCATCTCCTCATCGTGGCAGCGCTGACAACCGTCAAATTTTACTTTGTTTGTGAATCATGTTTTTATAGGTGATCAAGTGCTTCTAAAAGCTTCAAAGCATCAAAAAGCGACAGAGTCTTCGGTTTCGTACACCTGGTAAATTCTTTCTTTTAACATTATATGAATATGTTGACTTGTTTCATTCGAGTATTACTTGAATTTCATGATTCTTGCATTAATTGGGTTGCCACCACTGGGCAAACAATAGGATTTGATCATTTTGCACTGAAATGCATCCATTATTCATCATGTAGCGCTCACATATATGTCATTCTTGAACCACGCTCCCCGCGTTGATTTTGACTCCCTTACCCGTAGTCAATCATTTAGGACAATGCTCATTTTTAACTTGTGGGTGGGGTGTTCGTTTTTTTAAGTTTACTTCTTTTCTCTTTTATTTGAGCATTCATGTATTTAGTCATAATCCATGCATAATTTTTCAATTTTTAGTTGCATTTTGCATCGTATCATAGCATTGCATATAAAATTTTAAAAATCCCAAAAGATTTTTTGCGTTTCTCCACGATTTTAGAGCTCGTAGTAACCACCTCTCACTTAGCATCAATCTTTTAATTATGCATACCAATGTACTTTATGATTTACTTTAACCATGATGCAAAGATTTTTTTAGAAACACGGTTTTCCCTTAGTTAGTCACTTGCACACACCACTTTGCATATTGTTCCATGTAATTTTAGTATTAGCTTTCTTACCGTAATCCCCCTACACTATACATATGACTAATTAGATGGACTTAACCTGTGAGAATTTGGGCCGTATTGGATTGACACGTATATAATCAATCCCATTTTCTTTTCTTGTGTGTTACCTCCCATCGAGGTGTATTTCTAGGTTTTTGATTAATTTATCGTCTAAAATTTTTATAATATTTGCATAGAGGCCTTCTTTTCTCATAATAATCCTTATACAAAAACACAAAAAGATTTCCCCTTTTGCAACCACTTTGAGCCTAAACACTTACCCTTTTCTTGAACACCAAACACACCAAAATCACCCAAAAATGCATATATAGTTCTCATTTCCAAAAGTTGAAAACGGATTGAAGCATTTAGTTTGAGTAGTATACACAAGCATAACTTGTGGGTTGGTAAAACTCCATAAAGAAGAACAACTTGTGGGATCAAAAAAAATAAAAAAAAAGGCAAAAAAAAGTCAAAAAGAAAAATGCAAAAAAAAAAGAATGCATTTATATAGTTAGTGATAAACCAAGATCGATCTAATCTTAGAGAGAAAGTAGAGAGAGAAAATGTATGAACAAAGAATCTGTATATCCAAGTATGCGCTATTCACTTCTTACAAACACAAGGGACTTAAATACCCTTGGCCAATACAAGATAGAAAAGCTCTCTAAACAACAGTATTAACTATACAATGATTACTATAAAATCTGACTTAACAATCTCCCCCTTAGTAATCATTGGCGCTCCGGTCTTCAATGTAGTCTGTTACACCCATCTTCGAACTCAAACCAGACCTTCTAAGCGTCTTAGAGTAGCTTCTTGACTAAAAAAATTTTCTTCTTAGCATCTTTCAGTCTATGATGCCTTTGCTACCTTGACAAGACTAGACCAGTTTGTAATAAGCTTAGATGAACAATCGGTTCAGAAACAGGAACATCAGTTTGTGCTCTAGACGACACACCTCTTTCAAATATACTCGAATAAGCTGTGGTGGTCGGAGCTGGAACAACATAAGGACAAGTATAGTTGAAGAAATAGAATCTTGAGCAGATAAACTTTGAACTCTTTGTCTCTTTAACTTCTCCCTCTCATGACCTTGATGATCTGAATCATCTTGGTCATGTCTACGCTAGAGAAGAGACAGCTTCAGATCTGTAAGACTGAGTCAAAGAAGCTAGCAAGAAATCTATACTTGAAATGATTCATTTGTTGAGCTATTTTACTCCCCCTACACAAATGCATTGTCCAAATATTTTTCTTTATGTACTCCCCCTCGAAATGAGATATGATCATATGTTCTTTCAGAATTTTCTTCTTATTCACTCCTATGAGTCCAAGATCACTAAATCCTAGAGAGAGAAAGTAGAGAGAGACAGCAATGTAGCGGAAAAGTAACTGTATTGAATGTATGCGTGAAGGCCTTACAAGGAAACAAGACCAAAGGGACTTAAATACCCTGGTCAGATACAACACAGAATACGACTATAGACACAATATTTGACCAAACCTATAAATACAATGATTACTATAAAATCAGACCTAATAATCTCCCCCTTAGTAATCATTGGCGCTTTGGTCTTCAAAAATCATCTTCTAAATCAGCACGGACCATAAAAACGACTTTACGAAGCAATCTGACTTTTAAAAGAAAATTCTTCTCAACATCTTTCAGTTTGATTTGTCTTTGCTGCCTTGACAAGTCTGGATCAGTATCTTGTGCTCTAGACGACACACCTCTTTTGAATGACCTTGAATGAACTGTGGTGGTCGGAGCAGGAACAACAAAAGAATTAGTTGAAGCTGATAGAATAGAATCTTTGAGCGAATCTTGATCAGCAGATAAACATTTGAGCTCTTTGTCTCTTAATCATCTCCTTTAACTTCTCTTAATTCTCCCCCTCATGACCTTGATGATCTGGATCAACTTGGTCATGCAAATGTTGGAGACGAGACAACTTAAGATCTGCAAAATCAAAGAAACGAAGAAAATAGGGAAGGTTTGCGCGACAAGAAGGTGGCGCAAAGTGAGATTTGCGTTACACCAAGGTTGCGCAAAGTGAAGTTTGCGTTACACCAAGGTGGCGCAAAGTGAGGTTTGCGTTACACCAAGGTTGCGCAAAGTGAAGTTTGCGTTACACCAAGGTGGCGCAAAGTGAGGTTTGCGCAAAGCGAAGGTGGCGCAAAGCAAGGTTTGCGCGACCAACTGATGGCGCAAATCTGACTTAAACTCAGAAAATTTTACCTTTTTAAGCTCTTTGACTCCCCCTACACAAATGCACTAGATATGACAATTCAAGTTAGCATTCATATAACGAAAATCAGATACTCCCCCTCAAAAACAGATATGATCATTAAGAAAAAATTCTCCTTTTTCACTCCCCTTGAATAATGCTCAAACCCATTTGTAAAGACATATGAGAACACAATGAATGTAAACATCAATGTAGAAAGAAAAATATACCGAATATGTATTTTGAAACGACTAAATATATAAAAATTTAAACAGAAACAAATAAAAATCTACTTAGTAAAATATCACAATAAAATCCATCAGATGAAATCAAATGTATGTGTTTGGATACAGAACCAAGTTTTATTGAATATCAAGTTAAGACATGTTCAGTTTCAAAAACTTTCATCAATCTATTCAGTGTGCTCGCATGTGAACTTCGATTAGCTTCAAGAAAATGCAATTCTAAAAATATAATAGAGAACTTTGCATGTAATCACACTAAGCCATCAAAAATTCAGATTTTCACAAATTTATAGGTTTATTGCAACTCAGAAATTTATAACCAAGTATCATGAGATGTGTGCTCATTGGCATCTTTTAGCATTGTGCACTATGGCATCTTTACATGAGTGTGCTCTTTTGCATCTTTTAAGCGTGTGCACTTTGGCATCTTTTGAATCAAAAAGTTTATTAAGTAAAGAACATGCCGTAAACATAACTTTCTATCTGACCCTATTGCAGGATTTGGGTCAGCCACTCCCAGACCAGTTGGCCTTAGGGGACTAGGTGTCAAGCACCCCTTGGAACTTACTCTCCCGGATCAGAAAGGCTACATCGACAAATCCTAAACCCATTCATACCAGTAGAACATGACTTTCGATCTGATTCTATAGAAGGATTTGGGTTCGATCACTCCCAGATCAAATGACTTTAGGGGATCAGATGACAAGCATCCCACAGAACTTATTTTCCCAGATCAGAAAGGTCACAGGTACAAACTTTCAAACTTAGAGATTTCTGATTTATAAGAATTTAATAATCATCTCAAACACAAGGTTTTACGTCTAAGTGCTTAGCCCATATTTTCATTACAATCCGAAATTCCGACTTTTTAGGTTTTCTAAGCATTGTAAACTATAAATATTCCGAATCACACAACTTAAAGCAGTATCAAAAGTTACAAACATGTTGCTGACTTTTCGACTTTTGTTAGAACTGAAATTTGAACATATAAGAACTTTAATATAAACAAAGCAACTTGAAAATTTATCCTAGATACACATTTTATTCAAAAGAAAGAAAAATTGTAAAACTTTTACTTTATAGAATAAAATTTGTAAAGGTTTAAAATTTTAAAACAACATGCCGAGATTTTTAAAAAAAATAAAAATATTTGATCGGCAAGTTTATATTCAGTTGAAACAAAATATAATTCAATAATATTATCTTTCACACAATGTAAAAATAAAATTTGTGTTTCATAATTTTTTTTTTGGGTTGAATCAAAATCAGGAGTTGAAGAAAATTGCTCAGATTCTTTTAAAATTATATGAGAAAACTGGAACAACATCATAAACAGAGATATATGCAGCGAAATAGAATAGATGCACTCACAGTTTCTCATTAGTCAGAAGCTTAATGCTATGAAGAGCGAGTCCTAGACTGACATGTCTAGTAGTCATATTCTTTGAAGCACGGGTTCTGAGCTGAATTACTCAGAAGCCAAAATATTGACATTGAAGTCCGAGTCTTGAGTTGAGATGTACTCAAGAGCCAAATTTTCTCTTACTCCCCCTTAACAGTAGATGCCTGCAACTTTGAATCAGTTTGAAATTTGGGAACCCACTTGAATTTGGGCCCGTGTTTGTTAGTTGCAGTTCGTATGGGGAAATATTTATAATATTTGACATTAGAAGCACGAGTAAGATCATCAGAATAATAAGCACAATCATCAGATGAATACAAAACATAATCATCTGAACTAGAATCAGAAGAAGAATATGAGACATTTTTGGAAATTTGAAACATTTGCTTTATAGAATATTTTGAAACTTTATTACAATAATCAAATGAATCACTTTTATAATATTTGTCTACATATCGAACTTCATCAATCTGAGAATCAGTAGATGTCCGCTTTGCTTTCCAGATTTGTCTTGATCGAGCGCTCAAAGTCCTATTTGTAAGAATTGAATCAGAAGAATTAGAATTATCAGAAATGACTTTATCTTGTTTCTTTGACTTCTTTGACCATCTTCTTTTACGCTTAGGTTTATAATATTGATCATTGAGCGTAAAAGAATCATCAAGAATTTTAGACGAAATATTTACATCAGAAGAAATATTTTTACCTAAGCAACCAATCTGATCAACTAATAAATCTGAATTCGCCTCGGAGTCTGAAGTATTTTGAGAAAAGATTTTAAAATTTGAAACTTCCTTTTTGTTTTCTTGAAAATCAGAAGAAAGGTTAGAAATAGAATCTGATTTTTGAGAAAATAATTTTTCTTCAAGACTAGAAGTCATGAAAAAAAGAATGATATCAGATTCAATTTTCTTTAAAATATTTTGATCTTCTATCTTATCTTCAAGATTGATGATTTTGCTTTCTAATACTAACGGAGGAGTATATTTCTTAGAATCATAAATGATTGGAGAATATTTTTCTTATCAGAATTAGGAGCATAAGGATCAATAAAATCATCAGACATTGAAGATTTAATAGTATATATATCATTTAAAATTCTTCTTCCTCTCCTTGATTTTTCAGGAAAATATTTTGCATTTTCGCATGTGTAAACAAAAGGAATTTCCTTTTTCTTGTTATTTGTCCTTTTCTCATTTTCGAGTTTTAACACTTGCTTTTCACTAGTCCATTGAAATTTGAACTGAGGAGCATAGTGTGCAAGAGTTAGATAATCGTATTTATATAAAGTAGGAACTTCGTTTATCACTTTGTTTAAACAATGAGGATTGTCAAAACCAAGTCCCCACCTTTGTTTTAAAGCTTCTTCACTCCTCGGTTTGTTCATAAAAATTGTTTGTTCAGATTGGTTCCTTCGATAAAACTTTTCTTCTAACTTATTTATTTTATCTGAAAATTCATTTTTTAAAGTAGTCATTTTAGTCAAAGACTCAAGATAAGTCTTATTTGAATTTTCCAAATCATCCAATTTCTTTTGAAATATGTCTTTTGTGTTTTCCAAAATAGATTTTTCATCTTTCAAAGAAATTTTCAGTTTGTCAATCAAATCTGACTTTTCAGAATTTAAGTTCTTTTCAGATAATAACTTTAAGCGAAGATCAGATAAAGCAGAAATAATAATATTCATCTGTGAGGCAATAAAGTTGTAATCAAAATCATAATATACCTCATCTTCATTAGTATCAGTATCATCTGACTGATCAACTCCAATCAAGCACATCTGAGCGATCTCAACATTTGCAGCTTCATCGTCAGAGTGATCCAGCCAGAATTCTTCTTCTGCTAGCAAAGCAGTTTCGTTCTCTCTTTTCTCAGCCAGCTCCAATTTCTTTTTGTAATAAGCTGAGTCCTTAACCTTCTTTGCTCGACACTCCTTTGAAATGTGCCCCGGCTTTCCACAGTTGTAGCAGGCAGCAATCTTTGGCTCGGGTACTTTGGCTTTAGAACCGGAAGTGAAGCGAGAAGTGTTAGAACCCGATCTTGGTTGGAACTTTTTCTGATAATGCTGAGAGAGAAGGATCATCGCTTTCTGCAGTGCCTCGCCATCATCATCAGTTGACCCGTTGTAAGCGTTATCAAACAACGCTTGTTCAGCCAGTTGGCTCGTGAGGAGTGCAACCGGGTCCACTGACTTCTTCTTTTTCTCAAGTTTAACCTTCTTCTCTAGCACCAAGCTCTCATCAGTCATCAGAATTTCATAAAGTTCTTGAATTTGCATAGTAGAGATTCTGACATCATTCCTCAATCTGTGGCATGTTTTATTCCATTCTGGTTGCAATGTGTTGAGAAACTTCAGATTTGTCTCAAGCTCAGTCTTTTCAACTTTAATCTTCCTAAGATCATTGATTACGGCACAAAATCGGTCATACACAGCTTTCAGTGGCTCCCCATCCTTGGCTTTGAATTCTTCAAAGTTATTCATGTAACGCATATGCCTGAGTTGAGTTGTGACCGAAGAACCAAGCATAATCTTCTCAAGCTGTTGCCACATCAGATTAGAATGAGTTTCAAAAAAATCAATCCTGTTGTATATAGAGTTTGGCAAAGCTAGCATCAGATTTGCTTTAATATCACGATCAGCTTGATATGCCGACAACTGATCATGTGTGTATTCTTTAGTAGGCTTATATAATCCAGAAGCCAACTTGGGTTTTTCAAACGGTCCTTCAGATAGAATGATCAACATGTCGTTACCATTCTTTTGACGTTCAATGAAGTTCAGGAACCGATCTTGCCACTGTGTAAATTCATTTTTATCAATTAGCACTGGTGGACGATTTTCTGTACCCAGAGACATCATAAGATCACTTTTGTAGAACTGGGCTTGATAATCAAATTTGTCAGAATCCATGTTTCAGATAATCCAGAAAAAAATTCTAAGTCTGAGACTGGCGCAAAGTTGATGTTTGCGTGAGAGGTAGAAAGCGCAAACTGAGCTTTTCGCAAGCAGTATGAAACGCAAACGAGGCTTTGCGTGATCAGGCTATGGCGCACAGTAGCTTTGCATTATGCGAAGGAAACGCAAACTGAAGTTCTCGCGAGTAGCTAGAGACGCAAACCAATTTTGCGTGAGTAGCAGGAGACGCAAACTGAGCTTTGCGTGAGAGGCTTGAGACGCAAACAACTTGTGAACTGAGGAATACGCAAAGTAGCTTTGCGTAAGATGAAGCAGATGCAAACTACACTTTGCGTGAGGCACTGGAGATGCAAACTTAGGTTTGCGTGATGAACACAAATCGAAAACCTGAAATACAATGGTGCAAAGATTAGAATAACAAGAACTAGCGCAAACTAAGATGAATTCGCACAAACATATATGAACTCGCGCAAACTACAGATCTAGCGCAAACCGATGTCAAAATGCCAAAATCTTACAAAAACCAATTACAAAACTGAATTTGATGCAAATTCCTTACACAGACAAGTTCGAAAACAATATTATAACACTTTTCAAACTCAAATTTCGATCAAAAACCACAAAATCAAGATTTCAAGAATTGAACAGTACGTAAAAAACGTATTTCCAGAAAATCTTTAAAACTCAAAATCGATGATCAAACACTGTTTTTCTTGCAAAAAGATGTGAATCAAATATGTTCTCCTATCAATTTCGAATCCAACAAACCAATTTGCAAAGAAATTCACTCAAAAACAGATCGAATTTGATTAAAAATCCAAAAACGAGATTTTCTTGAAAAATTCAAGAAAATCAATCAAAATTTTGAATTAAATCACAAATTCAGAATCTAAAAACGAATTCTCTCAATCCTCTCAAGATTCAGATGGCTCTGATACCAATTGTGAGTCCAAGATCACTAAATACTAGAGAGAGAAAGTAGAGAGAGAGCAATGTAGCGCAAAAGTAACTGTATTGAATGTATGCGTGAAGGTCTTACAAGGAAACAAGACCAAAGGGACTTAAATACCCTGGTCAGATACAACACAGAATACGACTATAGACACAGTATTTGACCAAGCTATAAATACAATGATTACTATAAAATCAGACCTAACAACTCCCCCTCGAAATATGGACAGACCCACTTACACAGATATGAGGACACAAGTATCGAAACATCAATGTATAAAGAAAAATATACTGAATATTTATTTTGAAACAACTAAATATATAAAATTTTAAACACCAAACAAATTCAATTCTACTCAGTAAAATATCACAGATTAATCAATCAATTGAAATCAAGTGTGTGTTTTTGGATATAGATACAAGTTTCATTGCATATCAAGTTAATACATGTTCAGTTTCAAAAACTTTCATCAATCTATTCAGTAGGCTAGCATGCGAACTTTGATTAGCTTCAAGAAAAAGAAATTCTAAAAAATATAATAGAATACTTTGCATTTACTCACACTAAGCCGTCAAGAATTAAGACTGTCACAAATTTATAGGTTTATCACAACTTAAAAATATCACCAAGTATCATGAGATGTGTGCTCATTGACATCTTTCTATAATATGTGCACATTGGCATCTTCACATGATTGTGCTCTATGGCATCTTTTAAATTTGTGCACATTGGCATCTTTTAATCAAGAAGTTTTGTAAGTAAAGAACATGTCGTAAACGTAACTTTCTATCTGATCCTATTGCAGGATTTTGGTCAACCGCTCCCAGACCAGTTGGCCTTAGGGGACTAGGTGTCAAACACCCCTTGGAACTTACTCTCCCAGACCAAAAAGGCTACATCGACACATCCTAAACCCATTCATACCAGTAGAACATGACTTTCGATCTGGTTCTATAGAAGGATTTGGGTTCGATCACTCCCAGGCCAATTGACCTTAGGGGACCAGATGACAAGCATCCCACGAAACTTATTTTCCCAAACCAGAAAGGTCACAGGTACAAACTTTTAAACTTAGTGATTTCTATATATCATATATTTACATTTCATCTCAATCACTTGGTTTTACTTCTAAGTGCTTAGCCTATATTGTCATTACGATCCATAATTCTAACTTTTTAGGTTTTCAAAGCATTGTAAACTATAAATATTCCGAATGACACAACTTAAAAGCATTCTAAAAAATATCAAACATGATTTGCTGACCTTTCGAGACTTGAAATTTGAACATATAAAACTTAGATATAAACAAAGCAACTTGAAAATTTATCCTAGACACACATTTTATTCAAAAGAAAGAAAAAATGTAAAAATTTTACTTTATAGAATAAAATTTGTGTAAGTTTAAATTTTTAAATTCAACAAGCCGAGTTTTGAAAGCAGAAAATTAAATCGTTTTTCGTCTAAGGCTTTGGTAAAAAAAAATTGGCAAGTTGATATTCAGTTGGAACAAAATATAATTCAATAGTACCTTCTTCCACATGATGTTTAATGAAGTGATACCTCATATCAATGTGTTTGGTTTGCACTTATTCAGGTTCTGATCAAACTAGCTTAGATTCTTGAATAACTTGATGTAACTGGAATAACATCACTGTCAGAGATAGGTGCATCGGAATTTGAAGTAGATGCGCTCACAGTTTCTCATATGTCCAGAAGCTAAACACATTGAAGGGTGAATCCTGAGCTGCTTTACTCAGAAATCATTAACAGTTGAAGAACGAGTCCTAAACAGATATGTTTAGAAGTCGACGTTCTGATTTCCCTTTAAGTTTTAGAAGCCTGCAACACAAATTTACCTTTTGGAATCCACTTAAATTTGGATCCAGGTTTGTTAGTTGCATTTCTAAAACGAGAAAAATTGTTAGATTTGACAAACAGAGCATGAGTAAAATTATCAGAGAAATGAACATAATCATTAGTAGAGGACGAATCATAACCATCTGAACTAGAACCAGAGGAATAATATGAGACATCTTTTGCAATTGAAATCATTTGCTTTATTGGATTTTTGAAAACTTTATTACAAACAACAAATGAATCACTATTACAAATTTTGTCTACATATCGATCCTCAACAGTCGCAGATTCATCATATTTCTGTTTGACCCTCCATATCTGCCTTGGAGAAGTCCTCAAAGTCCTATCTGAAACAATAGAATCGAAAGAATTAGAATTTTCAGAAATGACATTAGCTTGCTTCTTTGACTTCCTTGATCTTCTTCTTTTACGCTTTGGTTTATAATACTCATCATTTAGTGTAAAAGAGTCATCAATAAATTCCGATTTAAAATTTGAATTTGAAGAAGATATTTTATCTATGAAACCAAACTGATCATTCATCATTTTTGAACTAGCCTAAGAGTCATAATTTTCAGAAAAACACAAGTCTGAACAAAGTTAGCTTGACCCACTGGTGACACAAACTGCATTTTGCGCTACCAGCTGCTGGTGCTCTACCAGTGGTTGACACAAACTATCACTGATTGGAACTTCCACTTTGTTTTCCTCAAAAATTGATGAAAATCCAGAAACAAAATCTTTAATTAAATATTGTTTTTGAGAAATTAATTTTTCTTCAAGACTTGATGTCATGAAAGAAAAAATTAAATCTTTTTCAAACTCTTTTTGAAGACTTTGTTCTTCCATTTTAACTTCAAAATCAATGATTTTGCCCTCTAACACTAATGGGGGAATATATCTCTTAGTATCATAAGAAACCGGAGATATATTTTCCTTATTAGTGTTAACGGCATATATATCGAAATAATCGTTTGGTAATGAAGATTTAATGGAAGATTTGACATTTAAAACATTTTTAGATCTTTTGGACTTCTTTGATTTTTCAGGAAAATATTTTGCATTTTCGCGCGTGTAAACAAATGGAATTTCCATTCTCGTGTTGTTCATTCTTTTCTCATTTTCGATTTCTAAAACTTGCTTTTCATTCATTCAATCAATTTTGAATTGAGGAGCATATCTAGCAAGTATTAAATAATCGAATTTATATAAAGTGGGGACTTTTTATATAGCTTGATTTAAAAAATGCGGATTTTCAAAACCAAGTCCCCATTTTTCTTTCATTGAATCATAACTCCTTGGTTTATTCATATAAATGGTTTGCTCAGTTTTATCTCGCAGATACAATTTTTCTTCTAATGCAATTATTTTATCAAAAAAGCTATCTTTTATGTTTGTCATTTCAGTCAAAGATTCAAGATAAGTCTTGTTTAAACTTTCTAATTCATCCAATTTCTTCTGAAAATTTTCTTTTGTGTCCGTCAAAATTGATTTTTCATCTTGTAAAGAGATTTGTAATCTTTTAATCAAATTTGACTTTTCTTGATTAATATGCTTTTCAGATAAAAATTGTGAACGTAAGTCATGTAAGGCAGTAATAATGACGTTCATTTGTGATGAAATAAATTTGTAATCAAATTCAGAAGGTACCTCAGATTCGTCAGTAGAGGTATCCTCATCCTCATTGTCACTTTCATCATCTCCGATAAAGCACATGGCGGCAGTTTCTTCATTTTCTGCTTCGTTATCGGATTGATCTAGCCAATATTCGTCTTCAGCTAGCAGAACGATTCCATTCTCTCTCTTTTCTGCTAGTTCCATCTTCTTCCGGTAATACGCCGAATCCCGAACCACCTTTACTCGACACTCCTTTGCAATGTGATCCGACTTTCCACAGTTAAAGCATGCAGTAGCTTTCTTAGGCTCGGCACTTTGGCAGGCTCGTGCTTTTTAGACCCCGAAGTGAAGCGAAGGTTGTTGGAACCCGAATGATGCTGGAACTTCTTGTTGTAATGCTGGGAGAGAAGAATCATCTCTTTCTCTAGCGTCTCGCCATCGTCATCAGTTGCCCCATCATAAGCATTCTCAGACAATGCTTGTTCAGCCAATTGGCTCGCGAGAAGTGTAATCGGGTCTGTTAGTGTATTATTGTATCCAAGATTTAATAGGAAAAGTCAAGTCAAGATAAGTCAACAAAGTCAAAGTCTGTTTAGTCAAATATGAGTTTACTTAGTTGTTAAACATGTAGTTTTAGTCCTTGGTATAAATACCTTTTATCCTTTGTATTTTATAGGAACCATTCATTGTAATATCATTTTGTTAGATCTATGACTAATGAACTTTCTCTCTCTACTCTCTCTCTAGACTTAACACTGTCATATTGATTCTTGATTGAGAATGTTGTTTGATTGCTTGATTTGAATCTGGGAATACATTTTCAATTGGTATCAGAGCAAACCAAACAAATTCAGAAAGATCACTGAATTAGTTTTTGAATCACATTCTTGAAAATTCAAGAAAATTGTAATTTCTGAAAAAGTCACTGTTTGATCCGTGGTTTTCTTGTTTTTGTACAATTAAATCAAGAAATTGATTTGATTGTGAACGTTTTATCATAAGGACCAACTTTCGTTCTGATCACATAGCCAAATTTCGACTCTAGATTGATCAATTTGATCAAATTGTTAGTTTCTTGAAAAGTTGAAGTCGAACACTGTAAATCGATCTGAGCACTGTAATTTTCGGCTTCTTTTGCAAATTTAGTGTTGTAATCTTGATTAGTTTGTTATCGTGGACTAATTGTGTGATTTGCAGAATCAGAAATCAAGTTTTAATTGATTTTTGATCGAACAAGTGAAGAACTCGCAAGGAAAACCCAAGAACGCACTAGATCTCTGAAACGCGCAAGTTCTTCCCAAGAACGCGCAGATTTTGTGAAACGCGCACGTTCATCGCTAAAACGCGCAAGTTGAAGATTCGGTCTCAAACGCGCAAGTCGAAGTTAGCGAGTTCATAGAACGCGCAAGTCGAAGTTAGCGAGTTCATAGAACGCGCAAGTCGAAGTTAGCGAGTTCATAGAACGCATAAGTCGAAGTTAGCGAGTTCATAAAACGCGCACATCAAAGGTTGCGAGTTTTGCTCTTTGATCTGCGAGTTTCTTCCATCTGCGAGTTTGCTTGCGAGTTTGCTAAAATGCGCGAGTAAGCATTTGCGAGTTTCTGAAACGCGCACGGTACAGTTAGCGAGTTTATCAGGAATAGTGTTCTGCGAGTCGTTTGGTCTGCGAGTTTGTTTGAAACAGTGGTGTGCGAGTTTTGTCGATCTGCGAGTTTCAAGCATTTCTCAGTGAATAGTGACTAGCGCGTATTGTGTGATTCAAGTTTGACTTTTTAGTCAACTTTTCTGAACTGGTTTGGGAACGATCATTTTGTTCAAGCATTTCTTTCTAGAAGAAAATATGTCAGAAAAATTTTCTCTAGGGGCGCTTCCCCCATACCCCCGTGCTAAGTTTGCGGAGGGGGACATATTTTGATAGTGGTCATAACTTTCTGATTTTTGACGATCATTTTTTTAAGCTAATCTGTCAAGATGCCTACTACTGATGATAAAGGGAATACTATATTGTCGGCAAGAGATATGGCAGTCTTGTACAGCCTGAGATACCGAAAATAGAAGCAGAAAGAGACAATCTGAAAAATAAGAATTCAAAGCTTCAAAAGCAGATTCAGGAGTTGAAATTAAATTTGTCAAATTCTGATAAAACTCCTGTTTGTGCAAAGTGTACTAATATTGTTAAATCTAATTCTGCAGGTATCATCAGTGCAAAAGAGAAATCTTATAAAGCTCTTGAATTTGCATGGTAGAGACCTGGACATCATTCCTCAATTGGTGGCATGATTTGTTCCATTCCGGTTGAAGAGCGTTAAGGAATTTCAGATTAGTCTCTAACTCAGTCTTGGTCACTTTGATCTTGAGCAGATCATTCAGTACTACCCAGAACCTGTCGAAGACACTCTTTAGAGACTCGCTGTCCTTGGCTTTGAACTCCTCAAAGTTGTTCATGTAGCGTGTTTGTCGGAGTTGTGATGCAACCGCTGATCCAAGCATAATCTTCTCTAATTGTGTCCACATCAACATTGGATTGTTCTTGTAAAAGTCAATCCGGTTGTAGACAGAATTTGGCAAGGCTAGAATCAGATTAGACTTTATCTCACAATCGACTTTATATCGCAAAGTCTCTTCGGCTGTGTACTCGTTGGTAGGCTTCAAAATCATAGCAGCATGTGTAGTTGCAGTCGCGGGAATCTCTTTCAAAAGCTTTTCGAAAGGTCCTTGAGTAAGTGACTTCATCATGTTTTCTCTGTTTACTTGACGCTCGATGAAGTTAATGAACCGATCTTGACATTGAGTGAACTCATTCTCGTTGATCAAAACCGGAGGATGAGTATCTGTTCCCAACGACATCATGATGTCGTTCTTGTAAATCTGAGCTTGAAGAGAAAATTTTGAAATATCCATAAAGTCAGAAAACCCAGAAAAATTCTAAGTCTGGAAGCAGAAAGAGGCTGGCGCAAACTAGAGGTTTGTGCTAACAGTAACTGGCGCAAACTAGAGATTTGCGCGAGAAGAAGGTAGCGCAAAGTTGATGGCGCAAACTAGAGATTTGCGCGAAGAGAAGATGGCGCAAGGAATGCTTTGCGCGAAGAACTGATGGCGAAAAACAATATTTTTCGCGAGAAGACTTAAGTCCTGAACTTGGCGAAAAACAGAAGAAGAATCTGGCGCAAAGATCGATGATCTGGCGCAAACCTCTTGAAGACTTAGTCGAAACATACAATCTTCAAGAAGATGAATATGGCGCAAATGAGGATTAACTAGCGCAAAATCAAATGACTTGGCGCAAAATCGAGAAAACTTCTAATTCGATTACAAACACAAATTTGATGAATTATACCCACACAGATACGATCAAAATCTGTTTTCTAATCAAAATATACAACCAATTTGAACAAATTTCAACATAAATGAAAATTGGAATATCAAACAGTACGCTTTTCACAGAACGGTCCAAAACTACGAAACTCCTAAAATTGATCTTCAAAAATCGATTTTCTTGCGAATCGATGTGAATCAAAGATGTTCTGCTACTGAAACCGGATCCAACGAACCAATTCTCAAAAGAAAACAATCAAAATTCAATCTGAATTTGATGAAAAATCAAAAATGAGATTTTCTTGAAAAATCAAGAAAATCAATCGAATTTTCTGATTTAAACTCAAATTCAGAAATAAAATCTTGTTTCTCTCAATCCTCTCAGATTCAGATTAGGCTCTGATACCAATTGATAAACCAAGATCGATCTAATCTTAGAGAGAAAGTAGAGAGAGAAAATGTATGAACAAAGAATCTGTATATCCAAGTATGCGCTATTCACTTCTTACAAACACAAAGGCCACAAGGGACTTAAATACCCTTGGCCAATACAAGATAAAAAATCTCTCTAAACAACGGTATTAGTTACAAGACTATAAATACAATGATTACTATAAAATATGACTTAACAGTTAGTTCGCAAGGAATAAGTTGAGACCCGTTGAAAATTGTAGGAAGGAACCTATGTGCAAAAAAACAAGCCAAAATACCTTTTCAAATCCCAATAACCAAACTGAATCCCTACCTTAAACCATATCCTTACCCGAAAGTCCTCATCTTATGCAATTTTTATGAAGAACTTTTAGACTTGAGAATTGTTTCAAACGCGTCAAGAGTGCATTTCATATTTCTCGATTGGGTAGACATTGAGCATGTACACAACCTAAACACACTAGAGTGATTTGAGCGAAACCGTGAGTTTCCATCCATGTAGATCATCTTTCCCTTCCCTTAGTGGCTACGGTAATGTTTGTGAAGTCCTATTAGATGTATTTTTTGTGATATGTTTTGTTTGGTGTTGTGTTGGTTTGACATTTCGGTGAAATATGTGTTTCTACTACTATTTTCATCTGAACACATGGTATGAAGTTGCATTTGTACATGGGGAACCCCAACATTAGATTGTGCCTAGTGAGCTTGTATTAATTCGGTTTAATTTTCGTGGAGATCGTTGCTTGTTTTTCTTTTTCTTCTTTCACCCATTCCGTAATAAATTCTAATATCTTTCTTGGGGACAAGAAAGGTTTAGCTTATGGGTGTTTTGTTAAGTGCATTTTGTACATGCATTCATATTAGGTTATAATTGCATTTTGTATTTAGTTTAATTGTTTACACGTAGATTTTATTATATTTTTAGTTAATTTCCGTATAATCATCGGTTGGGGATATTATTTTGATGTTTTGTGATTTTGTCGGGTTTTGATAGGTAATTTACGTTGAAAACGTGAACATGGCTGGTGATGGATTTTTGGAGCATTTGATCAATCATTTATGTGATGGAGCAATTCAAGAAAAATATAACAAAGTTGGACAAAAATGTGAAGAAATGATTAATCAAAGGAGCTTTTGAAATAAAAAAAATCAAGAGGAACGTTTTCGAAAGTACTACAAAGTTGAGGGGGCTTGTTTGTAATTTTCTTTTTATAAATTGAATTGGTTTTAGGGTTGTTGGATGACATCCTCTTCACCTCCACGTCTAAGCACGGTTTTCTTCCTTTTTCTTTTTTTTTCTTTGTTTTCTTTTGTTTTTAGTTTAGTATTTGTTTTTGTTTAGGATGAATTGTTAGGTTTAGTTTCTTTTTGTAAGTTCTTTAGTTTAGATTTTAGATTTTAGCTTTAGTTTAGTTTTTTATTTATTTGTAATATTTTGTTCTTGAGTTGAAGAAGATGCAATGTTTCGACGGATCGAAGATGAAGATGGAATGTGATAGATTCTCATTCAACATTTAACACCCGTTGTAACGTTTCGTTTCTCCTTATTTTATTTTTATGTTTGGATTTTTTTTACCATTTATCTAGTGTTAATGTTTTTCTCCTTATATTACTTCTCCCTTTTTAATTTCTTGCACCGCTCTTAATTTAATTTACCGCTTTCTTAGATTAAAAACGATTATTGGAGAGTGACACTCGTTGGATCGATCTTTATAGTTTTCATAGATTAATTTTGTTGCTTTCGTTAGATGTATGTTTACGTTTTGTTTCGTAGTTAAACTTTTGTTCATTTGGGTAATCATCTATTTAGATAAAAGTTGTGGTATTGACCAATTATTATTTTTAAATCGGCGTTGGGTTTTAATCGATTTCAATCTAACGAAAGTTGGTGTTGAGTCATTTGGTTTTAACAAAGCGTTTAGTTAATTCGATTAGTTTAGATATGAACGAAGGTTCGGTCTTTTACTTAGATTAAATTGGTTGATGACAATGGTCCTAACATGATAAATAGTTAGGGACGTTAATTGGGAAATCTATTCGTTTTAAATCATAATGTTTCTTCCCAACGTACACATATTGCGAAAGTAAATATGAGTCTTGGGTTAGAAAAGCTTTTCCACCTCAAAAGAGGGTTGAAGTAATTTTGCATAACGAATTCCACCATTACCAAAATCTGAAGTTGACATTACCCAATGCCCGATAGTTTGTTTTGCTTCCTTATTTTGTTTGTTTATTTTATTAGTTTTATAAAAAAAACCAAAATATCTATGATTTCCCGTAGCTAGGTGGTAGCAGATTATCGTGTACTGCACAGCGGGGGCACAATATTACCTAGTGAGAGCACAAGTATATACTTTCACTAGAATCGCTACAAGTAATATAATGGTACAAGTACCGAGTATCGTATCCACAGGGACTGACTTACTTAGAAACAGAGATTTTCATGAACTTCTTGCACAAGTTTCGAGTTTGGGAAAAATATTTGTTTGATGGTTGATTACTGCTAAGAGTACGGAATAAAATTTATAATTAAAGAAATGGGTACGGGTGTAAGTTTTTCTTGAGATGGGCGTAGTAACAAATGGTTAGGGCTTTTGTAGTACGGAAAGTCTATAAAAATCCCGATCTCTCAAAAGTGAATTTTTAAAGACCGGTCCTACAAAATACCCATAAAGTGTCCATCGTTACCAACTCTTAATCTTACCGATTTAATTACGTTGATAAAAAAATCAAGTTTTACCGGTGCGGAGATTTACACCCAAATCTCTTTGTGATATAAATCTCCTCCGACGTGTGAACCGTAATAAATCATGCAGAACCCGTATTTCGAATCCGCCCCTCTCGAGGTATAGATTTAATATTAACACATCAAAGTGATCGGCTTATCAGCGTTGAGTTTAAGTCTCGACTTAAGTGACTAAGCTCAAGGGCTAGTAACGATGGCCACACCCAAGTGTTGCCTACTAGTCTCAAGTTGGCTCACACCCTTACCCACAAGATGGTTAGTTCATAATAAAATGCATAATAATAAAAGACATAATAATAAAATGCATAATAATAAAATGCATAATAAGAAAAAGCATATAAATAAAGAGCATAAAAGTAAAGAGCATAAGAAATATAAAAGACTTGGAAATAATAAAAGACGTAAAGAAAGAAAGGAAATACTTGTTATACTACTTGCATAAAATTAAAAGTTAGCTACAGACGTGCCCACAGCGGGAAGCCGAGGGCAGAAACGAAAATACAAGAAACTAAATGCTTAAAATTAAAAGCAACTTTCTTAGTTCCAAAACTCTTCCAAAGAGAGAGTTAATAGAGCTGGAGAAGGTTGATGGTGTGATTAAATGGTGAACTTAACAACCTATTTATACTAAAAAACTAGGCTTTTACCCAATGGGTAATACCCACAAGTTAAAGGGTTATTACCCACTAGACAAAAGAGTACAATGATTGAGGAATCTTCCAGCTAGCATCCACCATCTTATTTCCAGATATTTTCCAGCCTTGAATACTGCAATACCTCCAGAATACGAGTATAAATACGCCGTATAAATACCGTATGCATCCCCAGGTGTCCTCGGAGGGCAGACAGTGCCCACAGTCCCACAAAAACGAGATTTTCTTAACAAAACAACATCCTTTGGTGTTTTCATCATATTTGCAAACTTTAATGACCAAAGGAAAGAGATGGAAGCAAAAGTGGCTAGAAAGGTGAATAAAATGAAGGCAAATAGTAACAAATAACACTAAAAAATGAGGGTTATCACTAGGTCATAGTCTAGAACGAGTCCGTGTTTAGTCCATCACCTCCCTGTGATCGACCCGTATGCTACACTTTAACACCCGAAAATATGAGGTAAATTTAAAATTTGAAAATTCGGCAATATGACGTCTGAAAGTGGAGGAAACTAGTCCACTCTAAGTGGGGGACCAAACAACCTGTATAATGTTGATATGGCAATCAAAACCAAATGTACGTCACCCCAATACGGGAAACAAGGTATGACAGTTACAATCCCAAATCAAATAGAGAATAAAATTCGACAACCTAATAATCTAACTTGGTCAAGTATGATTAAGGTCGGGTGTCGCTATTTTTCCAAAAGGTGTAATCTCTATACTTCAATGTATTGGTCACTATATCTTCAAAAATACCGCTCTCGACCCCAAGGTCGTCCTCTCAATCCCGACGAGCCCCACCGCTAGAATGATCTGCCATACATGACCACCAAAGAACAAGCGTTAGGCTAAAGCCTAGTGAGAACAATTAAGCTGATTAATAAATAAGTGATAAACCCGTTTGAAGTCATACAGCCGATCTAGTCGTGATGCTAAATCAAAACAAATCAAATAAACCATTAGAGATCATTATATGTTACAATTAACTCTAATCACATAGCAAGCTCAACTACTCCAAGTCTATTGCTCGAAAACATCAAGCCAACCACTCCAGGTCTATTCTTGAGAGTTCCAAAATAGGGGAACTCATGCACAATGGGATTACACCTTACCGTCCATGGGACATTGCCCGACCGTATAGGCCCACACCTTAATTACCATGGAACCCGATGCCTATCTCGTGCCAAAGTGGTGAACCTAATGTCTAGATAAGACATAGGAACACCGTTCCTATGGATCCATAACACTATGACCAAGTAGCAAAACATACCAACACATTTATCATTGTCCATATACGTAAAGATTGACTCAAGTTAGAGACTTATTAATAGTACAATTCCATCGATAGCAATATTATAAAACCCAATTCCGTTGTCAAGATTATCATCTAACAACTCAATACTTTAATCTCACAAAACCCTAGTTTCCACTTTGGGTTTAATAAGATCCCATGGAACAAAGATGGTTACTTAGCAAGTAAAGTTCATAGAGTACCATCATTTATAATTTTAAACACTTTTTCCCCAAACATCCTAGTTTAGATTATAAACCCTATTATTTCAAAACTCATAATTTAGGTTATAGATACAACAAATCTCCAAACATGATTAATAAACATAAATAGGGATTTAGAATGTGTAAACCCTAGTAATAAGTAAGAATAAAGAATGGATGAACTCACCTTAATAACTTATAAAATAAAAACCCTAGATTAGATGGTAGAAGAGAGAAGAGAGAGATGTAGAGCTTGAAGCCTTGAACCACTAGAATCTCCTTATAAATGTCATAGATCTCCTACACCAACCATTAATTATCATTTAGAGAGTCCCCTCCCAAATGGTATTGAATGAAGAGAGAGAGACTTACCTTTTCCTCTCAAGAAGTTGTCCCAACTAGAGCAAAATGAAAAATGAGAGTAAATTTTCTGATTTTATGAACTTAAGTGACCTGCGCTCGACCACGACAGTGCCCGGCGATAGTGACATCTGTCACAGTCGCTGGCAAGGTCGCACCAGCCTCCCCCCTTAAGGTACATAATTTGCGACAGTTCCCTACGAGAGTGAAACCTTGTCACAATCGCGGGCACAATAGCTGGCTTGCCCCAACCCTCGGTATATTCTATGCGACAGTGCCCTGCGACAGTGACCTGGTGTCACAGTCGCTGGCAAGGTTGTTGACACTGTACCGAAACTCCACTTTGGTGAATTTGATCCGAATGAGTTCTCGATATAAGGAAAGCTTTCATAATGAGGTTTTCCATACAATACTAAGTGATTAAAAGAAATCAAATACCCAACTAACAACGTCGAGGTTCGAATTAATAATGAGGTTAAATCATCAGAATTTCGGGTGTTACAGTCCTCCCCAACTTGGAGGAGATTTCGTACTCGAAATCTTGGCTAGGTGAGGAGATGAGGATATCTTCGCTTCATGTCTTCTTCAGCTTCCCAAGTCACATTTGCGCCTTGATGGTTCTTCCATTCAACCTTTACCATCGTGACTTCTTTATGACGAAGTTTCTTCGTTTTCTTTTCTAAAATTGCTTCAGGTTCTTCAATGCAACGATTTCCTTCATCAACTCTAATCTCGAAGAGTGTAATAACACTCTCCTCCCCTGCTAGGCATTTACGGAGGTAGCACACATGGAATGTGTTGTGGATTCCATTCATTTCCGGAGGTAGTTCCAATTGTTAGGCTTGGAGCCCTACCCGCTTAATTATGGAGAATGGTCCAAGGAAACGGGGACTCAACTTCCCACGCTTTCTGAACCGAATAATTCCCTTCCAAGGGGACACCTTCAACATAACACGGTCTCCCACTTGGAACTCTATCGGTCGCCTCTTCCTATCGGCGTAGCTTTTCTGCCGGTCTTGAGCCGCCTTCAATCGCTCTCGAATACCTTTAACCTTGTCCGCCGTTTCATGCACAATTTTGGGTCCGACAAACTGCTTCTCCCCCGATTCAAGCCAACATACGGGAGTTCGGCACTTGCAACCATACAAATCTTCAAACGACGCCATTCCAATACTCGAGTGGTAGCTATTGTTATACGCGAACTCCACCAAAGGTAGGTGCGAGTCCCAACTACCCCCGAAGTCAATCACACAAGACCTCAACATGTCTTCAAGTGTTTGAATGGTCCTCTCGCTTTGGCCGTTGGTTTGGGGATGATAGGTCATACTCAACTTCACCCGCGTGCCTAATTCCTTTTGCAATCCATCCCAAAAGTGAGACGTGAACCGACTATCGCGATCCGAGACAATGGATAATGGCACACCATGACGAGACACCACTTCGTCAATGTACAACTTGGATAGCTTGTCCATAGGTAAAGTTTCCCTCATGGCCATGAAATGAGCGATCTTGGTCAGGCGGTCCACTATCACCCAAATGGTGTCATGACCTCTCAAGGTCTTAGGCAATTTTGTCACAAAGTCCATCGTGATGTGCTCCCATTTCCATTCCGGAATCTCCAAAGATTGTAAACTCCCATATGGTCGTTGGTGCTCGACCTTCACTTACAAGCAAGTCATACATCGCTCCACATAGCGTGCCACATCAAGTTTCATAACCGGACACAAATAGTGGAATTTCAAATCCCGATACATCTTCGTGCTTCCTGGATGGATAGAATACTTTGATTTGTGGGAATCCTCGAGAAGAAGTTCTCGGTTGCCCTCGATCTTGGGTACCCAAACTCGCCCGTTGAAAAGCTTTACTCCCCGGCCATCTTCTGTCAATAGTAGGTGTTGCTTTGACATGAATTCTCCCTTGAGGTTCTCTTCCAGTAAGGCTTCGGCTTGCAATGATTTGATCCGGTCAATAAGTGTTGATGTCAACTCGATTCGTGCAAAGGTAGCTCGAGAATTTTCTCCGTAATCTTTTCGACTTAGAGCATTGGCGACGGCGTTTGCCTTACCCGGGTGGTAAAGCAACTCACAGTCGTAACCCTTTAGTAACTCCAACCACCTCCGTTGCCTCATATTTAGCTCTTTTTGATCAAAGATATGCCTCAAACTCTTGTGGTCCGTGTAGAGAGTGCACTTTGTGCCATAGAGGTAGTGTCGCCATAATTTTAAGGCGAACACTACCGCTGTCAATTCCAAATCGTGGGTTGGGTAGTTGACTTCATGAACTTTGAGTTGTCTTAATGCGTAAGCAATTACTTTACCTCTTTGCATTAGGACACAGCCCAAACCCATCTTCGATGCGTCGCTGTAAACTACAAAGTCTTTCGTCCCTTCAGGTAGAGATAAGATTGGAGCTTCGCAAAGCTTCTTTTGTAGGGTTCAAAACGCTTTCTCCTGATTCTTGGTCCAAACAAACTTCACGTTCTTTTGGGTTAGGGCCTTCAATGAAGAAGCTATTTTGGAAAAGTCTGGGATGAATCTTCGGTAGTATCCTGCCAATCCTAGAAAACTTTGGATTTCTGACGGACTCTTGGGAGGTTCCCAATTCATCATCGCCTCAATCTTCGTAGGATCCACTTTCACTCCTTCCTTTTGTCACCACATGGTCCAAAAACTGCACTTCTTGGAGTCAGAAGTCACACTTAGAAAACTTTGCGTAAAGTTTTTCATGCCTTAGCACTTCCAACACTTCTCGGAGGTGAAGCTCATGGTCTGAGTCGTCCTTGGAGTACACCAGAATATCGTCGATAAACACTATTACCAACTTGTCAAGGAATGGTTGGCACACTCGGTTCATCAAGTCCATAAATATCGTCGGTGCGTTGGTTAGGCCGAACGACATTACTAGGAACTCGTAATGACTGTAACGTGTCATAAATGCCGTCTTTGGAATGTCGTCCTTAGATACCTTCACTTGGTGATAACCCGAACGAAGGTCAATCTTTGAGAAACAACCCGCACCTTGCAACTGATCAAACAAGTCATCGATCTGTGGGAGTGGATATTTGTTCTTCACCGTCACTTTGTTCAGTTCTCTACAATCGATACACATCCGCATAGAGCCGCCTTTTTTCTTAACAAATAAGACCGGAGCCCCCATGGTGATGAGCTCGGTTGTATGAAACCCTTCTCAAGAAAATCCTGGGGTTGAGTCATCATTTCTTGCATCTCGGTAGGAGCCAACCGGTAAGGAGCCCTAGCAATCGGAGCCGCTCCTGGAAAGAGATCAATCTGGAATTCCACTAGGCGACCGGGTGGTAACCCGGGAAAGTCTTCCGGGAATACATCAGGAAACTCGTGTACCACCCTAACATCTTCTAGATTCCTCTTCTCGAGTTTGGTGTCGATTGCATACGCCAAAGAGGATGAACATCCTTTCATCAAAAATCTTCGTGCTTTGATCATAGAGATAATCGCCAACTCACCCTTCCTTCTTTCACCATAGATTATAGTCGCCTCTCCATCTGCAACGGGTAGTCGGATTATCTTCTTGGAACACACAATCTCGGCTTGGTTCTCCGATAACCAATCCATTTCCACTACCATATCGAATCCACCAATTTGCATAGACATCAAGTTCATGGGAAATTTCTTCCCTTCAAGCTCAAGAGAGAAATCCCTCAAGATATCCCGGATTATTACTTGACCCTCATTAGCTACTTCTACCACTATAGCATCTTCTAGACTACTCATAGGCATGGCAAACTTTTACACGTGTAGGCACGGAGTTTAGGAGAAACGTACCCGACACTACATTGGTAGAGGCTTTGGCTTCCTCCGCAGTGATTTGAAAAGCTCTTCTGGCCGCTCTCGGAGGATCTATCTTCTTCCCGTCTGTTCCGCCAGCCTTCAACTTCAAGCATTCTTCTTTAACATGCCCCGACTCTTTGCATTCGGAACACATTCACCCCTTGATGGGACAATCTTTATATGCATGATCGGGGTTCCCGCATTTAAAAAAAGCTCCGGGAACAAAGTTGCACGAGTTGAAATGCTTGCTTCGACATATGGAACACCACCTAGCATCGCGCCTGGGATCGGTTCCCCTTTGGTAGTTGTTGTTGAACGGTCTTTGTTTCTTGGAGGTCCTGGAATTCCCTTCCCATTTCCTCTTCTCGACCAGATGGGAACCTTCTTCTTTGCCCCTGTTGTAGGCGTCTTCCATTAACTGTGCTTCCTCAATCGCCTCCCAAAGAGTAGAGGCCTTCGACACTCTGACCATCGACATCATTTCAGATGAAAGGCCTTTTATGTAGGCTTTGATCTTCTCTTTCACTGTTGGGACCAAGTGTCCCACCAATCCCAGCTTGTCCATGAAAAGTCAATTGTATTCTTTTACGGTCAGATTGCCCTTCTTCAAGTTCCGGAACTCGTCCAAAATCCGGTCCATCGACCTCTCGTTACAATATTATTTAGAAATTTCTCTTTGAACGTTTCCCAAGTCATCTTGTCCAAGACATTCGCCTCGATGGAAGCAGAATATACATTCCACCAAGGGAGGGTCGCGCCTCTCAACATCTGTGAGCCAAAAATTGCCTTTTGTCCTTCTCCACACTCGCTCGATCGAAAAGCCTGCTCTATCTCTTGAATCTAACTCACACAAACTATTGGATCATCCGAACCCTTAAATTCTGGCGGTCGGCACCCAAGAAAGGCTTTGAATGTACAAGTCTTCGCCGCTTTCCTTACTCCTGGGGTTGCGGTCCCAATAGTGGGAATTTCATGTCCGGTACCCCCGAATCCTGCCACAATTATGTTCTCGTCAACCGTTTCAGGTCTGCAGTTGTTGGTGTCTCGGTCCTCCAGAAACTTTAGGAACATTTCTTGTTGTTGTGCCATGGCCTTGTTCATGGCCGTCATCATCCGATCGATCATACAGGTTTCCGCCGTCACTTCTTCCATGATAGGTTCCGACGTTTCCAAAATATGTTGAGGAATGTGTTCGGGTCCCCCGCCCAACACATTGACCACGCGAGGAGGCTCTTCTGCCACAGTCACTCATGGATGGTCGGCCGTGGATACGGTGGCCTCTTGACCTTCCGGCCGATTCCTGGTGTTGACCATAAGTCTGCCACACACATACGAAAAATAGAATAAGAGATAGGCTACAGGAATGACATAAGAAAACGTACTACTACACTTATCAATTATTATAACAACAGTAGGTCAAGTAAGCTCATGTAAAACATCTTCATAATAACGTTAGCTAAGTGAAATTATGAACACATTATACATAAGAGTCCTCGTTACCATCACTACAACTTTGAATTTGGGTAGGTTCCGTCGACTCTAAGATAATCCTATCTTAAGAGTTCGACCCCATCTCGCAAGCCATAGCTTAATATCCTAAATTTAAGTCTAGGCATCTAACTTTCATACCTAGTTCACTTAAACTAATGCTCTAATACGAACTTTTAACACCTAAAATATGAGGTAAATTTAAAAATTGAAAATTCGGCAATATGACGTCTGCAAGTGGAGGAAACCAGTACGCTCTAAGTTGGGGACCAAACAACCTGTATAATGCAGATATGGCAATCTAAACCAAATGTACATCACCCCAATACGGGAAACAAGGTATGACAGTTACAATCCCAAATCAAATAGAGAATAAAATTCGACAACCTAATAATATAACTTGGTCAAGTAAGATTAAGGTCGGGTGTCGTTATTTTTCTAAAAGGTGTAATCTCTATACTTCAATGTATTGGTCACTATATCTTCAAAAAGACTGCTCTCGACCCCAAGGCCGTCCTCTCAATCCCGACGAGCTCCATCACTAGAATGACCTTCCACACATGACCACCAAAGAACAAGCGTTAGGCTAAAGCCTAGTGAGAACAATTAAGCTGATTAATAAATAAGTGATAAACCCGTTTGAAGTCATACAGCCGATCTAGTCGTCATGATAAATCAAAACAAATAAAATAAACCATTATAGATCATTATATGTACAATTAACTCTAATCACAAAGCAACCTCAACTACTCCAAGTCTATTGCTCGAAAACATCAAGTCAACCACTCCAGGTCTATTATTGAGAGCTCCAAAACAGGGGAACTCATGCATAATGGGATTACACCTTACCGTCCATGGGACGCTGCCCGACCGTATAGGCCCACACCTTACTTACCATGGAACCCGATGCCTATCCCGTGCCAAAGTGGTGAACCTAATGTACGAACAAGACATAGGAACACCGTGCCTATGGATCCATTACACTCTGACCAAGTAGCAAAACATACCAACACATTTATCATTGTCCATATACGTAAAGATTGACTCAAGTTAGAGACTTATTAATAGTACGATTCCATTGATAACAATATTATAAAACCCAACTCCGTTGTCAAGATTATCATCTAACAACTCAATACTTGAATCTCACAAAACCCTAGTTTCCACCTTGGGTTTAATAGGATCCCATGGAACAAAGATGGTTACTTAGCAAGTAAAGTTCATAGAGTACCATCATTTATAGTTTTAAACACTTTTTCCCCAAACATCCTTGTTTAGATTATAAACCCTATTATTTCAAAACTCATAATTTAGGTTATAGATACAACAAATCTCCAAACATGATTAATAAACATAAATGGGGATTTAGAATATGTAAACCCTAGTAATAAGTAAGAATAAAGAATGGATGAACACACCATAATAGCTTATAAAATATAAACCCTAGATTGGATGGTAGAAGAGAGAAGAGAGAGATGTAGAGCTTGAAGCCTTGAACCACTAGAAACTCCTTATAAATGTCAAAGATCTCCTACACCAACCATTAATTATCATTTAGAGAGTTCCCTCCAAAATGGTATTGAATGAAGAGAGAGAGGCTTACCTTTTCCTCTAAAGAAGTCGTCCCAACTAGAGCAGAATGAAGAATGAGAGTAAATTTTCTGATTTTATGAACTTAAGTGACCTGTGCCCGACCGCGACAGTACCCGACGACAGTTACATCTGTCACAGTCGCTGGCAAGGTCGCACCAGCCTCCCCCCTTACGGTACATAATTTGCGACAGTGCCCTGCGAGAGTGACACCTTGTCACAATCACATGCACAATCGTTGGCTTGCCCCGACCCATGGTACATTCTATGCGACAGTGACCTTGTGTCACAGTCGCTGGCAAGGTCGTTGGCACTGTACCGAAACTCCACTTTGGTGAATTTGATCCGAATGAGTTCCTGATATAAGGAAAGCTTTCATAATGTGGTTTACCACACAATACTAAGTGATTAAAACAAATCGAATACCCAACTAACAACGTCGAGGTTCGAATTAATAATTAGGTTAAATCATCGGAATTTCGGGTGTTACATACACCTCCCGTACGCTTGCGGTTATAAATATTAAAACTCACATCAGCAATCGGTAATCAAATTATATGTTCATAACTAGACTTGGTTAACCAGTTAGTTACTAGTCATAAAGCTTCTCATGCTAGTTTAAGGATAAAAAGAGTGTTGATGCGTATCAATACTTATCGCCATTCTGGAAGAAATTTTTGAGAATATATTTTTTCTGTACAAGTCTAAGATGCAAATTCTGGTCAAAAGTTATTGCTTATCATTAGAGTTGTTTTATTATTGATCAAAGCTTTATTTTACTTGAATGTTTAGTTTAAATTCCAACTCTCCACCCCCCTATAATTATTGTTTCAAATAACCTGCATATGACACCAATCGTCTTGGACTTATGGTTGACACCGAGTCCTTGAGGAGACTACCCTACTTATTGCTATCACAATTTGTTGTGTTTATAGATAACAAGATTTTTATAAATCTTATTATTTGTTGGACTCGACACCCGTCATATATGTATGTACTATATAGCCATAGGTTCAAATGAGAAATGTTAAATGTGTGACAAGTAGAGAAATGATCCTAGTATTTCATCTAAAAAAATTCAAGATTTGCGGCTTTGACTGTGAAGCACCGGATAATTCGGCCGCATGGAAAAAACTATGCAGAAGATGAAGAGGTAGTTACGTAACTTTTACAAATAAGCGGCAAACAGGTGCATATGTGAACCTGTATGATTCACATATGAACTATTTAACTGATTCATATATGAACCCAAATGATTCAATGGTTAACGGGATCGATCTTGATTATCGTCACCACTTTACCATATCACCCTTCTTTTAAAAAAATGGTCAAGATTTGCGGCTTTGATTATGAAGCACCAGATAATTTGATCATTTGATCCAAGGGCTAGGATCACTTCTCTACTTCTCACACACTTACCACTTCTTCTCTCCCTATATATGTATATACTAGTTGTGTACCCGTGTGATGCAACGGGATGCAAAATATGTATAAATGTAAAGTTTGCAGCGCACAAAGACATTTTTACCAAATAAAGCATATAGTCAATTCCATCTTAAATAAAGTGTAAGAACGTGGGTCCAAAAAACATATATTCTTACTCGCCAAATTTGAACTTTTCATCCAACACCGTCACCATAAATAAGAGTTTTGGCCCTTTAATTTACTTCTCATGTACCCTCAGTCTTCTACAAGGTAATCAAGTACAATCCAATTAAGGATTTGGCAAACACTTACACATGTAAATGTTTCTAAGCATATTTTTATACACCAAAGTAATTGAAATACGATATTAATATTCTAATTTGAAATTTAACACTTTTGCTTATATACTATGGCAATAATAATATGTCAAAACTAATAACAACATAATATATATACATTATCTCCAAAGAACAAAAAGATAAAATAGACCACCACTTTTTTAAAAGAATGATTCATTGTATATCAAAATAAAGTAACACATTTCTTTGTTTTTCCAAACACACAATCACCATATCAAGAATATTAAAATCATTGAATTTTCATTATTATTTGTGTTACTTCATCTTAAAAGCAAAGGTACAGTCATTGATTGACCACTGGCTATTGTTGCTATACTCCCAACAACTACTTTTATATTGATGGCAAAAAACTTTTGGTTGTAGACAGATAAGTAAATATGGCCTTGAAGAATAAGTTTTTGCACATCTGACATGAATCTCAAATAACTCCAAATCCAATCACCAAGAAGGCCGAAGTCCACCAATGATCTAGCCGACCAAACATATGGATAAGGATGCAAGATGGAACAACAAAAATACCCAATTTGATACCACAAAAAATCATATTTTCAGCAATCATCCTCCAAGCCTCCTAAACATTACCCACTCAAAAATACCAATTTCCAGACCAATTAAAATCCTAAAGCAACCACTTTATTTCTCCTAGGTCTTCGTCGAAATCACAACTCATCCAATTACCAAACACAAATATCCACCTATTGTTCCTTTTGTACCAAACCAGGAGCCACAAAAAAGTTTCAACTTGGCCTCCCAAGCAAGCACCTAGAGACAACAGCTGTAAGCTTCTTATAATATAAATTGCAATTTGGCCAAAGGCCATTGCAATTAAAAACTTAAAAGTTTTCAAAACTTAGGATAAAGGACACATAATGGAGCCAATAGCATCCCCAAATGGATAACCCCAATATGAATAAGACACATACCATTAGCTATACAACAATAGATTGTAAATTGGAGACATTTTCCAGCATCAACCAACCATTGAGAAATCCATTCACCCATAGCGAATACATCAAACTATCTCCATTGGCCAAATGATTTATCAATAAAAAAATATATCTTCTCCATATTCCAACGGTTGATATCCATCTTGTATAAAAACCAAACTTTATGTAGCCTTGTTAGATTAGAATTGTATTCAAGATTAAAATAGAGGGTCAATTCTGTAATTGTTTGAAAGTATAAGGTTTAAGTTGTAAAGTCAACTAATGTTGACTTAGTTTAAATAGTTGTTCCTATTGTAATCTTGTAGACACACTTACATTCTAGAGAACACAAGTCAAGCACATTTAGAGAGAGAGCACAAAATTCGCATATATACTTCCAAAGTGAGATATGTGACATCTAGAATTGTGACTATGTTGTAATCATATGAATTAAATACAAATACTTGTTTGATAATATGTGTTGATTGAATGTATGCTAGTAAATTGGGATCACATTTGGTATCAGAGCAAAATCAGAAAAGAAAGAAAAATCAATTTTTTTTAAAGAAAAGTTCACTGTTCCATCGACTCTGTGATCAAAATCAAATTGATGATTTAATGAAAATTTGGGGTTAAATTTGTATATACTATGATCATACACTGTTACTGAATAATTCTTGTTCAGGTTGGAAATCAATTTGACCAACAGATTGGGCAAATTTGATCAAAGTTTCCATTTCCAAAAAGTTTTTGCTCGTAGACTGTCAAGAATCGATTCTCACTACCATGATTGTTATTAGAGAATATCACTCCACAGAGTTGTTCACGATGCTAAAGTGATCAAGATTGCAAATTTTCAGAGTCAAATATTGAGTTTTGGGTGGAAATCAATGGATTTTAGTGAAAATTAACTCAAGATCCAAAGAATTCGCAGATTTAACAAAGAACTCGCACAAAGAACTCGCAGACTGAAGAATTCGCACAATTCAATGTTGAAAAGTGACAAGGAAAGAATTCGCACAAGGGTATGTACGAGAAGTAAAGGATTCGCACAAAACTATATACGAGAAGTGTAGAATTCGCAGAAGAGCCATGTACGAAATGCGTAAAATTCGCATCTGTGTCTGAGAAAAATTCCAAGGAAGGAATTCACAAGAAGTCTTGTACGAATTTCAAAGAATTCGCACACTGTTATCTGTGAAAAACTCATAATTCGCACATAAGCTTATGCGAAAAGCTTAGAATTCGTATCCTTATCATATCCTTTTATGCGAATTGTGCCTATACGAATTCTTGTATGCGAATTGTGCCTATACGAATTCTTGTATGCGAATTGTGCTATATGAATTCTATACTTGTTAGAATTTTTGAGTGATTTTCTGTAATATTTACTTGTGCTTTAGCGTACATGCCAGAGATTCCAGCACTGGAAGTAGAGAACAAGAATTTGAAGATTTAGAACTCATCACTTCTAGAACAGATTAACAAACTGAAAGATAATAAAGATTTAAAGAAAGATTTTGTTTGCTCACTATGCATTACTAATTCCAAAATTGATTTTGCAGGAATCATTGAGTCAAATGAAAAGGAGATTTCAAATCTGCAAGCAAAACTGAAAAGATCTGAAAGTCTTAATTCTAGCTCAAGTTGGTCCAAGAAGGAATCAATGCAAAGAGAGCTAGATGAACTAAGAAGAAGAGCAAACATCTCAAGTGAAACTTGTGAAGGGCTGAGAAAAATGAATTCACAATTTTTTGCTGAAAGAGATTCTTTGAAAGATAAAATTTTCATTCTTGAGGTTGAAATCAACATGATGAAAGAAAAAGCAACGCAAGATAAAGACAACACAAAAGCCCAAGATGAGATGAAGAAGATTGAGAAGAAGAGAAAGGAAATTGAAAAAGATAATGTTGAGCTTCAGAAGAAGATTAATGAACTAAAATAAAAGATCTCTCAAGATGAAAAGAAGATTGAAAAAGAAAGAAAAGAATTTGCTAAGAAGTTTTCTGAATTTTCCAGAAAAGCTTTTGAAGAGAAAAAATCAGTGAAGCTGAAATGCATAAAGCTTTCTCAACAAGTTTCAGATTTCGAGAAAGTAATCATAATGGAGAGAGACAAGTTTCAGAAAGAAAAGAAGAAGATTGAACAAACAAAGAATGTAAAGAAAGACTTTGATGAGGAAAAGAAAGTGTTTGAAACTGAGATAGAGAAGTTAAAAAAGAAACTATATGAGCTGTCAACAAATATCTTGAAGGAGAAGAATACAAAATATGAATTGCATAAGAAGTTTGATCTAATTTCAAAGGAAAGAAACAGTTTGTCAATAAAGATCAAATATTTTGAAGAGATCATGTTCAAGGCGAAGTTGATTGAGAAAAAGACTCCAGAATCAATTGTCCAATCACCAAGAGATGATCAAGCTGATTCAGAATGCTCATTCAAAACAGATTCAAGTTCACGTTTTACAAATGTTTCTAACAATTCTTTATTTGATTCAGATGATAGTCTTATTTCTAAATCTAAAGATCAGATTCATCCTTCTAATCTTTTCTATGATAAACATGTTGATGGTACATGTAACATCAAGAATAAAAAGTCTCAGAAGAAAAGATTTTGGAGAAGGAAAGATGAGAAAGAAAAAGATAAATGGATTTGGAAAGTGAAAGGTTCCTCCGAGGAGAAGAATGAACAAAAATCATTTGTGCATACATCAAACACTAAAAGGAATAGTGCTTCTAAAGGTAAAACTTTTGGGACACCAGATCTTGTTTATTCTATAAATCAATTGATCAAGTTAGCACAAATGATTAGTTGTTCCTATTGTGGTTCAAATGATTTTGTAAACAAAAATTATGAAAATAACTGGTATGGTTCTTACTACATTTCTCCTAATAGAACTGCAACTAACAAATCAGGACCCAAATACCAGTGGGTACCAAAAGCTAAATCTGTGTTGCAGGCACACACAAACTAAGGGGAGAAAGAACAAAGACGTCTGAGTACATTAGCTCAGAACTCGGACTTCAAAGTCAAAGAACTATGGTTTTTGATTATATCAGATCAGGACCCGTTCTTAAATGGTAAAACTGAATATTACTATTCTCACCGGAGAATACATAATAATGGCTTCTGAATACTTCAGTTCAGAACCCGTACTCAAATGTTTTTTCTTCTGAAGGACGCTTATCAGATTACATCTTTCAAGGAGTTTTTCTTTTGAGGGGGAGTGAATGAAAATTTAACTGTCATATCTTTTAGGGGGAGTATATAAAAGTCGGTTATACTTTAATTGTCATATTTTTTTCCTAATAAATTGATTTTTTACAGATATTGATGGAGAGAATATCTGAAATTTTGTCAAGGGTGCTGAAACGATAATATTCATTTTAGGGGGAGAATACAAGTATATTTTTCTATACCTTAATCTTTATCACTTGTTGAAAGATGAACAACTTTCAATTGTGAAAATCATTTTTGGATTAAAATGTTTAAACCACTTCGCGTTCTCAAACTGTTTTATGAATTTCGAAGTGTGGTTTTAAATGATTTTCATGTGGACACTTTCATGACAAACTGACCGTATGTTTCCAAAAGATAAATACTTGTGTATTATCTTGTCATATACTGTCAAGTATTCCTACACACAACGGTTCAATACATTTCTTGACTTTGTTATTACCATGTATCAAAAGATAAATCTTTCTATGGTAATACCCCCGTTTGCTATTCAATATTGTTTCAGATCAGACGTCATTTCTCATTATATGTGCTTTCATTGTTAACATGTTTATATTTTGTTCATATAAACATCTTACGTATTTGATATCCTAACTTATAATTCTTCATGAAATATTTGATCTGATTTTATCATTGTCAGATTCTCAAAGCACTTACATTGATTTCATTTCATTTTTTCACTTTACTGTTTTGAGATATCTTAAATGTTTAAAATGCTCAAATTTCATTATTATCTTTAATGAGCATACATTTTCTGATAATGATATCTTGTGCTTAAATGTCAAGATAAACTGTTGAGCAACATATTCTTTTTAGGATAAAATACATGGGATTCAGTGTGAGTGCTAAAAAGACTTCCATGGATTCATGATAACCAGTGTTTCCTACCCCGGAAGTAATCCTAAGAGTGATTGAGGGGAGAGGGGTCAAAATAATTGAGTGTTGGTGTGTGATGAGGTAAAATGGAAAAGAGAGATTGGTTAAAAGTGAGCTTAAATGTTTAAAAGAAAGAGGGTGTGAGATCAGAGTAAAAGAAGATTAAACTCTGCACTAAATCTTTCTGAGCCGGGCATAATCTGATTGGTTCACATTCTTTGGTGACCGTCATTGAAAAAGGCAGTGAGCCCCTGCCAACTCTTGCATAAAAACCCACCAGCTACTTATTCTTTTCTTAAAAAGAAAATGTTTCACAATTTCTTGGGAAACAACACATACTCTATTCGTTCTTCACTCCGAATATACTGATATTGAAAAAGAAAGAAAGTTGCCCCACCTTCGAACCTTTCTCATGCACATTTAAGTTTATGTATAACTGTTGTTGTCTCAATGGTTTACATTTTTGAGCCTGATAAAACAATCATTGTGCTAATTCTTTCATAACACAAGCACGAGCACACAGAAAAACTGTTTTTCTGTCAGAACATTCATAGAATAACCTTGTGTTTTTTTCAATGATTGAATGGAAGTCATGGGGAGTGAACATCACCCAAGCTCCTTACATAGTACATTTGTTGTAATCAGTAACTTTGTGTTACTGACAGGCAATTTAACTGTTTCATACGTTGATTCAGGGTTACCACTCATAATTTGTGTGAATTTGAAAAGGTTCAGATGAATACATTCATGAATTGACGGAAACTTTTCATATCAGATCAGTTGGAGGAGAATGTTCATATCCTAGCAAAGGTGAAGTTGATTATTCATGAAGATTGTGCTTATCTGATTATTTGGGGGAGATCAATCAAAGACAGAGCTGACATTGAACAAGTTTTGATGATTCTGATTCACATAATTCATCAAAAAGGGGGAGATCAAAGTTCAATTCAGATTAAAGTTGATCATGTCAGATATGGGAGATAGTTAGAGATGATTAAAGTCAAATCAGTTTCGAAACGGAAAGTACAAGATTGAAAAAGAAAAGTCAGCTGGTTGTTTGTTTTAAAAGAAAGGGAATGAAGAAAATGTTGACTACTCAAAGCTACTTAAAGATATTTTCAAAGAGGGAGATTAATCTGAAAGCGCTATCAAAGTCAAATTAAAATCAAAGTTTGATAAAAGTGACAAAGATTAGAAGATGTCAAAGCTAAAAAAGACTGTTTGCTGAACATTGTTTGAAGATAAGAAGACCTGAAGATAATTGTCAAATTTTTTTTAATCTTGAATCCAAAGGAGGAGATTGTTAGATTAGAATTGTATTCAAGATTAAAATTGAGGGTCAATTCTGTAAAAGTTTGAAAGTGTAAGGTTTGAGTTGTAAAGTCAACTAATGTTGACTTAGTTTAAATAGTTGTTCCCTTTGTAATCTTGTAGACACGCTTACATTCCAGAGAACACAAGTCAAGCACACTTAGAGAGAAAACACAGAATTCACATAGATACTTCCAAAGTGAGATCTGTGACATCTAGAATTGTGACTACGTTGTAATCATATGAATTGAATACGAATACTTGTTTGATAATCTGTGTTGAATAAATGTATGTTAGTAAACTGGGATCACAAGCCCAAACAGGTTAACGGCCTTGTAAATCAATCAAAATACAAAAAAATATAGATGACTAGCAGGATAATCCATATAACACATGAATTGCAAACAGGCCCAAAGCCATTGCAATTAGATGCCATATGCAAGCCAACCAAAGGACAATCTGGGATCAATGATCAACCACCATGTTGTGGCTAAAAAATAGACCAAGGAAGGGGGGGGAGACCAATAACACACACATCACAAATAAGAACAGACATAAAACTATTTTAGAAATGAATTTTTTAAAAAATGATACAGAACAAGAGGAAACTCATGATCAAGACAGCATTGAAATTAACTTTTCGGAAAATGAAAAGGGTTTTAAAGGAAGTTTTTTAGTAAAACAAGAAATTCTTCAAAAGATTAAGAAGAATAAACTTGATTTAAAGAAAGAAAAAAATATTTGACATTCCGATGTTAAATTTACTTAAAAAAAATACTATCTTTTATTTTGTCGGCACAAAAGAAATGCATGTCGATATTAAAGATACAAAAGGTTCAGTTTTTCTACCTCTCATTACTAGAGAATAAATTAACAAAAATCTTTTGAAAATAGACCCTAAAGTCAGATCTACCATTAATATGGTTCATCTTGGTGCCATAAAAATTTTGCTTAAGGCAGAATTTCAAGAAGGAATTGATTCTCCTATTAAGATTGTAACACCCCGATGTCGAAAAGGTATCGTTTCAAGTTATTACATAAATCAGTAGCCTTAAAGAGAAAAATAAGATATATGATTTTGGACTTGAATCCTATATTTTATAGCCTTGATGTATAAAGGATTCAATTACGAGTCCAACGGTTCTTTCCTGAGCAAAATCGGAACTATAACGAAGAAGTTAGGGCCAAAACAGTGAATAACGAAGAAACCGGACAAACAGTGCACGGGACGACTTGTGGCGCGATTTGGGCCACCCCGTAACCCGTCCAGAGCCCTGTTAACCCATTCAGGCAACTTGTGGCACGACCTAACCCGCCCGGTAACCCGCGCGGATCCCTGTTCGAGCTTAAAACCCGATTTTCAGCCCTAGAACTTCATTTCTTCATAACTTTTGCTCCACAACTCCGATTTGGGTGATTCAAGTTGACATGGTTTCATTTTTGAGAAATCTACAAGGATTTAGCAAGATATTGGAAGTCTATTGGAATATCCAAGGGTATTTTGTGGTGGTAAGTTCCTTATCTCTCTCAATGTTAAGCTAGGGTTTGATGGTTTCACCCTTTTTCCTTTCATCCTTCCTCTTGGGTGTAATTTTGTTGACTTGTGTGGCGAAGGTGACCTTGTATATGTGTTGGATCTGAGATATAGGGAGGTTGCTTGGAGATTTCAAGCCTTCATCAAGGGTGGTTCAAGTTTTGGGGGTAAAACCTAGATTTAACCTAAATCTAGCAAGGTGAGTTCAAGTTGATTTGTGAAAACGGTGTACATGCCAAAATGATTATTTTAAAATGTTTTGCATCTTACATGAAATTGTTAACTGCTGATCAGTTTGGTTATTTTGAAAGTGTTTAACTTTACAAACTTATATAGCACACATTCTTATGATTTTTGGGCATTTTGATAATGAGTCATAAATGGGTCTGTTTGGTAAGCTATTGCATAAATGAGATTATTTGGTTAAAAGGCATTTTTAGTGTGTGTTTGGGTAAAAGGTTTAATTTTGCGTTATGGGGCGTTTTGAAAGGATAAAAAGTATAAATCTATTTGGAAAACCTTTTTGTCTGGACTTAAACTGTGTTGGAGTCCATTAAAATATTTTGGAGTGTGTGATTTCATAGTAAGGGTCGAGTATGTTTATGATTTGAAAAGCGTTAATCATTGGTAAAAAAAAGAGGTTTTGAGTATTTTTGGCTCGATGTCGTTTAAAGGAGTCTTGAGGACACTTGTCCAGTTTTATATGGCTCAATGTAGGGTCTAGTTATGACGTACGTACAAATGCGCCATGTTGCGTATTGAGGTTGATTTCGGGCTCGAGTGGTTTGGTCATTCATGTTTAGTCCGGTAAGGTTAGACTGTGTTGCATTGAATCCATAGGCACGTAGCCAGTCTGTTTTGGATGGTCGATTGGGTATTGTTGGGTGATGACCTTCGGTATCCATGTTTTATGACCAGAAACTTTACAAGCGATCGCTAAGAGGGTTGAGTCTGTAAGTGCTGCCGGGACGGTAGGCACTAGGACCTCCGCCGCTTGAAGTAATGCCTGGGACAGGTAGTCTTTACGTGTGCCGGGCCTTTGGGGTGGGATTCTTCGTAAGATCCATCAAGCGTCAACTGACTTGGGGTGACGCTTGTAAAGAAGTCGTAGGGACACCTGGCTGTGATGTCGTGAGGTGTCATGTGATTAACGTTGAATGGGTGGTATACTTTTGTGTTTCCTCTACTCTCAACGGATACGGGTATCCCCCGTTGTCGGCTATCAGTAATTTAAATAGAAAGATGTTTTATTTTAGTGTCATTTGTTCTATATGGTTGACAATGAATGAGGACCTTAATATTGGACCTTCCTCCTCGTATATTAAGGTTTGAATGAAATATGTCATCCCCGTGTTTTGGTATTTAGATTCCTTTTGATGTGGTCGCGTGAGTTTTGGGCCTAGTATCGGTGTGTTCGGACGTACGGTATATATGGTTTTGAAGTTGATTTTTTGGGTGTTTTGGAATATAACGTTTTATCCACGTTTCTTAAATGGGATTCGGTTCACATGTATGTTTCGAGTTAATTTAAGTTGCAATCAATTTATAAAGCATGTTTGAATTAAGGTGTCTATCTTTGAAAGCGCATGACATTGAAGAGAGTTGTTTCTATGTTTTAGAGTGCATCAATTGAAAGATCATGTTTTAAGAGAAGTCTATCTTTTAAAAGTATTTACTCATGTTAAAACTCTTGAGCTCACTAGGCGTAAGCCTAACCTTTTTATTTGTCGGCATGTGCATCAGGTTCCAGTTGGAGGTATGGTTCTAGCTGTAATGAAGAGATATGCCTTAGTGTTCGCAAGTGTAAGGGTTTGGTGAAGTCTTCCGCAGTTTGGAGATAGTGACTGTTATTGGGTTTTAGTAGCACCCGTCCTTATTATAGACTGTATGTATAGAATGAATGTGTGTATTGAGGTTGAATCTTAAATTGTGATTGTAGATGAATCATTTATTGATGTAATTAGAAAATTTTAAATTAATTGCTATTTCCAGATTTGAGGGTGTTACAAGTTGGTATCAGAGTTTAAGTTTGAGAGAATTAGGTATTGATTATAGGATACCTAGACTCAAACTAGAGTTTTTATAAGTGATTGTTAGTGAAAATGCACAGTAGGTACCTTAAGATAAGATATTTTGGAGTTGATCGAGTCGCTAGAAACGGGAAACTCATCGAGGGTCGCAAGGATGAGCATGTACAGTACGTTCATAATGGCACCTGACCAGTGTTATGGTGAACCTACATGCTACATGTGTATACTTGAACTGCCTTGGTATGATTACCGTTGGGGTAGTGAGAAAGTTTCTAAGCTGGTAATCCCAGGAAGGGTTGATGTTTTATAGCAATGTCACTTTGGAGTGATAATTAAGACATGATGAATGCTGGTAGTTGACCATTGTGGGGTAGGAAAATTGGTTGGAGTAGAACCTTAGGCTTATGGAATTGATGTTATCCGAGGAGAAATTTTAAGGTGAACCGATGGAACCTTCAGGTATTGCTTTAAGATGTTGAGAATCCGGATGACAATAGTACAAAATTGAGGAGCGTGATTTCGGGATGCCAGTGCCGACCAATTTTATGCACGAAATTCATTTCTAAAAATAAATTGCATCGATTATTTCTCATATTTCCTGAAACATAAAGTGAGTTATATTATGGAATATTTGAAAAATATTTGCCACACGCCGGATTTTAGGCCGTGAGTTTAAACATGCTTGAAGTTGTTTTCTTGCACATGGTTGCAATTGGTCATCCCCGTTTCAGATCTAACATCATTTTCGGATATTATAAGATCCGTGTTTTAATGTCAATTGGGATAGTGGACAAATAACTATGGAATTTTTAGCTTTGACATTGGATCTCCTCCACGTATGTTCGGGTTTTAAAGGAAGAGTTGTCCCCCTGTTCTTGAGTCAGAATTTTCTGGAGAATTTTGGTCTGTATGAGTCGTGTTTAATTTTATGGAGTATAGTTTTGCAACCTTTTGAGCGCGTGAGTGTGAATGCGTGGGTTTTAAATTTTATTGCATGTAAATTTACAAGCTTGTTAGGCGTCATGTCTCGTTAATTTTTTTTTTGAAAATGGTCATTTTATCTTACATCATTTTGCGTCAGTTAAATAATTTTGGGGACATGTGCATATGAATTTGCATGCGTTAATTTATGATTTTTGTTAATAGATGTCATCTCACATGTTATTTTGGGAAAGTTTCATTATTGTGAGAGTTATCTTTGGGCTATGTACAAATGTCAGTCATTGTATACTTGTTGCGTCTGGATTAAATTATACTGTTGGTGTGAGTAAGCATATAAAGGATTTATGTTATTTAGGTTACCGATTTTTCTGTTAGGAATTTTCCGCAATGCATTAAACGAGTTAGCGATATTCATGCCGTTGTAATTACTATCTTGGTCAAATGTGTTCATTCGTACGACTCAAAGTTTTAAACTCAATTTGAAATTTATTTGCTCTCTCATTGTTCTACTGAGCTTTGGAGTTTGGTGAGAATTTTATGCCGCAACGTTTGGTTAAAGAAGGAAGAGTTTAAAGTTAAAATTGTGGAGTTCTCTTTTAGAGTTGTACAAACATTCACTACACGTGTTGTGGTGCAAGAATTTATTTTCATGTTTAAAGTGTAAATTTTGCTACGCGGCTTTTGTTACCATTTTATTTACGTAAATGTTGGTCAAACGAATTTTGGAAATGGTTTTATATGTGTAGCGTCGGTGATCAATTTTCAATCTATCGAGTGATCGGTAGTGTATTTTACCGCTCGGTTAATTGTTATAAAGCTTATGTGTTTGAAAGTTTCATAAAGGTTTAAATTGGCATATTTGTTGAAAACCTTAAACTCATTAGACCTATAGATTTAAACCCCTGTCGTCAAAGGAGTTGTAACTAAGGAACTAAGGGGTCCTTGGAAAATGAAACATCAGATTATCCTATCTGTGGTCGGTCCGAATTTTGGATTTCAATTTATGAATCGGTACATGCGCGAATAATTGAAGTAGTAGAATTGTGTATTCTCCTAGATATTTAAGTGGTGATATTTCTGTTTCGGTAAACCTTCGGGATAAATCATTGGGAGATTGCTTGACTTCAGTAGGATATGAGCCGTTGGGTTGGATGTATACCATCCGGGTGAGTCTTCAGGAATATGGAAATTATGGCAATTTGTTTTTCGGAATTTAGTACCATGATAGGTGTCAACTTTGAGTCATCGGTGTAAAATATGGAAGGAAATTTATGGTGGTATATCCACGGTTTAGGTGTAAAAGTTTTGAACATACGTGTCGACATTCGATTTGAGGATAATAACCGTTGGGATGCTTCATTGTACTTCCGATGAAACTGGTGTGTTAGCAATTTAAGTGGTAACCTTAAGAAGATTAGATGATGGAAACTAGGAATCGATCATTGGTAATCCTGTAACCAACGAGGTACTTGTTGATTGGCAACCAATGCTTGAATGCAGTATGGGAATTGTGTAACCGTGGGGTTTAGAGTAATCCGATATCTACAGATATGGTGTTTGGGTCAGATTAGGGAACAGATTCATCGTAATTTGGATTAGACCAAACGAGCGTTAGGAACTTCGTCAGGGAAAGGACGATAAATCCTTGGTGGTGGTGTTATTGGGGAAATTTGGCGAGAATGCCGAGATAGACTTTAAGTACAAATCGATTTGTGAATAAATTCTGATGTGTCGGAATTAAGTTCGTTTTGGGGTGTCCTTGGTGGAAGTTTTTATTTAAGGTTGTAAGCCACTCGTGAGGTGATGTGTACAGCCTAAGGTTGGGAGACAACCAAGATCTTAATGATAAGAAGATGGTTCGGTAAGGACTCGATGTTCAACACGTCATCGGTGAGTTATGTCGCACCTTGAAATTGAGTTGTGACGATACGTTAGGAGGAGTACAGTAACAACCTTAACCGGAATGTAATAGGGTTCGTATATGAGGTAAGGTTCGTAAAGGAATTCCTTTTGGATAGGGAATAAATTGACCTCGCCAAGTTCGATGTTGGGTGCTTGGTTGGTGCCATATTTCGAGGACGAAATCTCTTTTAAGGTTGGGAGGATTGTAACACCCCGATGTCGAAAAGGTATCGTTTCAAGTTATTACAGAAATCAATAGCCTTAAAGGGAAAAATAAGATATATGATTTTGGACTTGAATCCTAGATTTTATAGTCTTGATGTATAAAGGATTCAATTACGAGTCCAACGGTTCTTTTCGGAGCAAAATCGAAGCTATAACGAAGAAGTTACGGCCAAAACAGTGAATAACGAAGAAACCGGACAAACAGTGCACGGGGCGACTTGTGGAGCGACTTGGGCCGCCCCGTAACTCACCCGGAGCCCTGTTAACCCATTCGGGCAACTTGTGGCGCGACCTAACCCGCCCGGTAACCCGCGCAGAGCCCTGTTCGAGCCTAAAACCCGATTTTCAGCCCTAGAACTTCATTTCTTCATAACTTTTGCTCCACAACTCCGATTTGGGTGATTCAAGTTGCCATGGTTTCGTTTTTGAGAGATATACAAGGATTTAGAAAGATATTAGAAGTATATTGGAATATCCAAGGGTATTTTATGGTGGTAAGTTCCTTATCTCTCTCAATGTTAAGCTAGGGTTTGATGGTTTCACCCTTTTTCCTTTCATCCTTCCTCTTGGGTGTAGTTTTGTTGACTTGTGTGGTGAAGGTGACCATGTAGATTTGTTGGATCTGAGATCTAGGGAGGTTTCTTGGAGATTTCAAGCCTTCATCAAGGGTGGTTCATGTTTTGGGGGTAAAACCTAGATTTAGCCTAAATCTAGCAAGGTGAGTTCAAGTTGATTTGTGAAAACGGTGTACATGCCAAAATGATTATTTTAAAGTTTTTTGCATCTTACATGAAATTGTTAACTGCTGATTAGTTTGGTTATTTTGAAAGTGTTTAACTTTACAAACTTATATAGCACACATTCTTATGATTTTTGGGCATTTTGATAATGAGTCATAAATGGGTGTGTTTGGTAAGCTATTGCATAAATGAGATTATTTGGTTAAAAGGCATTTTTAGTGTGTGTTTGGGTAAAAGGTTTAATTTTGCATTATGGGGCATTTTGAAAGGATAAAGAGTATAAAATTGTGGAGTTCTCTTTTAGAGTTGTACAAACATTCACTACACGTATTGTGGTGCAAGAATTTATTTTCACGTTTAAAGGAGTCTTGAGGACACTTGTCCGGTTTTATATGGCTCAATGTAGGGTCTAGTTATGACGTACGTACAAATGCGTCGTGTTGCGTATTGAGGTTGATTTCGGGCTCGAGTGCTTTGGTCATTCATGTATAGTCCGGTAAGGTTAGACGGTGTTGCATTGGATCCATAGGCACGTCGTCAGTCTGTTTTGGATGGTCGATTGGGTATTGTTGGGTGATGACCTTCAGTATCCATGTTTTATGACAGGAAATTTTACAAGCGATCGCTAGGAGGGTTGAGTCTGTTAGTGCTGCCGGGACGGTAGGCAGTAGGACCTCCGCCGATTGAAGTAATGCCTGGAGTCTTTAAGTGTGTCGGGCCTTTGGGGTGGGATTCTTCGGAAGATCCATCAAGCATCAACTGACTTGGGGTGACGCTTGTAAAGAGCTTTTGAGTATTTTTGGCTCGATGTCGTTTAAAGGAGTCTTGAGGACACTTGTCCGGTTTATTTGGAAAACCTTTTTGTCTGGACTTAAACTGTGTTGGAGTCCATTAAAATATTTTGGAGTGTGTGATTTCATAGTAAGGGTCGAGTATGTTTATGATTTGAAAAGCGTTAATCATTGGTAAAAAAAAAGGTTTTGAGTATTTTGGCTCGATGTCGTTTAAAGGAGTCTTGAGGACACTTGTCCGGTTTTATATGGCTCAATGTAGGGTCTAGTTATGACTTACATACAAATGCGCCGTGTTGCGTATTGAGGTTGATTTCGGGCTCGAGTGGTTTGGTCATTCATGTTTAGTCCGGTAAGGTTAGACCTGTGTTGCATTGGATCCATAGGCACGTAGTCAGACTGTTTTGGATGGTCGATTGGTATTGTTGGGTGATGACCTTCGGTATCCATGTTTTATGACCGAAAACTTTACAAGCGATCGCTAGGAGGGTTGAGTCTGTTAGTGCTGCCGGGACGGTAGGCACTAGGACCTCCGCCGCTTGAAGTAATGCCTGGGACAGGTAGTCTTTAAGTGTGCCGGGACTTTGGGGTGGGATTCTTCGGAAGATCCATCAAGCGTCAACTGACTTGGGGTGACGCTTGTAAAGAAGTCGTAGGGACACCTGGCTGTGATGTCGTGAGGTGTCATGCGATTAACGTTGTATGGGTGGTATACTTTTGTGTTTCCTCCACTCTCAACGGATATAAGTATCCCCCGTTGTCAGCTATCAGTAATTTAAATAGAAAGATGTTTTATTTTAGTGTCATCTGTTCTATATGGTCGACAATGAATGAGGACCTTAATATTTGACCTTCCTCCTCGTATATTAAGGTTTGAATGAAATATGTCATCCCCGTGTTTTGGTATTTAGATTCCTTTTGATGTGGTCGCGTGAGTTTTGGGCCTAGTGTCGGTGTTTTCGGACGTACGGTATATATGGTTTTGAAGTTTGTTTTTTGGTGTTTTGGAATATAACGTTTTATCCACGTTTCTTAAATGGGAGTCGGTTCACATGTATGTTTCGAGTTAATTTAAGTTGCAATCAATTTATAAAGCATGTTTGAAATAAGGTGTCTATCTTTGAAAGCGCATGACATTGAAGAGAGTTGTTTCTATGTTTTAAAGTGCATCAATTGAAAGATCATGTTTTAAGAGAAATCTATCTTTTAAAAGTATTTACTCATGTTAAAACTCTTGAGCTCACTAGGCGTTAAGCCTAACCTTTTTATTTGTCGGCAAGTGCATCAGGTTCCAGTTGGGGGTATGGGTCTAGCAGTAATGAAGAGATGTGCCTTAGTGTTCGCAAGTGTAAGGGTTTGGTGAAGTCTTCCGCAGTTTGGAGATAGTGATTGTTATTGGGTTTTAGTAGCACCCGTCCTTATTATAGACTGTATGTATAGAATGAATGTGTGTATTGAGGTTGAATCTTAAATTGTGATTGTAGATGAATCATTTATTGATGTAATTAGAAAATTTTAAATTAATTGCTATTTCCAGATTTGAGGGTGTTACAAAGATGACCTTAATAGATAACAGAATCAATGATAGAAAAGATTGTATCTTTGGTGCGGCTAGAGGAAACTTAGCCTATCAGAGATTCTTGTTCGGATTTAGTCTAGACACTAAGAATATTGATCAAGTTCTTTCTTTTGTTCATCAATTTGAAAGAGAGAATTTAATGAACCCTGGAGACAAGGTTTTCAGCCTAACCTACGTCGTAGCTTATGCTCTAACAAATAGTCATCACAGTGTTGGTTATAAAAAACAAGAATACATAGAAATTGAAGATGTATTCTCTGAAATAGGTTCTATAGAAGAGAAGCAATTCTCTAACATTAGTCCTATGAATAATTCTTGGGCAATAGATATTGCTAAGAACAAACCGGTTTTAGAACAAAAACCAAGAAAGAGCTTTAGGAATAATAACCTAGAGATAGAAGAATCTTCTAATAGAAGATATATACCTTCAAGCGCCAGAGAGCTTTCTCAGTCTCCAAAAGAATAGACGACCTTGGCAAAAGGTTAGAATTATTAGGATGAATATGTCTGATAATTCCCATGTTATGTACCCACATATCTATAAAGAAGGTCAAATCCTCAGTTTCAAGAAATTGAACGAAGGAGTTGACTCGAACCCAATGCACTTTGCTTTTAGTGGTTCACTAGGAAATAAAAGTATTACCACCCTTATTTCATGAACCAATAATCTTAATCAGATTACTGGAAGAATTCTTCTTGGTATCTATAGCCTCCTTTCATATTTCGGCTTAAGTAAAGATCCCAGTGAAAAAATATCCAATACACCTGGTATATATGGACATTTCCACCATCTTTTTAAAAGAGGGGGGGGGGGTGGATGAAAAGGAGTTAGAAGAAATAAAAATTCTTTTAACCAAACAAATCGAGAAAATAGAAATTCTAGAAGCACAACTAGATATTTTATCCTAAAAAAGAAACGAGATTCCCATCTCAAGAGACGAAGTCTTAGATTTCACCTCTAAGCTCAATGAAATTGAAGAATATTTAAGGAAAATCCTTGGATGAGCCTTAAATATCTACAAGAAGATTTCAACAACGTTATCAAGCCTCAGTTAGGAGAAATCCTTGCAATGCTTAAAAATCTTCAGCTAAAAGACGAGATCGAAGCTGCTCTTGCAAAGATCATCAATGAATTGAAAACATCAATTCAAGATAGCCCTTGCAATGAAGAAATCCTAGAAGCCCTTAGAAAAGAGCCTGAAAAAGGAAAAGAAATTATAAACTTCAATCCAAAAGGATCTTGGAAATATAGTTACCCTAATTTTAACGTTGGAAACGGAGAATTAGGGACTAGTGAAAATCCTAACAGTCTTTCTTGGCCCATTAAAAAAGACTAATGGACTACATGAAGACCATAGAGAGCTACTTTTGGGATAATTTCGAAGGAGAAGAACTTCAGGTTAATGACTCTAACCTAGAAAAGCTTGAAGAAGCTATTGGGTTAATGGAAATTGACCCAACCATTGCAAATTCAGAAGTTGAAACAAATGAAGATCTAAAAACTCTTTTTGGTTTCAAAACAGAAAACATCAGAGTCATCGAAGATTATAGCTCCGAAGACAATGAAGAAGATCTAAATGGAACGTTTAGAGTCAACAAAGAAGAAAACTTTTCTGAAGATGAATTCAAAGAAAGAAACTTTGAGCAAGGAGAATCATCAAAAACAAAGATAAGAAAATGAGGTTTCTTTGAACCAACAATCAAGACGAACAATATTTTCGGTACCAATATCCTAAATATTGACTGTTCTTCGAACAGAAAAGAACTCATTGACAAATGGAGTCAATAAATAAGTCTCATCATACAAACCAATGATGCATATGAAGACCCTAAAACAGTTCTTCTACTTATCGAACACAAGACTACAGGAAGTGTCAATAGTCTTATCAAAAATACTAATTGGCCTACAACCAATGCCCTCAAAACCTTTGAAAATGTTATAGATGCTATCTACACTATGTTCTTAGGAATTGATTTTGCGGAAAACAAAAAGCAAGAACAACTGCATACCATGAGTAAAGCAAAGCACAGGCTCACTAACATGCAGTTAGGTGATATTTGTTTTTTAGAACAATTTTATTGTGACTATGAAAAATATCTTTATCAATTAAATGACAAGGACGATTATAAGAAGTTTGTTAAAGACTATCTTTTAAAAATCCCCTTTATTGGAGAAAAAGCTTTAAAAAGATTTATGCTAGAAACATCTGAAGGTGCTCTTTACAGCCTGGGTTTTGCCCAAAGAATCATTAAAGAAGAAATTGCTAAGAAGATTTATGCTAGAAGCATCTGAAGGTGCTCTCAACTACTAACAGCTTTCACTTGTCCCCAAGGACATTATCAATGGAAGGTAGTACCCTTTGGTTTAAAACAAGCTCCATCCATATTTCAAAGACATATGCAAAATGCATTCAGATCTTTTGAAAAATTTTGTTGCGTTTATGTAGATGACATTCTCATCTTCAGCGACAATGAAAAAGACCATTTTTGGCAGCTCGCAGAAGTTCTAAAGAAATGCCAGATTTTAGGAATAATTTTGTCAAAAAAGAAAGCTCAGCTTTTGAAGACAAAAATAAATTTCCTAGGTTTAGAAATAGACTAAGGAACACATTGTCTTCAAAATCATATTCTTGATCATACTCACAAATTTCCAGATAAGATTGAAGATAAAAAGCAGCTCCAGAGGTTTTTAGGAATTCTCACCTATGCTTCTGACTATATTCCTAAACGTGTAGCTATACGTACCCCTTACAGGCAAAGATCAAGAAGGATGTTCCCTGGGAATGGAAAGATTATGACACTTGTTATATTAGCAAGATTAAAAAGAATCTTAAGAGTTTTCCAAAACTCTATCATCCTCTACCCGAGGATAAATTAATCATTGAGACTGATGCCTCCGGTGAATATTGGGGAGGAATTCTCAAGGCAGTAAACTCTGGACAAGAGTTAATTTGCAGATATGCATCAGGTAGCTTTAAAGACGCAGAAAAAAGATATCATTCTAATGAAAAAGAATATCTTGCGGTCATTAGAGTAATTAATAAATTCTCAATTTATTTAACTCCGGTTAAATTTCTCGTTAGAACTGATAACAAAAACTTCACTTATTTTCTTCGTATTAAGTTACAGGGAGATAACAAGCAAGGAAGATTAGTCCGTTGGCAACAATGGCTTTCACGATACTCTTTTGACGTTGAACATATCGAAGGAACAAAAAACTGCTTAGCAGATTTTTTAACAAGAGAATTTCAAAACTCATAAAAATTACTAATGATGACATCATTGCTTGCATCACTTTGTTACTTTTTGCAGGTTCAAACCTCTATAAAAGGAAGAAGAACCACAAGAGATCTTCACACCTCTAGCTCCTTCTTCTTCTAAAGAGACTCTCTCTCTAAAAGGCCTCTCGCCAAAAACAACAGATTATGGAAAAACTTATGTTCCAAAAATCTTTAATCTTGAAAAAGATTCAGCTAATTCAGAATGAGTTAACACTCATAGACACTGAAATGCAGTTCGAGAGAAAGTTCTCCTCCAAACAAAAGGTAACTGTTGAATCTACGGTTGAAAAACCAAAATCAATAGCTAGTCCAGTGCAAACGGCTACTGGTAAAGACTTATCAAATCCGTTATCGCCTGTGGCTTTGGCCAAAAGCCATGAACAAGGTTCATCTTCTTCTTCCTTAGATTCTTTGAATTTAAGACCAAATGGGGATTTTCAAAACCCTCAAAAATGTAAAGTTCATCCTTTAGTACAATCGCAAGATTGTCAAGGCATAAAAGGCTATTACGTTGTTTTTAATGGTCCTAAAACAGGTATTTACACCTCCTGGAACGTTGCGGAAATAGCAGTCAAAGGAATTTCTGGTGTTAAGCACAAGAAATACAAATCATATGAGGAAGCAAGAGTCTCGGCCAACATCTATACGGCTGCAGAATACAAAGCTCCTCTAGAACTAATCAGTAGTTCTGAAGGATTAAGACCTTCTTTCTCAACGGTCTTAACAAGAGAACTTTCTTTTGTAGAGGAGCACTACTACACTACTGACAAAAGAAACATTAGTTACTTCAATTTCTTTCCGAATACTCATCCAGAATTCGTGTTAGAAGCCTATCAATATGGATTACTCAGAATGATCTATCCTTCTGATAATTTCCTTGAATTATCAAAATTCCCAGCATAATTCAGAAATGCAGTGAAAACCTATAAGAAGAAATGTCTCAAAGGTACTGACAAAGAAATCTTCTTAAAAATTCAGAGTTCCTTAATTTTCTGGGATGATCCATAAGAACAAATTCAGACGTATAAATAAGTTCAAATTGGAGTATGTAAAGACAATATCTATGCTCCAAGCCAAGCAAAAGATACTCTGCTTGAGAAGAAAGATCTTCAAGAAATTGTTGAGCAAAAACTTCTGGTTCTTATCAATAAAGTTTTTGACATCAGAAGAGAAGACAAGTTAAAAGTGAATCTTGCTACTCACTATTGCTTGATGACATCATTCTCCACCTCATCAATTTCTGAGGTAGAATATGAAAAAATCAGAGAATTCCAAAAACAGCTGGTCTCACCATTTGTATTTGGAAGTCATTATCCTAGCCTCTGCAAAAAGATAAAAATAGAGCTAGAAAAGAAGAGCATCAATCACATATGTCAAAGATGCGACCCCACCACTAAAGCAAAAGGAGTGATGGTTGATTAAAGTAAAAGTTAGGACAAAACTTTTACTTTAATAATTATAAAGATTCCTTCTTTATAAAAAGCAACAAGTGCGCATAAACGTAAGCAGTGACGCATTATGTTTTGTACTGATCCTCTTGACATATTCTATAAATGGAAGAGTTAATTGTTTTGAAGAGGATCGAAAAATCTACGGACACACACTCCACTCTAGATTAACCTCCTTGTTTTCTCAAAAATGTGTGAGTAAACCCATTTAGGGGAATATCTATGTAGCTTTAGATAATTCTGGGAGTAGCCCAGAATAAACTTCTAATATGTAGTCTTTCGATCAATAAAACTTTTCCTTTGTTTATCTTCATCTTCTTCTTTATGAATACTGTGACGACCTGGAGAGTTTAAGTCATCCTCTGGAAAGTAACGTTTAGGCAGAAGGCCGTTTAGTGAAATCATCGACGCAACTTTGGAGTCTTTTGAAACATTTATTCATTAAAGAAGCAAGAATTCGATTAACAGACAGGTTTATTCTTCTTTAAGATTACTTATTCTCGATCTGTGCTACTAATGTTTATCTTAAGTTATATACGCTATGATCCTATTCTCAAAACATTCTTGTTTAAAAACTCTTAAATTATGAGTTGATAAAAATTTCAAGAAATTATGAGTTGGCTTTTGAGATGTCGAAGCGTCGATTCTTTGATTGAAACACCAAAAAGCATTAAGGCTTTGGTTTTACTCATGGCAGGTTTAAAACCATTACTAGAAGTATTCCAAAGATCTATTCGATCTTGAAGGATTTTTAATCTAAGATGATCTCCTTCAAGAGTATCTTCGAAATCTTGGATTTCTAAAATAAGTCTGGAATTCCTTGGAATCACAGCTTGTCTTTTTGAATCGCTCATGGATAAATATTTAAGAGTTTTTAAACAAGAATGTTTTGAGAATAGGATCATAGCGTATATAACTTATGTTAAGTCTAATTTTGTAGTAATCAATGTATTTATCCATTGTTGCCTTAACTGTAGTTTGGTTTGCCTTTTATATCTGTTTTGGCCAAGAGTATTTAAGTCCCTTGTGCCTTGTCTTGTAAAGTACACTACACTGTTATTGAATATACATTACTTTTGCGTCTCATACTTTCTCTCACATAGATTAGATCGATCTTGGATTATCAATTGGTATCAGAGCCAAATATTTTCTGTGAGATTTAAGAGAAACAAATTTTCAATCTGAATTTGTTATTAATTCAGAAAATTTGATCGATTTTCTTGATCTTGATCAAGAAAATCTCCTTTTCTGAATTTTTTACAAATTTTTACTAAAATTTGATCGAATTTTCTTGTAGATTGATTCGTTGGATTCGTATTCACTGTTAGATCAATTTTGTTTCACATCAATTTGCAAGAATTTCAGTTTTTGAAGGTCAATTTTAGGAAATTCGTGGTTTTGGTTCGTTCTGCGAATGTTCACTGTTCGATTTGTCAATTTTTGATTCTGTGGAAAATTGTTCGAATTGGTTGTACATTTTAATTAGAAAAGTGTAATCGATCATATCTGAGTGGTTAAAAATCATTAGATTTGAGTTTGTGTTCAGATTTAGAAGGTTTTATAACAATTTGCGCTAGATCCATCTTTTGCGCCAATTTCATCATGATTTGCGCCTCATCTATTAGCGAAAATCTCACTTTACGCCGGATTCTTCTTCAGTTTGTCGCCAAGTTCAGGATTGTTCTCGCCTTCAGTCTTCTCGCGAAAAGTCTATTTTTCGCCATCAGTTCTTCGCACAAAGTCTTCTTTGCGCCACCTTCTCCTCACGCAAACCTCTAGTGTGCGCCACCTACTTGCGCTAGCCTCTCTCTGCTTCCAGACTTAGCATTTTCTGAGTTTACTGACTTTATGGATATTTCAAAATTTTCTCTTCAAGTTCAGATTTACAAGAACGACATCATGATGTCGTTGGGAATGGACACGCGTCCTCCGGTTTTGGTCAACGAGAATGAGTTCCCTCAATGGCAAGATCGGTTCATTAATTTCATTGAGCGTCAAGCAAACGGAGAAAACATGATGAAGTCACTCACTCAAGGACCTTTAGAAAAGCCCTTGAAAGAGATTCCCGCGACTGCAACTACACCGACAGCTATGATTTTGAAGCCTACCGACGAGTACACAGCCGAAGAGACTTTGCGAGATAAAGCCGATCGTGAGATAAAGTCTAACCTGATGTAGACACAGTTAGAGAAGATTATGCTTGGATCAGCAGTTGCAACACAACTCCGGCAAACGCACTACATGAACAACTTTGAGGAGTTTAAAGCCAAGGACGGTGAGTCTCTAAATACTGTCTTCGACAGGTTCTGGGCAGTTCTGAACGATCTGCACAAGATCAAAGTGACCAAGACTGAATTAGAGGCTAATCTGAAGTTCCTCAACGCTCTTCAGCTGGAATGGAACAAATCATGCCACCGATTGAGGAACGATGTCCGGGTCTCTACCATCCAAATCCAAAAGCTTTATGAAATTTTGTTGACAGATGGGAGCATCGTCAAGGAGAAGAAAGCCAAGCTTGATAAGAAGAACAAGCCAAAGACAGTGGACCTGATTGTACTCCTCGCAAGCCAATTGGCTGAACAAGCATTGTCTGAGAATGCTTATGACGGTGCTACTGATGACGATGGCGAGGCACTAGAGAAAGCGATGGTTCTTCTCTCTCAGCACTACAACAAGAAGTTCCAGCATCGTTCAGGTTCCAACAACCTTCGCTTCACTTCGGGGTCTAAAAAGTACAAGCCTATAAAAGTGCCCGAGCCTAAGAAAGCTAATGCGTGCTTCAACTGTGGAAAGTCGGGTCACATCGCAAAGGAGTGTCGAGTAAAGGTGGTTCGGGATTTGGCATATTACCGGAAGAAGATGGAACTAGCCGAAAAGAGAGAGAACGGAATCGTTCTGCTAGCTGAAGAAGAGCACTGGCTATATCACTCCGAGAACGAAGCTGAAAATGAGGAAACTGTTGCTATGTGCTTCATAGGAGCTGATCAAAGCGATGATGATGATGAAGATTCTTCAACTGATGAATCTGAGGTACCTTCAGAATTTGATTACAAATTTATTTTCATCACAAATGAACGTCATTATCACTGCCTTACATGACTTACGTTCAAAGTTTTTATTTGAAAAGCATATTAATCAAGAAAAGTCTATCTTGATTGAAAAATTGCAAATTTCTTTGAAAGATGAAAAATTTATTTTGACAGATACAAAAGAGAAATTTCAAAAGAAATTGGATCACTTAGAAATTTCAAATCAGACTTATCTTGATTCTTTGACTGAAATGACTAAATTAAACCAAAAGTTTATGGATAAAATAATTGAATTAGAAGAAAAATTATATCTGCGAGATCAAACTGAGCAAACCATTTATATGAATAAACCAAGGAGTTATGATTCAATAAAAGAAAAATGGGCACTTGGTTTTGAAAATCCGCATTTTTTAAATCAAGCTATAGAAAAAGTCCCCACTTTATATAAATTCGATTATTTAAGACTTACTCGATATGCTCCTCAATTTAAAATTGATTGGAGAAATGAAAAGCAAATCTTAGAAATCGAAAATGAGAAAAGAATGAATAACTCTAAAATGGAACTTCCGTTTGTTTATACTCGCGAAAATGCAAAATATTTTCCTGAAAAATCAAAGAAGTCCAGAAGATCTAAAAATGTTTTAAATGTCAACTCTTCCATTAAATCTTCATTACCAAACGATTATTTCGATATATATGCCATGAACGCTAATAAGGAAAATATATCTCAGGTTTCTTATGATACTAAGAGATATATTCCCCCATTAGTGTTAGAGGGAAAAATCGTTGATCTTGAAGTTAAAATGGAAGAACAAAGTCTTCAAAACGAATTTGAAAACGATTTACTTCTTTTTATTATGAAATCAAGTTTTGAAGAAAATTTAATTTCTCAAAAACAAGATTTTGATGACGAAATTAATTCTGGATTTTGTACTGATTCTAAGGAAAATACGCAAGAACTTCCAAATTTTGCAGAATTGCGCCACCGTAGCGCAAACTGACTGTTTGCGCCATCCTGTGGTAGCGCAAAACCAGTTTTGCGCCACTAATGAGTCGCGCAAATCTCCTTCAGACTTGTGTTTTTCTGAAAATTATAACTTCGAGGCTAGTTTAAAAACGATGAATGATCGGTTTGGTTTCTTAGATAAAATTTCTTCTTCAAACTCAAATATTGAATCGGAAATTATTGATGACTCTTTTACGCTAAATGATGAGTATTATAAACCAAAGCGTAAAAGAAGAAGGTTAAGGAAGTTAAAGAAGCAAGCTAATGTCATTTCTGAAAATTCTAATTCTTTTGACTCTAATGTTTCAGATAGGACTTTGAGGATTTCTACAAGGCAGGTATGGAGGGTCAAGCAGAAATCTGATGAATCTGCGACTGTTGAGGATAGATATATAGACGACATTTGTAATAATGATTCATTTGCGGGTTGTAAAAAATCCAACAAATATTCAATAAAGCAAATGATTCAAATTGCAAAAGATGTCTCATATTCTTCCTCTGGTTCTAGTTCAGATGATTATGCTTCGTCCTCTACTGATGATTATGTTCATTTCTCTGATAATTTTACTCATGCTTTGTTTGTCAAATCTAACAACTTTTCTCGTTTTAGAAATGCAACTAACAAACGTGGATCCAAATTTCAGTGGATTCCAAAAGCTAAATCTGTGTTGCAGGCTTCCAAAACTTAAAGAGAAATCATAACTTTGACTTCTAAACATATCTGTTTAGGACTCGTTCTTCAAATGTTAATGACTTCTGAGTAAAGCATCTCAGGACTCACCCTTCAATGTGTTTAGCTTCTGGACATATGAGAAACTGTGAGCGCATCTACTTCAAATTCCGCTGCACCTATCTCTGACAGTGATGCTGTTCCAGTTACATAAAGCTATTCAAGAATCTGAGTTAGTTCAACCAGAACCTGAATAAGTGCAAACCAAACACATTGATATGAGGTACCACTTCATTAAACATCATGTGGAAGAAGGTACTATTGAATTATATTTTGTTCCAACTGAATATCAACTTGCCGATATTTTTACAAAAGCCTTAGATGAAAAACAATTTAATTTTCTGCTTTCAAAACTCGGCATGTTGAATTTAAAAGTTTAAACCTACACAAATTTTATTATATAAAGTAAATTTTTTTACAATTATTCTTTCTTTTGAATAAAATGTGTGTCTAGGATAAATTTTCAAGTTTCTTTGTTTATATCCAAGTTTTATATGTTTCATACTTCAAATCTTACAAAAATCGAAAAGTCAACAAAACATGTTTGAAATTTTTTAAGGACTGCTTTAAATTTATGTCATTCGAAATATTTATAGTTTATAATGCTTTGAAAACCTAAAAAGTCAGAATTTTGGATCGTAATGAAAATATAGGCTAAGCACTTTGATGTAAAACCGAGTGATTGAGATGGAATTTAAATATATAAAATACAGAAATCACTAAGTTTAAAAGTTTATACCTGTGACCTTTATGGTTTGGGAAAGTAAGTTCCGTGGGATGCTTGTCATCTGGTCCTTAAGGTCAATTAGTCTGGGAGTGATCGAACCCAAATCCTTCTATAGAACCAGATCGAAAGTCATGTTCTACCGGTATAAATGGGTTTAGGATGTGTCGATGTAGCATTTCTGATCTCGGAGAGTAAGTTCCAAGGGGTGCTTGACACCTAGTCCCCTAAGTCAAACTGGTCTGGGAGAGGCTGATCCAAATCCTGCAATAGGATCAGATAGAAAGTTACGTTTACGACATGTTTTTTACTTACAAAACTTCTTGATTAAGAGATGCCAATGTGCACAACGCTAAAAGATGCCAAAGAGCACAATAATGTGAAGATGCCAATGTGCACATATTATAGAAAGATGCCAATGAGCACACATCTCATAATACTTGGTGATATTTTTAAGTTGTGATAAACCTATAAATTTGTGAAAGTCTTAATTCTTGACAACTTAGTGTGAGTAAAGGCAAAGTTCACATGCTCGCACACTGAATAGATTGATGAAAGTTTTTGAAACTGAACATGTATTAACTTGATATGCAATGAAACTTCTATCTGTATCCAAAACCACATACTTGATTTCATATGATTGATTAATCTGTGATATTTTTCTGAGTAGAATTTAATTTGTATAGTGTTTAAAATTTTATATATTTAGTTGTTTCAAAATCTATATTCAGTATATTTTTCTTTATACATTGATGTTTCTATGCTTGTGTTCCCATATCTTTGTAAATTGGTATGTGCATATTTCGAGGGGGAGAAAATCTGAATGAGGAATTGACAAATTTCTAATTTTGAGGGGGAGTAAAAGAGCTCAATAGGTGAATCATTTCACTATAGATTTCTTGCTAGCTTCTTCGACCCAGTCTTGCAGATCTGAAGCTGTCTCTTCTTCAGCGTAGACATGACGAAGATGATCAAGATCATCAAGGTCATGAGGGGGAGAAGTTAAAGAGACAAAGAGTTCAAAGTTTATCTGCTCGAGATTCTATTTCTTCATCTATACTAGTCCTTCTGCTGTTCCAGCTCCGACCACCACAACTCCTTCGAGTACATTTGAAAGAGGTGCGTCGTCTAGAGCACAAGCTGATGTTCCTATTCCTGAACCGATTGTTCATCCAAGCTTATTACAAACTGGTCCAGTCTTGTCAAGGAAGCAAAGGCAACATAGAGTGAAAGATGATGAGAAGAAATTTTTTTTAGTCAAGAAGCTACGCTAAGACGCTTAGAAGGTCTGATTTGAGTTCGAAGATGAGTGTAACAGCCTTCATTGAAGACCTGAGCGCCATTGATTACTAAGGGGGAGATTGTTAAGTCTAATTTTGTAGTAATCAATGTATTTATCCCTTGTTGCCTTAACTGTAGTTTGGCTTGCCTTTTATATCTGTTTTGGCCAAGAGTATTTAAGTCCCTTGTGCCTTGTCTTGTAAAGTACACTATACTGATATTGAATATACATTACTTTTGCGTCTCATACTTTCTCTCTCTACTTTCTCTCACATAGATTAGATCGATCATGGTTTATCAACTTAAGATAAACATGAGTAGCACAAATCAAGAATAAGTAATCTGAAAGAAGAATAAACTTGTCTGTTAATCGAATTCTTGCTTCTTTAATGAATAAATGTTTCGGAAGACTCCAAAGTTGTGTCGATGATTTCACTAAACGACCTTCTGCCTAAACGTTACTTTCCAGAGGACGGCTTAAACTCTCCAAGAACATCATCGTCACAGTATTCATAAAGAAGAAGATGAAGATAAACAAAGTAAAGGTTTTATTGATCTAAAGATTACATATTACAAGATTATTCTGGGCTACTCCCAGAATTATCTAAAGCTACATAGCTATTCCCCTAAATGGGTTTACTCACACATTTTTGAGAAAACAAGGAGGTTAATCTAGAGTGGAGTATGTGTCCGTAGATTTTTCGATCCTCTTCAAAACAATTAACCCTTCCTTTTATAGAATATGGCAAGAGGATCAGTACAAAACATAATGCGTCACTGCTTACGTTTATGCGCACTTGTTGCTTTTTAATTATAAAGAAGGAATCTTTATAATTATTAAAGTAAAAGTTTTGTCATGGCTTTTACTTTAATCAACCATCACTCCTTTTGCTTTAGTGGTGGGGTCGCATCTTTGACATATGTGATTGATGCTCTTCTTTTCTAGCTCTATTTTTATCTTTTTGCAGAGGCTAGGATAATGACTTCCAAATACAAATGGTGACACCAGCTGTTTTTGGAATTCTCTGGTTTTTTTATATTCTACCTCAGAAATTGATGAGGTGGAGAATGATGTCATCAAGCAATAGTGAGTAGCAAGATTCACTTTTAACTTGTCTTCTCTTCTGATGTCAAAAACTTTATTGATAAGAACCAGAAGTTTTTGCTCAGCAATTTCTTGAAGATCTTTCTTCTCAAGCAGAGTATCTTTTGCTTGGCTTGGAGCATAGATCTTGTCTTTACATACTCCAATTTGAACGTATTTATACGTCTGAATTGGTTCTTCTTGATCATCCCAGAAAATTAAGGAACTCTAAATTTTTAAGAAGATTTCTTTGTCAGTACCTTTGAGACATTTCTTCTTATAGGTTTTGACTGCATTTCTGAATTATGCTGGGAATTTTGATAATTCAAGGAAATTATCAGAAGGATAGATCATTCTGATTAATCCATATTGATAGGCTTCTAACACGAATTCTGGATGAGTATTCGGAAAGAAATTGAAGTAAGTAATGTTTCTTTTGTCAGTAGTGTAGTAGTGCTCCTCTACAAAAGAAAGTTCAGTAGTATTTCTGCCTTTTTCATACAGGTATTTGAAACCTGTATATGTAGCATCGAGGTTGTAGTCCTCCATGTCTTCTAATATTTCTTGCGTTGTATGCTGGAATTTTCTAGGGATCGTTCCAACTATTATCTTGGAATATTTTTCTCTTGTTAAGACCGTTGAGAAAGAAGGTCTTAATCCTTCAGAACTACTGATTAGTTCTAGAGGAGCTTTGTATTCTGCAGCCGTATAGATGTTGGCCGATATTCTTGCTTCCTCATATGATTTGTATTTCTTGTGCTTAACACCAGAAATTCCTTTGACTGCTGTTTCCGCAACATTCCAGGAGGTGTAAATACCTGCTTTAGGACCATTAAAAACAACGTAATAGCCTTTTATGCCTTGACAATCTTGCGATTGTACTAAAGGATGAACTTTAGATTTTTGAGGGTTTTGATAATCCCCATTTGGTCTTAAATTCAAAGAATCTAAGGAAGAAGAAGATGAACCTTCTTCATGGCTTTTGGCCAAAGCCACAGGCGATAACGGATTTGATAAGTCTTTACCAGTAGCCGTTTGCACTGGACTAGCTATTGATTTTGGTTTTTCAACTGTAGGTTCAACAGTTACCTTTTGTTTGGAGGAGAACTTTATCTCGAACTCCATTTCAGAGTCTATGAGTGTTAACTCATTCTGAAGTAGCTGAATCTTTTTCAAGATTAAAGATTTTTGGAACATAAGTTTTTACATAATCTTTTGTTTTTGGCGAGAGGCCTTTTAGAGAGAGAGAGAGTCTCTTTAGAAGAAGAAGGAGCTAGAGGTGTGAAGATCTCTTGTGGTTCTTCATCCTTTTATAGAGGTTTGAACCTGCAAAAAGTAACAAAGTGATGCAAGCAATGATGTCATCATTAGTACTTTTTATGAGTTTTGAAATTCTCTTGTTAAAAAATGTGCTAAGCAGTTTTTTGTTCCTTCGATATGTTCAACATCAAAAGAGTATCGTGAAAGCCATTGTTGCCAATGGACTAATCTTCCTTGCTTGTTATCTCCCTGTAACTTAATACGAAGAAAATAAGTGAAGTTTTTGTTATCAGTTCTAACAAGAAATTTAACCAGAGTTAAATAAATTGAGAGTTTATTAATTACTCTAATGACCGCAAGATATTCTTTTTCATTAGAATGATATCTTTTTTCGGCGTCTTTAAAGCTACCTGATGCATATCTGCAAATTAACTCTTGTCCAGAGTTTACTGCCTTGAGAATTCCTCCCCAACATTCACCGGAGGCATCAGTCTCAATGATTAATTTATCCTCAAGTAGAGGATGATAGAGTTTTGGAAAACTTTTAAGATTCTTTTTAATCTTGCTAATATAACAAATGTCAGAATCTTTCCATTCCCAAGGAACATCCTTCTTGAGCTTTGCCTGTAAAAGGGTATGTATAGCTGCAAGTTTAGGAATATAGTCAGAAGCATAGGTGAGAATTCCTAAAAACCTCTGGAGCTGCTTTTTATCTTCAATCTTATCTGGAAATTTGTGAATATGATCAAGAATATGATTTTGAAGACAATGTGTTCCTTGGTCTATTTCTAAACCTAGGAAATTTATTTTTGTCTTGAAAAGCCGAGCTTTCTTTTTTTACAAAATTATTCCTAAAATATGACATTTCTTTAGAACAACTGCGAGCTGCCAAAGATGGTTTTTTCTTTGTCGCTGAAGATGAGAATGTCATCTACATAAACGCAACAAAATTTTTCAAAAGATCTAAATGCATTTTGCATATGTCTTTGAAATATGGATGGAGCTTGTTTTAAACCAAAGGGTACTACCTTCCATTGATAATGTCCTTGGGGATAAGTGAAAGTTGTTAGTAGTTGAGATTCATGGTCAAGTAACACTTGCCAGAAACCAGATTTACAATCTAACGAACTAAATATGTTCTTTCCTCTTATAAGAATGAGAAGCTCATCCTTATTGGGAAGATTATGGCTATCGTTGATTGTCGCATCATTGATGGACTTGTAATTGACAACCATTCTCTTTTTTCCTCTTCTTTTCTCGGCTTCATTCTCGACTAAGAATGCAGGAGACATATGAGGAGATTTGCTTTCTAAGATAATTTTCATATCTAGAAGTTCTTGAATTTGTTTGCCAAATTCTTCTCGATCTTGTGGACTATATTTCATGGGTTTAACCTTGATAATAGTGTTGGGATCTTTAAGCTTAATGCTCGCTGTGTCTACATAACAATGTAGTTCAATTTGTTTATATGCTTTAAATTTTAATTTTCCGGATATATAAATTGAATTAGGGTTAGTAATATTAGGCATTACTAACTCTAAGTCTTCCTCAGTTTGAATTAGAGGAGGATGACTCATTATATTTTGAATCTTCGGATTCGGCACTACTAGTTTCTATAGAATAGACACTTTCAGTGTCGCTATAGATATCTTCAATGGGTGTAAAACCTAATGAGAAGATAGTTTCTAATCTTTTTTTTTGATAGAAAATTGTTTTCTATTTGGACATTCATTTGCATAATGTCCTTTTTCCTTACAGATCCAACATCTGCAATTCTTTTTGCCTTTCAGACAAAATTTTTTCTTTAAAGAAGATTCATCAGATTTCTTCTTGACATATTTTCCTGGTTTAAAACGTTTCTTTTTTCGTTTAAATTTATATTTGGAAAAAAATTTCTTTTTATGTTTTAAAACTTTTTTAGTTCTACATCCATAATCTAATGAATGTTCAACTATTTTTTCACAACATTTTTTAGAAAATGTTTTTAATTTTTTCTGTTGTTTTGTTAAATCACAAATCTTAGCAATTTCTTCTTTAACGATTCTTTGGGCAAAACCCAGGCTGTAAAGAGCACCTTCAGATGCTTCTAGCAGAAATCTTTTTAAAGTTTTTTCTCCAATAAAGGGGATTTTTAAAAGATAGTCTTTAACAAACTTCTTATAATCGTCCTTGTCATTTAATTGATAAAGATATTTTTCATAGTCACAATAAAATTGTTCTAAAAAACAAATATCACATAAATGCATGTTAGTGAGCCCAAGCTTTGCTCAACTCATGGTATGCAGTTGTTCTTGCATTTTGTTTTCCGCAAAATCAATTCCTAAGAGCATGGTGTATATAGCATCTATAACATTTTCAAAGGTTTTGAGGGCATCGGTTGTAGGACAATTTGTATTTTTGATAAGACTATTGACACTTCCTGTAGTCTTGTGTTCGATAAGTAGAAGAACTGTTTTAGGGTCTTCATATGCATCATTGGTTTGTATGATGAGACTTATTTCTTGACTCCATTTGTCAATGAGTTCTTTTCTGTTTGAAGAACAGTCAATATTTAGGATATTGGTACCGAAAATATTGTTCGTCTTGATTTTTGGTTCAAAGAAACTTCCTTTTATTTTCTTTGTTTTTGATGATTCTCCTTGCTCAAAGTTTCTTTCTTTGAATTCATCTTCAGAAAAGTTTTCTTCTTTGTTAACTCTAAACGTTCCGTTTAGATCTTCTTCATTGTCTTCGGAGCTGTAATCTTCGATGACTCCGATGTTTTCTGTTTTGAAATCAAAAAGAGTTTTTAGATCTTCATTTGTTTCAACTTCTGAATTTGCAATGGTTGGGTCAATTTCCATTAACCTAATAGCTTCTTCAAGCTTTTCTAGGTTAGAGTCATTAACCTGAAGTTCTTCTCCTTCGAAATTATCCCAAAAATAGCTCTCTATGGTCTTCATGTAGTCCATTAGTCTTTTTTAATGGGCCAAGAAAGACTGTTAGGATTTTCACTAGTCCCTAATTCTCCGTTTCCAATGTTAAAATTAGGGTAACTATACTTCCAAGATCCTTTTGGATTGAAGTTTATAATTTCTTTTCCTTTTTCAGGCTCTTTTCTAAGGCTTCTAGGATTTCTTCATTGCAAGGGCTATCTTGAATTGATGTTTTCAATTCATTGATGATCTTTGCAGCAGCTACTTCGATCTCGTCTTTTAGCTGAAGATTTTTAAGCATTGCAAGGATTTCTCCTTGAATTATCAAAATTCCCAGCATAATTCAGAAATGCAGTCAAAACCTATAAGAAGAAATGTCTCAAAGGTACTAACAAATAAATCTTCTTAAAAATTCAGAGTTCCTTATTTTTCTGGGATGATCAAGAAGAACCAATTCAGACGTATAAATACGTTCAAATTGGAGTATGTAAAGATAAGATCTATGCTCCAAGCCAAGCAAAATATACTCTACTTGAGAAGAAAGATCTTCAAGAAATTGCTGAGCAAAAACTTCTGGTTCTTATCAATAAAGTTTTTGACATCAGAAGAGAAGACAAGTTAAAAGTGAATCTTGCTACTCACTATTGCTTGATGACATCATTCTCCACCTCATCAATTTATGAGGTAGAATATGAAAAAACCAGAGAATTCCAAAAATAGCTGGTGTCACCATTTGTATTTGGAAGTCATTATCCTAGCCTCTGCAAAAAGATAAAAATAGAGCTAGAAAAGAAGAGCATCAATCACATATGTCAAAGATGCGACCCCACCACTAAAGCAAAAGGAGTGATGGTTGATTAAAGTACAAGTCATGACAAAACTTTTACTTTAATAATTATAAAAATTCCTTCTTTATAAAAAGCAACAAGTGCGCATAAACGTAAGCAGTGACGCATTATGTTTTGTACTGATCCTCTTGCCATATTCTATAAAGGGAAGAGTTAATTGTTTTGAAGAGGATCGAAAAATCTACGGACACACACTCCACTCTATAAAGTTGCAGGTTTTGCTTCCTTTTCGCTAAAGCTGTAATACTGAGGTTCAACGTATATAGAAAACTTCTATTAAAGATTTCAAAGTTCTCATATGTAGACCAAATGAAAATTCATTTTTCATTGTGCACGTGAGGACAAATCTCAGCCACTCGATCTCTTTTGATTCAACAACTCATATTAAATAAAGTTTTTAATTTTAAAATGCTTAGGGGTAAAAAGGGAAAAAATTCTAAAGTCACGCCTACCATATTTGACATTTTATTTTCTTTTTTAATTAAAAACTTTTTACCCAATTAAATTTTAAAATAAATTATCTTAAAAATTACTAATATTTTAATCAAACAAATTACATCAAAAAAACGAGAATTTCGTGCTCTTCGATATGACATCCATCTCGATATAGTTTTTTTGTCGTTTTAACCGTTTTTTACGTGAAATACTATATATGTGTTATATTCATTATGAATATTTATGTACGTTCAAGTTTGTACTACGCCTCGACACCGTAAGTATGTAACTTGACATCACCTTCTTCAACACTATCTTCAACGTCGTAAGACATCACATTTCTTCAGCACCGTAACCCAACACCCATCAAGACGAATCGATAACCTATCGAGTAATTCTGTTGTGAATCGGGGAACAAAAGAGAGTGTGTCACGTCTCCACATCTTTACAGGTCATTCATGTGTTATTCATCATGAATAATGTATCATTCAGGATGAATAATACAACATTCAGGGTGAATAATTCACGATTCATGAATTCGTGTATTATTCGTCATGAATGTTGTGTAATTCATCCTGAATATATACTATATTATTCATCATGAATATTGAATCAATGTTCACATTTATTATTCATACTGAATGTGGGACATCCAGGGATGTGCATACATATTCATAATGAATTAAACCAAATTTCGGTTGTGAATTGGGAAACAAAAGAGAGTGCGTCATGTGTCTACACCTTCACGGGTCATTCATATATTATTCATCATGAATAATGTATCATTCAGGATGAATAATAGAACATTCAGGGTGAATAATACACGATTCATGATAAATAATACATAAATCATGGATTCGTATATTATTCATCATGAATACTGAATACTGTATTATTCATCCTGAATATTGTATTATTCATCATGAATAGTGAATGAACGTTCATTTTTGTTATTCATACTGAATGTGGACATCCGAGGACGTGCATGCATATTCATAATGAATATAACACATATATAGAATTTTACGTAAAAAACGGTTAAAACGAAAAAATCCCGAATATTGTATTATTCATCATGAATAGTGAATAAACATTCACGTTTGTTATTCATACTGAATGTGGACACCCGAAGACGTGCATGCATATTCATACTGAATATAACACATGTTAAGTCAAAATATTGTATCCAAGATTTAATAGGAAAGTCAAAGTGGTAAAGTCAACATTGTCAAAGTCATAGTTAGTCAAAGTTGTATTAGTTTTCTTAGTAGTTATGTCTTGGTGTTAAGCTTGTAGTATAAATAGTTTTAGGGCCTTGTAATCTTGTAAGAACTCAATTGTAAATCATTCAGACGTGTGGTTAATCAAGATCTACATTCTCTCTCTACTCTCTCTCTCTCTAGTTCTTGATAATTGTCACATCTTATATGAGAATTAAGCTTGATAGATTGGGATTTGTTTTTAACAATTGGTATCAGAGCCGTACCAAACATTTTCAGAAATGATTTGAGCAGAAAATTAGATTGAAATCTGGATTTTTTGGATCAAAAAGTCGATTTTTCTTGAAAAATTCAAGAACACAGTTTCTTCTATGTTAAAACAATTTTTCTGTGTTTTGTTGTTCATTGTTTGTGAAATTGATTCCATAGTGGTCGAAAACTGCTTTTTAATATTTCTTGTTTAGATTCGATCACAAATCTATCACTAAATCGGATTCAATTTTGATTTTTGGAATTTTCTCGAAATATGAGTTCGAACACTGTTCTTGATCAAATTTGTGTGAATTGTTGTTTTTAATCTGAAATTGATAATAGATATGTGTTTAGTATTGATTTGTGATTGTACTGATATGTTTTTAAGAATCAATTTGCACGTTTGAAGAGAATCGAATCAAATCGATCTGCATCAACATCACAGAAACTTTGCGCTAGTTCATAAAAACTTTGTGCCAGATCTAAGATTTGCGCTAGATTTTTCAAGATTTGTGCCTCATATGTTAAATTTGCGTCATTAGCATCTCGCGCAAAAGAATGATTTGCACCATTCATTGTTGAAGTAAATTTAAGTTTTGCGCCACATGAGTCATACGCAAATTTTTCATCTATTTGTGATTGGATAATTACGAGTGGTGGGTCGGTGCAATGAGTGTTTGAAGTTTTGCGCTAAATTCAGTTCACACAACACTTAGTGGAATCAAAGGTTTGCGTCATTCAAGTCTGTATTGCGCCACTCGTGACTCGTGGAAAAGTTTACTTTGCACCATACTCATTTAGCGAAAATTTCTGGTTTGCGCCATCAACAGTTCGCGCAACTCATTTCTTGCGCCACCAACAGTTCGTGCAACACTATTTCTTGCGCTACCAACAGTTCGCGCAATCTTCATATTTGCGCCAGATTTTAATTGATCTGATTTTCGATTTTCTGATTTGCAGGTTTTGAATTAATTTCAAGTGCAAGTTTCATTAATCTGAGAGTTCCAGAAATTGAATTTTTCTGAGATTATTTTGTTGTGATCCAAGTTTGACTTTCAGTCAAATTTGTTCTGAATTGTTTGGGAACGATCATTCATATCAAGTCATTTTCTTATTAAAGTTGACATCTATGGGATATTTTCATTCATATCAAGTCATTTTCTTATTAAAGTTGACATCTATGGGATATTTTACTGAGCTTGAAGAGAAGAATAGAAAGCCTGAATTAGAGAAAGCAAATCTAGCTTTAGCAGTTGATTTTCACTCGAAAAAGACAAAAGAATATCATGAAGAAAGCAACATTCTGAAAGAAGAAGTTAGTGCTTTAAAGACAATTAATGAAGATCTTATGAAAAAGACTTCTGAGTTGAATGACGAGAAAATAATGAGATTGGAATATGATAATGCTGAGCTTAGAAAGAATATATCTGATTTGGAGCAAAAGCTTGTTGAAGATAAAGCTGATTTTAAGAATGAAAAGAAAGGATTTTCAAAGAAGTTCTCAGATTTTTCAAGAAAGTGTTTTGAAGAAAAGAAGATTGTTGAGCTTAAATGCATAAAACTTTCTCAACAAGTGTCTGATTTTGAGAAAGTACTTATCTTGGAAAGAGAGAAGTTTGCTAAAGAAAAGAAGGCCATTGAACAGAAGAACGTTGGATTCTTTAAGGAAATATCCGGCCAGAGAAATGATGCTGAGAAAGGATTTGAAGAAGAACGATGCATCTTTGAGACTGAAATTAAAAAGTTAACTGCCAAGTTATCTGAACTATCTGCTAATGCACTGAAAGAGCAGAAAACGAAGTTTGAATGCAAGAAGAAGATTGACCTACTTGTTAAAGAAAGAGACAACTTTGCTTCAAAGATTAAAGAGCTTGAAAAGTCAGCTTCAAGTTCAAATCAGAAATTTGTCTCTTCACAAAGGTTAGTTAAATCTTTTGATCAGATTCGTAGAACTAACATTTTCTATGATAGAAATTTAGATGGTTCAGGTACATATCCGAGAAGAAGAAGTTACAAGGCAGAGGAACTGGCTTGGAAGAAGAAACCAGTTAAAGATGAAAAGAAAGATGAGCTGAAAAGACTGAATTCATGTGTACATACTCATAAAGCAAAGAAGAACAAAGCGTATAAAGGTAAACCTGACCATATCTATAAGAGAGATCAATTACTCAGGTTGTCTGGTAAGAAATATTATTGTTCTTATTGTCGTACACATGATCATATTCACAAGATTAGTGATCATTTATGGTATGGTTCTTACTCTATTAACCCCACAAGAACTGCAACTAACATTCATGGACCCAAATACCAGTGGGTACCAAAGCAGAAAACTGATTCTGTGTTGCAGGCACCTCAAGTTAAGGGGGAGTAAGAGAACTATGGCTCTTGAATAACACAGTTCAAGACCCGCACCTCAATGTCAAGATTATGGCTTCTAAGCACATCAGCTTAGGACCCGTACCTCAACGATTAAAAACCTTTACTCCTGTCATGATATGAGGATTGTACTCCAATACTCAAATGAGGAAATCAACCATCAAGAGGGAGTACTTTCTTTTCTGAAATATGCATTAGAGAGATATGACGGACAACATTCCCGAAGGAATTGTAGATCTCTATCCTGTACTTTTTCACTGATAAATCTTACTGATATGACGGACTACATTCCAGAAGGAATTGTGGATCTCTATCTTGTTTTCATTGATAAATATACTGTTGCATAATTTATAGGGGGAGTAAAGGTGATGGCTTCTGATCACATGACAGATCAGGACCCGTTCTTCAATGTTCAGACCTGGATATTTTGCAAATATCCAGGGGGAGCTTAAAAGACCTAAATCATTATTTCATGATTTGAGGGGGAGCTTTAAAGGTAAATATCTTCTGATCTAGATTTCTGATTGTTTGAAAGAAGAACAACTTTCAAGCATGAAAAACGTTTTCTGAAATGTTCAAAACACTTTTGGTTCTCAAAAGATTTTATGAATTTAGATGTGCGATTTTTAAATGTTTTTCAATTTTGAGCTTTAATGTTTAACTGACCATGTGTTTCCAAAGATCAATACTTGCGTATTATCTTGTCTATATATTGTCAAGTATTCATACACACCAGTTCATTACTTTATCAATTTGTTATTACCATGTCTCATATCGAAACAAATTTTCGATGGTAATACCCTCGTTTGTAATTCAATGTCGTTGAGCATCAATCATTATTTCTAATCTTGTGCTTTCATTGAAAAATTGTTTATATTCGTTCATATAAACAAAATATCCAATTCTTTGATACCCTAACCATTTCATTTGATGTGATTGATACATTGTCAGATTCTCAAAACAATTCTCTTGACTTCATTTCATTCATTCAATATCCTTGTTTTGAGAAATCTTCAAAGTTCAAATGCTCAAATTCCATTCATATTTTTAAATGAGCATACATTCTAACACTGTTATTATTTTGTGCTTAACTGTACAAGTTAAACTGTTGAGAAACGATTCTTCTTAGGAATTACATGGGATTCGTGTGTGAGCTTAAACAGAACTTCCATGGATTCACATAAACCTGTGTTTCCTACCCAGGAAGTTATCCTTGAGTGATTGAGGGGTGAGGGGTCAAAATTAAAGAGTGGGGGAGATAACTCATCCGGTTGAGTTATTCTCATTGTGTTGAGTGGTAAAATGGAAATGAGAGATTGGTTAGAAGTGAGCTTTAATGTTAAAAAGAAAGAGGGTGTGAGAACAGAGTTAAAAGAATATCAGAACTCTGCACCAACTACTTTCTAAGTCGGGCAGTCACATCCTCTGATTGGTTCACATTCTTTGGTGACCATCATTGAAATAGGCAGTGAGCCCATGCTAACTCTTGCTATTACCCCCACCAACCACTCGTTTCTTTCTCGAAAAAGAAATGTTTCATTTTCTTGGGGAAGCAACACATCTGCTATCTGGTCTTCACTCGGAAGATTTAGATATTGAAAAAGAAGGAAAGTTGACCTACCTTCGCACCTCTTTCATGCACATTGAGTCCGTGTAATACATGTTGTTGTCTCAACAGTTTACATAATTTGAGCCTTATGAAATACAATCATTGTGATAAAATTCTTTCATACACAAGCACGAGCACACAGAAAATTTGTTTTTCTGTCAGAACATTCATAGATAAAACTTGTGTTTTTCAATGATTGAATGGAAGTCCTGGGGAGTCATCATCAAACCAGCTTCTTAAATTGTACATTCGTTGTACACAGTAACTTTGTGTTACTGACAGGCATTTCTAACTGTTTCATTTGTTGAATCAGGGTTACCACGTTCATTATATCTGAATTTGAAAAGATTCGGGTATATACAGGTCATGATTCAGCCATTCAGATCAAAGGGCGGTGACTGTCAAATTATCATTGAAAGGGGAGATTGTTATTTGAAAACAAAGGGGGTGATCAAATATTGTGTTGAAATTGAAGATGTTTTGATGATCATGATGCTCACAATCATCAAAAAGGGGGAGAATTTTACAAAGATTCAATTTCAAAGTTATGAAGAAAGTTCAAGGTGAAAAAGTCTTGTGGAGAAATTCAAGAAAGTTCAAGTCAGATGAAAAGAAATCATTCCGAGATGATTCAAGTTCTGAATAAATATGAATTCGAGAAAGTTTTGAAGATGATTAAAAGATAAATGAAGATGGTTCGTGAAAGTTGGTTTTTCTGAAGACAGTCAAGAGATCAGAGTGTTGAAGATACAGTTTTGAAAGATTTCTCTGAGATGAAAGAAGTTTCAAAGATAAAGTTTTCAAAGATGTTTCAAAGTTCAAAGTATTAAAGACATTTCAAGATTCTACAAAGGCTGAAAGACTGAAGACTATTAAAGCTTCAAAGTTCAACGTGTCAGAGATAAAAGTTGAAGAATCAAGTGCTGAAGACTAGTGTCAAATTTTTATTAAATCTTGAATACAAAGGGGGAGATTGTTAAGTCAAAATATTGTATCCAAGATTTAATAGGAAAGTCAAAGTGGTAAAGTCAACATTGTCAAAGTCATAGTTAGTCAAAGTTGTATTAGTTTTCGTAGTAGTTATGTCTTGGTGTTAAGCTTGTAGTATAAATAGTTTTAGGGCCTTGTAATCTTGTAAGAACTCAATTGTAAATCATTCAGACGTGTGGTTATTCAAGATCTACATTCTCTCTCTACTCTCTCTTTCTAGTTCTGTTTTTTTTAATTAAAAATATTGGGCCCCATATCTATTGTAACCGCCGATCATAAATCTGACGTTAAGATGTGGGTTGCAAGGTTTGCAACCTTTTTAAGGGTTACAAATAAAACAACCCCTATATATATCTATATCTATCTATACTACCTTGATATGCATTTAAGCAAAAGTCTTAATTGCAACCCTTTAAGCATAAAGTACCACAATTTAATGCATAAAATTCAAAAATCTCTTAAATACAACCCATAAAACATATTGTACAACCTTTTGATGCAAGAGTTTAAAACTGGTACAATAAAGTTGCAGCCCATACTTTCTTCCCTCAAGCCATACCTTTCTTCTACCAAAGCCCATGCTTTCTGTCAGCCATACCTTTCTATTTTCTACTAGAGCCATGCCTTCTGATCTCAACCCATGCTTTACGACATAGATCGCTGCTTCGAGTTGCAATTACTCCAAAAGGAAGATTCACAACACACCATCATCACCGAGTTGCAATTGATTTCTCCAAATCCCTTTCTCCATCTCTGCTTAGTTCTTCAAAAGCCTACATTTGTTGATGCGAAATTCTTCTCGAACGTGGTAAGCTACTGAATGATTGTCGCTGATTTAGATTTAGATTTTATCTTCTTAAACCTTTTTTATTTTGATTCGATAAACGTCTTTGATTTTGATTTCCTAAACATCTGCGATTTTGATTTCTTAAATATATTTGATTTTGATTCCATGAATTTAAGTTGATTAGCAATCGAGATGGTTTAGTGCAGATCGTGTGTGTTGTTATTAGGGTTTTTCTCGCTTGGGTGTAAATTTTTGTGGACTTGACTCGAAAATGCTAATTTTGTTGGAGTAATGTGTAGTATTCTGTATAATCGTGGAGTTTATCCTAACTACATAGATGCAGATATATATTTACCAACTATGTAGTCATTATCAGAAATGCTAGCCTGTATAAAGCTTCTAAAATAGTTGTGTGTGAAGCTCAAGATGTATGTATTTGGCACGTCACCTCACTATCAATTTCACTATTCTCATTTCTCTGCATTGAATCATCTCCCAAACTCATATTATCGTCTTCACAAGGATCTAGCAAACTTTTGACTTGTAATGATAAAAAAAATTACTAATTATTGCTTTAAACTAAAAAATCTAGTTTACTATTGCCCTTATAATTCCTTACCTTCAAAGATAATACAATATGTTTGTTGTTGACATTGCCAACCTCCATTCTCGAAGGAATTTTGATCCATGGATGAGGGTGTTTAAGACATATGGACTTCCATTGTTACTTTCTCAAGATGAGGGTGTTTAAGACATTCATCGCGAATTTGAATGCTCAGCTTTCGGGTAAAACTTCGAATATCGTTGATTGTGAAATCTTAATAGAGTGTGGGTAAACTTTGTGATGTAAATTTGCTCATTTGATTTGCTTATAAATTTGGGTATATTATAAAGAATGGCTGGAAGCTGGGAAGTTGCAAAGGATTGTTATTGTGATTATGAGTAAGGCCACAAATGAAGTGTTTGAGAGGTGGAATTTCAGTATAGAGACAGATGGTGAAGTTGTTGAAAAAGGGTAAGATATTCTTGAATTTTTAGCCTTAATACCTTGTTTTCGTTCCAACTTAATTGTTTGTTGATCGCCAGAGTTTCGAGGGAAAAGAGTGATAAAGAAATCATGAGAGAGATTCAAGCTATTATGAGACAGATTGCGTCCAGTATTACGTACCTTCCATGCCTCGATGAACCTTGTAAGTAATCTGCTTCTTCTTCTCTCAAACACGGACAACATACTCTACCTACCGAAATGGCTATTAATCCTCTTCTTATTTTAAGATTTAAATTCCAAATGGAAGAATTGGGTTTCCATCCTAGGGTTTTATCTATCATCTCGACTTGTTTCAAGACCATATGCGAGATTTTAACTCGTCTTTTGCTCTGTATAGGTATGTTCTCAAGCTCTCGGAATGAAGGCAAAGCAGCAGCCATGAATAGTCACATTCAAGGTGTAACTTTTTTTTTATCTTAATAGGTTGTAGATTAGGTTTTCATGGATGAAATATATCGTTTTTGGATCTAACATACTTCTTTTACCATGGAAGTTTGATTACTCTTTGTTTTATGTAACCTGTATTCATCTTTCATTTGTTTATAGTAAGCAATGGCAGTTCCCAAGCTTGATAAAAAGATTGTCAATAAGCGTGTAAAGAAGTTCAAGGTATATTAAACATTCGAGTTTGCAGCTTAATGAGTTTGTGGTTTTCCAACATTTTGGACCCAAGTTTATTCCAGCAGCTTATATGGTTGTCGTTGTCAATTGAGTGTGTTTTTTTTGTTTATCTTGTCTTCCAACAGCTTGATTTGCAAATGAAACCATGTACACCAATTTTCTTTAAATTAATGTAGGGTCATCATGTTGATCGAGAAAGCAACATTGTTCTTCTAATGGACAGATCAACAGATAGAAACTCTCATCCTCATTGGCTGTTCACAAGGTTCTGCTACACAGATGGAAAGTTGAGGGGGTATGGTTATGGTTTACAAGTTTTGCAAAAAAATATTTCTATATAGAAACTCAAACTTAAGCAGAAAATATTTCCTAATTTTATCTAATGTTATTAACTAAACATGTTTGCGCTGCTTGTAGTGGAATACAAGTTCTTACATGCTTTTGACTTCAAAGAAGAGATTATACCAAGTAATTATTACTGCAGTTCTTGATTCAATATTTGCGTTTTTAGGATTACGTAACATCGAATCCTATATTGCCGGTATTTTAGTCCTGTGAAAGTAAATAATTTTTTTTGGTTAAATCTGATTAGTTATGGTTTAGTGGTTAATAGTATTGTTGCTTGTGATTTGTTGTATTAACTTAGGATCCATAGAGATGCATAGTAACTTTATCAAGTGACAGGTGCAAGTCTACTCACAACTAGGTCTTCCTAATGAACAGTATATATAAAAGGGTTGTACATAGAGAAATGATTCTTTCATTTCTAAGTTGCATAAAGAATTCCATGCTTTAAATCAATCTTATATATAAATAAAGATGAAGCTTTAGAGAGCTTAATAACTCAAAAAATTGGCAGGTCCTTTTTTGCAAGGGTAGTTCCTTGAATGTTTTCACACTATTTTGCCATGTATCTATAAGTTGCTCTTTACACCATGCTGTAATCTTGTGTAGGTTGTAGTTGTTGTTTTGTGTCATTTTTCCTGATTTATTTTGTAAACAGGCTGCTAATATTCTCAATATACACGATGTTCCAAACATTTCACACGTTCCTCTTCTACTTCGGGTGCGTAAGCTTTAACATTTTTTTTGTATTCCTTTGAGATCTTTCACATCATCTCTAAATTTTTGTTGGCTTGTTCAGAACCAAAATGCTCAAGAGGTAATCTTAAACACCTATCACTGCTCCGGAAGAAGCCCATCATCCATGGATCAAAATTCCTTCGAGAATGGAGGTTGGCAATGTCAACAACAAACATATTGTATTATCTTTGAAGGTAAGGAATTATGAGGGCAATAGTAAACTAGATTTTTTAGTTTAAAGCAATAATTAGTAATTTTTTTTTATCATTACACGTCAAAAGTTTGCTAGATCCTTGTGAAGACGATAATATGAGTTTGGGAGATGATTCAATGCAGAGAAATGAGAATTGTGAAGTTGATAGTGAGGTGACATGCCAAATACATACATCTTGAGCTTCACACACAACTATTTTAGAAGCTTTATACAAGCTAGCATTTCTGATGATGACTACATAGTTGGTAAATATATATCTATATCTATGTAGTTAGGATAAACTCCACGATTATACAGAATACTACACATTACTCCAACAAAATTAGCATTTTCGAGTCAAGTCCACAAAAATTTACACCCAAGCGAGAAAAACCCTAATAACAACACACATGATCTACACTAAACCATCTCGATTGCTAATCAACTTAAATTCATGGAATCAAAATCAAATATATTTAAGAAATCAAAATCGCAGATGTTTAGGAAATCAAAATCAATGACGTTTATCGAATCAAAATAAAAAAGGTTTAAGAAGATAAAATCTAAATCAAAATCAGCGACAATCATTCAGTAGCTTACCTCGTTCGAGAAGAATTTCGCATCAACAAATGTAGGCTTTTGAAGAACTAAGCAGAGATGGAGAGAGGGATTTGGAGAAATCAATTGCAACTCGGTGATGATGGTGTGTTGTGAATCTTCCTTTTGGAGTAATTGCAACTCGAAGCAACGATCTATGTCGTAAAGCATGGGTTGAGATCAGAAGGCATGGCTCTAGTAGAAAATAGAAAGGTATGGCTGACAGAAAGCATGGGCTTTGGTAGAAGAAAGGTATGGCTTGAGGGAAGAAAGTATGGGCTGCAACTTTATTGTACCAGTTTTAAACTCTTGCATCAAAAGGATGTACAATATGTTTTATGGGTTGTATTTAAGAGATTTTTGAATTTTATGCATTAAATTGTGGTACTTTATGCTTAAAGGGCTGCAATTAAGACTTTTGCTTAAATGCATATTAAGGTAGTATATATATATATATATATATACACTAGGCATATACCCGCGCACGATGCGACGCGAAAAATCGTGAAATCGAGAACAATTGACAAATGTATGTATCCGCTCGCGAAACATCTCGAAATCAAAATGACAACAACGTTTTCATTTTAAGTTTGCATTGTTCGTTCTTATCGATACTTTAGTCTATGAAAACACAGTGCTTGAGTCGTTTGGTGCACTTATATGTGAATCATAGACTACAGTATCGATAAGGACGAAGAAATACAAACTTAAAATGAAACGTTGTTGTCATTTTGATTTCGAGATGTTTCGCGACCACATCGTGCGCGGGTATATGCCTAATTTATAATAATAATGAAATGTATTTTTAATATATTTTAGTTGATCTGCGATTATGTATTTTTAATATGCTAAAGGTGAAAAAAAATAAAACGTATGGATAGAAAACAAATTAATTCATATATATTCATGATATTTAATAGTACGTTACATTAAAAAATATTCAGTATTGGGCTCGTTTTGAAAACATTGACAAGACGATTATAATGGTATAATTTGTAAAAAAAGAAACATATTTTTTCATTACATTTTGTTCATATACCATTATTTGTGTTAATATAACAAAGGTGTAAAATGAAAAATGAAAAAGTAAGGGATATAAAATAAATTAAATAAATAATTGTAAAAATACTAAATGTAATATTGAATTTTGAAAATAACCGTTTTAAATTTTAATATAATAATATAGATATAGATAGTATATATATAATGTTACACATTTATGCTACCCATAAAAATATTCAATAATTAGTTTATATTAAAATTATTGACGAAAAAATTATAATATTAAAACTTATAATAATAATGAAACATATTTTTAATATATTTTAGTTGATCTACAATTATGTATTTTTAATATGCTAACGGTGAAAAAAATAAAACGTATGGATAGAAAACAAACTAATTCATAGATATTCATAATTTTTAATAGTACGGTTAAATTAAAAAATATTCAATATTGGATTCGTTTTGAAGGTATTGACGAGACGATTATAATGGTATAATTTGTAAAAAAAGAAACGTACTTTTTCATTGCATTTTTGTTTATATACGATTATTTGTGTTAACATGATAAGGGTGTAAAATGAAAAATGAAAAAACAAGGGATATAAAGTAAATTAAATAGGGGTGGGTTTCCAAAAACCGATTATTTGAAGTTAATTTTAATGTAATTAACATGGGAGAACATGGGGTGGCTTTCCAAAAACCGTCTAACTATATTACAATTTTAATATAATAGTATATATATATAGACTTAAGTTCGCATGAGACCAAACAGTTTCCGTGAGACCGGTGAGACCAAACTTTAAAGTATGAAACTTCACACCAAAAAACTGTGAATGTAAAAAAAATCGAACTTTTCATAGGGAAAACACCGTAAATGTTACGTTCACGGTGTTTTTCGCTGTGAATGTTAGTTTTTTTTACCTTCACAGCGTCTTCACTGTAAAGGTTCGGATATACCTTCACAGTCTTTTATCTGTGAAGGTTTGATTTTTCTTAACTTGGTTTAGGTTTTTTTACCTTCATAGTGTGATTACATTATGAAGGTTCGAATGTTTTTTACCTTCACAGTGTTTCGGTGTGAAGTTTCATGTTTTAAGGCTTAGTCTCACGCGGTCTCACTGAAACAGCTTGGTCTCACGTGAACCTGACCCTACATATATATATATATATATATATATATATATATATAGGGTCAGGTTCATTTGTTAACCGCATTTTTTGTGTTAACTTTATGAACCATTATAAGCCCTTGATCATGGAAATCAATGGTTGAGATTGAATATCTTTTAAAAGTCTTAATAAATGTACAATTAATGAAAAATTAGGAGTGAACTATAGTGATAAGGGTATTTTGGGGAAAAAAATAAATGAAACATTATGTCTCTATTCTCTCTTAATTAATGTTCCTTTCAAAAGAATTGTAACCCCCGGTTCATGCGTGTTCATATGAAGAAATATGAACATTATTACTTTTAAATATCATATTCATATGAAGAAATATGAACAATATTACTTTTAAATTTAATATTCATATGAAGAAATATGAACAATATTACTTTCAAATATCATATTCATATGAAGAAATATGAACAATATTAATTTCAAATATCATATTCATATGAAGAAATATGAACATGAATTAACCACCACCTTACTGTTAATGTGACTCATTAACAAGTTTTTGTTCATATGTCCAATGGTGAAGTAATGAACAAACATGAACATTATTTCTTTTAAAAGTTGAAATTTTGACAAAAACACGATGCTTTATGATTTTATATTCACATAGTTTCGTCTGAGTGGTTTAAAGGGATAATCATACTTGGATTTGCAGAAATCATCATCTTTAATCAGTGGACAAAAGATTTGAATTGAAACAACTAGATATTAACTTCATGTGATGTTCATACGATTTTAGCAATTGATTATAGAAAATATTTTGAAATCAAAGAATTAGCAAGGATTGGATCACGTTGTTGGATGACTTTGATAAAATTCATATGATTTCAAAATTATGTTGAAAATGGAAAAAAATTATGAAATTGTAACCTCCACTATAATTATGGATGATTTATTTGTGTAACCCCCACAAAGATAAATGAAATATTAATTAATTACTAAATGACGTTTCTATCCTTTTGCATTAAATAAATAAACAAATTAAACAACAAAAAATCTTACATTTTTATTGGTTGAGCAAGGTTCATAAAGTTAACAAGAATTGTGTGGTTAACAAATGATCCTTGATCTCTCTCTCTCTCTCTCTCTCTCTCTATATATATATATATATATATAGGGGTGAGTTCATGTAAGACTCCGTTTTTAAAACGTATAATTATTATTACCCGAATTGAACTGTAAATAAAAAATGGTAACCAATGTTAGTTAAGGGTTAAAACTGTCATTAACCTAAACTCTTTATATATATATTAATTAATATATTACGTATAAACAATATATATATATAATATTAAAAAAAAACTAAACTAAATACAAGTAAAAGAATCCATCGTCTCCATCATTTTTATTTCGATTCATTTCACCACCGCCATCAAGTTTCCTCTCTCTCTCTCTAACTTTATCTTCTCTCTAAAATTTCTATTAATCCGTTGAAGTAATCGAAGAAATAATTACATATTCGGAATCTACGCGACGAACCCTTCTTAGAGGTATAAATTTCTTCTTAAGTTATTTAAGTTAGTAAGTTAGGGTAGTTGAAGTTGGTTGGTAGATTATAATTATATATTGTAAAGTTATAAACATTTACATGTATAGGAATGTTTGTTTTTGTAAAATTTACAAACGGGTAAAGTTTAGAATCAAAATGATGATATTTATATCTAGATGTTTAACCGCACACCAAGTGATCGATTTAATGTCTAAGAGAATATAAATTTGTGATTAAGCTTAGGATAATAAGCTTTGAGTTTTTGGGTTGTGCGATTAATAATAATTGGTGGTTTAAATAGGCAATCGAACGGGTTAAAGTTCGTCGTCATTCTCGATTAATCTCGTGATAATCTCAATTCGATTAAGGTATGGATTTCAATTCTTTTGAATCGTGGGCAACTATTTGTTGTAGTTGACCCTTCCTAAAGGTGGTTCACCGCCTTGTGATTGATCAACTGAACGTGATCAACAAATACGAAATTGTACACACACATACACATTGATTTTGGTTTATTGAATCAATTGTTTGAACATTTTGATGTTTTATTAAAACGTGTCTCGTATGAGATTGTTTATAAAAAATGTGAAGTATATAGACTATAATTTCTGTGATCGTCATTTGGGTAAGTGGTATTTGTTTAGTTTTCGTTGATTTTAGAAGAACCCAATAAATGGGCACATTATTTGGGATGCTTTCTATGGCGGCTTTGTTGTCATAACGTCCTGCAGATGACGGTCCACCAGAGTTAAGCCTATGTGGCTTACGTGAACCCACTCTGGGGGGACTTGGCTGACTTTGTTGGCTCCAGGGCGGATGAATCGATTCTAGAATTTTACCCACAGAATATGTGACCGTGGTTAAATTCACGGGGGACTCGTTGTGTGTGCCCGCATGCCGACCCAGTTCGTGTGGCTGATCACCCCACGAACACGACTGGAATTGACGGACTTTATTTATATTACATTTTGAAGTTAAAGTGTGAACTGTTCTTGAGATTATTGCTTTTGATTATATTACCGAACGTGTCTTTTAATTTAAATGAACTATGAACTTCAGTCTCAAGAACTTTCTTCGAATTGAAATTTTAAGTCTTCCGCTTCGTTATCGATGTTTTCATTATTATTTACGAATTTATATTATAATCCATTCACTGAGCCCTGTGCTCAGCCGTGTTTTTGTTTTCTGACACGGCAGGTTCGAAGTGACGATTACAGGGATGGGACTTGAGATCGAGCGTGAAATTTTGGAGTTCTTAGATTCACATTATTATATAAACGTTCTAAGTTTATAAACACTTTTTGAAGTGTAATATTTTTGGACTGTAACATGTTTAGAGTTATTAGTAGCTCTGATTTAGTTGTGTAATTATGTTAAGTCCCGTTCATGACATCAACCGTTCCGAACCACGGGGACGAGGGATGTTCCAAATATGGTATCAGAGCATAGGTATCGACCTGTAGATTTACTTGGTTTGACCTGTGAGGATTGGGTAGACATAAGAATGGGTAGCTAAGAATTTAATTCAATTTACCGATTTTCAATCCGTAATTGCTTTGAATTATGATCTTAACATTGTTCTGTGTTAGAATGTCGAGACGTCGTCACCCACGTAAGTCCAGATCTAAACTTGACCCAAACCCTAACCCAGTAGGGGTACAAGTGAGCCTAATATTGCTGATGTGGTCCGTCAGACCATGACAAGTATGATGCATACATACCTTGAGCAATCCATGTTAAGTAAATTGATTTATCTGTTTACGCCATGTTTGATACCGGGGAAACACACTCAGTTGTTTCTGATCAATTAGAATCCCGGTTAAAACCTTATGAACAAACCACCTAATTTACAGTCGTGATATCTATCCCTATGGGTGGTTCAATCTGTGTGTTAACTCGATTTTCAAACTTTCCGTTATTTATTGGAGACCGCATACGAGATGTCACTCTACTTCCAATGCATATGTCCCACTTTCAATTAATATTGGGGATGGACTGGTTGTCACACCACCGTGGAACTGTAGACTGTAACGCCAAACCAAAAATTGTTTGGGAATATTGACAAACCAGAGGCAATCTTCCAAGGAGGTACTTCAAAATAAGATGTTAGCTACTTAGCCTCTATTACTGTGAAGCGATATACTTGGCAAAGTAACGAAGGTTTTCTGTCCTCGTTACAAGATCGCTAACAGGTATTCCCTACTTCTGCACCCACACTTGTTGTTTCCGAATATCTTGATGTCTTTCCCGATGATCTACCGGGTATACCACCAGTCCGCGAAGTCGAATTTACCATCGATCTAGTCTCGGGAGCTTCTCCTATTTCAAAGGCTTCCTATCGAATGGCTCCAACTCAAATGAAGTAACTCAAAACTCAACTCGATGATCTATTGAAGAAAGGTTTCATTAGACCCAGTGTCTCACCCTGGGGAGCTCCGGTTCTCTTTGTCAAAAAGAAAGACGGTACGATGCGTCTTTGTATTGATTACCGAGAGCTTAATAAAGTAACGATCCGTAACAAGTATCCATTGTCGAGAATCGACGATCTGTTCGATCAATTACAAGGGGCACGATACTTTTCCAAAGTTGATCTTCGGTCCAGGTACCATCAACTTCGTATTCGAGATTGTGATATTCCAAAAACCGCATTCAGAACTCGCTATGGACACTACGAATTCTTAGTAATGCCTGTCAGGCTAACTAATGCTCCAGCGGTCTTTATGGATCTTATGAATTGGGTTTTCAAAGATTATCTTGACGACTTTGTTATCGTATTTATCGATGACATATTGATATACTCAAAGTCAAGAGAACAACATGATCAACATCTTCACATCGTTTTGGAAACTCTTCAAACGAAAATTTTATATGCAAAACGTTCCAAGTGTGAACTTTGACTTGATCAAGTATCTTTTCTCGGACATGTAATCTCTGCGGAAGGTGTCAAAGTCGATCCAACGAAAATTGAAATCGTCACTAAATGGCCTCGACTTACGAACGTATATGAAGTTCGTGGTTTTATGGGTCTAGCTGGTTATTATAGACGATTCATTGAAGGATTTTCTAAAATATCTCTACTGTTAACCCGATTACTCCGAAAAGGAGTCAAATTCAATTGGGGTTCCGAACAAGAATCTAGTTTCGAGGAACTGAAGCATCGATTGGTTACCGCGCCTGTTCTTGTATTACCGTCTGGCACCAGCGGGTTTCAAGTTTACATTGATGCTTCAAAGAAAAGTCTCAGTTGTGTTCTTATGCAAAACGGTAGAGTGATCGCATATGCATCACGTCAATTAAAGCCTTATGAGGTCAATTATCCTACTCATGATCTCGAATTGGTTGTGGTTATCTTCACACTCAAGATTTGGCGTCATTATTTTATACGGTGAGACATGTGAAGTTTTCACCGACCACAAGAGCCTTAAATATATATTTACTCAAAAAGAATTAAATATGCGCTAGCGAAGGTGGCTCGAACTTCTAAAGGATTATGATGTTGATATACAGTATCATCCGGGTAAGACTAATGTAGTCTCCGACGCTTTAAGTCGTAAAGCCGTGGAACATGTTTCTTCTTTACTTGTTCCTACAGAGTTGGATTTGGAAATTGAACGGTTCGGACTGGAAATCTATCCGAATTCGCAAACAGAAATTCTATCGAATCTAATGGTAGAACCGACTCTAATTTCTCGGATCAAAGAAGCCCAACATGATGACAGTGAATTGTGGGAAAATTTCCAGCAAGCACAATAGAATGTTAATTCGGAGTCCAGGATCGATGATGATCACGTGTTGTGGTTTCGGGATCGTCTTTTTGTTCCAATAACTCGGAGCTTAAAGATCAGATTCTGACCGAAGCTCATAAATCTAATTTTTCTGTTCACCCAGGTACAACAAAAATGTATCATGACTTAAAGAACCATTATTGGTGGGTTGGAATGAAGCGAGATATAGCCGACTTTATATCTTGTTGTCTCACTTGTCAACAAGATAAAAACGAACATCAACGTCCAGGTGGTCTTCTCCAATCTTTGAACATTCCCGTATGGAAATTGGAACACATAAATATGGATTTTGTAGTTGGACTACCCTACACGACCTTGAAACACGATGCAATTTGGGTAGTGGTTGATCGACTGACGAAATCGGATCATTTTCTTCCTATTCGACAAACTTGGTCAATTGATAAATTGACAGAAGTATTCCAACGTGAGATTGTACATCTCCATGGCACTCCTGTATTGATTACCTCCAATCCAGATCCATGCTTTACATCTTGGTTTTGGGAAGGTTTACATAAAGCTTGGGGCACACATTTGAATTTTAGTACATCCTTTCATCCGCAAACTGATGGGCAATCTGAACGTATGATTCAAACACTGGAGGATATGCTCCGAGCATGTACGTTAGAATGGCATGGAAGTTGGGATAGTTACTTGTACCTAATCGAGTTCTCCTATAATAATAATTGGCAGTCGAGTATCGGCATGGCCCCGTATGAAGCACTTTATGGCCGAAAATGTCGAACACCAACTTGTTGGACTGAAGTCGGAGAACGTATTCTCGAAGGCCCAAAATTGGTACAAGTTACTACCGAGAAGGTCGAAATTGTGCGTCAAATGATGAAAGAGGCTTAAGCTCGTCAAAAGAACTACGCCGACAAGCGACGACGACCTATCGAGTTCCAACCGGAAGATAAAGTTTTCTTAAACGTTTCCCAACTCGTGGTATCATACGTTTCGGTCTCAAAGGAAACTTGATCCCGGAATATATTGATCCCTTTGAAATTCTAGAAAAGCTTGGAGTTGTGGCATACCGGTTAGCTCTATCGCCACAATTACCTCACGTACATAACGTGTTCTATGTCTCTTCACTTCGAGGGTACAACTATCATCCCTACACATCGTTGAATATCCCTTGGAACATATAGAACCAGATCTATTTATCGCGAGGAACCTGAAGCGATTATTGATCGTGACGAGAGAGGTACACGGAAGAGAGTGATTCGTTTTGTAAATGTTCTTTGGAAGAATCATTCGGAACGTGAGGCGACGTGGGAAACCGAGGACCATATGTGACGGGAGTACCCCAAGTTCTTTAGTCGATGTAAGTTTCCTGTCTAAATTCGATTTCGGGGACGAAATCTCTTTTAAGTGGGGGAATAATTGTAAGACTCCGTTTTTAAAACGTATAATTATTATTAACCGAATTGAACTGTAAATAAAAAATGGTAACCAATGTTAGTTAAGGGTTAAAACTGTCATTAACCTAAACTCTTTATATATATATATATATTAATTAATATATTACGTATAAACAATATATATATATATATATAATATTAAAAAAAACTAAACTAAATACAAGTAAAAGAATCCATCGTCTCCATCATTTTTATTTCGATTCATTTCACCACCGCCATCAAGTTTCCTCTCTCTAAAATTTCTATTAATCCGTTGAAGTAATCGAAGAAATAATTACATATTCGGAATCTACGCGACGAAACCTTCTTAGAGGTATAAATTTCTTCTTAAGTTATTTAAGTTGGTAAGTTAGGGTAGTTGAAGTTGGTTGGTAGATTATGATTATATATTGTAAAGTTATAATCATTTACATGTATATGAATGTTTGTTTTTGTCAAAATTACAAACGGGTAAAGTTTAGAATCAAAATGATGATATTTATATCTAGATGTTTAACCGCACACCAAGTGATCGATTTAATGTCTAAGAGAATATAAATTTGTGATTAAGCTTAGGATAATAATCTTTGAGTTTTTGGGTTGTGCAATTAATAATAATTGGTGGTTTAAATAGGCAATCGAACGGGTTAAAGTTCGTCGTCATTCTCGATTAATCGCGTGATAATCTCAATTCGATTAAGGTATGGATTTCAATTATTTTGAATCGTGGGCAACTATTTGTTGTAGTTGACCCTTCCGGTGGTTCACCGCCTTGTGATTGATCAACTGAACGTGATCAACAAATACGAAATTGTAAACACACATACGCATTGATTTTGGTTTATTGAATCAATTGTTTGAACATTTTGATGTTTTATTAAAATGTGTCTCGTATGAGATTGTTTATAAAAAATGTGAAGTATATAGACTATAATTTCTGTGATCGTCATTTGGGTAAGTGGTATTTGTTTAGTTTTTGTTGATTTTAGAAGAACCCAATAAATGGGCACATTATTTGGGATGCTTTCTATGGCGGCTTTGTTGTCATAACGTCCTGCAGATGACGGTCCACCAGAGTTAAGCCTATGTGGCTTACGTGAACCCACTCTGGGGGGACTTGGCTGACTTTGTTGGCTCCAGGGCGGATGAATCGATTCTAGAATTTTACCCACAGAATATGTGACCGTGGTTAAATTCACGGGGGACTCGTTGTGTGTGCCCGCATGCCGACCCAGTTCATGTGGCTGATCACCCCACGAACACGACTGGAATTGACGGACTTTATTTATATTACATTTTGAAGTTAATGTGTGAACTGTTCTTGAGATTATTGCTTTTGATTATATTACCGAACGTTTCTTTTGATTTAAATGAACTATGAATTTCAGTCTCAAGAACTTTCTTCGAATTGAAATTTTAAGTCCTCCGCTTCGTTATCGATGTTTTCATTATTATTTACGAATTTATATTATAATCCATTCACTGAGCCCTGTGCTCAGCCGTGTTTTTGTTTTCTGACACGGCAGGTTCAAAGTGACGATTACAGGGATGGGACTTGAGATCAAGCGTGAAATTTTGGAGTTCTTAGACTCACATTATTATATAAATGTTCTAAGTTTATAAACACTTTTTGATGTGTAATATTTTTGGACTGTAACATGTTTAGAGTTATTAGTAGCTCTCATTTAGTTGTGTAATTATGTTAAGTCCCGTTCGTGACATCAACCGTTCCGAACCACGTGGACGGAGGATGTTACAGTTCAAATGGCAATTTATTTTTCATTGTGCACGTGAGGACCAATCTTAGTCATTGATCAAAACTTAGAAAACTAATCAATTGTTAAAACAAAATAAGATTAATCGAGAAGTGATTAGAGACAAAACTGGAAATTTGAATCAGCACCTATCTTATTTGACTTTTTATTTTTTTTAATTAAAAATTTTTTACCTCCTTAAAGCTTAAAATATATTTTCTTAAAAATTACTAATATTTTAATCAGATAAATTACATAAAAAAACGAGAATTTTGTGCTATTCGATAAGACATCCATCTTGATATACGTTTTTTCCTTTCATTTTAACCGTTTTTACGTGAAATTCTATATATGTGTTATATTCATTATGAATTTATGTATGCACGTCCTCGGATGTCCACATTAAGTATGAATAACAAAGGTAAACGTTCATTCACTATGCATGACGAATAATACAGTATTCAGGCTGAATAATATTCAAGATTAATAATACACGAATTCATAATTCATGTATTATTCATCATGAATCGTGTATTATTCACCCTGAATAACGTATTATTCATCCTGAATGATACATTATTCATGATGAATAATATATGAATGTCTCGTGAAGTTGTGGACACATGACACACTCTCTTTTATTTCCCAATTCACGACCTAAATTTGGGTTAATTCATTATGAATATGTATACGCATCCCCGGGTCTCCACATTCAATATGAATAACAAATGTGAACGTTCATTCATTATCATGATGAATAATACAGTATTCAGAATGAATTATACAACATTCAAGATGAATAATACACGAATTCATGCATGAATCATGTATTATTCACCCTGAATGTTGTATTATTTTTCTTGAATGATATATTATTTATGATAAAAAATACATGAATGACCCGTGAAGGTGTGGAGATGTGACACGCTATCTTTGTTCCCCGGTTCACAACCGAAACTCGATAGGTTCTCAATTTCGTCTCGATGAGTGTTTGGTTACGGTGATGAATTACGATGTTGAAGAAAGTGTTGAAGAAAGAGATGTCGCTTTAAGGACTTACGGTATCGAGGCGTTGTACACACTTAATTTTCATTGTGCACTGAGGACGAATCTCGGCCCCTCCATCTCTATTAATCCAACAACTCATATTAAATAGAGTTTTTAATTAAAATTATTAATTAAGATGATTATGGGTAAAAATGGAAGATAATTTAAACTCTACCTACCATATTTGACTTTTTATTTTATTTTTTAATTAAAACTTTTACCTATATATATATATATATAAATAGAGAGAGAGAGAGAGGTGGATACATACGAGAACAACTGAGTCCATACAAAATCATATATGATTCATGCGACTTTGCGCGCCACTTTTGGTCGCGTCCAAGTCGCCCGCGTTCCTTTTTTTCGGGGTAATGTAAATCACATATGATTTTATACATCATCTGTTGTTTTTTGCTGTTTTTTTGTTTTCATAAATAGTTAGCGTTCTTATTTGAACATTTCTTCTCTCTCTCTCTCTCTATGTGTGTGTGTGTGTGTATATATATATATATATATATATATATATATATATGGGGTTAGGTTATTTTGTTAACCCTTGTTTTGTTGTTAACTTTATGAACTAATCTCAAACATCCATCTTAATCTTAACATTGGATGGTTGAGATTAAAACTAATTTTGTAATTAATAAAATATGTTTTATTTATTAAATGGACATGTGAACATATGTGGTTAGGGGTAATTTGGGGAACAATCATTCCTTTAAACCCCTATTTAATGGCTCATTAATTTCCCCTTAAACCATAATCGTAACCGAATTAGTTCATCCTTCACTAATGTTCATATATCGCCAATAATTAGGATTCACTTATCGAGCCTCTTCATTATATGTTTTGCACATCTATAATGATAATATTTATGAACATCACATATACAATGTTCATGTCCATTCATGTGCATCCAAGATGAATCAAAGTGCACATTTACACTTTTTTGTTACACTGTTCATTCATTTTCACTACATATATTTGAACATTGATGAACATTATAAACAATGAACGTTGCTAAACATTATAAATATGAACATTGAAAAATATTTTTCGTTACACTGTTCATTCATTTTCACTACATATATGGTATATTATAAACAATGAACGTTGCTGAACATTGATAAATATTTTTCGTTGCACTGTTCATTCATTTTCACTACATATATTTGAACATTGATGAACATTATAAACAATGAACGTTGTTGAACATTATAAATATGAACATATATTTTCGTTACACTGTTCATTCATTTTTACTATATAAATTCAGAATGACATATATGATCAATGTGCATTATGTGCTTGAATATCTTTCAAATGATAAAAAAAATAATTTAAAAATCGTAGATATTATATACAATGATCATTAATATTAAAAATGAAGATGTTTGTTCATCGTCAATGTTTAAAAAAATAATATAAAAATCGTAGATATTATAAACAATGTTTGATTCTTTGTTAATTTTGTTGTGTTCGTAACGAAAGGACATCAACGTTCATTGGATGTCGTTGTTGCAGAAATTTCAGGGATGTTCATGTGTTTTCTGAATTAAGATGACTACAGGAAAAATTTCTTGAAAACAACAACTGTACGATTTTATCAAACATATCAAACATATGAACCAGAACGATTTTGTAATATTGATATGATTTAAAAAATATGATGAAAATGGACAAAATAATACAATCATAACCTACAATAAAATTATGGAATCTTCATTTTGTAACTCTCAATAAAATTAATGAAAAATTGGTTACTTACAAAATGACGTTTCAACCCTTTTACATTAAATATTTATATACACAATTTAAACAACAATCATCCTTGCATTTCTATTGGTTGAACAAGATTTATAAAGTTAACAAGAAATAGATGCTTAACAAACGATCCTTGCTCTCTCTCTCTCTCTCTCTCTCTATATATATATATATATATATATATATATGGAGAATCATTTGTTAACCATATATTTAGTATTAATGTGAATTTCTTTGACCAATAAGATTCATTATTTAATCATGGTTGCTTCAAATTAGGGGTGCTCAAATTTCCGACCAAGCCAGCCAACCCAACCCGAAAAAACGCAAAAAAACTCAAATCGAGGTAACCCGATACATAATTGATACAAATTTTGCCCAAACCACATATATTAGGTTGGAAACGGGTTGTGCCCAAAGTAACCCGACCAACCCGACCAAAACTTGTAAGCTTTTACTTTTTTTATTTATTTATGGTTTTAGACTTTTAGCGACTTTTATTTTTATCAATGCTCAAGTCTTCCTATCATAGCCGTAGTTTAGATCTGTCTACGAAACCACGCCGATTAAAATCACATGAATCTAACCTTCAAGTCTTCAAAAATCCTCAACATCTATATAATCAAGAGTCAAGAGATACTCTTCTTCTACTCTTCTCTTCTCTTATTAGCCTTATTTTTATATTTCCATTTTGATTTTAGTTTTCAAACATAATTACTTAGTTAAATTGTAAAATGATGTATTATTTTTTCAACCTGACCAACCCGACCAACCCCACCCAACCCACACGGTTTGGGTTGGGTTGCACTTTTGAATGGGTTGAGTTGGGTTAAGATTTTCCAAACCACAAACATTGGGTTGGGTTGTTCAACTATCTTCAACCCGCCCAACCCAACCCGTGAGCACCTCTACTTCAAATGATATAATCAATGAAGAATTGGGTATATAGGTAAATTTGAAGTGTAAGTTACTTTATGGTATTAAATGGGATGTTACAAAAAAGTAAATGCATATTTTTAGGGATCATGATCATATCATCATTCTCAAGATTTTAGAATGATTATGTTAAAATTAATTTGAACAATGGTCAATCATAGTGAACACAATACCATTCAACATATTAGTTCCGATAATTCCTTCGTTTCAACGTTTTATGGTTTAATAATGCATGTGTTGTTGTTCATGAGTGTGCCTGATATGATTTTTAAGTTATCGATGTTGATGTAGACATTTTTTGTTTGTTTTGATGCATGTGGGGTTGATAGTGTAAATAATTTAGTTCACTTATGAACATGGTTCACTCACTAAACCCTAAACCCTAAACCACAAGGGTTTTGGGTACCGGTTAAGGCCCTAGGAGATGTGGTGGAATATCCCAGTTCGAATCCAGGCGTAGACAACAATTGTGGCCACTGAAGTTTAATCAAGGTTGATGTCTTACAGTCATATTTTTCCAAGAGATTAGTCTAGTCATAGCTTATGACACCCTTCCCAAAAATCTTTCAGTAATGAACACATTCATTGTTTCACTAATGAACCTAGTTTCACTAATGAACCTAGTTTCTCTAATGAACCTGTTTCACTTATGAACCTGTTTCACTTACGAACCTGTTCAAGTTGAATCTCCATCTTTCTTCCTCGATAAACTTGTTTATAGAAAATTTTGAGAAACTTGATGAAAGTGATGATATAATTATCATCCTTTAAATCATGTAACTCTTTTTCCATCATCCCATTAAATTCATTAATTAAAAAGTAACTAATAAGTCTCTTTAATTTTTTTCCAAAGTTACCCTTGTTCATTGTTGTTCATAAGCATCAGTTTCAATCTTATTACAAAATTATCACTTATCAATTCCATCCGTTGATTGAATAAATGAAAGGCCATGATTGGTTCACATAGTTAACACTAAATATATGATTAACAAATGAACCAACCCCTATATATATATATATATAAAGAGAGAGAGAGGTAGGTTCACATGACAATGTATGCACTTTGAACGAAGGGGAGACTGAATCGTGACCAACCACCAAATATATTCAAGGGCTATGATTAATAATGGTAAAATTGTAATTTAATGGGCTAATCCAACTATCAAACACGTTGCCATTTAATTGTTAGGGCACAATGGGGAAGAACTATTTTAATCATGGATATATATATATATATATATATGCCTCCTAATTTATAGGATTTGATAATCATCAATTACATCCTTTAAAAAAAGATAATTATCAATTACCTCGTTTTAGACAAGGTAACTATTGATTACCTTTATTGAACCATCCATTTAGTAATTAATGATATGACAATTCCCACTCCAATAGGTTTTTCTCTCATCTTCACTATGAAGACGACGACCATCATTCGACAACCTTGAAGACTTACCAACGTAATATCATGTGTGATAATACCAAGTAATCATATAATCATATGTGATAGATCAAGATGCTCGTATGATAATACCAAGTAATTATATGTGATAATACTAAATAATCAATGTATTATCACATATGATTACTTAGTACATCAACATATTCTAGGAACAACAAATCAATAATCGCAAGTAATCATATGTGACTGAGACCCTTGTTGGTGAGATTTATGCAACCCCAAAAGGCCACAGTAATTGGGAAATCACGCAAGTATACATGTTCTCCCAATATCGTCTTAAAACAAGTAATAATGGTAATAATACCAGATATCAATCTACAGGGACAAGAAAGTAAGGATTTTCAATAAGTCAAACTTAAAGTAAGAGATCAGATGGTGATTTGGAAGCATTATTTGTGAAAGTGAGTTAAAAACCAATAAAAACGATTTAAAACAGTAAAATAAAACCAGGGGTGCAAGTTTAGGATGAAGTTTAGCAACAATGTGTTTAGGAACATTGTTGCAGCATTGGTTTTGAACCGCACTACTGAATTGAATAGTCCCCTTTTGTGGTTCAGATTAGACCATCGTTCGACAACCTTTATCTTCAAAACCTTCACTTACACCCAAAGCTAGGGTATTAGCCCATCCTCGCTTGAAATGGTTAAAACATGTATTTAAATGACGTAAAAGTAAAGTGCAAGAAAAGTAAAGTTGCGTGAAATGTAAAGTTGCAAGAAATGTAAAGTGCATTAAATGTAAAGGATGCAGAAATGTAAACATGCAAAAGTGTAAATGTGCCGGAAATCGTAAAGTGATGAAAGTGAAAGTGTGTTAGAAATCGTAAGAATGTGGAAAGTAAGAAGGTTGTTGTAGCAACATGCAACAGTAACCACAATATTAAGAACTTGAAATTAAAAATGAAACATTATACAAAAGAGCTAGAGAGATCAAAGCTTAGAGAAGCTTAATCTCCTTCTAGGTTGTCTGAACTACTACATCTTCATCCTATTTATACTAAGGTAAAGGAATCAAAAGATGCTTAAGGAACTACAAAGGGTAATTAACCAATATATATTACCCACTTACAAGATGCTTAAGTACATGAGTAAGGCATCTTCATTAAGAGAATATATTCCACTAAAAACCTGCTGATAACTTCTACCAAAAGATGCTCTATTCAAAGGTTGAGAGCCAAATATATCTTCAAGGATCATCATGATTTGGTCAGCTTCTGTTGCTGCAACAATGCTTGCTGCATCAATCTACTGCAGCAACATTTTTTGTCAACACTTTATCTACAATAAGCAAGCATAAAACCAATTTCTACAACCTAGATCCAACCGATCTTAAACCATAAAATAAGAACAAAATGACACAATATGTGATTGGGAAGACAAAAATAAGATAAAATAAAATCCTATAAACGTACTAAAAGTGGGTATGAATATACACACATCAAGCCCCAACAAACAAGTAAAAACAAATTAACCAATCAAGTGAGATATCACAAGTGATACTACTTCATCAATATATCATCAAATATATAATTGTAAATAATCACAAGTGATTACAAAAAACATCAAATCATCTTGGTCTCTTAATTCAACACAAAATCATATGTGTCTTGGATGAAGTAAGGAAGAACTGATAATGTAACACCCAAAATTTTCGGTAAGTAAAAGTCACCCCATGCGTTTTTGTGGTTTCTAAGTTGTGTTTTTGAGTTTGGGATTTTAGAGAATCGAGGGTATTTCGTGTGAGAATAGTCGAGTTTCGGGCTCGGTACATGCCCGACGACTATGCCAAGCGGCTATGACAGTGTCATTGTCACGTGGCAAAGTCGCAGAAAGGGGGTCACCTTTGCTACACTTTGTGCGATAATGCCCTACGATATTGACACTGTCTTTGTCACATGGCATAGTCGCCGACGGGTACCAGATCCTTAAATGTGCGATTTTTCCTTCTTTTCTCTCATTCCTCGCTTCTCCTACTTCATGCTTTCTCTCCCAAATCATTTCCCATCTTCATGGATGAACCGTAACTCGTTTTGAGGCCATTTCCTTGAGTTTTATAGCGTTCCTTTATCATCAAAGCTTATGATTTCAACCTCATATGCTAGATTCAAGTGTTCATCTCTATTTTTGAGATTTCTAGGTTTTGGGGATTTTTCTCAAACTAAGTGGTAAGTTTATCCTCCTCTTTTCTAAACCATTACACAAGTTACAAATGCTCCATTTATGACTTCCTAGTGTTTTATTCCTCAAATTTCGGTATAGATGATTTTGGAAAAAGTTAGGTCAACATTAGGGTTTTGGTCAAAATGGAGATTTTGATGAGAAGTGTTTGGAGAATGATTCTAAACACACTGGGTTTATTTGTTTGTGTTTTCGGAGCTTGTGGATCTAGGATTTGGAAGGATTGCTTGTGGATTCAAGTTTCTTCAAGGAAGCTCATGATTGGGGTAAAATCTAGATTTAGCCTAAATCTAGCAAGATGAGTTCAAGTGGCTTTGTGAAAACTATGTACATGCCAAAATGTGTATTTTGAAGTAATAATGTGTTTACTTGGTTTTTATCAAATGTGTTAAGTATTTGATGAAGTTTTCATATTTGGTAAATTTGGGTTGATTAAATCTTATGAAATGTCTATAATTGTTTTTTTTTGGATATTTTGATAAGTAAATCTCAAGAATGTGTCCTTTTGGTGATTCATTTCACAATTAGAGTTTATTTGATATTATCGCATTTTGCTGTATTTGGTTTTATAAAGTGTTTGGAAATTGCACGTCATTGTGTTATAAGATATTTTGGAAATATAATGGGGGTTTTAATTTGAAAATGATTTGTCTCAACCAATTATGTATTTTTAAATTAATCATGCCTTTGGAGCATATATTCGTATAAACGCCGGTTAAATGCGTTTTATTTGTCTTCATGACCTATATTTAATAGTCAATTGAGTTATTGAGCTTTTAGCTCGGATTTGACTAAAGTGAGTCTTGGGGACTTTACTTCGATTTAAATTGCTCTATATCGAGCTTTTGAAGTTATATGCATTTGAAGCATACTTATATGAGAATTACATGTTTTGAGAGTGTTGGACATTCTTTTGGAGTCATGTAATTTAGACTGTGATGCATTGGATCCATAGGCACGTAAGTCAGTCTTAATTTGATGGTCAATTGGGTATTGCGGGGTTGGATTCCGGGACCCATGTTTTGTGACCTTAAACTTTTCAAGTAGGTACTAGGACGGTTGAGTCCGGAGGTGCTACCTTGGAGGTAGGCACTAGGACCTCCGCCGCTTGAAGGTAATGCCTTGGAGGTAGTCCTTAAGTGTGTCGGGCCTTAAGGTGGAATTCATGGGAATAGATACTAAGGTCAACCGACTCTTGAGGTGAAACTTGTTATGGAGTCGTAGGAACATTTAGACGTCTAGTCGCGAAGTGTTATACGATTAACGTTGTACGAGTGGTATAATTATGTGTTCCCTCCACTCCTAACGGATACGAGTCTCCCCCGTTGTTGTTAAACAGTATTTTCGGATACTGCAATATCCATGCTTTAATATTGTTTGGGTTTTGGCGAGTAACTGCATTTTATGACTTTAACTTATTGGATCCACTCCATATAACAAGGTTTCAAAAAAAATGAATTGTTCTCATGTTTTTGTAATTGGATTTTAATCCTATTCTATTTGTGTGAGTATTAGGTTTGGTTCCACGTTTATGGAGTGTTTCTATTCAAGCATTTTATTACGAAAGGGGGTTTTGGGAAAGATATCACGTTCTATTCTAATTACATTGCATATTGAGGATTGTGGTTTAAATAATATTCTTTCCCCTTTTCCGTTTTATATAATTGATAAAACTCTTGAACTCACTAGACATTAAGCATAACCTTTTTTATTTTTGGCATGTGCATCAGGTTCGTGTTGGGGAATGGTACTAGCGACACTGCGAATAGTTGAGTGTTAGTTAAACGCACGAGAAGGATGTGGCTAGTGGATGATGTCTTCCGCAAGTTTGGAGATAACATTTATTAATGGTTTAGTAACACCCGACCTATATTTATTCCTTATGTAAGACTCGGTTTATTATTTGTTGAGGTTTAATCTCGAATTCCATTTGAGGTATTTCAAGTATTGATATGTAGAAATGGATTTTATCGTTTATTTGATGTATTATCGAAAATTTTAATTTAGTCATTCTTTCCAAATTTGAGGGTCTTACAAATTAGTATTAGATCATAATTTTAAGAGATTTAGGTGTTGATTTCGTATACCTAGACTCAAACTAGCATTTTTTTTGGTGGATAAAAGTGAGATTGTACAATTAGGTACTTTGAGATAGGATATTTTGAGGTCGATGGAGTCACTAGAATCGGGAATCATGACGATGGTAGCAAGGATCTCCATGTAGGGTACGTTTATAATTATATCTAGCTAGTGTTATGGTGAACTCACATGTTACACGTGTGTGCTTTATATGCCTATATGTGATGACCGATGTGGTAGAGAATGAATTTATAGTGAGTAGTCATTAGAAGAGTTAATATTTATAGCATTCTCATTTTGAGTGAAAGTTATGTATGATGATTATGTGAAGCCGACACTGGGATCAGAGAAATTGGTTAAGATTGAACGATAGGCTTGTTAAATCATCATTGTTTTGGGAAGAAATTGTAAGGTTGACTGACCTTGTTGCGAGTTAATGCCTTAAGATCTTTGAGTTTTCCCAAGGTTAATCATGTGACTAGTAGACTGGGTGAGCTTGGTTCAAAGACTTTGAGTCTCGACCAAATTCGTGCACGAGATGTCTTTCTAAAATAAATGGCATAAGTTATTTCATACTTTTCTAAATCATTGTGCGGCTTGTATAACGAAATTTTGGAAAGACATTTTAGTACGCACAAGATTATAAACCATGATTTTAAATGTGCATAAAATTGTTCTATTGCACGTGGTTGCAAACTTTGTTGAGATTTTTATCTCATGTTGTTTTGGTAACCAAATAGTGAAATTTTGAAAGAACATAAACCCGGTTTATTGTATGAGTTTGTATTTATTGAGAAAATTTATGATGTTTTATTTATAACTTTATCTTACGCAATTTGGTCACTGGAAGCGAGGATTTTGGCATAATTCAATTATACAGATGCCCCTTGAGTTTCATTGAGTTTTATTGGGTCATATGGAGTTTTATTTTATGTCATTTTCTGATGCATGGATGAAACTTTGAAATTCGTAGGCTTGAATTATTATGTGTGTTAGTTTATGGGTTTTATTAAGAATTTTATTCCATGTGGGTTTTGTTGAGAAATGTTATTCTATGTCGTATTGCAACCAAAAGGGAATTTTTTTTGGAAGCTTGACCTCGTGTGATTTCTCTTTTCATTTTTATGCTAGTACTTTTCGTTGCACACTTTTTGGCGCACAATTTGACCTATGCTCATGGTGTGAGTAAGCATTTGAGGAGTCTGTGATGATGCATATTAATGTTTTGTTTTGTGCATTTTCGGTTGTTGTTACCATTGTTATTGGTTCATACAAATGCATTATATTGATTGTTTGTTATGCCTGACATTATAAGCCACTATTTTAGAACAACGATCATATTGGTTGTCCGACTTAAAGTTTGAAGCCGATCTAAATTATTTTATGTATCCACCAAATCGCATGCGCATATCGTTTTGCTAAGTTTTGAGAAGTAAATGGTGCATACGGGTCTTGCTAGGAATTTTATCCCATGTCAATCATTATGTAGACACTGGATTGATTATTGGATTGCATTTGATTCCGTCGAATTTCTGCAACAGATGTCGATGCACATAATTGTTCATGTTATGTATGGGATGAAGGTGGTGCTTTCATGAAGCAATATGAATTCCATGTTAGTGTATGCATTTAATGAATACTATGCATTGCCGGTAAGATTATTACATGAAATCAGTAATCATTGATGCAATCAACAAACAACTTTTTTGCACCAAAATCTTCATATCGTCCAATAACTCCTATATGACTGCTGCCAATATTTTTTCCACCAAAATCAGCAAAGACTGAATTATAAAAGCTAAATCCTATTCTTAGCTCTATTAACAAGAAAAGTGTAAAATAAAGGGATTAAATACTCAAACATTGGATTTGGGAAAATAAAATTAAAGACAAAAGGTAGGAAAGGTGGTGCTATAGGGTTAATAAATTGACACATGTCAATCACTTTCCCTATTTAGAATAGGGAACTTTATGGCTGTCCGCATAGCAACAATATAAATCTCTAGTTGATCAGAAGTTTCATCTTAGAGAAATCATCTGGAGAGAAATGAGAAAAATAAAATAATTTGCTCCTATCAAAAGCTAAAAAAATTAACTTAGATTTAGACACGCCATGGAAAGAAACAACTCAGTGCTAGTCTAATTACTACTAAAAAATTGGGTTTCACCGGCGGATTCTTACGACGGAAAAATCCAGTGACGGATTTCCGGCTGATCCAAAAAAAAGTCTACTTTTGCAGAAATATGCTACAAATCTACCACTAAATTTTTTTATAGAAATAAAAAAAAAAATCGGTTAAATTTTGTGACGGGTTTGTGGTGCAATATTTTATTGTTTATTTTGTAAAAAATTAGCCACAAATCCGCCACAAATATTTTCTATTTTTTTAAAACTAATTAATTAATTGGAATTTTAGACGGATTTGTAGTGGATTTTAATTAATTAATATCCGACACAAATTCGCCGAAATTAATTCTAATTAATTGATTTTCTGAAAAAAAAATTATAAAAAAAGTTAAAAAGAATAAACACTATAAAAACATATCTGACAGATACCCCCATTCACTAAAAATCCGCCGAAAATGTTTAAAATGGAGTTTCTTTCCGACGGATTTTCGACAGATACCCCATCCATCGGAAATCCGCCGCAATTATTAAATTTTTTTTTTTAATTTCTAAGAATTTTAAAAACCAATTTGAAAAATTACCGGCGGATTTGTCCGCTAGTTTAGTAGTGAAGTAAACCGATTATCTAAATCCATAAGTTGCAAATCAATGACAGCATATAATAATTCAACACGACAATAGTGCAAGTTTGTCATTTGTGGAGCTTTACGGCATTACTTTCCAGGAAGCAAAAACATTTCGTCCATGTTATAGACATTAATATAATGTTTCACACAAACCAAAGTAACTTGATTGAGTAGAGAATCTCACCCGTCATTTTCAACCCTCATTTTCTCTTCTTGATGTTTGCAAACTCCAAATTTTTTTATTGCATTTATAATATCTTGTTATTTTAATTTTTGCAATGCTTGGGATAATTCGTTGGTGATCCTCAATATCATTTTCATAAAGTTTGGGCAAAACACAAAATCAAAGTAGTGCATTCGTTGATGATCCCATTCTGGCGCATATGTGGATCCGCCACTAATACCACAATAGGGATATGAAGACCATGAATAGCAACGTTAGTACAATAAGATTCCTTAATATCTCTGCATTGTAGAAGTCAAAGAATGTTGAAGTTTGTTTCTATTGCTTTTGCTTCCCATGTAAATCATAAAAATCCATTTGAATATACTTGAGAATTTCTAAATGTGAAGTGTGAATCTCTTTCTACTTGGCACAACAAAAATGGTTTTATTAGAGTTCAACATAAAAGAGAATTGGTCCATGTCTGTCCGATACGAGTGTCTAACACGTTCTCTCCAACGGAGGCTAAACGGACACAAATTGCTCAGAGTGCAGAGTCCTTAGAGGAGTAGATTTTAGCTCTGATACTACGTGAGAATATATTGAACCTCCTTGGATTACTCTCCAAAAGAGCTCTTGAGCAGAGAAAATAGGGGGCGATTACAACACTTATAAAAGAAAAACAATACACGTCTAGCTGATGTGAGACTCGAATAGTTTGTTAGTTCAAAATGAAATATAGAGCAAGATCTTTTTCATTATTAATATATTTTAATGATCATCTCAACAATTAATCCATAGAAATCAAAAGTTAGACAAAGAAATTAAAATAACAAACTTAATTTATTTGATTATATTCAATCCACACAATGCAACCATAGGAGTTGGTTTCCTTTATAAGTTGTAAAATGGTGCATAAAGGACTCAAAACACTTCTCGACATGGGCATACCATCTCCTTCATCGGTTGTCCATTTTTGTAAATCTTGATTGTCGGTACAATCTTAAGATTCTCAACATCTGAAATTTCTGAGCTTTCTTCGATATCAACCTTCCCATTAAAAGAACCAATTAACCACTAATCATTTGCAACAAACTCGCAAAACAAAACCCAAATATTAATGACTACATTAAATGTTTCACTACTACCTCAAAATGCCACTTGAGCAGGAAATGAAATGTTGCCTAAGAGGGGGTTATGTGTTTCCTAAGATTTTGGGAACATGCCCATGTTGTCGAAGCATTGTCGCTTTTCAATGTTGCATAAGAACCTAGGCAACATAAGCAAACATCATATGTTGCCTAAGCGGACTCCTTAAGCAACATGTAAAAGGTTAAGTTGCCTATGGGAAAAACATATGTTGCACCAAATAAACATTATGGCAACATTAGATTTATGCATGTGTTGCGTAAGTTATCAATAAGACAACATACTCTATTTGCATATGTTGCCTTTGAACTGTGATTAAAATAATATAATATTTCTCTTAGGCAACACTTATATTGTTTATGTTTCCTAAGAAGTTTTATAAAAGAAAATATTACTGCTCATTTTGTGCACCATGCTGCACTTTTTAATTGCATGCTTTCTACAAACAAACATGTCTTCTAAAAACTCCCATAAACTAGCAAACACGTGTGAATCAGAAAACAACTCCAATAACCAAACAAAACTAATAAGTTCAATAAAAGATAACATTTTTCCTAAATAAGTCCAAAAGTAGGAAACAAGTTCGAAAACACAAAAATAAAAAACTAAACTAAAGCATTGTTCATCGGGGTTGTTGAGTTGGACTTTGCATCACTAGCACCGACCATATGCATAAAAAATTCTATCATCTCTCTTTGCTTGGCGACTTCCTTTTTTGCCTCATTTTGTCCCTTTTTTAGCAAGCGAATCTCCCGTCGTGCTCAGCAAGTTGTTGCCACAAATCATCCTCGTTAATTGTAGGCACCAACTTAGAGGTTCCCTCCGCCGGACCTCTCATCCTCGGAGCTCGAACCTCCAAGATACCCATACCTCGAACAACCGTCCCTACCGACGGACCAACAATTTGCTCATTTATTGATATTTCTTTTTCGATTGGGCAACACAACGGAGGCAAGCCAGATCGGAAGTGTCGTCGGAATCATTCTTAATCTTCTCAATCGCTTCCTCAACAAGTTTATGTAAATACGATTCAAACAAATCTTAACATATTCAGAACTATAAATAACATTGATTTTAAATACAATATTTGCAAGTGCTTAAGCTAAAGGTGGATAAAAAGTGCATTAATCATTTTTTTTACAAATCACCATATTGTACGTGCTTACTTTACGATCTTCGCTTGTAGTGGTCTTGACAATTGTACCGAGATGAGGAGCCACGTGTCCATTAGATTCAAGTTTATTATCCCTAAATCGGAACAAAGTCGGTCGTGATTTATGCTCGATCCTATTTTTTGACAATCTTGTTTCCGACATTCTCTTTGATTTATTCTACAACATGAGGAACACTGATTTTACAATCTAAACTCAACAATAAGTTGTATATTTAATTATTTACTCATTAAATACCTTCTATGTATCTTTCAAAAAGCGTGCACAAAAAGTCCCACTAATCTGGCCAAGGTACAAAGTTCTTCGGAATGGGGAGACGACCTTGATGCTTGTATAACGTGTGGCCATCAGTTTTCCACCTATTGTATGCGTGACATGTAGTTATGTGGATCAAATCAAATAAGGCGTCACCCGGAGGTCCATTCCAATCAATCTAAAAAATACCTGAAAAGCAAATACAAATCAAAATGAAATAAAAAGGTAAGCATTTAAATAATGAGTATAAATCATCAAAAATAAATTAAGAACTAACGATAAAAATGTACTTATGCTAAGTTGATCAACTACAATCTTGAGTTCATCTCACATGAGCTTTAAATAAATATCGGTAAACATTGGAATATGTTCACAAATAATTCTCCCAATTTGATTTGTGATCCTACTAACATTGTTTGTGTCAGGCAAATTCTTATCCATGCTCCACTTGAGACGGAGACGTTTATTTTCATTGTTTGCGATGTCTCTCTTGATCGCCTTTCTCGTGATATTCCCTCGTCTTGCCTTCTTTCTCATCCGATCTTTCGTCGGTTCAACACGGATGCGGTGATAATTGATATGTATATCTAGAGCCAGTGGCCCACTAGTAGGCGTGCTCATCTCTATGTCAGAAAGTGCCACATCCGTAGCTGGACACCAGTGTAGTTGGTGATCCCGAAGTCGGAGGGTATAATCGGTGTTGGACAGAAACGAAAGGTGTCACCTCCAACAAGACCTCCACCGAATCACCCTCTGAGCGTGTGGTAGTCCGCTCCAAGACCGACTCCTTCGCTAAATTAAACGCTTGACTTCTTTTTGGAGGCATATGGATCTGCAAACAGTAATTAGTTAATCTATCTTTATAAACATGAAATTCACAATTCCTTAAACAATTATGTTTATACAAACAAAACCATCATTTTTAAATTACATAACTTTTATAATGAATACAGTGGTCTTTATACAAACAAAACCATACAATCAGTGAACAAAACCATTACAAAAAAACTATCATCTTCAAATGACAACTTTAATAATTAATACAAATGATGGTCTTTATAATGGATTTTTAAGTAAACAGTGGTGTTCATTGTAATTAATATTGGTTTTCTCTTGAGTTAAGAATGTTAGGTGTGTGTATGTATGCAATGAAACCGTCAGAATTAATAGTGTGTATATATGCAATGAAACCATACAATCATTTACTCATTTATTTTAAATTCATATTTTTAATGAATAATTTTTTATATTTGTGTAACGCTCGAAATTTCAGTAAGTGTTAACGTAAAGGATTATGTTTATACTTTCTTGTATGTCAGGGCCTCGATGCGTTATTTATGAATTCTGGCATGAGAGGACCATTTCCCTATAAGCCTTTACTGAAAGAATTTGAAAAACAGGAATCGTCGGTTCATAAACCACCGAAATCAAGCAACAACCCAATGATTTTTCCCGAAGATTTACAGACATAGCAAGATTACCATTCAAATAGTTGGTAGATTGCATAATTCTAATATACCAAACATTCATGCGCGTACCTATTCACAACCGAAAACCCAAAATTTCAAACTAACCACCTGTCAGTCCTCCGACACCTAACTTCCAAGTACCCCTCTAGTCCTTACTATCTACTCGTTCTACAGAAGGGTTTAAACCTATAGCCACGGTTGAGTTCAAGGTTTTTCAAACTAATATGCCCAATTGAAACTTTATAAAACTCCTAATTGCAAAGCTTTAATACAATTAATCGTATAATTAAAATTCACCATCGCTTACGCAGTAGGTGTATAAAGTGGTCACAAACGTCGTACGTATAAAATCCTTTCGAAAATCGTTTAATTATCATTCAAGCTAATAATGTTGACGACGAAATACGTTCAACAAACCTTTCAAAGGAACCACTATGGTCCCAACCTGCATCTCTTTGTGCCAAGAATGAAAACACTTTTACGTACTATGACAGTGTATGACAAGACGCTTGTACAAAACCCCAGAAGGGAAATCCACATAATCAGATCCCAAAAGTTTCTTAATTAACCATATAATGATATGGGATAAAATTTCGAACAAGACCCACATACCTCAGTTTATTTCTCAAACTTAGTAAAACGATAAGTGCTTGCAATTTGGTCAAACATAAAATAATTCAAATTGACTTCAACTTTTAACCGCACGGGTCAAACTCTCTTTGACCGAAGATATGCACACGAGTAAATCATTATAATACATTGCGTGAGACTTCAACAGTAAAATCAATAACCCAAAGACGTTTAAAGCAAAAGTTTAACACCAACCATCATAAATCATCCATATGCTTACTCACACCAAAAGCATAAATCATTTATAGTACTAAGTAGGGTGCAGTGTAATATGCTCGTATGAAACTCAAAAGAGAAATCACATGATATTGAAACTTTCCAAAACAACATGTGGGGTAACATCTATTAACAAAACTCTCAGAATGTCTCTTAGGGTTGCAAAAGTCACGGTGCAAAACTCACATGAGACAAAATATTAAACGAAAAGTAATAAGTTAACGCACACAATAATGCAAGTATACACGTTCCAAAACTTTATCTACACGACTCAAAACGAATGAACTAACGCATTCAAAACATGTAATTCTCAAATAAGATGCAGTAAATTCAAATCAAGACCAATCGCTCTACACTGAACCATTAAAATCGAACGAGTGTCCCCAAGACCTAACAAAATCCAAACCGATCCATGAGCTCTACAAATCCAAAGGACCAATGTTGAAAATCATAAAATGAAACCAAACGTAAATAATCCCGCATTATATAAACCCATACTCCAAAATATATAAATAAATATCCAACATAGTTTAGATTGGGACAACTCATTTATCCTTTCAAAATGTCCCATAAAATAAAATCAAACACTTATTTAAGAAACATGGATAATAGTTGTTGTCACTAGTTCCGGACATGAGGATGTTGTTGCCGGACATGAGGACACTGTCGTAGGACGTGATGATGCTGTCACAAGACGTGGAAAATAAGGTTATCTTGGAAAATAAATCAAGTAGCAATTCTACTTGTAGAGAACTCTTTTGAGAGCATTTGTGAGCTCATCCGTCCTTTTCCAATGTCTTGACCCTTCTATTTATACTTGAGCATTTGTAACCTCCAATTTAATGATCATAATGATTGTAACGGTCCTATTTTGATGATATAAATAAGTGTTGGTCGTCGGTTACGTTTGATGTATTGATGAGATGAATCTTGGTTATAACTCTCGTGCAATAAATAAATAAAACATAACGGTCGTTGATTAATGAGAATTAAATAAGGGAGTTACCTTATTGAGTTGTCTTTGGTTAACCATGACCAAGGGTCAAGTCTTAGGACAAGAAACAGGCGACATGTTACTATTGACAGTTAATATGCAACATGAGACATCAGAAATGTCACTTGTGGTATGAAACAGGCGACGGGCGACGGGCGACTGGCGACGGGTGACTGGCGACGGGCGATCTCTAACTGGCGACCCTGACCATAAGTGGCGACCATGGTCTTCGATGTGTATGGTCTTCAGGACCTTATCTTAATACAAGAGTGGTCTTAAGATTGGAGGTGTTTGGTTTTCTTGAGTCGGTCGAGGGTGTGATTTTTAACCAAACAGTTAGCCCCCTGAGATTTGAATTTCAAAACCATTTGAATTTCAGACCTCACTCCAAATTAAAATTTGATTCTATGGAAATGATTAGACGTGTCACCAATGAAATATGAACCATTAGAAGAAAGTTGATTTAGTGAGACCGATCGATAGTGCACGGATGATACATTCATTAAGTAAATGTTTTCTGGCGTCTACAATTGATGTAGTCGCTAAAGACTTATGTTCTAGCATCGACAGCCAATACGGTCGTTAAATACTTAAAATCTGGCGTTCACAGCCGATAAGGTCGTTATAGACGTAAGATTTAGCGTTCACAACCGATATGGTCGTTAAAGACCTATGTTCTGTCAATTAAACCGATACGGTTGTTAGAGACCTATGTTATGGTGTTCAAGCCGATACGGTCCTTAGAGACCTATGTTCTGGCGTTTAAACCGATACGGTCGTTAGAGACCTATGTTGTGGCATTCAAGCCGATGCGGTCCTTAGAGACCTATGTTCTGGTGTTTAAACCGATATAGTCATTAGAGACCTAAGTAACATTTTGTCTAGCACTTCTTGGCTATTTATAAGTTTTTCTTTACCGATAGACGGTTGCAATTTTACCTTTCTTGTGATTGTATGTTTAATCTTGCGACTCACCTTTATTGGCGATCATATGATTCGACGTATGAGTCATCTTTATTGGTGACTATGCATTTTGACATGCGTCTCACCATGAATGGTGATCATGATATTCAATGTACGAGTCATCTTTATTGGCGATAATAAAAATATATGCCTTGTCATGACTAGTGATCATGAGATTCAATATATTCAATATGCAAGTCGTCTGTATCGTCGACCATGCATTTTAACCTATGACTTCATCATGAATGACGATCATGTACAAGTAGAACATATTTCATGACAAGCAATCATGAGATTCAACGTACAAGTAGAACATATATCAGACAAGCGATCATGAGATTCAACGTACAAGTAGAACATATGTCATGATAAGCGATCATGAGATTCAACACGCGAGTCTCCTTTATTGGCGACCATGCATTTGCCATGACCGGCGATCATAAGATTCAACATGCAAGTCACCTTTATTGGCGACTATAAATTTTAACATGCATTTGCCATGACCGGTGATCATAAGATCTAACATGTGAGTCACCTTTATCGGTGGCGAATAATTCGAACCTGTGAGTTCACCAAGACTGGCGAGCATAAGATTTATCATGTGAGTCGCCTTTATCAACGACTATAAATTTTAACCTGTGTATGCATTGACCGGAGATCATAAGATTTAACATGTGAGTCGCCGTTATCAACGACTATGAATTTTGACATGCGTTTCCCATGACCGACGATCATAAGATTTATCATGTGAGTCGCCTTTATTAGCGATCATGATTTTTAACCTGTGAGTTTCCCTTGAGGGGCGATTTGGTTCTTCAAGAGAAAGTTTAGGGGCGGTCATTGGTTTAACCAACGACCCTCTGATTCGCAAGTCAGTACTTATATGTCAGATCATAGTAATTGAACGAGGAAGAAATTTAGAAATATATATATATATATATATATATATATATTTATATGGTGTACTGTATTTCATCTAAGTGGGACGTCACGGTTACCTGTGACTTAGAGCCAATAAATGCCTTTTCCAAGGACTTTTGAAATCAGATATGGTTTGTCCCAATTTGTGGAGAATTTACCAAACTTTTGGATGACGCGATACGTATCGCTAGTTTGTTTTTCCATCATGCAACTACTAGCGAACAAGATGGGGAAATAGATTCATAGAGAGGATACGGGTGATGGTGCAAGTAAATCTTGTGATTGAATTGTCGTGAGATTTTGCCGAAGATTTATAATTTCTTGTTGTGCTTTGCTAAATTGATTGAGCACCTTTTTGATGAGTGTCTTCTAACTCCGCTTGTATCTTTGTCGAAATGGTCAACACTTGAAGTCGAAAAATTAGAAATGAAGATATATAAAAAATGATACGTTAGTAATACGCTGTTTATTTCGAAGGAAATCCTTAGTTGGGTCCCACGGATGGTGCCAAACTATTAATGCAAAAAATTGCACTAAACCGTATATGCCAAAGATCGCACAAAAAAAAGACGACCTAAGGTTTGGTTTCGGACCGTATAAACTACAGATTGTACCTTCGAAATAAATAAGAAAAATGACGAAGAAAATGTAAATGAGAAAAACGATTTTGGTGACGCGGAAAACCCCGTAGAGGGTAAAAACTGTGGACGACAATAGAAGTCGTTAATGCATGATGAACGTCAACTAGGGACGTCATCCTTAGTAATAGTAATTACAATTACATATCGTGGATAAACACGTCGGCGGTGGATAATAACCGATGTCTTGGCGAAAAAACATGGATAATAGTTGTTGTCACTAGTTCCGGACATGAGGACGTTGTTGCCGGACGTGAGGACACTGCCGTAGGACGTGATGATGCTGTCACAAGACGTGGAAAATAAGGTTGTTTTGGAAAATAAATCAAGTAGAAATTCTACTTGTAGGGAACTCTTTTGAGAGCATTTGTGAGCTCATCCTCTCCTTTCCAATGTCCTGACCATTCTATTTATACTTGAGCATTTATAACCTCCAATTTAATGATCATAATGATTGTAACGGTCGTGTTTTGATGATAGAAATGAATGTTGGTCTTCGGTTATGTTTGCTGTATTGATGAGAGGAATTTTGGTTATAACTCTCCCACAATAAATAAATAAAACATAACGGTCGTTGATTAATGAGGATTAAATAAAGGAGTTACCATCTTTAGTTGTCTTTGGTAACCATGACCAAGGGTCATGTCTTAGGACAAGAAGCAGGCGACATGTTACTAGTGACAGTTAACATGCAACGTGAGACATCAGAAATGTCACTTGTGGTATGAAACTGGTGACAGGCGACTAGCGACGGGCGACGGGCGATGGGCGACAGGTGACTGGCGATCTATAACTGGCGACCCTGGCCATAAGTGGCGACCATGGTCTTCGATGTGTATGGTCTTTAGGACCTTTTTCTTAATACAAGAGTGGTCTTAAGATTGGAGGTGTTTGGTTTTTTTGCGTCGGTCGAGGGTGTGATTTTTTATCCAAACACCTTTTACAATAGGTGTTTGGGTAAAAAACACACGATCACGACGAAGGAACATTTAATGCATATTTCACGCGACTAGTCTTGGATTAAGATATGGTTATGTCGACCGAACATAACCCTAACCTCCGTCGAGACTAATTCGAGGGTCAGTCGAGCGACGTACGACAATCGTCGAGACTAATACTCGACCTCGAACATACTAATGTATGACTCAACGTTTCTTTCTTGATCATTTAATGCAGGTTCAATGTCCATAAATACCAACAGTCATAACGGCTCAACACCATCAAGATCATTTATGAAGCGCGACAGTTACAAAAGACAAATTTATGGGGAATCAAGACTATACTACCCAAAATCAAAACTTCATTGGGACAACAGAGGCATAATACCCCAAGTATACGTCTACAAGCTCTCCTAAGAATATCTGCAATCTTACATTCACACGATAACATCAATTTACACACGACTATAGTGTTTTCACACACGACGCACATTTATTTTACAATTATACATCTGTTTCTTGTATAGATCGTGTAATATGTTGTAACATCGAAGGATATCACCCCTGATTAGTGATCATAGTGCACGATGACATTTATCTGTCGTCTGCGGTTTTTTCCTTGTTGTGGTTTTTCCACGTCACCAAATCCCTTGTCTCCTTATTTTACAGTTTATCGCGCCTATTGTTTATCGGCTACTTTCTTTAGTTGGATAAAGCTCCACGTCGACCTTAAGTTATTCATTGAGTTATTTTTGGCATTAATAGTTTGGCGCCCACCGTGGTGCCCCATCTAAAGAAATTCCTAGACGATAGTGCGTTGAGCTAACAATTTCCTCGAGTGTTTTTGTGTTTCACAGGATAATGGCAACTCAAGGAACTCAGAAACAAATCATGGCTCAGATGAACATGGAATTGAATGCAACTCGTGCCCAAATTGATGCTTTGACAAATCAGCATAGACAAGCAGTGGAGGAGATTGAATCCCTAAGGAATCGAAACGCAAGCAATGCAGTAGGGTCGTCGCATAATGAAGGTGGATTCAGCATGCCCTGGACGGGACCTCCACTTACCAATTATCCTCAGCCCGTTTTCTCTGGTTTTGCTAGTCAGCTTATGCCGACGTTGTCGCCATTGCCACCGCCATTCTTCCCCTCGACAACTGCAATTCCTTTGATGCCATCAATGACTACAATTCCGCCATTTTTTCATTCGATGACACCGATTCCCTCGAGCCCTCCAACATCATCATTTCACACGATGTCGATGCCTTCTTTCCAATTAAACGAATATTCTTCTGATTCGTCCCAGCGGAATGTGTTTCGTCTAGACCGCGTTTGTAAGCTTTGATCGCGGTCTTGATGTCACAGTTGTGGACGCTGATCATTTCTGATTCATCGTAAGCACTCTAGCGACAAGAAGTCGCTGAGCGTGAAGAAACTCGAGTTCAAAGCTAGATCGACAGTTAAAGCTGAGCCGTCGAGGCAAATCTCAAACGTCCGGTTCGACAAGAAAAAGGTCTAGACCACGACCAAGTTCCCTCTGTATCCTAAAATCTCCTCATATGGATTTAAGGGTACTTACAAAGATTTGGTCGATGCACTGAAGACCACGCAAGCAACTATTCGTTGGCCAAAGAAAAGTGACAAGGCCGACAATAAAAAAGACAAGACCAAGTGGTGTGATTTCCACGATGATTTGGTCACACCACCAACGACTGCATATCACTCAATAAGGAACTCGCTTGGCACGTCCCAAAAGGAAACCTCAAGGGTATCCTCGACGGACAGGCGATACCTGACAGAAACATTCAACGACCGTCCCACGATCATGAGAAAGTCGCAAACTGCGTGACTAGTGGGTCAGAAGTATGTGGTCTAACCTATTCAACAGTAAAAAGGCATGTGTTGCAGAGCGCAAGCAATCTACCAATCCCTCGATCCTCACGATCGAAAGAGGAACAAGAGTTCGAGTCCATGAAGATAACATTTGATCAAGATGACTTAGGCGACCTACATCAGAAACATCACGATGGGTTGATCGTCCAGCTCAAGATCGACAATTGTTTGAACCGAAGGATGTTGGTTGACGGAGAACACAACAAACATCATCTTCCTCGACATCATTAAATCTATGGGTCTCGACAATTTAGAGATCGTGCGACGTTCGACCACATTGGTCGGCTTTAATGGAGATGCGACGAACACATATGGAGAAATCGTCCTACCAGTCTATGCTAAGGGGATCAATAAGAAAACAAGATTCAGCGTCATAGACTATTTCTCAGCATAAAATTTCATTCTCGGTTGACCCTGGATCCAAGAAATTAAGGCAGTCCCCTCGACCTACCACCAGACGATGAAGTTCCCAACTCCATGTGGAATCCAGGAGATCAAAAGTCAGCCAAAAGTCGCTCGGGATTGCTACAAGATAAAGATGAAACCCAGGAAGCAGTCGATCTATCAATTACTGAGCCAGGATGCTCCCGGCACTGTCGATAACTATCGTTTGGAGGAAGTTATCCTGGATCATGACAAGCCAGATCAAGTCATCTCCATAGGTTCGTCGCTCAACCCTTCTATTAAAAAGGAACTAATTTCTTTTTGGCAGGATCACGTCGACTGTTTCGCTTGGTCGCACAACGACATGGTTGGCATAGACCCTGACGTCATCTCGCATAAGTTAAATGTGGATCCATCGTTCAAACCAATAAAGCAAAAACGTCGAAAGTTCGTTACAGAGCGGAACAAGGTGATCAACGATGAAGTCAACAACCTCCTAAAAATTGGAAAGATACGGGAAGTGAAGTACCCCGACTGGTTAACCAACGTCGTGGTCGTACAAAAGAAAAATGGCAAATGGAGGGTCTGCATAAACTTCACAGATTTAAACAAGGCGTGCCCAAAGGATCCCTTTCTTTACCACACATTGACGCATTGGTTGACGCCACTGCTGGACATGAACTCTTAACGTTCATGGATGCATATTCGAGCTACAATCAAATATTTATGCACGTCGAGGATCAAGAAAAAACAGCTTTCATGACGGATCGAGTTATCTATTGCTACAAGGTTCTTCCTTTTGGTTTGAAAAATGCAGGTTCTACATATTAGCGACTGGTCAACAAAATGTTCAAGGACCAACTGGGTGACACTATGGAAGTATACATTGACGACATGCTGGTCAAATCTCGACAATCCGTCGACCACGTCGAGCATTTACGGCAAACATTTGACGTACTTCGACAATACCACATGAAGCTCAATCCAACGAAATGTTCCTTCGGAGTCAGTGTTAGTAAATTTTTAGGATACATGGTTACTCGAAGAGGCATCGAAGCTAACCCCGACCAAATAAAGGCAATCGTCGAGATCAAATCGCCAAGAAATTTCAAAGAAGTACAACGTCTAACCGGTCGAGTAGCAGCCCTGAACAGATTTATATCCCGATCGTCAGACAAATGTCATTTGTTCTACAACGTATTACGAAAGAACAAAGGCTTCCATTGGACAGACGACCATGAGAAAGCATTCCAAAAATTGAAAGAGTACATGGCGTCACCTCCACTGTTATCAAAACTACAAGATGGCGAGGTCTTACAGCTCTACTTAGCTGTCAGTTCTCACGCGGTAAGTGCAGTCCTGGTAAGGGAAGACGAAAATCAACAATTGCCCATCTATTATGTAAGTAAGTCTTTGATTGACGCCGAAACTAGGTATTCCACTATGGAAAAACTTATACTATCGTTAGTCACAGCTGCAAAAAAGCTACGACATTATTTTGAATCACATCCTATAACTGTCGTTACTAACTTTCCCCTCAAGTCTGTCTTGAGAAAGCCAGAATTAACAGATAGACTAGCGAAATGAAGCATATACCTCAGTAGTTATGACATCGACTTCAAGCCCAGGACCGCAATCAAATCGCAAGTCCTAGCAGACTTTGTCGTCAATTTTAGTCCTGAACAAGAAAAATAAGCACAAAATGAAGTTTGTTCTGTGGCGACTCACGACGACAAACCCTGGACTCTACATGTCGATGGCTCGTCCAACGCCAGAGGCATAGGATTGGGCGTCGTCTTAAAGTCGCCACAGGGGGCAAGATGGTGTACTCCATACGATGCAATTTCAAAGCAACCAACAACGAAGCAGAGTATGAAGCCTTGATCGTCGGGATGAATATGGTGCACGACTTGTGGGAAAAGGGGTTGCACGTCAAGTGTGACTCTCTCCTTGTCGTAAACCAAATGAATGGTGAATTTGCGGCTAAAGATTCGAAGATGACAGCATATCTTAAAGTAGCAAAGGCAAAATTCGAACCTTTTTCGATCGAACAAATCCCAAGAGATCTAAATACTCAAGCAAATGCTTTAGCCAATCTTGGGTCGACACTAAGTAAACCGCTATTCGACGAGATTCCTATGGTACATCTGACGATGTCATCTATTGGTCACGAAGATGTCGGACAAATTGATAGCAATAAAGAAGGATGGTCGAGCGACATCATGAACTATCTACATGCGACCAACTCCCAGAAGATAGGGCAGAGGCTCGAAAGATAAGATTCAAAGCATCACGGTATGTCGTGATACAAGGAAAACTCTATCGACGATCGTCTACATGACTTAATCTATGATGTGTCACGAGCAGAACACAAATCTAAAATATCTTCCAAGAAATGAACGATGGCGAGTGTGGTAATCACTCAGGTGGTCGTAGCTTAGCCAATCGAGTGTCTCAACAAGGCTACTATTAGCAGACGCTATGACAAGACACGATCAAGTATGTACAGAACTGTGATGCTTGTTAGTGACACTCAGGTTTGACGCACAAACCCTCTGAACCCTTACATTCGACATTAGTTCCATGTCCCTTCATGAAATAGGGAATGTACATCGTCGGTAAGTTACCACCTACCCCTGGGAAAAAGGTTTGGAATACCATCTGAGATCGTCTGTGACAATGGGTCATAGTCCATCAGCGAAAGGACTCAACAGTTTTGTGAGGATTATAACATAAAACTCACGACGTCGACACCACGATACCCTCGGTCGAACGGACTTGCTGAGTCGAGTAACAAGATGTTAAAGCACATATTTTTTGGATTCAAGATCATAATTATCTGAAGATGGAAATCTGAAGTCAAAGCTGATAAAGTCGTCTCAACAAATAGTCTAGGGTCCTTTTGTAATAAATAGTCAAAAGTTTGTTTTTCGTATTTATATTATTAGTTTTTATCTTATTTTAGTTAAATAAGTTTTAGTTTGTTGGGCCTATGCCAAGCCCATTTGGTTATTAGCCTAAGTATAAATTAATCTTGTTTAGTGATTATTAGGTTAGAGAAGAGAGGCTTAATTGAGAATTAATATTATTGAGAGGAGGCTGTGTTGGTGGTGGTGCGCTGTGAAGAGAGAAACAGAGAGAGAGATATCGATTTCAAGAACTTGTAACTCGTTGAATCGTTTGATTAATCAATATCAAGTTTGCATTATTGTGTTGATTATTTGTTTACATGATTGAATGATTGCATATTGGGACACACAATTGGTATCAGAGCAGGACAGATTGAATTGAAAGTTTTTGTTTTCGGTTCTGCTTTTTCTGTTAAAAGATTCATAATTTTTATTGTGTGATTGTTCTTTCAAGTTATTAGTGGTTGGATTGTGTTTGTTTTACCTATTATAGTGATTGGGTATTGATTGATTTGATTATTGCATCTATTTTGATTATCAATTTGTTGAATTTGTTGTTCTGGGTTCGTTCACGAAGTCGGCACTGTGTCATCAATCAATTTGTTCTTAAAAGTGGTTTTTATTGAAATTAATTGATTGTAATCTGTTCTAGTTGGTAAATTGATCATATTGGCAAAGTTTGGTACTTTAATTCGTGGTATCGAGTGTTTTTCTGGACTGATTTTGGTTTCTGGGTCGATACTGCATCAAGAACATATCGGTCTTTGCACTTCCGGTCGAACACTTTTTTATCGGTCTATTGCATTCGACCGGTACTCTCACAGTCCACCCGGTAGAAGATTATATCGGTCGAACATATCGGTCTTGCTTAGTGTCGGTCAAACATCCATCCGGTCTTGCATTCTATTGGTCAAAGTTATATCGGTCCTTAGCATTCGACCGGAGCTCACACAGCACACTATCGGTCTAAGGGTATATCGGTCGAGTAACACCGGTCTAAGAGTATATCGGTCGAGTCATATCGGTCAAAGCATCTATATCGGTCAAATCACACGACCGGACTTTACTAGTTCCCGGTCGAACTCTATATCGGTCCAATCACTCGACCGGACTTTACAAGTTTCCGGTCGAACATAATATCGGTCCTTTCACTTATCGGTCTTCACATCTACCCGGTTGAAGCACATCCCCGGTCACTTATCGGTCCTTTCACTTAGCGGGACCCCCGTGCTAAGTCTGCGAAGGGGGACAAAGTTCTGTTCATGATCAGATTTTTTCTGAATTTCATTCTACAATTTTCAGTATTGTGTGATTTTATCTTGATTTCTAACGATCTCATCCAGTTGATTGTCTCAATATCAGATAAGTTTGATACTAATCGTATAAGTAAAGATGTCTTGGGAAGCTCTTACTATTAGAACAGATGTGAAGCCACCAGTACTCTTCAAGGGGGAGTACGAGCAATGGAAGGATAGATTTTTGGACTTCACTGATCGACATGATTTGGGAGATGAAATCAGAAAATCTCTGAAAGACGGGATCATGACACCTCCGACCAAGGTTCTCACTGTAGCTGGAGAAAATGGTCAAGAAGAAGAGACAGTGTATAAATTACCGATTGGTGAATATTCGGAAGATCAGCTGAAGAGACACAAGGGTGACAAGCTGGCAAGATCATTTATTCTCCAAGGCATACCGAATGAAATATATGTCAAGATTGACAGCTACAACGCTACCGGTAAGCAAATGTGGGATCAGTTGGAGAAGATGATGATTGGATCTAAAGTCGGCAACCAGCTCAAAGTATCCACCTACTTGAATAATTATGAAGAGTTCAAAGCCAAAGCTGGAGAGTCACTCGAAGCCACTTATGAAAGATTTGTCACATTGCTGAACGAGCTCAGCAAGAACAAGATCAGCAAATCTCACGTGGAGCTGAATGTAAAATTTCTCAGCAATCTTCAGCTTGAGTGGAAGAGGTTCACCCGACAAATGAGGCAGTTGAAGGATCTGCATGACATTCCTCTTTATGAAGTTTATGAAATCCTCAGACAGAATGAGGAAGAAGTAGAAGAGATCAAGGCTGAGATGAAAAAGGCTGACAAAGCAGTTGCTGATCCAGTTGCTCTTGTGGTTAAGACGTCTAAGAAGAAGAAGGTGATAGAATCTGAATCGGAAGAAGCTGATTACGAGGCAAAGTCTGACTCTGACGATTGTAATGAACTGAAGGAAGCCATGTTGTTGATAACCAAGGCTCTCCAAAAGAAGTTCTATAAAAATCCAAACTCCAATAGTAAGAGATACTCGTCTGGTCCTAATAACTACAAGCATAAGGAGAAAGTTGAAGAAAGGAGACCAGAAAACAAGAAGAAGGATGAAGCTGAAGAGACCAAGAAGGAAGAACTGATTAAGTGCTACAATTGTGGGAGACTCGGTCATTTTGCCAAGGACTGTCGCAAATCAAAAGTCCGAAACTCCGACTATTACAAGAATAAGATGCTTCTAGCCAAGCAACAAGAGGCTGGAAAAGCATTAATGGCCGAGGATGAATACTGGCTCGACCATTCAGACGACGAATCTGAAGAAGGAGAGAAGGACGAGACAAGACATCTGTGCTTGATGGGAAAGAACCAGTCAGAAGCTGAAGCTGATTCTGATGATGGAGATAATGATGAGGTATGTAACTTAACTGAATTTGATTTACTGAACCAAATGAATGCCATGATCTCTAAACTCCAAGAGTTAGAGTCGAAACTGAAGCGTGAGAAAGGTGTCATAAATGAGAAAAATCAATCTATACATAAACTTAGTAATGATATTGCTGAGAAAAAATGTATTAATTGAAACTTTGCACAAAAATATAGACACCAGCGCTAAAGAAAAGACTATAATTCATAAAGAGTTATCTGAAACTGATTCAAAGTTTAAAGAATGTGAGTTTAAATCTAGAGAGATTGCTAAAAGGTACTTTTCTACTTCAAAAGAGAATAAATCCTTAATAGAAAAGGTGAATGCTTTGGAAGAGAAATTACATTCTTTAGGTCAAACTGAACACACTATTCATTTGAACAAACCTAAAGAGAAATCTGATACTTGGGGACTTGGTTACAAGAACCCACATCATCTCAAAAAGGGTATATCTGAAGTGCCTGCACTTTATGACTTTGGGTTTATGTTGTTGGCTCCTCAACATCAGGAACTCAAACCCTTTTGGACTAGTCTGTCTGAAAAAGATAAAGCCAAGGAATATGATAAAAGAAAGAACACAACTAAAGTTCAACTTCCATTTCGCTATGAGAAGTTGAATAACAGTTATAGTTCTAATAAATCAAAATTTCTTTCAAATGATTATTTTGAGAGTTATTCTGTAAAAGAGTTTGAGGCTAAACCCATCGAAGGTAAGATTTACGTACCTCCTCTAGTTTTGGAAAGTAAAATTTCTGAACTCGAGAATACTCTTACAGAAGAAAGACTTTTGATGGACTTAGAACAAACTGTATTTTCAACAGTGTTCAAAGATACTGATTTTTCTAAATTCTCTAAGGCTTTAAATTCTGATGACAGATCTGGCTCACTTGAGAATGATCTTAATTTCTTAAACTCTGATGGTATTTTGAATGATTGTGTTGCTCAATTTGATTTTACCTCTAAACTTCCTGATCATTCATCTTGTGTTGTTAATTCTTTTGGATTACCCAGTGTGTTTGAAAAAGGTGAAACATCAACGAAAGGTGATAAATCAGTTTCTGTGAAATCAAAGAAAGCAAAAGGTAAGAAACAAAAATCTCAGCTTTCACAGAAACCGATCCCCACTGGTAAGCCAAAGAAGAAGCATTCTCTTAATTCTCATCATTCTAACTCTAAAGTTTCACATGTTTCAGATTTGAGATAGCAAAGGGTTGGAGTTAAGACTGCATGGATACCGAAACAGAAGATAGACGAGAAAGCTAAATCTAGTTCTAGTTTTGTTTTGAATAAAAAGACTTCTAGTAAAGATGATGTGATTGTGAATGTTGCTAATCTTGTTGATTCTCGCAAGAAATACTCTATAAAGCAATTATTCCAGTTAGCTCCATCTAAGAATAAAAAGTTTTTAAATTATGGTGAATGTGATTATGCTTCTCGTAAATTTTCTGATGTTTGGTATGGTTCATATAATGTTTCATCTTATCGTTATCATTCATCTTATCATGATTATGGTTTTCAAAGAATAAGCGGGCCCAATTTTAAATGGGTGCCAAAATCAAGTACTAACAGTGGAGGTCCCATTTTTAAATGGGTGCCTAAACCTCTTTTTTCCTGATTTGTGTTGTGCAGACCCGTCATATGTGGTACTTGGATAGCGGGTGTTCCAAGCATATGACCGGGCAAAAGAGTATGTTGTCTAATTTTACAGACAAATATTGCGGCACAGTTCGTTTTGGGAATGATCAGTTTTCACCTATTTTGGGATATGGTGATGTTGTACATGAAAATCTTACGACCAAGAAGGCGAGTTACGTTGAAGGCTTAGTGTCAGGATCGAATTCTCAACAAGAATTATGAATACTCAGAAACAATATCAAAGAAGTTGCGGAAAAACACTTTGATATTCAATGTAACAGTAAACAAATAGTATATGATTAACAACTTGTAAACTTGTATTGAATGATTAAAATCACAAGATTACACACTCAACCTCAATCTTGAAGAACAGACTCTTTCAAGACGAATTCTACTTCTCTAGAATTAGGAACTATGCCTTGAGGTTGATTTTCTCTAGAACAAAAAACGTAGAATGAATAATAATATCTAAACTATTCTATCAATTCTATACATAAACTGAATAAAAGATAAATATAATAAATAAAATATCTTCAGTATATCTTCCATGAATATCTTCAGCTTTCCATGTTTATCTTTAACCACGATCTCTTCATCATTATCTTCACATTATCTTAGAAGAAGCATTAACTGAGTCTTGGCAGCATTAACAACTAAGCAGCACTAACTTCTAGCAGTACTAACTAGCTAAGCAGTACTAACTTTGTTCAAGCAGCACTAACTTTGACTAGCAGTATTAATTCTACTAGCAGTAGAAATACTCAGCAGTATTAACTTTGAAGTCCTCTGGCAGTAGTAATTCTGAACTAGCAGCATTAAAGACTTGTTCACATCTTCAGTTCCCAACAATCTCCCCCTAACTTGACTTTTAGAAAGAGAAGTCAAGTTCTTCAAATGTTTCCAAAATCTTCATTGATCTACTCCAATGTTAGGATCCAGTCCCATACTCTGATTTATAGTTCTCTGAATTAAGTACTTTGCCATTTCTGAATTTGGTGCACAACCCAACTTCTTATTTAACATGGCATGAAGCTTTAGATTTGTATGGTTGTATACCCTATCCACCAAGTAATACTCCATGTGAAAAGTATCCAATGCCAGTTCGTAGACTCCACTCCTTTCATATAGAGTCCATCCTCTAACAGCTTTAAATACATCTCTTATCAAATGCTTTACTGCTTCTGGTTTGAACAACATGCACAAATATTCCATAACTAACTTCACAATGGGTAACCCTGGAGCTGTCAACTGATCTGCATGAACTTTCATCCCCACTTCAAACATTTCTTCCAAATCAGATCTTGAACACTCTCTGACAATTTTGTTCCAGGTGCTGTAGACTTCATACTTCTCATCCTTTCTTTTCAATCTAATGTACTCTTTGCCATCCACATCCATAGTATCCCAGTGGATAACTTCAGGAGGTTTGAATCCAACAGGTTCAGCTGAAATAGGCTTTGGAATTTTATCCATTACCACCATGTACATGTTTACATCTGAACTCTGTGGTACTTCATGAGTTTCAGCCTCATTCTTAGGTGCCTCTTCTTCTTCAGCAACCTTTTGCTCTTCTTATACTCTAGGCTTCTTTACAATCTTCTTTCTTTTAGCCATCATTTTAGTTCTCTTCAGAGTCTTTTGAACTTGCCCTAAAGTAGCTTCCTTCTTCTTTTCTTCCTTTTTCTCTGCCTTTTCTTTGATAGGAATTCCCTCTTCACTTTCAGGGAATGGTTGATTAATATTAACATCATGTCTCTCCTTGGCCTTCTTTTCAAACTCCACTCTATCCTTTTCATTACTCTTCAGCTTCCCCATTTCTTTCTCATAGAGATCCTTGATTTGATCAAAAGTCATCTTCACAAACATTTCTTTCTTTACACCAATTGCACTCCTCAAGAAAGTTATCATTTTGTTTCTTTCCTGAGTGGCAAGGTAAGTTTGTGAAGGTCTTCTCTTCTTAGCACTTGTTCTGGCCATCATAGCCTTTCTCAAGCTCATTGCTCTTTGCTTTGCCTTCTCTGTTTCCAGCCCTTTCTGGAATGCTTCATTTAACTCATTTGCAAGTGCTCTGGCCATTTCTCTGTCTTTTTCAACCTGCTCCTTTTCTGCTTGATCTAACTCTTCTTGTACTTTCTTTGCTAATGCTTCATCTGACTCAATCATCTTTTGCTTTTTAGATGGTTGATCAGATTCTATCATCTTTGCTTTTCCCTTTTTCCTTGCATCTGCAGCCATTTCTTTCTTCTCTATTTTCTTTGCTCCCCCTTCATTTATGACCACTCCCTTTGCTTTGGGAGTGTCATTCTTTGCTTTGATGAGCATTTCAGCTACTTCAATCTCTGTTGGTGTTAACTCTGTTACTGCTGCTTGTGAAGTTTCAGCAGCACTAACAGTTTCTGCTGCTTGTTTTGGCTCAACAGTAGTAACCATTTCTGCTTCTTTAGTTGTAACTGCTGCTGGTGTTGTTTCTGCAGATTTCTTTTCTTCAACAAACTCCCCCTCAAACTGTTGATCTATCTGTTCTGAGCTAGAATTCTCCCCCTTTTTGGAAGCATGGACATTTTCTATGTTGGTTGCCTCCTTTCTCCTTCTGAGAACAAACTGACCTCTTCTTTTCTTGACCATGAGCTTTCCCACCATTTGTTTGAGTTTGAAAATCTGATGTTGTTGGGAGAGAACCACTTGCTGCAATTCTTTGATATCCTTTCCTTGATTAACCACATCAACATTAATGTTGGCTAATGCTTCAATCAATTCCCAGTAAGTATACCTATCCTCACCTTCTTTAGGTGTTTTACCCACCCTTGAAGGATCCTTGGAAAGTTTTGCCATCAATTCATCAGTGTCAGTTCTGTCCTCACCCTTTTTGGATGTGTTGCCCATCCTTGAGGGATCCTTGGATCTTTTGATAGTGGTCTTCTGCCTAGCAGAAGCACCAGCTACCCCCTTGGTTTCTTGGCACCGGGGTCCTTTGATTGATTTCTCACCCAAAGTTGCCATGGGGAAGGTCTTAGAGATGTTACCACTGACCTTCTCTGTGCTAGCAGAAGTAGTGGCAGCCTTCTCACCCATATGCTCTTCCTCCTCCTCAGAGAGCACCTCCTTGGGATTGGGAGACACCCTTGTGGTTTCCCTGTAGATATTCTCTAAGGGAGAATCCTCCCTTAGAGAGCTTAAAGGCTTAGGGGTTGATGGTACAAGAAGGGAAGGAGCCTTCTTTACCTGTTTCCTTTTGTATGTTTGGGTGATTGGTGAAGTTGGTTTATCAAGAAGAGACTGGGGAATTGATTTAGGGTGGGAAGGTTGGGATTGGCTAGCAGTGGGTTGGTCTAATGGGGGCCTTGACCCTGCTGCCATACCTTCATCAGTGTGGGACACCACCATCATTGTAGAGAACAATGGGGTGTCAACTCCTTCCGAGTCCAGAGGGGATCTTTTCATGTTTGAAAAGACCTTACCTTTGGGAATTTTTGGTACATATACCCCATCAAAATGAGGTATATCCGTCAATTCATGGGTTATTACTTCTTATACAAACCTGGGGTACATATAAAAACTCTTTTTACTTCCCAGGTTTGAGACAAGATCATTAAAAATCATTTGGGAAAAATTATACTTTCTGGCAGTGGCTAAGCATACCAAAGCATAAGCAATGGTGCTACTGAACTCACTCCAGCCAGTAGTCTTTTTAGAGATACAGTGCATAAGGGTATGGACAAAGAAACTCCATTGAGGTGAAAATTTTGCTTTTGAGAACTTGAACACACCCAATGGGCCTCCATACCCCATTCTTGTAAGAGTAGAAAACAGTTCATCATTAGAGATAGAAGTTATACCAGAGGCATCGTCTAGACGTAGACTGATGCGAATTACCTCTTCAGTAACTGTCAAAGGTTTGTCACATACCCTTGTCTTGATCATTTGCACACCATTCTCAGTAACAATGGTGGCATTTGCCCAGAATTGCCTTTGATGCTCGATATAGATGGATGGCGATACAGTGAGAGCATGGGCAATATGGCTTGTCTTGAGGAAATCCACAATCTGGTGGAAACCAGCGGCCTGTTTGGGCTTCTGTAGCATCGCGATTTCATTGTGCTCGTCTATGAATGCCATTGATGCCATTGATCTTGAAGTTTCTTGCCTGAAAACTTTGAACTTGAGAGAGAAAGGGTTTAGAGCGCAAGTGAACAGTATGCAGAGAGTCGTTATGAACTTTTAGGCGGGCAAAGGGTATTTATAGTATTCGGGACATAAGCAGTATTAACCTAGAGCAGTATTAACGGACAAGCAGTATTAACTGAGAGCAGTATTAACCACTAGCAGTATTAACTAACTAGCAGTATTAACTGAGAGCAGTATTAACCACTAGCAGTATTAACTAACTAGCAGTATTAACTGAGAGCAGTATTAACCACTAGCAGTATTAACTAACTAGCAGTATTAACTGAGAGCAGTATTAACCACTAGCAGTATTAACTGAGCTTACTCTTTTAAGCTTGTGATGAACTGAGTACTGCTATGTATTCCCTGAAAAGAAAGATTAGTAACACCAAGACTAAATAAAATATAGGTATTTAACCACTTTTTGAGAAGGTGCTTATTCAGAGTTGATCATTCCCACACTTGTTACCAAGAAAGTGAATCTACCCACATCAAAGGCTTTGGTGAATAGATCAGCAAACTGGTTGTCTGTATGAACCTTTACAACTTGAATAAGTTTCTTTTCATTACAGTCTCTTATGAAGTGATACCTAATCTCAATGTGCTTTGTCTTTGAGTGCTTGACAGGATTATTCACAATGCTAATAGCACTGCTATTATCAAGAAAAATTGGAGTGTGTAGAAAGGTTACCCCATAGTCCAGCATTTGATTCTGAATCCATAAGACTTGAGAACAACAACTTGCAGCTGCTATGTACTATGCCTCTGTTGTAGATGTGGACACTGTGGTTTGTTTCTTGCACTGCCATGAAACTAGTCTTGCACCCAAGAACTGGCATCCTCCAGAAGTAGATTTTCTGTCCAAGTTTGCTCCACCTAGATCACTGTCTGAGTATGCAAGTAGGTCAAATGATGAGTCATGAGGATACCAAAGTCCCAATCTTGGTTGCCCTTTGAGATATCTGAATATCCTCTTAACAGCTTGATAGTGAGATTGCTTTGGCCTAACTTGGAATCTTGCACATACACAGACTGGAAACATTATATCTGGCCTAGAGGCTGTAAGATACATGAGAGAGCCAATCATGGATCTATAATGATGAACATCCATATCCTCCCCCTCAAGATCTGCTGTTATTTGCTTGTGTGTCTCCATAGGTGTGCTGGCAGGTTTTGAATCTGAGAAACCAAACTTGGTTAGAATGTCCTGCACATACTTGGACTGACAGATAAATATTCCATCTAACTTCTGTTGAACTTGGAGGCCAAGGAAGAAAGTAAGTTCCCCCATGGAACTCATTTTGAACCTTTGATGCATTAGTTCCTCAAACTCCTTGCACATGTTGTCTCTTGTAGATCTAAAGATGATATCATCAACATAGATTTGGACCAGCAAGATATCCTTCTTCTTTCTCTTGAAAAATAGAGTCTTATCAATGACTCCTCTTTCAAAGCCATTTTCCAAGAGATAGGATGACAGAGTGTCATACCATGCTCTTGGAGCTTGATGCAGTCCATAAAGTGCTTTCTTCAATTTGTATACCCTGTCTGGATAGCTTGGGTTTTCAAACCCTGGTGGTTGACAAACATATACCTCTTCTTCAATCGAGCCATAGAGAAATGCACTTTTTACATCCATTTGATATACTCTGAATTTCATATAAGAAGCATAAGCCAGGAATAATCTAATTGCTTCTATCCTGGCTACAGGTGAAAATACTTCTTCATAATCTATTCCCTCTTCTTGTGTATACCCTTGAGCCACCAGCCTTGCTTTATTCCTTATCACTATGCCTCTTTCATCTCTCTTATTCCTGAAGACCCATTTTGTTCCTATTGCTTTTTGTCCTTTAGGAAGGTCTACCAGATCCCAAACATCTTGCAGCTTGAATTGCAGTAGCTCTTCTTGCATTGCTTCTATCCAACTGGACTATTTCATAGCATCATGTGCCTTCTTAGGCTCAAGCTGGGATAAAAAGCAAGAAAGCACTGTATGTTGTTGGTCTTGCATTTCTTACAGCCTGCTTTGATTTCTAGTCATCATAGGAGAGGATATATCTCCTATTACCAGCTGTGGAGGATGATTCTTTTGAATTCTGGTGTGATGATTAGGTTCTTCATTAAGTCCTACCTCTAGATTGGAGTCATTCAACTCAACTGAGGTGTTTTCAGCAGCTACTTCTGATTCTTTATTGTCTTGAGTCTCCTCATCTCTACTTTCTTCTTCACTCTGACTTGGTCCAGTAGATGGTTCCTTTTCACAGTCTTCAACAGGATCCACTGTGGGTATGGGAAAGATCACAGATTTAGATATACTGTCTTGGACTTGGGTAGTTCCTGATCCTCCACTCCCTGAACCTGCATAATCATCACTACTGAAACCAAAAGAGTTAGTTAGTGAATCAATGTAAAATAGCCACTGAGGACCAGACCCAATAGGATTTGGTGTGTTCTCATTGCATTTGACATTGTCACTTTCTTCAATTATTCTAGAAGAAGAGTTAAAAACTCTGTAAGCCTTACTCTGAGATGAGTAACCAACAAGAAATCCATCATATGCTTTGCTATCAAACTTACCTAAGTGAGATTTAGTATTGAGAATTATACAAGGACACCCAAAAGGTTTGAAAAATCCAATAAAGGGTTTTCTTTTATTTAAAAGCTCATATGGGGTCTTGTTCTTTGGCTTGACCACTAGAACTCTGTTTTGGACATAACAGGCAGTATTAACTGCTTCAGCCCAGAAAGTAATTGGCAGTTTTGAATCATCCAACAGAGATCTAGCAGCCTCTATTAGTGTCCTATTTCTCCTCTCAGCAACTTCATTCTGTTGAGGAGTCCTAGGAGCACTATATTGTCTCTCAATGCCTTTCTCTTCACAAAAGGTGTTTAGATCAAGATTTTTAAATTCAGTCCCATTATCTGATCTAATGACTTTTACTTTTTGATTAGTTTGGTTTTCAATTCTTAGAATAAAGGATTTGATCAGTCCACTTGTCTCATCCTTAGTCCTTAGAAAATATACCCAGGTAAATCTAGAGTAATCATCAACAATAACTAAGCAGTAAGATTTCTTGCCTATACTCATGACATTTGTAGGACCAAACAGATCCATATGCAATAACTGGAGACAAGAAGAAATTGTATTTAACTCTTTGGTCTTATGAGAAGTTTTGTACTGTTTGCCTTTAAGACAAGCAACACAATGATCATCACATGAAAAGACTTTTGATGGTAGACCTCTTACAAGGTTGTTTTTAACAAGTTTGTTCATTGTCTTGAAGTTCATGTGACACATCCTTCTGTGCCAAAGAGAGGATTCATCCACAGAAGCCTTAGAAACAAGACAGTTCAGAGATGAATCACTAGAGACATTGTCCATATCTAGACAATAAACATTGTCCTTTCTTGGAGTTCTAAGTAGTATCATGCTTTCATTAACTACTTTGAACCCTGGAGCAAGGATCATACACTCTGTATTAGTAAATAATATGCTATGTTGTTTGTCACAAACCTGTGATACACTTAACAGGTTGTACTTCAACTGATCAACATAGTAGACATCCTCAAATGTCATCTTACCTTTTGTAACATTACCTTTTCCACTTATTTTACCACCAGTAAGATTATCTCGAAAAGCAACATGTCCTCCATTGATATGCTTGAAATCCTGAAGGCATGACATGTTGCCTGTCATATGCCTAGAGCAACCACTATCAACATGCCATATGCTCTTCCCCTTGAGCTGTTGGTTGCCCTGCACATAAGATAAATCAGTTAGTATGAATTAGGAACCCAAGCCAAAGTGGTCTTGGGTACCCCTTTCTCATCAAAATATTTACATTCTTTCTTGACAAGATTTTTAAACTTTGACTCCTCATTTCTGGAGTACTTTGTCACAATGATGGGTTTGGAAACACTTTTGCTAGAAGCAGTACTGGTTTTAGAGATACTAACTGCCTTAGCAGCACTTGCATGCTTAGCAGAACTAACCTTGTTAGAAGTAGTAACTGTGTTAGCAGAAGTAACTGTGTTGGCAGTATTAACCTTTGAAGAGGTACTAACAGTATTAGCAGCATTAATATTTTCAGCAGTACTAACACTGGTAGCAGCAGTAATGCTTCCAGCAACACTATCCCTGTCAGCAGTACTAACAGTTTTAGTGCTTCTAGGCACCCACATTTTAATACTTTCTTTTAAAACCTTTTTCCTCATGGGGCCTTTGGTTTCAACAGATTTCTTAACCACATGTTTCTTTCCAGCCTTCCTATAACCAACAGGTTTTTGCACAAATCTTTGAAAGTTCATCTATTGGTTAATAGGGTTAAAGAAACAATGCTTAGCCAAATGGTTTAACTTTCCACATATGAAACAAGGCTTTGGTCTATTGATTTTACTCAGATCAATGCCTTGTTTTTGTGGCCATTGGTTATTCCAGTTTCTCTGATTTCCCCTTGGTTTATCATGTTTTTGGGACTCAGTTTTATTGCATGCACACTGCTTGCAAGGGATAGGGTTCACAACAGTGGTCTGCTTATAGTGAACCTTCTTGTTCTTTCCCTCAGTCTTCTCTATCTCATTGGACTTGATCCAATGCTTTCCACATCCCTCATTGGTGATTATGTGGTTTTCTATAGGAATCTCACCACTCACAGTGTTGTCCTTATCCTTGATAACTTCTTTCTCAGTTTTATCCTTAACAACTACTTCATCTAAAGGATCTATCTCAGTGGCTCCCTTAGGTAGGTCCTTCCTATCCTTTGTTTCTAACAAATCTGAAGTAGGAGGGATGTAGTTGTTGTTATAGGGTGGTGGTGTGGTATTGTACCCTATTCCTCTTCTCAGTTTATCATGAATCTGAGTTTGTAGCAAAGAATCCATTGCTTTGGAAGCATTGGAAAACTTTTCTACATCTAGTTTAACTTTAGCTAGCTCTCCTCTTAGCTTTTCACTCTCTTCTTTGGATCTGGTCAGTTGAAGTTCTAAGTCATTCTTCTCCCACTTCCAGTAGTTTGTGTCATAAGAGTGTTGAAGCTCATTGGCTTGAAAACCCTTAATCTGCTCTTCAAATCTCTCAACTATCCTCACATAATCTTTTATGTCCTTTTCCAATCTCTTAAGGTCATCACTCATGTTCTGATTGTGATCCCTATACCTTTTAACAGTGTTAATGCAATTTTGAGAACATAGATTGGAAGTTACCTCTGTTGGGAGATCAGAAACATCTGCCATTAGAGCTTGGTTTTGAATGGCTTCTTCAGCTTGATCACTCCAATCAAACCCCATACCTTGTTGAGAGACAAGGGCTTGTGCAGAGTTTCTGTTATTATTGAAGCTTCCAGATTGAGCTTGTTGGTGGTTATTGTTTTGAGACATTCCACTTCTGCATTCTCTAGCAAAGTGTCCCTTCTTATGGCATTTATAGCATTCCACCTTTGACTTGTCAAATCCTGCTCCATCTTCTCTTCTTTGAGAGAAGTTGTTCCTTCCAGTTCTTTTGATGAACTTCTTAACTCTCATAGAGAGCATGGCCATCTGCCATTTAATGTCCATCTCTTCAAGATCATCAGGATGGATTTGTTCCAAGTCATCATTAATAAGAGAAGAGTTTCCATGATTGGACAGAAAGGCTTCAAATACAGTTTCAGTGCCTTTCTCTTGATTTGCTCCATTGGCAGCATTAACTGATTCATGATTGGAAGTAGAATCAATTGATGCTGAAAGGAGTGCATCATTGTGAACATACCCAGAAGGCCTCTTCTTAGCCTCTACCTCAGATTCAAAAACTTTTAGATCATTATATAGATCATCAAGTTCCTTTTCTTCCAGTTGATCATTCTGTCTAAAAGACACTGTATACATGGTCCATACATCACTCAGGCACCTTAGGAATTTCCTGTTTAGATCATCTTGATCAATTTGTACTCCCACTGTAGCTAGTTCACCAAGAAGCTTGTTGAACCTGTCAAAAGTTTGAGTCATGGACTCATTCTTGGTTGACATAAAGTTCTCATATTGTTGCTTCAGAATGGCTTTCTGATTTCTCTTTGTACTTTTGGTACCTGAGAATCTCTTCTCTAGAGCATTCCAGAGCATCTCTGCATCAGTGCAGTTGCAAAACTGATGTTGATATTCATTGGGAATAGCCAAGAGCAAAGTGCTCAAGGCTTTCATCTCTGTCTGTCTAGTTTTTCTTTCAGCATCAGTTTTTGGTGGAGTTCTCTTTCCATCTGCACCAATCTTTCCTGCTTCAGAAGGGCCATTCTCAATGATGTCCCACATAGAATAGTCAGTGAGGAGTATGTACTGCTTGATTCTGATCTTCCACATATCGAATTCATTTGGTCTGAGCATTGGAACCTTTGAGACCAAAGTACTGTTTGATTCTGCAAAGTTTTCCATGATGAATGAATAGATGTTTCTGAGAGAACTGGCTCTGATACCACTTGTTAGGATCGAATTCTCAACAAGAATTATGAATACTCAGAAACAATATCAAAGAAGTTGCGGAAAAACACTTTGATATTCAATGTAACAGTAAACAAACAGTATATGATTAACAACTTGTAAACTTGTATTGAATGATTAAAATCACAAGATTACACACTCAACCTCAATCTTGAAGAACAGACTCTTTCAAGACGAATTCTACTTCTCTAGAATTAGGAACTATGCCTTGAGGTTGATTTTCTCTAGAACAAAAAACGTAGAATGAATAATAATATCTAAACTATTCTATCAATTCTATACATAAACTGAATAAAAGATAAATATAATAAATAAAATATCTTCAGTATATCTTCCATGAATATCTTCAGCTTTCCATGTTTATCTTTAACCACGATCTCTTCATCATTATCTTCACATTATCTTAGAAGAAGCATTAACTGAGTCTTGGCAGCATTAACTACTAAGCAGCACTAACTTCTAGCAGTACTAACTAGCTAAGCAGTACTAACTTTGTTCAAGCAGCACTAACTTTGACTAGCAGTATTAATTCTACTAGTAATAGTAATACTCAGCAGTATTAACTTTGAAGTCCTCTGGAAGTAGTAATTCTGAACTAGCAGCATTAAAGACTTGTTCACATCTTCAGTTCCCAACACTTAGGGCACAATCTGTTCAGCATTGGCCAGTTCTGCGACAAAGACTTAGAGGTTAATTTCAAGGCCAAGACATGTTCGGTACGCACTGAAGACGGGAAAGAACTCTTGGTTGGAACTCGCAAGTCAAACCTCTACACCATCAACTTTTCAAACGTCCAGACTGACAATCATGTCTGTATACTATCAAAGGCCTCGATGCAACAAAGCTGGTTATGGCATCAACGGCTTTCTCACCTCAACTTTCGGTAGATCAACAAGCTGGTCAGTGGCAAGCTAGTGAAAGGAATTCCAAAGCTGAAATATGAAAGAGAACATCTATGTGCAGCGTGTGAAAAGGGAAAGATGAAGAGAGCCCCACACAAACCAAAGCCTGAACCTAGTACCAGCTCTCCTTTAGAGTTGTTGCATATGGACTTATGCGGTCCTATGATAACGCAAAGCTTAGGAGGAAAGAAGTATGTGCTAGTTATCATGGACGACTATACACGATACACTTGGGTTAAGTTTCTACGGTCTAAAGATGAGACTCCCGATGTTCTCATTACGTTTCTGAAGACGACCCAAGTCAATCTGCAAAAACAAGTAAAGATTCTCAGCACTGACAACGGCACAGAGTTCAAGAACAAGATAGTTGAAGAATATCTCGAATCGGTCGGGATATCACATCAATACTTTGCTGCTCGCACGCCTCAACAGAACGGAGTCGTAGAAAGGCGAAATCGTACACTTGTTGAGGCCACTCGAACAATGCTCAGCCAATCTGACTTACCTTTATTTTTGTGGGCTGAAGCTGTATCGACTGCGTGTCACACTCAAAATCGCTCCATGATACACCGCAGATTTCAGAAGACTCCGTATGCGTTGATCAACAATCGAACACCAACCATTAAATATTTTCATGTTTTTGGTTGTAAGTGTTTTGTTCTAAACGACAGAGAGAATCTGAACAAGTTCAGTGCTAAGGCGGATGAAGGAATCTTCGTTGGTTATTCCTCGACATCTACTGCATATCGGGTTTACTTGAAGAAGTCGAAGACTGTGATCGAAAGCGGAAATGTTACATTTGATGAGGAGATGGCTTCTGAGCAAATCAGTTCAGAACCCGTAATTACTGGAGTATTAGCTTCTGGACCAACCAGTCCAGGACCTGCACGTCAAGAGAACAAATCAGATGGCGCTTCGTCGTCTACCTCTACTTTATCTGGTTTGGATTTATTATTTGAACTGTTCTATGATGAATTTCTTGGTTCTAAATTGCCTAACTCTGTTGTGGTTGGCAAGATAGAAGACTCGATGACTACTCATCCGACCACTTCCGATATCTCTACTGAATTCGGTTCCCCTATTCAGAAAGAAGTTCCAGTTCAAAAGCCTACTCCGACAGTTGAAGTTGTGACCAACACCGCCGAGACAGAAGTAGCTGACTCAGTAGGATGTACTGTAAGGACTGATCATCAGATTGACCAAGCTGTACCTACTGCAACTTCTGCAACAACTACTTCAACTGAAGCCCCAGTTAATTCTGAACCATCTGAAGGAGATACCAGTGGATTCCTAGATGAGGACAATGATCAACATGCATCTAATCCACTCCCTCATGAACATAAGTGGACCAAAGAGCATCCGGTACATCAAATTATTGGAGATCCTTCTGCACCGGTGCAAACTAGATCTGCAACATCAAATCTATGTATGTATGAATCCTTTCTGAGCAAGATCGAGCCTACACGCGTATCTGAGGCCCTTGCCGATTCAGATTGGGTAACTGCGATGCAAGATGAGTTGAATCAGTTTGAAGCACTGAAAGTCTGAAGACTCGTACCCAAACCGCAAGGTAAAACCATCATTGGTACGAAATGGGTGTTCAAAAACAAGAAAGATGAAGATGGTACCATTTTCCGAAACAAAGCACGACTTGTCGCCAAGGGATATAGGCAAGAGGAAGGGATAGACTACGATGAGACTTATGCTCCAGTGGTGCGTATAGAGGCAATTCGGATGTTCTTATCCTACGCAGCTCACAAGAACTTCACCGTCTATCAAATGGACGTGAAGACAGCTTTTCTGAATGGAGTACTCAAGGAAGAAGTCTACGTTTCTCAACCTGAAGGGTTTGTGAATCCAGATAAGCCTAATCACGTTTACATCTTGGATAAAGCTCTTTATGGACTGAAACAAGCTCCTCGCGCCTGGTATGATATCTTATCTCAATTCTTGGTCAAGTCAAGTTTTACAAAAGGTACGGTCGATACCACTCTTTTTATTAAAAATGATAAAGGCGATATCATTCTTATTCAAATATATGTGGATGATATTATTTTTGGTTCTACAAATCCTAAGTACTGTAAGAACTTTGCAAACCTCATGGTGTCTCGTTTTCAAATGAGCATGATGGGAGAGATGAATTTCTTTCTCGGATTGCAAGTCAAACAATTTTCAACGGGGATTTTTATCAATCAATCTAAATACATTCTGGATATTCTTCGAAAGTTCAAAATGGAAAATTGTAAACCGATTGGTACCCCAATGGCACCTGGTACTAAGATTGGCACCGATCTTTCGGGAAAGGCTGTTGATGTTAGGACTTATAGAGGGATGATAGGTTCTTTAATGTATCTTACTTCTAGTAGGCCGGATATAATGTTTTCTACATGCTTATGTGCTAGATATCAGGCCAATCCTAAAGAATCCCATTTGTCTGCTGTAAAGCGGATCTTCAGGTATCTGAAGGGGACTGCAGATCTTGGTCTGTGGTATCCTAAGGATACAAGCTTTGAACTAACATCTTATTCAAACGCAGATCATGCTGGTTGCATGTTAGACAGGAAAAGCACCTCGGGTCATATACAATTCGTTGGAGATAAACTCGTCAGTTGGGCTTCAAAGAAGCAATTATGTGTCTCCACATCAACGGCCGAAGCGGAATATGTAGCTGCTGCTAGCTGCTGTTCTCAGGTCTTGTGGATGAGAACACAACTGCGAGACTATGGATTTCATTTCAATAGAATTCCAATCTATTGTGATTCGAAGAGCGCTATTGCGATTACCGCTAACCCTGTTCAGCATACTATGACCAAACACATAGATGACCGGTATCATTTTATAAAAGATAATGTAGAAAAGGGGACAATTGAACTTTACTTTGTAAAAACCGATTATCAACTTGCAGATTTGTTTACCAAACCTTTAGACGAAAAGAGATTTAATTTTCTTGTCTCAAGACTTGGTATGCTAAATCTTAAGACCTAATCGGTAGTTACCTATTAAAGTTTCTTATTGTATCTCTTTATCATTTCTTTATTATTATTTCCGCATGATAGCTGCTCTTTAACAGTTTGTTCATGATCTCAGGGGGAGTCTGAGAAGTATTTCATTGATGGTCAATTTTAGTTTGAGGGGGAGCATATTTAAATGCATTGTGTTTACTGATAATTGTTAGTGATGCATGATTCTAGGGGGAGCATACAAGTAAAGAGTATGGCTATGACTTCTGATTATTTCTGATCAGAACTCGTACACTAAGTGTTTTACTGCTTTATGTCATTTCAATTTTTGTGAATAAAGTTACTTTGACTAGACCTTAAGACTTTTGCAGATTGAGAGATGCTTACAAGATCATATCTTTATGACTTTAAGCTTGACTTCACGAGATGTGAGACTGTACTCGAAAGGTATAATTTCTTTTCTTCATCTCATTCATGGTTGAAAGAAGGGCAACTTTCAATCATAAGAAAACATGTTCTTAAATGTTCAAACCACTTCCCGATTCTCAAACAGATTTCTTGAATTGGAAGTGTGATTTTAAATGTTTTCTGATTCATCATTGAGCTTTAACTGATCAAATTAAATCATCTGAGTAACATATGCTTCATAGGAAAACATGGGATCAGTGTGCTAGGACTTCAAAGAAACTTCTATGGATTCACGTTAACCAGTGTTTCCTACCCAAGAAGTTAATCCTTTAGTGATTAAATGTGAGGAGTTCAAAAGAAATGAGTGTGGGATGTGTGATGAGAGAATATGTCAAAAGAGAGTTCGGTTAGCTGTGAGCTTAAAGATTAAAAGAAAGAGGGTGAGAGATCAGAGTAAAAGAATATCAAACTCTGCACCAAATACTTTCTGAGTCGGGCAGCCACATTTCTAATGCTTCACATTTCTTTGGTGAACATTATTGAAACAGGTACCTAGCCCATGCCAACTCTTGACATTACCCCACCAGCCACTCATTTTCTTCTCAACAAGAAAATGTTTCATTTTCAAAAGGGGACGCAACACATATGTTATATGATTTTCATTTGGAAAATCTGGATATTGAAAAGAAGGAAGTCTGGCCCACCTTCACACTTCATTCATGCACATTGAGTCTGTGTTTAACTAACTGTTGTCTCAGTGGTTTACACATTTTGAGCCTTATAAGCAATCATCATATGCTTTATTTCTTTCTATCACTTGCACGAACACACAAAGAATTTGTTTCTTTGTCATAACGTTCATAGAAATTACCTTTGTGGTTTTTCGATGATTGAATGGAAGCCCTGGGGGAGTGAACATCATAAAAGCTCCTTTATATTGTGTATTCGTTACACACATTGACTTTGTGTTACTGACAGGCAATTTCAACTGATTCATGTGTTGATTCAGGTGTTACACTTCATTTTCTAATTTGTCTAGATTTGCAAAGATCTGGATGAACATCTTAATGAATTGACGGATACTCAGTGGTTCTGTTTGCAAGATCAATGGTGGAAGAAATTTCTTGAAGACATGTTTTGATGAACTCTTTGCTCTTTTCATCAAAAAGGGGGAGAAGCGTTAATCAAGAAATGGAAGATATTCTGAAGATATGCTGAAATGAAGAAATTATCTTTGAAGATGATTTGCTGAATCATTCCGAGCTGAAACTGGAGATAATTTCTTTCCAAAAGATATTCTCATCGATTGGGGAGATTGTTACATTCTGAAGACAAAGAGTAAGATTACATTTTCTGAGCTTAAAGAATGATCTTGATCCAAAGGGGGAGATTGTTAAAGCACATATTTATTGGATTCAAGATCATAATTATCTGAAGATGGAAATCTGAAGTCAAAGCTGATAAAGTCGTCTCAACAAATAGTCTAGGGTCCTTTTGTAATAAATAGTCAAAAGTTTGTTTTTCGTATTTATATTATTAGTTTTTATCTTATTTTAGTTAAATAAGTTTTAGTTTGTTGGGCCTATGCCAAGCCCATTTGGTTATTAGCCTAAGTATAAATTAATCTTGTTTAGTGATTATTAGGTTAGAAAAGAGAGGCTTAATTGAGAATTAATATTATTGAGAGGAGGTTGTGTTGGTGGTGGTGCGCTGTGAAGATAGAAACAGAGAGAGAGATATCGATTTCAAGAACTTGTAACTCGTTGAATCGTTTGATTAATCAATATCAGGTTTGCATTATTGTGTTGATTGTTTGTTTACATGATTGAATGATTGCATATTGGGACACACACAAGACAATCATAAAGTCGATCAAGAAACGTCTGAAAGCAGCAAAAGGAAGATGGGATGAAAAACTTCCTTCGGTCCTGTGGTCAAATCGTACGACTCCACGTACGTCCACTGGACAAACTCCTTTTTCCTTAGCCTTTGGTTGTAAAGCAGTTTTACCAGTCGAGGTACAACTACCTACATCGAGACACACGTCGGTCGACCATAACTTGGTCGACATGAGCTACGATCTCGATGCTCTCGAAGAACTAAGGGAATCAGCATTGATTCGAATGGTATCCCATAAACAGACAGTCGAATGACACTTCAACAAAAACTTAAAGACTAGGGTCTTCTAAGTGGGCGACCACGTCTTGCGTCGAGTGTTTCAGAACACTCAAGAACCAAACGCAGGTAAACTTTCCATTAAATGGGAAGGTCCTTATCGTATATCTAAGGTCGTGGGAAAAGGTGCCTATAGGCTCCAGACTCTCGACGATCAGGAAATCCCACGTAGTTGGAATGCAACACATCTAAAAAAGTATTTCTTCTAAACCTTAAACTATTCTAGTACAATTATTCTTCTCGACCATTTACTGACTTAAGCATCGGAGGGTCGTTGATTAGCCGACGACCAATCTCTAACGGTGTTTTCTCGTAGGATCGCACGACAGAAGACTATAAGTCTTTTTCACGACCTAATCTCACCGAACACCGAAGGGTGTGTAATCTAAGTTCTCAACTTAGAAGTATTTTTTATGGATGAAACGCCTTAGTTGCAAGTATCTTTGGTCGAATTATTATGACATGCCTCAATCGTAAGTATCTTTAGAGTTATTCGCATTTTGTGGTTGTTTTGCATATTACTTGTTTGGTCATGTGATTTTTAAAGTTCGAAAAAGTTCTAAACCGCTTGAATTGCCTTAGTCGCAAGTATCTATGTTCGATGACGTGAATATTGTTGCAATATATAAAAACACTTGACAATATAGCAAAAAAGTCATTTATATCCGAAAGTTGGTGGTTACAAGTGAAAGGCTCGACCACCAACGGCCGACCTAAATACAAGCAAATAAAGACAAAAAGATAAAAGACTTAGGACGGAGGAACGTCTTCTGTCGGTATTGAGGTAGAAGCATCACCAGCAATGGTCTCATCCGTCTTGGCCTCCTCCGCGTCGACCTCAACCTCTTCCATATCCTTCTCATCTTCGGAATTGAGATCGTCCTCATTCCTGACATGCGCAAGATAGGTCTTCAGGTCTTCATCAGCGTTTGACAGAGGATTTTTCCCTGCTAAGTGGCGTCTAACGATCGCCGCCTTGGTCGTCCAGCGGGTAAAGGCCTCTATCGCCTTTACCTCCTCCTCCAGCTCCTCGATCCTGGCCTTTTGCTTGGCCTCCCTCTCCTTTGCATCCCTGGTCTCTTTTTCATTCACAACCAGGGACATGCGAGCTCGATCCACCTCTTCCCGAGTCCCCTCCAGGATCTCGCACGACACACGAAGGCGCGATTGCAAGTCTGCCATTTGGCTGTTGGCGACCTCCGCAACCTTGTCGGCCTCTTCAAGCTTCGCAGAAAGGGACTCCACTACAGACCTGGATTCCTTCTCTCGGGAAAGCACGACTTGTTCCCTGTAGAGTGTCGCCTTCTCCCTGTCGAAAACATAAGGCACAGCCTGGCGAAGTCGCTCCATGTCCCTGTAGAGTCCAAGGTAAGCCTGGAACGTCTGTAAAACAACGAAATTAATACAACAAGCAAAATAAGGAAAATCAGAGAGGTAAGTATCGAACCTTACCATGAAGGCTAGTCTAGAGACATGAGATATGACTTCATCGATTCTCATCGTCTTGAACTTGTCCTTGAACTGCGGGAGAAGATATTTCGACAAGTGTAGAAATATCCTCGCACGATCAAGGACATTGTATGCCATGAAATCACACGGTAACGTGAACTTAACCTTCTGAACATCTGCGGGTCCCTTCCCTTTTTCTCTCGATGGAGTGATAGAGCCAGAGGCCCCATTCGCCTGAACCTCCTCTGAAGCCGTACGCTCAACATTGGGCTCCTTCATAGACTCTGTTACTAGAGGCGCAAAGTTAATCGGGTTATCTTGTACACCTAGTCACTGTTCGACTTCACATCGTTGAACCTGATGGCTGATAAAATAACAAAACATTAGAGCATAAACAACGAAGAAGCATACGACAAATAATGAAAACAAAGATAGACTCACTTGACTTATTCCAGTCAGGCTCGAGCCAGTCACTGTCTAGACCCAGTGTGGCCATACGCACAAAAGTGTATATCGAATTCCCGCGGTCATTAACCACGGAGTTGAGAACCAAGGTGCGATCCCACCGATACTTGGAATGAAGGATATAATGGTGAAAACCGTCAGCCTTCACCGTGTACGCCGTGAGGAGGTCGTTTACGTTAAACGGACCTCCCCAATCCTTCGTCAATCGTTCGATAACAAGAACGACTCGCCAGAATTGGGGCATAAGTTGCCCCAGTGCAAGGTTGAAGGTGAGCATGAATGACCTTGACAGAGGTGAATAAGTCCACCTAAACCCTATTTTGAAGGGATATTCGTAGATAACGAAATATACCTCCACACACATGCCAGGCCTGTCCTGACCAGGGGCGTCAATGGCGATTTCCGCCGGAATCTGCGCTAAGCGCCTAAGATTGTCCAGGTCAGCTTGACTCTGGATCGTACTAATCGGATCGCTCGACATCTCTCAAAACCTAGTTTCTCTAGAAACTATCGCACTAAAACATGAAAAGATGAAAGAGATCGTACCTTAAATGGACGCTCTAAACCTCGAAAATAATCTAACTCAAGTGAAGATCGTCTTAAATCAGGAAAGGATCGCACGAAAAACTCAAGGGAATCTCTCTCTAAAAATATCTTGAAAGCGTAAAAGGAAACTATCCCTTAACGCCTCCTATTTATACGCAAGGGTCGAATCAAGCGGCTACGCTTGATGATCGACACGTGTCGATAGACTCTTCAGGAGCACACCTAGATGATCGACACCTGTCACTATTAGCTGTCATGCGTGTTCCCCAGGCCATCATGACGGCACACATGTCAGGGAATCTAGTAAGAAACGAACCGTTTCAGTTCTGAAGCGATGAATACCTCTCCCCAAGCGACACGTGGCACTCGACAAAAAATTAAAATTCCCGCAAAGGAAATTTTTTAAATTTTGGGGGTAAACTGTTTGGGTAAAAAATACACGATCACGACAAAGGAACATTTAATGCATATTTCACGCGACTAGTCTTGATTAAGATAAGGTTCTGTCGACCGAACATAACCCTAACCTCCGTCGAGACTAATTCGAGGGTCAGTCGAGCGACGTACGACGGTCGTTGAGGCTAATACTCGACCTCGACCATACTAATGTATGACTCAACGTTTCTTTCTTGATCATTTAATGCAGGTTCAATGCCCATAAATACCAACGATCATAATGGCTCAACACCATCAAGATCATTTATGAAGTGCGACAATTACAAAAGACAAATTTATGGGGAATCAAGACTATAAATACCCAAGATCAACACTTCATTGGAACAACAGAAGCATAATACTCCATGTATACGTCTACAAGCTCTCCTAAGAATATCTGCAATCTTACATTCACACGACAACATCAATTTACACACGACTAGTGTTTTCACACACGACGCACATTTATTTTATAATTATACATATGTTTGTTGTATAGATCATGTAATACATTGTAACATCGAAGGATATCACCCCTGATTGGTGATCATAGTGCACGACGACATCTCTCTGTCGTCCGTGGTTTTTTTCTCGTTGAGGTTTTTCCGCATCACCAAATCCCTTGTCTCCTTATTTTACAGTTTATCGCGCCTATTGTTTTCCCGATCGGACGATCCAGTTGCCTACATGAATTGGATACGAGAGGTGGAACAAGCCTTCAATGCAAGCGAGTGTGAATAAGGTTAGAAAGTTCGATTTGGTTCCCAGATGCTTCGAGGGCCCGCTCTCATTTGGTGGAATGTCACCAAGTCCACCCTCTCAACTATCGTTTTGGCTCAATTAACTTGGTCCACCTTCAAGGAAAAGATCATGGAGGAATACTGCAATGTGAGAGCTATGGACCACATAGAATAAGAGTTCTGAGTTATTTGGAAGGGGAACATGTCGGTGAGAGATTATACCCGGCGGTTCATGGAAAAGTTGGGCATGGTAGGGCATGTGGGCCCCACCGAGAAAGAGAAGATTAAGGCCTATCTCAAGGGCCTTCCGACCGACATGATGGCCATGGTTAGAAACTCCAAAGCCTCTATACATTGTGAGACAATAGAAGAGGCATAGATCATGGAGGATGTCTACCCTCGAGGGAAGGAAGAAAGAGCGGTTGTGGGAGAGAAGAGAAGGTGGGAGAGTAACCCCGGGCTTCTCAAGAGGTCAAGACCGTTCAATGGGGCAAGGAATTTGGACAACCGTTGAGAGGCGAGGTGGTGCCCAAAATGCCAAAGTAAGCACCATGACAACTGTAACTCCAACCCAATCTCTTGTGCCAAATGTGGGAAGACAGACCATGCTACAAGAGATTTCTCGGTGAACGGGCTCATTTGCTTTGAATGCAAGACGCTAGGGAACTTTCGAAAATATTGCCCGAAGTGGAAGACGATCAGTGCTCTAGAGAAGAAGGAGAACCCTCCGAGGGTTCTGGGTCGAGCCTTCCAGATGATAACCGAGGAGGCCAAGGCATCTACTGACGTGGTATCACATACGTTTATCCTAAACTCCGTACCTACATGTGTGTTATTTGACTCGGGTGCTAGTTTCTCCTTCATATCCGATTCGTTTTGCCAAAAGCTTGCTAAGTCCACAGGTAGTCTAGAGGATGCCTTAGTGGTAGAAATAGAGAATGGTGGTCAAGTGATGATTCGTGATGTCTTGAAAGGTTGCACTCTTGAGATTTAAGGGAAGAAGTTTTCAATTAATTTGATGCCTATGTTGAACGGCGGGTTCGATATAGTGGTGGGGTTGGATTGGTTAGCGTAGAATCAATCCGAGATCGTGTGCTCCAAGAAACTGATCTAACTCCCTATTTCGAGTAGTGAGATGGTAGTGGTGTATGGTGAAAGAAGGAAGGGTGATGTATCGATTATCACCATGGCTAAGGAACATAAATTCTTAGTGAAGGGATGTTCATCCTTTCTGGCATACATGATAGATGTCAAGCTTAAGAAGAAGAAACTTGAAAAAGTGAAGGTGGTGCGCGAGTTACCCGATGTTTTCCCGGACAAATTGCCCAGTTTTCCACCCGATCGTCAAGTAGAGTTCCGGATTGACCTTGTTTCGGGGGCGGCTCCGATTTCTCGAGTTCTTTACCTGTTAGCTCCATCCGAGATGCAAGAGATGATGGCACAACTTCAAGACCTTCTTGAGAAGGGTTTTGTGAGGCCGAGATCGTCACCTTGGGGAGCTCCGACCTTATTTATCAAGAAGAAGGACGACACGATGAGGATATACAACGACTATAGAGAGTTGAATAAGGCGACAGTGAAGAACAAGTATGCGCTTTCGAGAATCGATGACTTATTCGACCAACTTCAAAGAGGGGTTGCTTCTCTAAGATCAATTTATATTTGGGATATCACTAAGTGAGGGTGAAGGAAGAAGACATCCTGAAGACTGCTCTTAGGAGGCGTTACGACCGTTATGAATTCCTAGTAATGTCGTTTGGCCTAACTAATGCACCGTCAGTGTTTATGGATTTGATGAATATAGTGTGTCGGCCATTCCTTGACAAGCAGGTTAGTGTGTTCATCGATGACATACTTATGTATTCAAAGAACAATACGGAACACGAGAAACACCTATGGGAGGTCCTAGAAGTATTGAGAAAGGAGAGGTTGCATGCCAAAATCTCCAAGTGCGACTTTTGGTTGGAAGAGGTACAATTCTTGGGCCACATGGTCACTCGAGACGGAGTGAAGGTGGACCCCTCCAAAATCGAGGCTATGATGAATTGGGAACCTCCCAAGAGTTCGTCCGAGATACGAAGCTTCTTGGTTTTAGTGGGCTGTTACCAGAGATTTATTCAAGACTTCTCTAAAATTGCTTCTTCCTTGACGACCTTGACTTGCAAGAATGTGAAGTTTGTTTGGATCGAAGCGCAAGAAAAGGCATTTTGGACCTTATAAAAGAAGTTGTGTGAAGCTCCCATTCTATCTTTATCAGAAGGATCGGAAGTCTTCGTGGTTTATAGCGACGCCTCAAAGATGGATTTTGGTTGTGTGTTGATGCAAACAGGCAAAGTGATGCCTACGCATCAAGACAACTGAAGGTGCACGAGAAGAATTACCCTACCCATGTTTTGGAGTTAGCAGCGGTAGTGTTCGCCTTGAAGCTATGGCGACATCATCTCTATGGCACGAAATGTACACTCTACACAGATCATAAAAGTTTGAAATACGTCTTTGATAAAAAAAAGTTGAACATGAGGCAAAGACGGTGGCTCGAGTTACTTAAGGATTATGATTATGAGTTGCTTTACCACCCCGGTAAAGCAAATATGGTAGTCGACACTTTGATCCAGAAAGACTATTGTGGAAGCGTCCGGGCCACCCTTTCGAGAATCGATTTGGTGTCAAGCCTTATTGAGAGAATTAAAACGTCTCAAGCAGAGGCTTTGTTAGAAGAAAATCTCAAGGATGAAGTGACGACGAAACAATGATTACTCTTGACGGATGATAGCCGTGGAGTAAAGTTGGGGGAAATCGAGAACTCCTTCTCGAAGACTCCCATAAGTCCAAGTATTCCATCCATCTAGGGAGTACAAAGATGTATAGGAACTTGAAGCTACATTATTGGTGGACGGTTATGAAATTAGATGTGGCACGCAATGTGGAGCGATGCGTGACTTGCCTACAAGTGAAAGTCGAACATCAACGACCGTACCAAAGTCTTCAATCCCTAGAGATCCCCGAGTATAAATGGGAACACAATACCATGGACTTCGTGACCAAATTGTCGAAAACTTTAAGGGGTTACAATACCATTTGGTAATAGTTGATCAGTTGACCAAGAGTGCTAATTTCTTGGCCATGTGCGAGACCCTACCAATGGACAAGTTGGCAAAGCTTTATATCAACGAAGTGGTTTCAAGGCATGGAGGGCCCTTGTCTTTTGTTTCGGATCGCGATAGTCGGTTCACCTCGAACTTTTGGGACTCCCTACAGAAAGAGTTGGGTACTAGAGTGAATTTGAGTACGACCTATGATCCCTAAACCGACGGCCAAAGTGAAAGGACGATTCAGATGCTAAAGGACATGTTAAGATCTTTTCTGATCGACTTCAGGGTAGTTGAGACTCTCATATACCTTTGGTAGATTTCAAATACAACACTAGCTACCACTCAAGTATTGGAATGTCATCGTTTGAAACCTTATACGGGCGGAAGTACAGAACTCCTGTATGTTGGCTTGAAGCCGGTGAGAAGCAATTCGCCGGTCTCGAAATTGTGCAAGAAACGACCGACTAAGTGAAAGGCATTCGGGAGCGATTGAAAGCGACTCAAGATCGGCAAAAGATATATGCCGACAAGAAGACACGACCGATGGAATTCCAAGTGGGAGACCGTGTAATGAAAAAAGTGTCCCCTTGGAAGGGGATACTCCAGTTCAGAAAATGGGAAGTTGAGTCCCCGTTTCCTTGGACCATTCACGGTGCTTAAGCATGTGGCTCTACAAGCGTACCAATTGGGACTCCCACAAGAAATGAATGGACTCCACAACACCTTTCACATCTGTTATCTTAGGAAGTGTTTACCAGAAGAGGAAAGCGTCATTCCCCTCTCAGAGATAAGGGTGGATGAGGGTAACTGTTGCGTGGAAGAACCCGATGCTATCCTAGACCGAAATTCAAAGAAGTTACGTCAAAAGGAGCTCAGAATTTTCAAGGTGCAATGGAAACGTCATCGTGGGGCCAACGTGACATGGGAAGCCGAGGAGGACATAAAGCGGATATACCCTCACTTGTTCGTGTAACTTAGATTTCAAGGACGAAAACATTTCCAAGTTGGGGAGGATTGTAACGCCCAGCATTTTGGTAAGTGTTAACGTAAAGGATTATGTTTATACTTTCTTGTATGTCAGGGCCTCTATCCATTATTTATGAATTATGGCATGAGAGAACCATTTCCCTATAAGCCTTTACCGAAAGAATTCGAAAAAGGGAATCGTTGGTGTAAAACAAACCTCGATATACAGGTCATGCGACTGTGCCCGCGACTATGGAAGAGTGTCAAGGTCGCGGGGCACAACCGCGGGTGGGAAAGACCCCACGACACCAAGCTGGTGATAGTGTCGGCGACCGTGACAAGTGTGACTATCTCATGGTATTGTCGCGACCATTGTATCGAGAGCCACTTAAGGCGCACGACCTTGCCAGCGACTGTGATACTTGTCACTGTCGCATGGCATAGTCGCCAACGGGGGTCTAGCTTATCTATTAAGTATCTCCGATTTCCATTCATTATATCTGATTTTGGGAAGCCACCTAGATCGTTTTTTTTTTACATTGAAGGTAATACTCCACCCCACTTTATCTCTCGTCATTTAATCACTCTTGAAATCCAACCCTAAGCATTTATGGTTCATCTTTAGGTTTTTGCTTAGCATTTATTGTGATGAATCTCATTCTCCCCAAGTTCCAAGTTTCTTGGTTTTAGGTTGGAGACTAAAACCACAAGGTGAGTTCATTATACCCTTTTTAAACTTTATACATGCAAACTATAGTTTTTGAACTCCTAAACATCTCCTAGTTTATATTTTCTCACTTGAAGGGTTTGACCTAACTTTGATATTTTGGATATTTTTGGAGTTTTTACCATTTTTAGAAGTGATGATAAATGTCATGGTTAGCAAAGTAAAAGAATAATTATTTACATATTTATGGTTAAATACTTGAATGAAACTATTGGATTACATTTAGGGTTTTCACTATATTTGGAAGCTTACATGGAAATAAATGGTTAGATGGTTATTCTAACAAAACCTTTAATGAGGACTTTGTATTCTTGGGAAAACCTTATTTGGGACATTTTGTGTTGAAAATAGAAATAGGTATTTATTGACATTCGCATGAGTTTAGTGCATGAAAGGTAAATTATGCTTGGAAATCTGTTTGTGAAAGATCATTGTTAAAGCTATATGTGTGATTATAGTTTTATCCCAAATGAAATTTTGACAAGCCTTAGACTATAACAAATGGATCCAAAGGCGTAGAGTCGGATTGTAACTAGTTGAGATATTGGGCACTCGGAAGGCAACTTGGTACGGTTATGTGGGACCGGATACTATCCATGAGTCGTAAATGTAATCCTAGTGAATAAGTATGATTAGGATCATTGGGTATCCTCCCCCACATCTGAGTACGAGTCGATGAACTCGTCGCCTTGATCCTAGTATTGAGCTCGTAAATTGGAAAGTAACCTACTTTTGTGTTCCGCTACAATCCTTGGAAACCGGGTCTCCCCCGTCATCTTAAGATGTTTTTAAACTTTAAGGTCCTTTTGTGATTGTTTGGTGCACTTTACCTTTCCAAATCATTGAAAAGTTATTTATTTATATTTCAATCATTCCAAGTTATTTCTATAAAATGTTTGTTCTCACTAGGCGTTAAGCCTAACATTTTTCGTAAATGACATGTATAACAGTTCCCTTAGCGGCGGGCCGCACAAGATTTGAGGGAAGAGCGTTGTGCCATTGTGGCGTTTTTGGGATAGATACTTTTGGAGACATGACATACGGAAAGAGTAGATACTTTTGGGAGATTGAACCGACAACCATTTAATCTAGATATAATTAATTTAGATTAGCATGTTGTTGACTTCAATGTCCATTCATAGTTGTTGTAAATGCTATTACCTTATTCCCCATTTTGGGCGATTTCCATCCATCTAAGTTGTCTTATTTCGTAAGTTTTAAGTTTAAATTTACCCCTATTTTTAGGGTGTTAAAATTTGTTATTTTGCTATCAAACTAACAAAAGCCATGTGAAAGTGATTTCTTGGTTTGGAAAAGTATGCATTGGGTGGAGGAAACCAAGACCCCTTGTAAATGAAAAGATTCCTTGTATCATCATCTTTTGAAAAGTGGTTTCTTGTACCATCATCTTCACATCCCATATTAAAGAAAAAATGGTACCAATTTGGAACTCACACAGTGGTTTTCGTTAGGTACTTCACATCCCATATTAAAGAAAAAATAGTACCAATCTTATGCAAACAGTTTACTTCACACACTTTTAAACAATATTGAAATCATAGATAGAAAAAATCGTTTTGGTAGCTTCTTCAGTCGTGGTATATATTAAAATCATAGATACCATGGTTTTACCTCTTTCAGTCGTGGGAAGGTAACCTTGCGATGATGGGGGGCTCTCGATGGCAATGGAGGCTGTTGGTGGCTCTCAATCACTCGGCAGGTTTAGGTGGCTTCTTCTCTATGGCAACAACGACTGTTGGTAGTTTCTTCTCGATGGATTCTTCTCAATGACAAAGGCGGCTGGTGGGCATGGTGAGTAGTGGTGGCGACAAAATGTACAACATGATTGGCATTGTGACTCGAAGACGCTCGATCGTGTATCATATTCAACATTCGTTGCAATGAAGTAGGTATATCTATAACCTCACCGTGTTGATCCCACAAATATTTTTCAAATGAAAAATTATATCTTCCTTCTATGCAGGGGCATTTGTAATAACCATTCCAACTTACTAAATTCCTTTTAGCAAATTCCAAAAATGTATATATACCAAAAATGTATTTTTCTCCAATCTTCTTAAATTCATCCAACTTTTGTCCACATTTTCCGTCATGTCTGTATGTGAAAAATAAATACATAAGTAAATTAAAAGAGCTAAACGTATTTTTAAATACATAGTAATCCAAATTTACATGAGATAAACATGAAAATAACAACAAAAGCAGACAAAATAGGTTATTAATTACCTAAGAATCTCTAAATGTCTTTTGATGATGAAAATGTTTGTTGGAAGCCAAAAATCGCTCCTAATCACGTTCCAAATTTACATGAGATGAACATGAAATTAGACAAAATAAGATAATAATTACTGTAACTCCCCGAATTTCGAGTAAGTTCCTTGGATCCTATTGCTTAAATCCCTCTCATATAGTAGTTCTTGACCTTGCGCTTTTGAATAAACTTTGTATATATTTATACCTACTTGAGAATCCATTGTTAATCGATCAAGGATATTAGTTGGGTTATAGTTGGTTCATGGGCATAGGGCTGAAATGGAAAAAAATTTGGATTCTAGAGGGTTTCCGTGAGAGTGACAGCCATGGTCAATCTCGCAAGGCAAAGTCGCGCTATGGGGGAGGTCCTCGGTACCTTTCGGGAGAAAGTGCCTGGCGACCTTGCCGTGGTCACTCTCGCAGAGTCACAATCGCTCGAACCAAGACACCCACAGTACAACCTAGGCGATAATGCCCGGCGATAGTGCCCTAGCACTATCGTGGTGTCAAGGTTGTCGACAGGGCCAGACTTCCTATTTATTGCTTAAAATCATATTTAAATGGGAGATTTTTCATTTTTTATGTTAGACCAGCGATTTCCTCTTCGATAAATTCAATTTTCCTCCCAAGCTTCCTCCCTCTTCATTGATTGCAAGTCTAAGGATCTAGTGACTAGAATAAGCACCTCCTAGAACTCTAGCATCTTCAAGAAGGATCCCCATTCCAAGCTTCAAGATCTCCATCTCAAGTATAAGGTTTCTCAACATCTAGGGTTTCCTTAAACTTTAGGGTTTTTACTTTGCAAACCTTCTTTGGTGAGTCTTTTTCCATTTATTTCTCATTATTTGTTTGCTATTTGATATTATGTGACAAAGTGTAGATTTTCATGATGTTTGACCTAGAAATGGAAATTTGTGAGTTTAATCCACTTGTTATTTTGAGGATGCATTATTCTCTTTGAATATTGATAAATGATTTATATGACCTCAATATCTAGCGACAAATGAATGTTATTGGACATTGATGAGGTTTGACCTAAATGTGACAACTTGATTTCTTTGAGAAAAGGATGGAGTTTATATGGGATTTTTCCCCTTCTAATTGAATACTTGTATTTCCATAGCTTAATGTTCTTGATTTTGGTGGGTCAAATGTATGTATTGAATAGGGAATAGGGTAATGTGCTTATTCATGACTTTTGGTTCTCTATATGAACGTGTATAGAAATTGTTCCTAAATCCTTATGCATGAGGTTTAGGATGTGAATTATATACTCACTTTGAGTAGGCCAATGTGTGGGGCAATAGCGAGTATACAATAAAAGGATATCAATACTCTTGAGTAGGCTTGGAAAAAAATGACCCGACACGCTAACCCGACACAAAATAAACGGGTTTGGATAATACATTTGAACTCGTTTAAGTAAACGGGTTGACACAACACGGAACGAAAATTAAATGGTCAAGGTCAGGGTCAAAAGTTTCAACTCGAAAATGACCCGAATAACCTATTTATATACATATATATAGGGGTGAGTTCAAATGAAAACTCACATGAGGACAAATCTTAACCATTGATCAAAACTTAAAAAACTAATCAATGGTTAATACATAACAAGGTTAAATGAGAAGTGATTAAGCACAAAATTGGAATTTTGAATCAGCGCCTACCTTGTTTAACTTTTTATTTTTTTTAATTAAAATTTTTTTACATCCTTAAACTTTAAAATAAATTTTCTTAAAAATTAATAATATTTTAATCAAACTAATTATATCAAAAAAACGAGAATTTCGTGTTCCTCGATATGACATCCATCTCGATATAGGTTTTTTTTGGTTTTAACCGTTTTTTACATTAATAATATTTTAATCAAACTAATTATATAAAAAAAACGAGAATTTCGTGTTAATCGATATGACATCCATCTCGATATAGTTTTTTTTTTTGTTTTAACCGTTTTTTACGTGAAATTCTATATATGTGTTATATTCATTATGAATATGCATGCACGTCATCGGGTGTCCACATTCAGTATGAATAACAAAGGTGAACGTTCATTCACTATTCATGATGAATAAAACAATATTCAGGATGAATAATACACGAATCCATGATTCATGTATTATTTATCATGAATCGTGTATTATTCACCCTGAATGTTGTATTATTCATCATGAATGATATATTATCCATGATTAATACTATATGAATGACCCGTGAAGGTGTAGACATATGTCACACTCTCTTTTGTTCCCAATTCACAACCGAAATTTGGTTAATTCATTATGAATATGTATGTGCATCCTCGGATGTCCCACATTCAGTATGAATAACAAATGTGAACGTTCATCCATTATTCATGATGAATGATATAATATTCAAGATGAATTACACAATATTCATGATGAATAATACACGAATTCATGAATCGTGAATTATTCACCGTGAATGTTGTATTATTCACCCTGAATGATACATTATTCATGACGAATAATACATGAATGACCTGTGAAGATGTGGAGACGTGACGCGATCTATTTTGTTCCCCGGTTCACAACAGAATTACTTGATATTTTCTCGGTTCGTCTTGATGGGTGTTGGGTTACGGTGTTGAAGAAACGTGATGCCTTACGATGTTGAAAAGAGTGTTGAAGAAGGTGATGTCGAGTTACATTCTTACGGTGTCGAGGTGTTGTACAAACTTAAATGTACATAAATATTCAAAATGATTATAACACATATATAGCATTTCACGTAAAAAACGGTCAAAACGACAAAAAAAAAACTATATCGAGATGGATGTCATATCGAAGAGCACGATATTCTCGTTTTTTGATGTAATTTGTTTGATTAAAATATTAGTAATTTTTAAGATAATTTATTTTAAACTTTAATTGGGTAAAAGCTTTTAATGAAAAAAAATAAAAAGTCAAATATGTATGTATGCTCATCCTCGGATGTCTCACATTCAGTATGAATAACAAATGTGAACGTTCATCCATTATTCATGATAAATAATATAGTATTCAGGATGAATTACACAACATTCATGATGAATAATACACGAATTCATGAATTATTCACCCTGAATGTTGTATTATTCATCCTGAATGATACATTATTCATGACGAATAATACATGAATGACCCGTGAAGATGTAGAGACGTGACGCGATCTCTTTTGTTCCCCGGTTCACAACAGAATTACTTGATATTTTCTCGGTTCGTCTTGATGGGTGTTGGGTTACGGTGTTGAAGAAACGCGATGCTTTACGATGTTGAAAAAAGTGTTGAAGAAGGTGATGTCGAGTTACATTCTTACGGTGTCGAGGTGTTGTACAAACTTGAATGTACATAAATATTCATAATGAATATAATACATATATAGCATTTCACGTAAAAAAACGGTCAAAACGACAAAAAAAAAACTATATCGAGATGGATGTCATATCGAAGAGCACGAAATTCTCGTTTTTTGATGTAATTTGTTTGATTAAAATATTAGTAATTTTTAAGATAATTTATTTTAAACTTTAATTGGGTAAAAACTTTTAATTAAAAAAAATAAAAAGTCAAATATGGTAGGCGTGACTTTAAATAATCTTCCATTTTTACCCCTAAACATCTTAAAATTAAAAACTCTATTTAATATGACTTGTTGGATCAAAAAAAAATTGAGTGACTGAGATTTGTGCTCACGTGCACAATGAAAGATGGGTTTTCATTTGAACTTTCCTCTCTCTCTGTATATATATATATATATAGAGAGAGAGAGAGAGAGAGAGAGCAAAGATCATTTGTTAACCATACATTTCTTGTTAACTTTATGAACCTTGTTCAACCAATAGGATTGCAAGATTGGGTGATGTTTAATTTTTTTTATATTTAATGTAAAAGGGTACAAAAGTCATTTTCTAAATAACCAATTTTCATTAATTTTATTGGAGAGTTACAAGATTCAAGTTTCCATAATTTTATTGTAGGTTACAATTGTAGAATTTTGTCCATTTTCATCAAACTTTTGAAATCAAACCATTATTATTATAGTTTTTCCGGTTCCTTTGTTTGATAAAATCGTATAGTCTTTGTTTTCCAGAAATTTTTCCGCTATTTTTCTTAAATCATAAAACACATGAACATAACTGGAATGAACACAACAACGACATCAAATGTTATGAATTCAATCATATATAATGACGTCGATAGTAGTGCGATTGGAGGAATCGTGTCGATACGGGAAACACAGAATATGGATGGAGGATATTCAGTTAAGGCGGTTCGTATGTAAGTGCATACACACATGTTCGAGGTGATATTTAAAAGTAATAATGTTCATATTTCTTCATATGAATATGATGTCAATGAAGGTAACATAAAGTTAACACATGTTCGAAGTGATATTGAAAAGTAATATTGTTCATATTTTTCTTCATATGAATATGATATTTTAAAAGTAATAATGTTCGTATTTCTTCATATGAATATGATGTCAGTTAAAATAACATAAAGTTAGCACATGTTCGAGGTGATATTTAAAAGTAATATTGTTCATATTTCTTCATATGAATATGATATTTAAAAGTAATATTGTTTATATTTCTTCATATGAAGATGATATTTAAAAGTAATAATGTTCATATTTCTTCATATGAACATGCATGAACATGGGGTTACGATTCTTTTGGAAGAATAATGTTCAAATACATGCAGATTCATGAACACTAATGAACCGGGAGTTACGATTCTTTTGGAAGGAACATTAATTAAGAGAGAATAAAAACGTAATATATCATTAATTTTTTTTCCCAAAATACCCTTATCACTATAGTTCACTCTTAATTTTTCATTAATTGTACATTTATTAAGGCTTTTAAAAAATATTCAATCTTAACCATTGATTTCCAATTAATGCCTTATAATGGTTCATAAAGTTAACATAAAAAATGTGGTTAACAAATGAACTTGCCCCTATATATATATATATATATATATATATATATATATATATATATAGAGAGAGAGAGAGAGAGAGAGAGAGAGAGTGAGTGAGGATCTTTTGTTAACCATCCTAATGTTATTAACTTTATGAACCTTAATTAGCCAATAGGATTGCTCCTTAGAGTGTTGTTAGGATTGTGTGTATCATTAATGCTAAAGGGTAAAGAGGAAAATACAAAATTAGACAATATTTGAAATAGTTATTGGGGAGTTACAAAAATTAATTCCATTATTCTAGCTAGTGGCTTGATTTCAAAAAATTTGTCCATATTAAATTACATTCTAAAATTGTATGAATATCCCCAATAATCCAAGTAGCTAATGGTTTTTTTTAAAAGTTTGTCCATATTCATCGTATTTCTAAAATCGCATGCACATCACAACAATGGACGCAACAACGTCCATCGACACTAAGAATTATGGCTCCTTAACTTCGTCGATAGAAGTGCGATTGTTGAAAGTTTTTCTTCCCATATGTTCTTCCATGTTGACAAGTGAACACCGACATTGGGGATTTTATAGTGTTCATCAATTTGTTTAGATCAGGGGAATCAAATTGATACGTCCCAACCGAAACAGATGAACATTAGTGCATGAATATATGAACAGATGAATCCTGATGATGATAGATGAACATTAGTGAATATATGTTCATATTTTTTCATTTGAATACGATGTTCAGTTAAGACGGTTCGTATGTAAGTGCATACACACATGTTTGAGGTGATATTTAAAAGTAATAATGTTCATATTTCTTCATATGAATATATGATGTCAGTTAAGGTAACATAAAGTTAACACATGTTCGAGGTGATATTTAAAAATAATATTCTTCATATGAATATGATATTTAAAAATAATAATGTTTATATTTTTTCATATGAATATGATGTCAGTTAAGGTAACATAAAGTTAACACATGTTCGAGGTGATATTTAAAAGTAATATTCTTCATATTTTTTCATATGAATATGATGTCAGCTAAGGTAACATAAAGTTAACACATGTTCGAGGTGATATTTAAAAGTATTATTTTTCATATTTCTTCATATGAACATGCATGAACCGGGGGTTACGATTCTTTTGGAAGAATAATGTTCAAATACATGTAGATTCATGAACACTAATGAACCGGGGGTTACGATTCTTTTGGAAGGAATATTAATTGAGAAATAATAATGACATAATATTTAATTGATTTTCCCCAAAATATCCTTAGCACTATAGTTCACTCCTAATTTTTCATTAATTGTACATTTATTAAGTCTTTAAAAAAATAATCAATCTCAACCATTGATTTCCAAGATCAAGGGTTTATAATGGTTCATAAAGTTAACACAAAAAATGTGGTTAACAAATGAACCTGACCCTATATATATATATATACATAGGGATGGGTTCAAATGAAAACTCATTTTTCATTGTGCACGTGAGGACAAATTTTAGCCATTGATCAAAACATATAAAACTAATTAATGGTTTAAACATAATAACATTAATTGAGAAATGATTAGGGACAAAATTGGAAATTTGAATCAACGTCTACTTTATTTGATTTTTTTTAATTAAAAAACTTTACCTCTTTAAAGTTTAAAATAAATTATCTTAAAAATTACTAATATTTTAATCAAACAAATTACATCAAAAAAACGAGAATTTCGTGTTTTTCGATATGGCATCCATCTCAATACAAATTTTTTTTCTTTTTATTTTAACCGTTTTTTTACGTGAAATGCTATATATGTGTTATATTCATTATAAATATGTATGCACGTCCCCGGGTGTCCTCATTCAGTATGAATAACAAAGTTGAGTGTTCATTCATTATTCATGATAAATAATACAGTATTCAGGATTAATAATACAACATTCAGGATGAATAATACACGAATTCATGATTCATGTATTATTCATCATGAATCGTGTATTATTCACTCTGAATGTTGTATTAGTCATCCTGAATGATACATTATTCATGATGAATAATATATGAATGGCCCATGAAGGTGTGGACACATGGCGCACTCTCTTTTGTTTCCCGATTCACAACCGAAATTTTGTTTAATTCATTATGAATATGTATGTGCATCTCAGGGTGTCCCACATTCAGTATGAATAACAAAGGTGAACGTTAATTCATTATTCATTATTCATGATTAATAATATAGTATTCAGGATGAATAATACACGAATTCATGAATCGTGTATTATTCACACTGAATACTGTATTATTCATCCTGAATTATACATTATTCATGTTGAATAACACATTGAATGACCCGTGAAGGTGTGGAGACGTGACACGCTCTCTTTTGTTCCCCGGTTCACAACCGAAACTCGATAGGTTTCGATTTGTCTCGATGGGTGTTGGGTTATAGTTATGAAGAAACGCGATGCTTTATGACATTGAAGAAAGTGTTGAAGAAGGTGATGTCGAGTTACGGACTTATGGTGTCGAGGTTATGTACACACATGAACGTACATAAATATTCATAATGAATATAACACATATATAGCATTTCACGTAAAAAACGGTTAAAACAACAACAACAAAAATATCGAGATGGATGTCATATCGAATAGCGTAAAATTCTCGTTTTTTTGATGTAATTTGTCTGATAAAAATATTAGTAATTTTTAAAATAATTTATTTTAAACTTTAAGTAGGTAAAAGTTTTTAATTAAAAATGAAAATAAAAGGTCGAATATGGTAGGCGTTCTTTTAAATTATTTTTCATTTTTACCTCTAATCTAATTTTAAGTAAAAACTCTATTTAATATGGGTTGTTGGATCATTAGAGAGGGAGGGGCCAAGATTTGTCCTCACGTGCACAATTAAAATTAAGTTTTCATTTGAACTTTCCCCTATCTATATATCTATATATATATATATATATATATAATATTATAAGTTTTCTTTTTAATGTTTTGGATTTTAAATGTTTTAGATTTGGTTATAACTTATAAGTTTGAACTATAAAATTTGGATTTCTAATGCTTTCATTTGAATTTTGGATTTCTACTTCTTTGTGAACTTTTGATTTTTAATTTTTAGTTTTTAAATGTTAAACGGGTTAAACAGGTTAGGCGGGTCGTGTCGGGTTAGGCGGGTTGGGTTAGGGTTGAGATTTTCTGACCCGTTTATTAAACGGGCCACGTTAGGTTTAACTTTGAACCCGACACGACACGTTTGCCAAGTCTACTCTTGAGGTGCTACTTGTCTAGGTTAGGTATGCAATAAGATTCTTTAAGTCCTTTAGGTGTAACTCTACAGAGTAGGCAATTAAGGCACGTAATGGTTTGAGTCGAGCTTGTGGAGATTTTGAGAAGAGTGATACTTTTGGAGATATATGGACACCCGCATTAATCTAGTAATTAAATCTAGATTAGTAGGTTGTTAACGTTATGTCTCATTTATTGTTATCATACGTTGTAAAAACTTTCCCTGTAGTGGGTTATAGTTGTCTTTTGCCTTTAGAAGTGTTAATCTATCCACTTCCGGAATTTTTCCATGGTTTTAAATTGTTCACTTTTTAGGATGCTACAATTACCTAAGAATCTCTAAATGTCTTTTAATGATGAAAACAACGTTTGTTGGAAGCCAAAAGTCGTCAAAACCGCTCGAAATCGCGTCCTAAACCCTCTGAATGAAAATGTTTGAAATGGAGAGAAATGTTGGAAATAGGGGAACTATCAATATTTATTACTGATGTTGATCTTAGGCAACATAGAAACAAGATCATATGTTGCGTAAGACAGACCTTAGGCAACAAACACAATAGATTTTACGTTGCCTGTGTAAAATTTACAACGTCCATCACCTACCTTAAATTGTCAACCTTAAAAGCGTCAGTTATCAATCTTAAAATCTTCAACTGTCCGAGTTATTACAAGTTAGACCTTAGGCAACATAGAAACAAGATAGTATGTTGCCTAAGGTCTAACTTAGGCAACAAATGCAATACATTATATGTTTCCTAAGTTCACTTTAACCAATCAATAGGGTGTTAGTGGTCAACGTTAAATTTTCAACTACCTCTATTTTTTAATATTTTTGACCTTAGGCAACATAGACACAAGAAAAGTATGTTGCCTAGGATAGATCTTATGCAACTAAGGTAATGGATTATACGTTGCCTAAGTTAACTTTGACTGATTTAAAAAAAAATGAGTGATCAACATACAACTAAGGCAACATACAATCATTTATATGTTGCCTAAGGTCTTACTTAGGCAACATAGAACTACACTTTGTCTAAGAGGAAACTTAAGGCAACATATAATAGTCTTTATTACCTAAGTTTATCTTAAGTAATATAGGCAATTAACATTTGTTGTCTAAGACAACATTTGGTGTAGTGGATACAAGCAAAACTTAAAGGTAATACTATATGTGAAAGATTGTTCAATAACCTTTCTCGGATATAAAACATGTTTGTATCTCCTCATTGTTCAATCACTCTTATCCGTGCACTTTAACAAGTTGCATTTTAAACATAAAAATTAGCACGGCTTAATTTACAACAATAATTGTTATTCTTGCTTTATATATAATATATTGACATGGGAAGGTTTAAATGAGAGTATGGTCAAAATATAAGAATGTTAGAACAAATGAGTTAATATGGTTGTCAAATTAAAGAGAATGAAATATTCTTTTCTATATATATTTTTTTTGGCTCCAATTTTTGTTGTATTGAACCGGGTTTTGATTACAAATAGGGGTATATTTTGTTACAACCATATTTTTAATAACATCTGTTGGATTACTTCATTTTAAGGTTGAGATTTATTCTCGTGTTTCCATATTTTGACCATATTCTTGTTTAAATCTTCATTGGGTTTTCAAAATTCCAATCACAAATTAATATATTACATGCGATTATATTCATCTAATATATTTACTATATTCTAAAACATTTAACTCTTGTTTCTAAAATCTATTAAAAATCAAGTTTACAACTTATTATTACGGCATACGTCAAAGCTTTAGATTTGAACTTCATAAATCTAACTGATAACCAATTGATAAACATGTCCAAATATAAGATAAACGTTGACCCTTAATATAGAAGAATACTCTAATAAACTAATAACCAACCGAAGAGTAATCTCTAGCTTTCTCAAAACCAATAGAAAATCATAAAATAAAATCGGGAAGGAGAAGGAAAAAAACAATTCATATATCATAATTGATAATTAGAGCATCCACAATCATGAACCTATGTATAGATTCATGATTCTGCCACATTAGTTTTCTCTCTCTGTCACTTCAGTTTTCTCTTTCTTGCACATTTCATAAACCTTTCAATCCCAATCATGAATGTCAATGCCAAAAATCACCCCTTTGAATGACTTAAGGTTGATGTGGAGCTTTTACGAACTAAAGAAAGTAACCAGACGACAAGATGTGCAATAAATACAAAAATAAAGAGACAAAAGATTTGGTGACACGGAAAAACCTCAACGAGGAAAAAACTGCGGACGACAAGGAAGAGTCGTTAGAGCACTATGATCGCCAAACAGGGACGACATCCTTACATATTACAATGTTTCACGAAGTAAATACAAGAAATAAACGTAAGCGTAAATGATAGTACAATGTCTTGTGTAAAACACTTCGATTGTGCGTGTAACACTGTGGTCGTGTATTTCAAGAAAGAGAACTGTAAGACTTCTTCGTGTAGCTTGTAATCTCTGAGTTCCAGTGTCTAAATGAAATGTATGTCTTTGGTATTTATAATCTTTGATCATTATTAACGTGTCATTGAATCCTTGAGTAACGGTCGAATCTCTTTTAATGAACTTAATGTCTCTGGTCGGTTATATCCATTGGTCTTTAAGAGCTTTTAAACATGCATTGAATGAAGAAGAAAAGAACGTTTGATCGTACGTTAGTATAATCGTGGTCGAGTAGAGTTTTGCAATGGTCGTGTGACAAATGCTCGACCGACGTTCACAAAAGTGTCGACGAATGTTGGGAATATGCATGATCGACATGACCTTATCTTAATACAAGATCAGTCGTGCAGAAAGATTATCATTAATGTTTCTCGTCGTGGTCGTGGATTTTTGACCCAAATAGTTTTGGCCCCAAAATTTAAAATGAGGCGGCAAATTTTGAATTTTAAATTTTAATTTTTTGTCGAAAATTTTTGTTAGTCACCACGTGTCACTCAAGGAGAGGTCCTAGTCACTTCAAAATCGAATCGGTTCGTTTCAAACTAGACCCCTGATGGCCTAACTGACACACGAGACGTCATGGTGGCGTGTATCCACGTGCGTGACAGTTGTCAGGACAGGTGTCGATAATCTAACGATACACACGAAAAGTCGACTGACACGTGTCAATTATCGAGCGACTCAACTTAATACGTTTGAGCGTATAAAAAGAGATATCGGGGGATTGTTTCCTGTTACTCTTTCAGAATATTTTTTAGAGAGAGATTTCCTTAATCCTCCCTGCAAATCTTTGGTAAAACCTGCGAGATCTTAGTGCGATTTAGCTTCTTTCGAGGTTTAGAGCAACTATATAAGGTACGATTCTCCTTTTTACTTTTATGCGACTCAAGACTCAAGCTAGGAAACCTAGGAGAGACTGGGACATACTAGGGTTGTCTGAGTTGAAAATAAGTTTGAAAGGTTTACCAATGTCGAAAGAGATGGCGAGTTCGATCAAGGATCAAGATGACCTTGATGCTTTTAGGTGATTAACGCATATTCCCTCTACTGTTACTCTAAATACCCCCGGTCAGATTCGTCCTGACATGTGTCCGGAGGGGTACTTCGTGATTTACGAGTATCCCTTAAAGATTGGCATTAGGTGGCCATATTCGCCTCTGTCGAGGTTTTTCATGATGACATTCAGTTTTGCATCGGGGAAACTCATGCCCCAATTCTGGAGAGTCGTTTCGGTTACCGAGGGTTGGGGGTCGCCATTCGATGTCAACGACCTCCTGACGGCGTATCAGGTTAAGGGGGATGGCTTCCACCGATATAGCCTCTTCTCCAAATATATAGGCGACCGTACCTTGGTCCTAAATACTGCGGTTAATGACCGCAAGTGGAAGACTAGGTACGCATTTGTGCGCATAACGTCACTGGGTCCAGACAGTGATATGCCAGAGAAGAACTGGAATACGTCGAGTAAGGACTCTTATTTAGCTTTCTCGTGCGTTTTTGTATTTAAATAATATATTTCTAACGATTTCTGTTGTTTTCCGTATTTTCAGCCATTAAGTTCGACGAAGTACAACCGAATAGTGACTTTGTGCACAAGATCACTAGGTTCTTGGAGTACAACACTGAGTAGCGGTTGTTTTTATCTTGGCATTTAGTAGACGACGACATGACCATAGTCGAGCCCTCTAAGGTCGAAGTCAAGGAGGCTCGAGAAGAGGAAGAGGAGAGAAAAGAGGAAGAGGAAGAGGAGATAGAGAGAGAGAGAGAAGAGATGGCAGGTAAAATAGATTTTTAACCCTTTTTCTCTATCTCTTCCGGAGGATCTTCTAACCTTCTCTTCGTTTCAGGAGGTTCACCTGCGAAGGCATCGAATGTGGCCGCTAGGAGGGCGGCCCAACTGGAGTTGGCCCGGAAAGGTCGTGAAAAAAGGAAGGTGGCATCGACTACTGGGTTGGGGTTTCCCTAGAGAAAAAGGATGACAATCCCGAGGGAACCGTCGTCGAGGGGTGGCGACACGTCAAATGTCGCCACTCCTAAGAAGGTGAAGACGTCGGACGACGTTATAGCGGTGATCCCCATCAGCGTAGCGCCTCCAATGGTGAACCCCCAAAGAATGTAAAGTATTGACCAACCACCAATTAATCTCTATCAATAAACCTGCTAAAGAAGCGAACCATAGAGTACTTAGTACCGGTACCACAAAAAGATAAGTTTTTAGATCTCGATTCTTGAATAACCCACATCACTTTTGCATCTATTGTAACAAAAGACCGGAGAAAGAGCAGGCGACTCCAGCCTCTGATTCGATCCCTACGTCGGTCGACAAAGGGAAGGGGCCTGCTAAAGTCCAGACAGTCAACTTTACGTTGCCATCGGACTTCATGACAGATGATCTCCTCGACAGGGCAAAGATCTTTCCCTATCTAGGGAAATATCATCTTCCATCCTTCAAGGAACATTTTGAGGGCATGACGGTCGACGACATCGGGTCCAATGTCGCTGGACTCGCTTTCATGGTAAATGTCATGACTTTATACATGTATTTTAATTTTGTTTAGTTGTCTTGTACTTACGCCGTACGTCTCTTTTTTGCAGACGTTCCAGGCTGCACTCAGTCATTACGGCCACGTGGAGAAGGTGAGGCATCTACTGCCGAAGGCTCTCAAGAGAGAGAAAACGGCTCTGGCCAGGGAGAAATTTGCTGAAGCTCAGGCGGCTTCTCTATCCGCACAACTTGATGATGCTCACAGAGTTCTAGAGTTCACAGTACATCAGAGGGTTGAGCTGCAGACACGTCTCCACCAATCGTGAGAGCTCTTGAAGGGGTTGAGGGCGAAGCTGGAGAAGACCCAGGATTCCTTGACCGAGAAAGAAAAAGAGGTCAGGGACTCTAAAGCGAGGGAGGCCTAGCTGGTGGCCAAGGTGGAGGATTTAAAGGAAGAGCTCCAGTCTGTCGAGGCTTTCACTTGATGAACGACGAAGACATCGATCATGAGGCGACATCTAGCAGGGAAGAATCCTCTTGCTAATGCCTCTGAAGATCTCAAGCTCTACATGTCTAGTGTCGGGAGTGAGAAAGATTTGGACTCCGACGACGAGAAGGAAGAGAAAGTGCTTGAGGTCGAGGACAAGGCCCTGGTGGATGAAGCTTCAGTGTCGCAACTAACGAACGATCCTCCTCTGCCTTGAGTTTTTAGCTTTTATGTTTTTAAGTTTTTTTAATGGTCGATCGTTGGTGGTCGAGCCTTCTATTGTAACCATTTCTTTTGGATATTAATACAAATGGTTTTTATTTTGTCTATCGAATATTTAGCATATCGCAGAAGAAATCAATATGCGACATCATACGATAAAAACATAAGTCAATAGAAATACTTAGAACTTCTTGTACCTTAGAATCGTACGACCAAGCAATCGAAACACAATTGAAGTCATTCAATCCAAAGATACTTGTGATTAACATATCACAAATAATATAATCGAAGGATAGTTGGGCAATCCAAATAATTCAACCCAAGGGTTCTTGCGACTAAGGCGTTTATTCAGAGTAAAAAAAATTTAAGTCAAAAACATAGATTATAGATCATGGGTTTACAAGATCATATTATGTAAAATACTTGTGGTTCTATGTCGTACAATCCTGCGAGAAAACGATTTCTGAGGTTGGCCGTTGGCTAACCAACGACCCTCCGATGCTTAAGTTAGTTTTGGTCATGATAAATAACCGTAAGGGGAGAGAATAAGGGACTTAGAAGAAATACCTCTTAATATGTGTTGCATTCCAACTACGAGGGATATCTTGGTCGTCGAGGCTTTGAAGCCTATAGGCACCTTTTCCTATGACTTTAGATATGCGATAGGGACCTTCCCATTTGATGGAAAGCTTACCTGCATTTTTCTCTTGAGTGTTTTCAAACACTCGACGTAAGACATAATCGTCTTTTTGGAAGATTTTGGTCTTTACATTTTTATTAAAATGACGTTCAACTGATTGTTTCTGAGACACCATACTGATAAATGTTGATTCTCTCATTTCTTCAAGGGCGTCGAGATCATAACTTAGGTCGACTAGGTTATGGTCGACAGAGTCGTGTCTCGATGTTGGGAGTTGGACCTCGATAGGTAGAACTGTTTCGCAACCATAGACCAAGGAAAAGGGAGTTTATCCTGTGGACGTACGTGGAGTCGTACGATTTGCCCAGAGAACTGAGGGGAGTTCCTCGACCCATTTTCCTTTTGCAGCCTTTAACCTTTTGTTGATCGAGTTGATAATGGTTTTGTTGCTAGATTCTACAAGTCCATTCGACTGGGGATATCGTGACGTCGAGGTCGTCAGTTTTATGTTGCGATTCTCATAGAATTGTTGAGTCCTTTCGCTTATAAATTGGGATCCATTGTTGCAAACAATTTCTGATGGTATCCCAAACCTGCATATAATGTTAGTCTGGATAAAAGATATAACCTCTTTGTTCTGGATTTGGGAAAAAGCGGTTGCTTCTATCCATTTAGAGAAATAATCCGTAAGTAAAAGTAAAAATACCTTTTGCCCGGGGACAGGTGGTAGCTTACCGACAATATCATTCCCCACCTCATAAAGGGCCATGGGATTAATGTCGAATGTAAAGGTTCAGAAGGTTTATGCGACGTACCTGAATGTCGTTGACATGCGTTGCAACTTTGTACATACCTTATGGCATCTTCTCGTAACGTCGACCAGTAATAACCTTGTCGCAATACTCGATTTGCTAGACTACGACCGCCTGAATGATTACCACATTCACCGTCGTGCATTTCTTGCAAGATATTCTGGACTTGAGTTTTTCTATTGACACATCGTAGATTGAGTCCAGTGGACAATCGTCAATAAAGCTTTCCTTGGATCATAACATATCTATATGCCTTGAATCTGATCTTTCGAGCTTCCATTTTTTCTTCGGGAAGTTGGTCGTGCACTAAGTAGTTCATTATGTCATTCGACCAATCTTCTTCTTTGTTATCGATCTGGACAATGTCGTCCTGGTCGATGGATGATGTCGAGAGGTGGATCATGGGTACTGTGTCAAACTGAGGTTTGCTGAGTGCCGACCCAAGATTGGCCAGGGCGTCAGCTTGAGTATTTTGGTCTATTGGAATTTGTTCGATCAAGAATTACTTGAAATTTTCTGATTTTGTTTTGGCTATTTTGAGATATGTTTTCATCTTCGAATCATTCACCGAAAACTCTCCATTCATTTGGTTTACGACGAGGAGGGAGTCTCTCTTGATGTGCAACTTTTTTCCCCCAAGTCGTGTACCATGTTTATTCCCACGGTCAGGGCTTCATACTCTGCCTCATTGTTGGTTGTTTTGAAATCACATCGTATGGACTACACCATCTTGCCCCCCTGTGGCGACTTTAAGATGACACCCAGTCCTGTTCCTCTAGCGTTGGATGATCCGTGGACATGTAGAGTCCAAGGTTTGTCGTCGAGAGTAACCATAGAATAAGTCTCGTCTTGAGCTTGTTTTTCTAGTTCAGTACTAAAATAAGCGACAAAGTCTGCCAAGACTTGAGATTTGATCGCAATTCTGGGCTTGAAGTCAATGTTGTAGCTGCTGAGATATATACTCCATTTCGCTAGTTGGCCTATCAATTCTAGTTTTCTCAAAACATACTTAAGTGGAAAGTTAGTAACAACAGTTATGGGATGCGACTCGAAATAATGTCGCAGCTTTTTAGCGGTTGTGACTACCAACAATAATAATTTTCTATGGAGGAGTACCTGGTCTCAGCATCGAGTAGATATTTACTTACGTAATGGATAGGCAACTGATGTTTGTCGTCTTTTCTTACCAGGACTAACGACCAGGTAAAGTTGTAAGACCTTGTTGTCTTTAGGCTTCGATAGCAATGGAGGCGATGCCATGTATTCTTTTAATTTCTGCAATGCTAGTTCATGATCGTCCATCCACTGAAAGCCTTTGTTTTTTCACAAAACGTTGTAGAATAAATGACATTTGTCTGATGATCGTGAGATAAACCGATTCAAGGCTGCCACACGACCAGTCATAGGTTAGACTTCTTTGAAATTCCTTGGGGACTTGATCTCGATTATGGCTTTGATCTGGTCAGGACTAGCTTTGATTCCTCGCGTAGTCACCATATATCCTAGAAATTTCCCAGCGCTTACACCGAAGGAGAACTTTGTTGGATTCAGTTTCATATAGTATTTTCTGAGAATGTTGAACGATTGTCGAAAATGTCCGACATGGTCGACAGGTTGTCTCGATTTGAAGAGCATGTCGTCAATATACACCTCCATGGTGTCACCAAGTCGTTCTTTGAACATTTTGTTGACCAAACGCTTATATGTCGAACCTGCATTTTTCAAACCAAAAGGCATAACCTTGTAACAATAGATACCTCTGTCTGTTATACTGGTTGTGTTCTCTTGGTCATCGACGTGCATGAGTATTTGATTGTATCACGAGTACGCGTCCATGAATGTCAAGAGATCATGTCCAGCAGTCGCGTCGACTAAAGCATCGATGTGTGGTAAGGGAAAGGGATCTTTTGGACAAGCCTTGTTTAAGTCGGTGAAATCAATGCACACCCTCCACTTGTCGTTTTTCTTTTGTACGACCACGACATTAGATAACCAGCTGGGGTATTTGACTTCTCGAATTTTCCCAGTCTTGAGGAGATTGTCGACTTTGTCATTGATTACCTTGTTTCATTCTGGAGTGAACTTTCGACGTTTCTATTTGATCGGTTTAAATGACGGGTCCACATTCAATTTGTGTGAGATAACGTCGGGGTCTATGCCAACCATATCTTCGTGCGTCGAGGCGAAACAGTCGGCATGTTCCTGCAAAAAAGAAATTAGTTCTTTCTTGAGGGAGGGATCGAGAGACGAACCTATAAAGACGACTTGATTGGGTTTGCTTTGGTCCAGGACGACTTCTTCCAAATAATAGTCGTCGACAGTTTCAAGAGCGTCCTGGTCTTGTAATTGCTAGATGGATTGCTTTCGCGGCTTCATTGCTATTTTATAGCAATCTCGAGCAGCTTTCGATTCGCTTTTGATCTCTTGGACCCCCGCATGGCGTTGGAAATTTCATTTTCTGATGGAACGTTGAGGGAACTGCCTTCATTTCGTGTATCCATGGTCGACCAAGAATAACATTATAGGTTGATGAACAATCGACGACGTTGAACTTAGTTGACTTGTTGACTACCTTGGTATAGACTGGCAGAATAATCTGATGGAACGTTGAGTGTTTGTCGCGTCTCCATTAAAACCTACCAAGATCGTCGAGCGTCGAGTGATTTCTGACTTATCGAGTCCCATGGATTTGATGGTGTCAAGGAAGATTATGTTTTCTGAACTGCCCCCATCGACCAACACCCTCCGGGTTAAGAAATTGTCGATCTTGAGCTGAATAATCAACCCGTCGTGATGTTTCTGTTGCAAGTTTCCCAGGTCATCTTCGTCAATCGTTATCTTCATTGATTCCAACTCTAATTCTTCCTTTGGTCGTGAAGAGCAAGGAATCGGTTGATCGTTCAAGCCTCTATTGGCGTGCCTCTTTGCTGTTGAGCAAGTCAAGCCACAGACGTCAGAGCCTCCCGTAATGCAATTCACCACTTTTTCATGATCAGGAGATGGGGGTCGAACGTCATTGATGGGCACTATTGGCTCGTCGATTATTTCTTTGAGGTTGCCTTTTAGAACGTGCTAAGTGAGCTCCTTTTTGAGAGCTATGCAATCATCTGTCGTATGACCATGAACGCTATGAAAGTCGCACCATTTGGTTTGGTCTTTCTTGTCGACGCTTTGATCATTCTTCTTTGTCCATCGGATGGTCGCCTGTAAATTTCTCAAGGCTTCAACCAAGTCTTTGGAAGTCCCTTTGAATCCGTAAGAGGAAATCTTAGGGCAGTGTGGGAGCTTGGTGGCTATAGAGGTCTTATTTTTATCGAACTGGACGTTTGAGATTTGTCGCGATGGTTCCGATTTGAGTGTCGCTTTGGTCTTGAACTCTGGTTTTTTCACGCTTAACGATTTCTTATAGTTAGAGTGCTTTCGACGAAAGGCTGCGTCGTCCTCGACTCTCATGTAGGATAGAGTCCTTGCTCAGACATCTTCAAAATACTCTGGGGGTATTTTGTTAAGTCAGTATATAGACCTGAACTCTCGTCTAGACCACGTTTATAGGCTTCAATCGCAGTCTTGACATCATAGTTACGGACACTGATCATTTCCGCGTTGAAACAGTTAAAGTAGCTCCGGATAGATTCCCCAACCTTCTACACGACGTAATACAGGTCGCTAGTCTGTTTCGCCATCTTACGACTGCTCGCAATTGGTTCACCAATTCAACGAATGAACTGATGGACTTAGGTTTGAGACCGATCAACAATTGGAGTGTTGCACGTGAGGGTCGCCCCAAAACTCTTGCACATACATATTTCCTGATATTGATGTGGGATCAACATGGTCTACATCAATTGTTTGTACTGTGCGACGTGCTACGTTGCATCTGAAATACCAGAATATTTAGGCGTAAATGTCGGGATGCTGTATTTCTTGGGGACGTCGACCATGGCTATCTCGTCGATGAAGGGAGACGCCTAGAATCCAGTTCGAGGTTCGACGTCGACAGGTACTGCTGCTCCCGGTAGCTTAGCAAGAAGCGACAATACACGTTCATTCTGTTCTTCCAACATTTTCAGCCGCTGTGTGACTGGGTCATCTTGATTAATTCCTTGGGTCACCCCAGGAACGAATCCAGACGTTTTAAAGCCATTCCATTGTGAGGAATCTGATGTATCTCCATTATAATGAAAGGTTAGCGTGGGAAGCGGTGGCGGCGCCGTAGGGATTGTCGTGTGGAAAAAAGGTGGTGGTGGCGGCAGCATTGTTGGCATGGTTTGACTAGAAACTCCGGGGAAGGGAGGTCTTGGATAATTGGGAAGAAGAGGTCCCGACCAAGACATGTTGAATGGTCCAAAACCATTTTGCGATCCTATCGGATTGCTCTGATTCCTTAGGGATGCGATTGCCTCATCTGCCCTTATCTTCTTATTTGCCAATTCATCAATACGAGTGCGAGCGACAGTTAATTCCATGTTCATCTGAGCGATAATATGCTCTAGAATTCCCTGTGGGTTGGCCATCGTCCTGCAAACAGAAGAAACTCGAGGCATATTGTTAGTACGACACAAGTTTGTCGAGGATTTTCTTTAGATGGGGCCCCACGGTAGGCTCCAAACTGTTAATGCCAAAAATCACTCCTTGGAATGACTTAAGGTTGATGTGGAGCTTTTACCAACTAAAGAAAGTAACCAAGCGACAAGACGTGCGATAAATACAAAACTAAAGAGACAAAGTATTTGGTGACGCGGAAAAACCTCAACGAAGAAAAATCGCGGACGACAAGGAAGAGTCGTCAAAGCACTATGATCGACAAACAGAGGCGACGTCCTTACATATTACAATGTTTCACGAAGTAAACACAAGAAATAAGCGTAAGAGTAAATGACAGTCGAATGTCGTGTGTAAAACACTTCGATTGTGCGTGTAACACTGTGGTCGTGTATTTCGGGAAAGAGAACTGCAAGACTTCTTCGTGTAGCTTGTAATCTCTGAGTTCCAGTGTCTGAATGAAATGTATATCTTTGGTATTTATAATCTTTGATCATCTTAAATGTGTCATTGAATCCTTGAGTAATGGTCGAATCTCTTTTAATGATTTTAATGTCTCTGGTCGGTTATAGGCGTTGGTCTTTAAGAGCTTTAAACCTGCATTGAATGAACAAGAAAAGAACGTTTGATCGTACGTTAGTATAATCGTGGTCGAGTAGAGTTCCGTGATGGTCGTGTGACAAATGCTCGACCGACATTCACAAAAGCGTCGACGAATGTTGGGAATATGCATGATCGACATGAGCTTATCTTAATACAAGATCAGTCGTGCAGAAAGATTATCATTAATGTTTCTCGTCATGGTCGTAGATTTTTGACCCAAACAGTACAAACAATGAAACGGTCCATAGTTTATATAAGAAAAATATATAATAAAAAATTTACTATTATAATTAAAAGACAATAATTAAAATATATTTATAATAATTAAAAGACAATAATTAAAAATTACAATAATAAGTCATAATAATTAAAAGGAGTTGAAGATTGGAAGATGTAATTTCAAATGATGTAGGTAGTTTTTTTATAGGTAAAAATTGGTAAGTAATTTGTGTAGTTGGAAATTAGTAATTAAATTGTGCAATAAATTTGTGCAGGTAAAAGTTGTAATAAATTAATTTGTGTAGACAGAAGTTGTAATTAATTTGTATATGTAAAAAGTTAATAATTATTTATTTTATTAAATGGTTTTTTAATTGATTATTAAATAGTTTTTTGTTGAAATGGATGATATGGACCCCTCCATGCCGATGGAGTGGTTTGCCATGTAATATGAAACTCAATAGCCAAATTTTTTATGGATGGTTCATGATAGCGGAAATGCACACGTATAAAATGTGGCACAATAATGGTGCAAATATACACCAAATATTGCGTTCGATTTTCAAGTAATATAATGGTAAGGAGTAAATATCGTATCCACGGGGATTGGACTACTAAGATTCAAAGATTTCTACGAACTTCCGGTGCAAAATTTATAGTTTTATAAAATTGACTGGTTGATTTTTAGAGAAATATCAGCAATTTAAATTAACAAGATAATAAGAAGCGGATACGTGTGTAAGTTTCCACCGAGAGTATTTTAATAACTTAAATGGTTAACAAAACCGGTCACAATGGGACCCCACACGATTTCCTCCACTCGAAGTTACGTCGTATAGGTTGCGTTAACGATTTTATTATAAAGTATCCACACGTGCTAACTTTTGGTTTACCAATCTTACTAAGTAGATCTCGAAGATCTTAGCCCCGCAATGTGGAGAGATGCGCATATCTATGACACACCATCTCGATCACATCTGGACCTTAGCTCGATTATGTAAAAATTCATATCTCTATGCGATTATTGAAGATTTTCTCAAACCTCCTTGCATCACCAAAGTCGTATTCGGATCCTCCCCTCTCGAGGTGAATGATCTAATATTAACACACACAAATGATTAGTTTGTCCGCGCTGAGATGAAGCTTTAACTTGGATGACCAAATCGAGAAGTTAACCCAAATACGGTAACACCCAAGTGTTACATATTAACCTCTCGGGTTGGCTTACACCCGCACCCAAGGGGGGTTTAGCTACTCATAATATTAAAAGACATAATGAAGGATAAGAAATGCATAAATTGAAATTTTATAAAACGTAAACGTACCAGTACTGTAGGCACAAATATACCACAGTGGTGGACAGAAAGTAAATTTGCAAGAAATAAATATTACAATAAACTAAATGAAATGTAAAAACTATTATACTGTACTAAGCTAAATATTCAGATTATTGGATAATAAATGAAGTCCCAATCCAAGCTCCGTTTATATAGAGGAAGAAGAGAGTAGTTTTTGAAAGAGACATGAGAGGGTGATGTTAACCTCTCATGCCTTTCCCATGCATTTGTTTTCTCATATTTTTCTTCTTAGACTCTTCTTTTATGAAAGTTCTAGAGTTGATTTCAACCAAACATGTTTTAACTTTCACCATTTTGGACACAAAATTATGCAGAAAATATTTTTGGGCGCAACTGCCCATCAAAGTCTTGACACTGTGGCCACAATGTCGTACTAGTTCAAAAAAAACGACTCATATACTAACCAAACCACAAACTTTAATCCTCAACAACTCCAAATGAAAATAAATTAATAAATAAAAAGAAAACACACACAAAAAATAATAAAAAGATACAATAACGATGTGTAAATAACACTCAAATGAGAGTTATTAGTTCATCAAGCCATGTGGATGAACCTCCCGCCGTGGATGCTTTTAGAGTTCTCAACTTCATAATCAAAATATATCATTCTCATTGATACATTTCTAGTATGAAAAATAAGAGCAACCGCATGGAAGATTAAAAATTTAGTTTCGTATATCTAAGAGTAAACTACTATTTTCGTCCCTAATCTTTAAAAATTGCTTTTTTGGTACTTGTGGTTTACAACTCCTTTTGCTTTTAGTTCCTGAAAATATTAGTTTTAGGAACGAAAATAGAAAGGAATTGCAAAACACAATTACCAAAAAAATAACTTTTAAAGTCAGAGACGAAAATGGTTATAAACAAAAAACAACAAGGACGAAAATAGCAGATATAGAGCACTTCAAAGAATCAAAACTTAACATTACCAACGACCAACATGATATTATAATTTCTCCAAAGTAGAAAACTAAAGTTATAATTTGTAAACAAAATTACATTTAACTTCAATAAATTTTATATGTTTTAAAATTTCAACATTGATAGTATTATTAAAATATTATATAAATTATTATCTTAATATATTTTTAATATAATTGGTGTAAAAAATTTTCTCTCTTAGAATTTAAGTTTAAAATTCTCTAAATTTAGCGTTATTTTGTTTTTCTATTTTAGATACAAATAGAGAACAAAATATATCTAAAATAAAATAAGGTGATCGAGATTATCTACAAAGAAGAGGGGCAATAAATAAGCCGTTGGCCAACCACCTTGACCATCGACCTTTGACTTTCGTATAGTACGTGTGTAAACCGCAACCCTATACATACATATCCACTAATTAAGCTTACATAATCAAGAAAGAGTAGATGTATGGAACAAGCTATAATTAATCAAGCATATCATATTACTACTTAATTAGATCTATGCGTACGTGAACATCCTACCGTTATCCTTCCAATCCTTTGACTTAATCTTCTATAAATGTACACGCCACCATCCATCCAAAAAATCCAACCAAACTTTACTGATCATATCTCCGGCCGGTAGCCATGGCATCGAATGACACCGCAACTCCGCCACATGCTGCCGCTAGTATGGAGGCACCGCTGAAAACTACATGGGCACCACCACCCAAGGATAGTACAGGTGGAGGTGGTGGTTTCAAGAAGCATGCGTTGCTTGATGTGTTGTTGAGGGTGTTGCTGTTTGCAACAGCCTTGGTTGGTATCATTGTTATGGTCACCTCTAAACAAACGAAACAAATTCCGGTCGCACCGGGGATCACCGTAACCAGGGATGCAAAATTCAATCACTCCCCAGCTTACATGTAAGTGACATCATCATATATTTAAGTGTTTTAATAAATTGAAGTATATAGAACCAAATAATTGTGCATTTTATATTATTGTGTCACACCTTTTTTTGGCATTCTAACAAGTTTCTTAAATAACTTTGAAAGAAAACGTCTTATTAGTTCGTTTATACCATATTATTTAAAAAATGTCTTATAAAAACAAGTAAATGTGTTCATATAGTATTTTTCACAAGTGTTATATGTAGAAAACTAATAGAACACATGAAATTATAACAATTTTAGAGGAACTGAATATGATATTGTTTCTTTGTTATGATATGCAGATACTTTGTAGCAGCACTCTCAGTGGCTGGTTTGTATAGCATCATCACTGGTCTGGTATCAGTTCTGGCACTCATGAAGCCAGGAGGAATCTCCACAAAGCTACAATTTCATTTTGTGATGCTAGATGCAGTAAGCTCTTAATTAGCCCATATTATTTTTTGTAAAATGGTTCCAAGTTTCATCACACACTACAATGAAATAGGTCTTTTATGGCGGACCACCAGACGTCCTAATTAGTATTCAATAGAATTAAAGTTTATAAGATCAAGACATCGTATTTAAAATCATTAAAATAGCTTTTAGGATGAAATTAGATGACCTAACAAGTTTTATTAATGAAGTTGGACAATTTAATATAAAAAATAAATCTTCCTATGAACCTATTTATTACAAAAAAAATGTCATATTAGCCTTTTTCTCTTATTAGATTGTACGTCTAACTTTGTGGATAGAACTTGTTTGGTCCGTTAACTTAACCCCAACAATTTACGGTAACTCCTAGAACACGTATGGTTCTTGTTCCTGTAAACTTAAAAGTCCCATTAGATACGTATTAGAACACTTTGAACGCGAAAAGTAACTTACGATTAATGGGTATGTTGTAGCTGCTGTTAGGTATCGTGGCTGCTGCAACAGGAGCAGCAGGAGGAGTAGCATACATTGGACTCAAAGGAAACTCACATAGCAGATGGAACAAGATTTGCCATACTTATGGTTCTTTCTGTTTTCACTTTGCAGCCTCTATTCTTCTCTCACTTATATCCTCTATTACACTTTTACTGCTTGTTTGGCTCTCCGTTTACGTGCTTTCCAAGAAGATCGCTAGGCAATAGTTCGTTCGATTGATATCAGAATAGTTCCGGTGTACGATTTAACTTCAAGCTATTATTTGCTTCTTGATGTAAAATTTATTTATATATGTACATGTTTTAGTACTTTGTGCCAGTTCTGTACGTTTGTGAAGTTTAGGACCAGTAAAGATTAGATTACATTGATGGTTGATTACAGTAATATTTCAATGCATTAAACGTCCTACAAGCGTTGAAAAATAAATTAAGCTTGCACTACAAAATGAAAAAAAAGACTATCACCAACGGCAGAAACATCGTTGAGCCGTCGAAAGACACCATTACTGACGGTTCTTGGATAGAAAATATTTCTGTCATTACAAAATGGTCGGTAAATATAAATTAAGTTACTTGATTTCCACGATCGAAGGAAAAAAACACTTGTCCTATTTTCATGTGTCCTTATCCTTATCAATCATTATAAGGTGCATATTACAAATCATGTCTAGCTCAGTTGGTTTCCCCAAGGGCGGTAACATCCTGGGGGGTTGTGGATGGTATCCCAATCTACCCGGGTTCGAATCCAAGGCGAGTCAATTTGAGGGCATGAGGAGTACCCAGTCCTTGGACCGGTCCAGTCGTTGACTGGGCTGCCCCCAGCCCAGTCTTAGACTGTGGTTGGGCTCTAGGTTCAGCGTAAGCTGGGCCGGGACAGCGGCGGATTAGTGGGCTGCCGCCCGATACCGCCGGGGAGGTGTGCGTGCGTGTGTTCGTGGCAGTCGTTCGTTGGTTCGATGCCGCTATGCCTTCCAAAAAAATTATAAGACGCATATTATATTTTCCCAATCAAAACGTACATAACAAAATAAATGACTTTTACCAAAAAGGAAAAAAAAAAGCATCCATCGAAATTTCCTTGATTAACGACGGATCATTCACAAAATACCAATGGTTTTGGTAGAATTCGATGTTTTTCAAGAAAATAAACAAATTATGGACCTAAAAGGTAATCTATCACTGATTTGAGTTTCCCACTAACAATTATCCACAAATTTTTGTGACGGGTTTGTGACGAATCATCTGTTTAGCGACGAATTTCTCAGAAAAATTTTGTAGGTGTCTTCCATTTAGTAGTGCTATTGAGAGGATGTTAAAACTAATTGAAAGAAATTAAAAATAACTAGACATGTCTTCAAATGATTAGTGGAATATTGAAGTACATAAAATAAAAACAAGGAAATATTTTCCCCATGATGCAACATAAATGAAACCTAGTTAATATTGAGAGAGGACGATACGTCATTGCCACATATAAGGTGACGGGGTCAATTAATCTTCCTCCCAATTTTCTCTCACATATTTTGTGTTAGATAATATAAACTAGGTTCGACTCCATGTATTATATGGGGTAATTTAAAAAATTAAATCGTGCTAGAAAACTTAACTTGTAGATATGAATGATCATTAAAAGTACGATGCTACTTTTCCAAGTTTTTTTCACTTCAGAGTTGTTTTTTTGTAGTTTGTTACAAAGTGTCTTTGTTTTAAGCAGTGTTCATAATTAATGTTTTGCAAAAAATTAATAAAAATTAATAAAAAATATGAATAAATATTAAATATTTATAAAACAAAATTTATAATAGAACGTAAATGAAATTATGAAAAAATACATAGTTAAAATTGATATGAATTTGTAAAAAGAAAATCACGACAATTTAGTGATTATTTGTATCAAATCTCATACTAATCACGACAAATTAATTCATATATATTTATGATATTTAATAATATAATTAAATCCAAAATTTTGATATTAGATTTATTTCGAAGGTATTGACGAAACGATTACAACGGTATAATTTGTAAAAATAAAAATGTTTTTTTAATACATTTTAGTTCATATACATTATTTATGTTTATATGATAAGAGTCTAAAATAAAAAATAAAAAAGTAAGGGATTAAAAATAAACTATAAACCTAATTATAAGGGTGATAAATGTAAAGTATAAATTAAAAAAATCGAATTAAGCAAAGATTTAAGGAGGAATGAATGTGAATGTCCTAAATGAATTTATAATGTAAAATGCGTCAAAATACATGTTTAGGCGGAAAAATAAAAAAAAATGGACTCACCAGAAGGCGACACCTGTCCTTCTAGTTACTTATTTATTATATGTATAGATTTGGTTATTAATTGCATGGATTATTAGACTAATTTGAATCATAGTTCTTTAATATGAAGATTTTGATTATGGGTTCGTAAAATATAAACAACTAAACAAGGTAAAATGTAACAAACTGTTTGTCTTAGTTTTTATTTTTATTGTAATAAATACTTTCTCAATCAATGACAAATGTTCAATCTTTTCTATTTCTTACCTAATTTTAACTAGTAACCTACTAACCTTCTTATCCTGTAATAGCTGTTCATGATGCAACCAGATTCTCTAACCTAAATTCATGAGATTATTTTTGTTATCTTTTGTCCCCTTAATATAGCATGTTTGATTTCACCCTCTATGTTGTTGTGTTTTGATTCTATATCTTCATCATCCCTAACTTCTAAATCCTCGCCATTTTCATTAGCAATTTAACAATGAAGTCATTAATTATGACAAACTTTACTTACTTACAAATCAATTGAGACACAGGATTGTCATAATAACTTTAACATTATGAAGTGAAATGCACTTTCAAAGCATACAATATTCAAACTGAAAGCAACTTAAACAACAAAAGTTTTACAGACTAAAACCAAATATCAAATGTCTACTTAAATCACTAGTTCATCTCACACCAAACCAGAAGTACAAACAGAAATAAGTGAAAACATAACAAAAAACTATCTGTGTAGTACTCAACTGGCGTTCCAATTTCCCTTACTAATACTTGTTTAACCCTCTCTTGAGATACATGACACTAGTTAGCTAAATAAACTCGTTGAGTCTATGGTTTGTATATTAAAAATACTGAAAAACATGATCCCAAATGACTGAGTTCATGGTTTGTATATTAAAATACTAGAAAATATATATGATCCCAAATGGCTAATGTTGAAATCATACTATAACTGGACACATAAAACATTTATCATGCTACTGCAACACTTCTACAAATATGTTAAGCAATATTGAACACTGTTGAACGTCAATGCTAGCTGTATGTAGCATCATCTCTACGTGCATGATTTCTATTGGATGTCAATGTTTTAATAACTTTATATTGTATCATCGTCTCTTCATTCGTATTTTGAGATTCTTATTTCTTTCGTTAAAGTACAATATTATAATTGATAAAAAATCTAGAATTATGTTCGACGGAATTGAATGACTAGAGAATTTACAACCTGCGATAAATTAAAGGTACAATGTGTCACACGTTTTGTTCTCATTTTATAGAATAAATTGCATCGTTTTTGTGTTTGCTTCTAGCTGATGCATTTTTCTTACCTTTTTGTTTAGCTTTTCTCTTTTCGATGCCTATTACTCTATCGCAGCTATATTCACGTTTTTGTGAGTATTTTCAGTGTGAAGGTGTGTGTGGACTCAAGAAACAGAACAAGGAAGTGATGAAAATCTCATAATATTATCCCATATATATATCTCGTGGATTTACCACATTTATTGTAATTATTTTGTATATTTCATTTCCTTATTTTTGTAGCTATAGAAGGGGCCATGTTTAAGGTATCTCGTGTATAAATATTGTACCTCTGCATTCTTTATTTTCATAACAGAGAAAACCCTTCTCCATCTTCCTTTGTCGATTTCTACATGGTATCAGAGCGTAACACAATCCACAACTTCCGCACCAAAATTAAACCAACATATTTCAAAGCCTTGTCAAAACAACTTACGTCATGCCTTCTAATGACAAAGAAGTGGGTTAAAGCGGCGTTCAAAATGTTGAATCCAAATCCCCATTCTATGTACACCTCTCAGACTACCTGGGCCAACTTCATGTCACCTAACTTCTTCGGGACCGAAATTACGCCAATTCAACGGACGAGATAAGCAGTTTTCTTCTAGCAAAAAATAAGATGGGAATCGTTGATGGAACAATCCCTATGCCAGAGGAAGGTGTTGGATAAGCTTCGAAAGAGAATCCTCATATCAAGATATCTCTAACAAGTTTGGTTAGGATAAGGAAAACTTATGATAAGGAAAGCTTATGATAAGGTAAGTTTTTAAAATAAGGAAAGTTTATTATATTCTCAATAGAATTAGGAGTTATCTAGTTCTAATAGAATTAGGATTAGCAAAGGTGTGCTAGTACTATATATATCATTGTTGAGATGTGACAATGATCATATCAAGTTTTGGGTGTTTAGTTTTGAGCTATTTTCTAAACATCAATAAGAGAGTTATTCTTATTAAAACCAAAACGTGTGAAACACTTTACTTTATTTGGTATCAGAGCTTTGGCGAATCGATCAACTCGAAGTCTCGATCGCAAAATTGTGCCAATAATCTGACTTCACCTAGCCATGGGAGAAGCCAGACCGCCTCCGCCTCCGAAGGAATTAGACAAGACGATCTTGATCCAATGTCCTATGCTAAACTCTACAAACTATACGGTATGGGCCATGAGGATGAAAGTATTGCTACGAATCCATAAGGTGTGGGAAGCAATTGAACCCGGAACAGTTGAATCCGATAAGAAAGATGTTGCAATAGCATTACTCTTCCAATCCATCCCGGAAGCCATGATCTTGCAAGTAGGCGATCTAGATTCTCCAAAGGAGATATGGGAATCAATCAAAACGAGGCACCTAGGCGCCGACCGTGTCAAAGAAGCGCGACTACAAACTCTAATGTCCGAATTGGAAAGGGTCAAGATGAAGGACTCAGACACAATAGATACTTTTGCGGGAAGGTTATCGGAGCTAGCAACAAAGGCAGCCTCCCTTGGACAAACGATTGAGGAACCTAAACTCGTAAAGAAATTCCTAAATAGTTTGCCAAGAAACAAATACATCCATATTATAGCCACCCTCGAGCAAGTTCTAGATCTGAAAACGACAGGTTTTGAGGATATTATAGGAAGACTCAAGACTTATGAAGAACGAATTCTCGATGAGGAGAATCACGGAGAAACACAAGGCAAGTTGTTATTCGCAAATTCAGATCAACAAAGCTCTACGTATTTACGAGGGAGAGGACGTGGAAGAGGAGGCAGAGGGAACAGAGGACGAGGCAGAGGAAGATTCAACTCACAGGAACGAACAACAAATCACAATAATCAAAACCAGATAAGAGAGAAGAAGGATAGATCAAAAATAATGTGTTATCGCTGTGACAAACTTGGTCACTTCGCTTCTACATGCCCTGAAAGAACACAAAAGATACAAGAAGCAAATAAAGCGGAGACAGAAGAAGCCGATCCAGCCCTTTATATGCATGAAACCGTGTTCTTAAACGAAGAAAATCTCATACCGAGAAAATACGAAACCAAGGAAGGGGAAGAAGGAGTTTGGTACCTTGATAATGGAGCAAGTAACCACATGACCGGCAACAAGTCATACTTTTCTGAACTCAACGAGAATATAAAAGGTAAGGTAAAGTTCGGGGATGGATCTTGCATCGAAATAAGAGGCAAAGGGTCAATAATTTTTCAAAGTAAAACGGATGAACAAGAATTTATCACCGATATCTACTATATTCCTGAACTTAAGAACAATATCCTGAGTTTAGGACAAGCTACGGAAGTCGGGTGTGATGTTAGGATGAAACAAGACTACTTGACGCTCCATGATCCAAGTGGAAGACTCTTGGTAAAAGTCGTACGCTCGCCAAATAGACTTTACAAAATAAGTCTAAAGATTGGAAAACCGATATGCCTACACACAAGGATAGAAGACAATACTTGGAGGTGGCACGCAAGGTTGGGACACATAAGCTTTAAAACAATCAAAGCTATGTCCCAACAAAAGATGGTTCATGGCCTACCAGAAATCAAAGAAGAAAAAAAGTTGTGCGAGTCATGCTTAGTCGGGAAACAAACCCGTCAAAGTTTTCCAAAGGCATCTATGTTTCGAGCTTCCAAACCACTAGAACTTCTTCACGCAGACTTGTGTGGTCCGCTTACACCACCAACCATAGCTCATAACAAATATATATTTGTTATTATAGATGATTTCTCGAGGTACATGTGGACGATCTTGATAAAAGAAAAAAGTGAAGCTCTTGGTAAATTCAAGGCGTTTAAAAGTCTAGTAGAGAATGATCTTGGGAAAGCGATCATAACTCTAAGAACTGATAGAGGAGGAGAGTTCACCTCAAGAGAGTTCAATGAATTCTGTGAGATAAGCGGGATCAAGAGACAGCTCACGGCTCCCTACACACCACAACAAAACGGTGTGGTAGAAAGAAGAAACAAGACGATGATGGAGATGACAAGGAGTATTCTCAAGGCAATAAAAGTACCAAATTATTTATGGGGAGAAGCAGTGCGCCATGCTACCTATGTAATCAATAGGGTACCCACAAGAGCCATTGAGAACATGACACCTTACGATTGCTTACGAGAGAAGAAACCGAACCTAGAACACTTAAAGGTCTTCGGTTGTCTAGCATACGCAAAGGTGGAAGCTACAAACCTCAAGAAACTGGACGATAGATCACAATCACTAGTGCATCTCGGGATCGAGCCAGAATCCAAAGCCTATAGATTGTACAACCCAACGACACAAAGAATAGTGGTAAGTCGTGACGTAGTTTTTGACGAGAAGACGAGCTGGACCTGGAATGAAACAAAAGACGAGCCAAGAAAGGATCCAGGAATGTTTCACATGAGATGGGGTGAGGTTATAGATACCGGAGAAGGACCTACCGTGATCAATGATCAACACCAAGGTCAAAACGAAACCGAAAGCGCCGAGTCCACCAACTTCGAGAATCACAAACATAATACGGATAATCACAATCCCGATAATGAGAGTGACACAACCCAAGACGAACAACCACTAAGAAGATCGACCCGTCAAGTAAGCCAACCTCGTTACCTTGATGATTATGTCCTTCAAGCCTCCGTAGAATGTGAGAGACTTCTACTATCAATAGACAATGAGCCAAGTTGCTATAAAGAAGCAAAGGGTCTGTTAAAGTGGAGACAAGCATGCAAAGAAGAGATCGATTCTATCAACAAAAACAAGACATGGTTTCTAGTTGATAAACCGAGCAATGTAAAAGTTATCGGTCTCAAGTGGGTTTTCAAAATTAAGAAAAATGCGGACGGTACTATCAACAAGTACAAGGCACGACTCGTGGCTAAAGGATACGTACAAGAATCCGGCATAGATTTTGATGAAGTTTTTGCACCGGTTGCTCGTATTGAAACCATACGGCTGTTGATTGCATTGGCGGCATCACATGGATGGGAAATTCATCACTTAGACGTGAAAACAACATTCTTGCATGGAGAATTAAAGGAAGATGTTTATGTCAGCCAACCCGAAGGCTTTGAAGTGAAAGGCGAAGAATACAAGGTGTATAAGCTTTCGAAAGCCTTGTACGGTTTGAGACAAGCTCCACGAGCTTGGAACAAAAAGTTGGATCAAATTCTGAAAGGGATGAAATTCAAAAGGTATTCGAAAGAAACTTCTGTGTATCGCAAAGAAGAAGGAGGAACCCTTCTCATTGTTGCCATTTACGTAGACGATTTATTTGTAACAGGCAACACACTCAAAGTCATAAGTGAATTCAAGGTCGGGATGTCATCTAAGTTTGAGATGTCGGATCTCGGAAGACTCACCTATTATCTCGGTATTGAAGTACATCAAGGAGAAGACGGAATCGAAATTAAACAAGAAGGGTACGCACGAAGGATTTTAAAGGAAGCCGGTTTGGAAAATTGCAATCCAACTCAAATACCCATGGAGTTCGGACTAAAAGTTTCAAAAGCACAACAAGAAACAGAGATAGATCCTACGAGCTATAGAAGGAACGTCGGGTGCTTAAGGTATTTATTACACTCACGGCCAGACTTAGCTTTCTCTGTTGGAGTCGCCAGCAGGTTTATGCAAAGCCCTTGCAAATCACATGGTGAAATAATGAAGCAAATACTTCGATATCTAAAGGGAACGGTCGCATTTGGTCTGAAGTTTAATCGGGAAAGATCAAAGAATATCGTCGGGTATAGCGATAGTAGTCACAATATTGATCAAGATGATGGAAGAAGCACTACGGGTCATATGTTCTACTTTTGACCCTCACCGATTACTTTGTGTTCACAAAAACAGGACACCGTTGCCCTCTCTTCGTGTGAAGCCGAGTTCATGGCAGCGACAGAAGCTGCTAGACAAGCCATATGGCTTCAGGACCTTTTAAGCGAGATCACGGGCTGGAAGATCGAGAAAATCCTCATCAAAATTGACAACATGTCTGCATTAGCACTCACCAAAAACCTTGTATTTCATGGTAAAAGCAAGCAAATAAATAAACGCTACCATTTTATACGAGAGTGTATTGAAAGGGAGCTAGTCGATGTGGAACACGTACCGGGAGTTGAGCAAAAGGCAGATATCTTAACTAAGGCTTTGGCACGGATCAAGTTTTGTGAAATAAGAAGCTTAATAGGTGTTCAAGACATGTCCAAGACCAAGTCGAAGCTTACAAGGGAGAATGTTGGATAAGCTTCGAAAGAGAATCCTCATATCAAGATATCTCTAACAAGTTTGGTTAGGATAAGGAAAACTTATGATAAGGAAAGCTTATGATAAGAAAAGTTTTTAAAATAAGGAAAGTTTATTATATTCTCAATAGAATTAAGAGAATAGAATTAAGAGTTATCTAGTTCTAATAGAATTAGGATTAGCAAAGGTGTGCTAGTACTATATATATCATTGTTGAGATGTGACAATGATCATATCAAGTTTTGGGTGTTTAGTTTTGAGCTATTTTCTAAACATCAATAAGAGAGTTATTCTTATTAAAACCAAAACGTGTGAAACACTTTACTTTAGAAGGAACAGACAATTACGAGCCCTTGGAAACATTGCGATGCCATGATTAGAGGATGGCTCAACACCGCCAAGGAAAGAGGAGACCGAAACCGCATACAATATATCAAAACAGTAAAGCAAATCTGGTCAGATTTGGCAAAGAGATTTGGCACTGAGAAGGCGCCACGAGCATACGTGGTAAGACAATATCTTGCCCACACTCGCCAAGACAACATGATTTGTGTCCGCATATTATACAAAGTTGAAAGGAATTTGGGAGGAGATTTAATCTCTCTCTCTTGCACCCAAGTGTAATTTTCTGACCTCAAAACAATTCATAAAAAATTAGAGAAAAGGAACAAATTTATGAATTTCTCATGGGGCTAGAAGATGTCTTTATGAACACTGTTAAGACACAAATTTTAACCACAAAACCAACACCAAGTTTTGGAGTTGCTTACCATCTTGTCTCTGAAGATGAGAAACGACGCGAATCATTGTTGTTAGACTCCCAAATGCCATCAAAGCCACTACTTTTCATACCCGAAGTCGGAACAATAACGAAGACAAAAGAGACTGTCTGTCATATGCGAGATGTGGTCGGAGCAATCACCAACTGGAGGATTTCTATCTCATCGTTAGATATCCAAAGTAAAGGGAAGAACACCAATCGGGAAAAGACAACCGGAACTGGGAACAAGGACATAACAGTTGGGAGAGAGACCGACGAAATAAAGGAGGAGATTGAGATCGAAAAGCAGGAGAACATTAGGAACAGAAACATTGGTACCGGATGACATGAGAATTGGAAAAGTACAAGTAAGGCAGCCTATGTTAATTCTGGCCCAAGTCCAATTGAAGGAATATCTTATGAAGACTTTGCAATGATGGCCCAATAAATCCAAGAACAGGACAAAATAGAGGATAATGAGGAACTTCCAAAAGTAAACATGACAGGTACGTTACTCCCAAATCGTCCCTAGATAATAGACTCTGGTTCAACCGAACACATCACTTGCGAGAAAAGGGTGCTTAATTCTTTACATTCTAAATGAGGAATGTTTCTTACCATTAGGGGTGCTCAAATTTCCGACCAACCCGGCCAACCCAACCCGAAAAAACACAAAAAACTCAAATTGAGGTAACCCGATACATAATCGATACAAATTTTGCCCAAACTGCATCTATTGGGTTGGAAACGGTTTAGGCATAAAGTAACCCGACAAAAATTTGTATGCTTTTACTTTTGTTTATTTATTTATGGTTTTTAGACTTTTAACGACTCTTTTTTCTCTTAGTTTTCGAGTTTTACTATCTTAGCCCTAGTTTAGATATGTCCACAAGGCCACGTCGATTGAAATCGCACAAATCTAACGTTCAAGTCGTCAAAAATCTTCAACATCGATCGAATCAAGAGCCAAGTGGTACTCTTCTTCTACTCTCCTCTTCTCTTCTCTTGTTAGCCTTGTTTTTATATTTCCATTTTGATTTAGTTTCTTTAAACGCAATCACTTAGTCAGATTGTAAAATGATGCATTAAACTTTCAACCCGACAACTCGACCAACCCAACCTAACCCGCATGATTTAGGTTGGATTGGGTTTGGTTGGATTGATATTTTTTTAACCGCAAACATTGGGTTGGGTTGTTCAAGTGCGTTTAAGTCGGCCAACCCAACCCATGAGCATGCCAAGTTACCATACCCAAGGATGAAAGTGTGTATGTTAAAGGCAATGGAAATATAGTCTGGAGAATGGGTTACAAATTAAATATTTTTAAATATTCCTGCTTTAAAGTGTAATTTGCTTTTCGTTAACATAAGGACCTAAATTCGGTTCTCACATTTATCCGGACTTTTGTGTCTTGCAATTATTATGCTTGAGTAAACTGATTGGAGTGGGTAGAAAATGTGAAGGCTTATATTGTTTAGAGCCAAATGCAGAATTTGAAGATGGCTATGGTAACATCGACAAATTCAAAGATTTAGCATAGACGGTTGGGACATGCATCAAAGGTTAAACTCTAGAACATTTGAAACGTTGATAAATTTTGTGATTCCAATATGAGAGCCAAACAAACTCTTCTACCATTTCCAACTAGTACAATACAAACACTTGATTGCATTGAATTAATTCACTGTGATATTTGGGGTGGGTACAAAGCTGCTTCATTTACGGGGGCACACTATTTTTTAATCATTGGTGATTACTTCAGTAGAGGAGTATGGTTATTTCTTATGAAACATTAATTTGAGGTAGCCCATTTCCTCATTACTTTTTGCAACATGGTTAAAACTCAATTTGGAAAAGTTGTAAAAAGAATTAGAACAGATAATGATGTCGAATTTCAGTTTCATTGCATGTTGAATTTTTATCATGAAAACAACGTTATATTGGAAACTTCGTGCACCGACATACCTCAACAAAATGGGGTAGTGAAGAGAAAACACAGACACATCTTTGAGATTGCTACAACATTGAGTTTTCAAGCAAATTTACCAATAGAAGTTTGGGGGAATGCGTTTTAACCACTACCTATATCATAAATTGGTTACCATCCAAAATTTTAAAGGGAATCACACCATTTGAAATTTTGTTACAAAAGGCATCCACTTACGACTATATGACAATATTTAGTTGTCTTGATTATGCTTGGGATACAAAGAAAGGGGGAGACAAATTTGGTGATCAAGGTAGAGCATGCATCTTTGTAGGTTATCCATAAGGTCAAAAAGGGTATAGAGTGTACTTTATTTAAAATCAAAGAAAATCTACACATCTTGTGACTTGAATTTTTTTAAAGTATCTTCCCTTTTTCCACCACTCATGAAGCCGAGAATTGTGAGAAGCAGCGGGCTCATAAATGGGAATTTTGAGCCCATCATCTCAAACGATCAATACCACCGACTTAGATCAGAATCTTGAGCTTAATGAATAGCAAGTACTAATCACCAAGATCAAACCAATGAACATGAGCCTTCTTTTAGGGGTATTGAGTTCGAGCCTAATGAACAAGAAATGAGTCAGAATCAAGTCGATTCAACAAACACCCGGCGTAGCGGCAAGTTTAAACAATAGCTCAAGCACCTGGAATAGTATCAAGTCGGCCTTCCACACTCTTTAGATCATTTGAAACCCACTCCAAAATCAGGGACCTCGACGGTATATCCTCTTGCATATTATGTATCCTATTATAAATTTTCTGTTAATCATAAAGCTTACCTTGCGGCCATCACTTCCCATGAAGAGCCAAATTATTTTTCTCCGACTAAAAAAGATACTCGATGGAAATAAGCCATGAAACAAGAGATCATTGATGGATGTCGAGTCCACCAAATAATAAGTAACCAACTAGACCTTTGTCAACAATTAAAATTGCAATGGTGGTAAGTCGGGTCGAATCCACAGGGACTCGGTTCAACTTATTACGCCTGGATAATTCACACACAAATACGATTTATAAAAATTAAATTGCAAAAGGGGGGGGGGGTGGATTGATTTTAAACTAACATACGAATCAAAGTAATTATAAAAATGCAATCAAAATTAAAAACCCAACATTAGTTCATTTCCGATGATGATGCTAACACCTATCATTGATTTCGCAAACGTAAAAGTAAGGACAAGCTTAAGCCGGCTATGGTTACCAACGAGCTCTGACAACCTTAGTTTTCACCAAAATGGACAGTATCTAAAATGAGCTCTTTAGCTAAATCTTAACTACAAATGAAACAATGAACAAACTCTCAACGTTCCATGTGTGGTTAGCATTAACGAATTAGAAAACATCGACTCAAAGAATTAAGCACATAAGCTCGGCTTAATTATCACTTTGATTGAGAGATTTCAAGAACTCAATTTAAAAACCTTATTGAAATCAAAAGAGTTCCATTGTTACTATATCAAAATCAATAGACAATTACGTATCTAGGATTCTGACTAACAATAATTCACAAGAACATCAAATAATTGGCCAAATCAATTAACATTCAAATGAAATTGACATTTAACCTAGAAATCAAAAAAATAAACTTGTCCCAAACAATTACAAGAAATCTCAAAGTGAAAAGACATCAAAATCCAAAACTAACCAATGTTGGAAGGAAGAAATTAGCCACACATGGCTAAACTAAGGTTACCAAATCAAAATAATCAAGAAATTACCGAAATTGAAGATGAAATAGATGGAATTGATGATGAAGATGCTCTCCAAATAGACCCACTTCTGCTGCGTTTTTTTGATTTTTGCTCTCCTCTCTTGCTACAGAAATCGATCCCCCCATTTGACAGTACCAATTGCCTTTTATACCTCTCCAATGAAAAATCGTCCAAAAACTGGAAAAAAAACCCCACGATTTTTGGGTTGCTCGTGGTTGTAGACACTACTTCACTTCTGTCCCACTTCATACTAGGCTTCGAGACAGTGTTAGGCGAGGGTTACGGCGCGACTTTGGCCGCTCGGGAAGTCGCGCGGTGCTCTGGTTTGCTCGACAATAGTGTCGGGCGCTGCTCTTAGCGCGACTATGGCCACTTTGGATTGCTTCTCTCTATTCCCTTATCGACTTGTTCACGAAGGGGAAGTCCACAAGAGAGATGGGCTCATTTCTTGGGCTTCTTCCTTTCCTTTTTGGGCCTGAAATACAAGACAAAAACAATTAGCTTAATTGGACCCAAATTAGGAATAAAATGATAGTGGTAATTGGGTTTTTAAACCCAATTTGTGACATAAAATGTAGCCATCAAAATATCCCCACACTTAGAACTTTGACCGTCCTCGAGAAAATACTAAGATTTTAGCACAATACACGACTCATGAGTTGATTTCGAGTTTTTGTAAATATGCATAGCATTTCATGAGAAGGTGGTTCGACTAGCATAACAATAACTAACAAACAAGACAATTCCAAGACGAAGACAAGCTAATTTCACAACCGCCTCACGAAGGGTATAAAATTAGTATATCCGCTCAATTCACTCCAAATGGTAAGTTTTTACACTCTTTGCATCAAATTCACATGCACATACACTACCATAAGCTTGAACTAGGTCTCAATTCTCCATCGTTAATGGTCAACATTAAGTGCGGATCAAAAGGTCTTTTTAATTGGGTTGTAACTTAGTTAAGGTTCAAGGTGGGGGAAATTTGGTCAAGTGACTAAAAGTTGGACTTTGGAAATAAAACCGTGCACAATAGCGTTTACTCCTCCACTTTACACACCCAAGCAATGAGACAATTGTATTTATTTTGAAAATTGGTCTCCAAATTATTCTTTTTTTTCGGGCTACACTTTTTGCTTCCAAGGAGTCTAACTAAAACAAATGCACAAGTTCATTCCCAAAAGGCTGGTAGGAGAAGTGTTTGGCTAAGGGGTTAATATGTGGTGTAACGACAACAAAATTGGGTAATTAGGCTCAAAGTGGGTGATCAAAAAGGAATACATACGCAAGGGTTGGCTTTTAGGCTAAATGGTTTAAAAAAACATCAAAGATAGCCTTTTTTCATTTCCACACTAGTATTGCCTAAATACAATCTTGAAGAGTCTTAACGCAAGTTCTAGAGTGAAATGAACATAGAAGATGCAATGCACACACAAAGAAAGTAAGATTGAAAATAATGTTCAATCATGGCTCAAAAATCTCAGAGGTGCATATTTAGTGTATAAAATTAGCAAATCTCACAAAGGTCGTCTCAAGTTTGTCAATCAAAACTACTCATGCAAACCACCTAACCATTCATGCCATGGTGTTCATGTAATGACAAGAAAAGCAAACAACTCATGTGTATCACTCAAAATTTTCCCAAAAATAGCCAAAATTCAAAAAATTTAGCCCTACTCATGCAATCCCCAGACTTGTTCCATCCCCACACTTAAATCATATATTGTCTTCAATATATTCATGATGTAGGACGAATCTAAAAGCAATAAAAAGAACAAAGGGAACAAGAAATCTCCCCTGATTTGATGACGTGTGCCCGGTATGTGGTTCTTGATGTAGGTGGGTGCCATCGTGTACTTGGGGGGGGTATAATCTAAGTTTGAAAGTGGTGGAACCTGGAAACAATCAATCATCAAAGAAAACAACTACACTAGGAGGATAAATAAAGCAGTAAAATTGGGTTGCCTCCCAATCAGCGCCTTTTTTTAACGTCGTTGGCTCGACACTATCCAAACTAACCAATTACGGGTGGTGGCTCAAGAGCCATAACATCAATGTCCTTAGACTGGAAACCTTTATAAAAAGGTTTCAGTCTATGCCCGTTCACTTTAAAAGACTTACCCGTCCTCGGGCTTTCAATATCTATCGCTCCATGAGCATAAACTTTAACAACTACAAAAGGGCCAACCCACCATGATCTAAGCTTACTGGGAAATAGCTTTAGGCGTGAATGAAAAAGTAGAACCTTTTACCCGACCACAAACTCTTTCCAGGAGATTAGCTTGTCGTGAAAAGCCTTGGTCCGCTATTTGTAGATATTGGAGCTCTCGTACGCATCATTTTTTATCTCTTCAAGATCTTGCAATTGTAGCTTCCTTAGAACACTTGTGTCATCCATCCGCATATTGCACTTCTTGTGCTCTAATTCAACAGGGAGATGACATGGTTTACCATAAACTAACCGGAAAGGATACATACCTATAGGTGTTTTGTAGTCCATGCGGTAGGCCCACACAACATCATCCAAACGCTCGTTCCAATCCTTACGGTTAGGATTCACAGTCTTCTCAAGGATTGATTTGATCTCCTGGTTAGAGACTTCAGCTTGCCCATTGGATTCGGGATGGTATGCGGTTGAAATCCGGTGTGTCGCATGATACTTCTTGAATAGTGCCTCAATCACCTTGTTGCATAAGTGTGTTCCCTGATCACTTATGACGACCCTCGGAGTCCCAAAGCTGGCGAAAATGTTACATCAAAGAAAAGATGAAACAGTACGAGTATCGTCAATTCTGGTGTCCTTGCTTTCCACCCATTTGGAAACATAATCGACACATAATAAGATATAGGTGAAACCGGAAGAGACGGGAAATGGTCCCATGAAATATATGCCCCACACATCAAAGATTTCACAAACCAAAATTGGGTTTTAGGGCATTTCATTACGTGGTCCGACGTTCCCCATCCTTTGGCACCTATAACAACTTTTGCAAAACATGTATGCGTCTTTAAAAATGGAAGGCCAAAATAGTCCACAATCTAAAACTTTATGGGTCGTACGCTTTAGACCAAAATGCCCCTTACAAGCATATTCATGACAAAATCGAACTACACTTTGTACTTCATGTTGGGGGACACATCGTATGATGATTTTATCAGAACAATGCTTCTGAAGGTAAGGATCATCCCAAACATAGAACTTAGCATGACTTCTAATTCTACCCTTTTCAGTCCTAGTCAACGTACCTGGTAAGGTGTTTGTAACCAAGTAATTAACTATATCATCATACTAGGGCGTGGTCTCTTGTAGGGTTAGAAGATGCTCATCAGGAAACTCGTCCTTCAATGTAGAAGGATCTTCACCATTTAACAACCAACTCAAATGATTGGCCACCAGGTTTTCTGAGCTACTCTTATCCCTAATTTCAAGGTCAAACTCTTGCAAAAGCAACATCCAGCGGATAAGGCGTGGTTTGGCGTCCTTCTTCTTCATCAAATATTTAAGAGCTGCATGATTAGAAAAGATTATCACTTTAGTACCTAGTAGATATGAACGAAATTTCTCTAAAGCAAATACTATGGCTAAAAGCTCCTTCTCGGTCGTTGAACAGTTGATTTGAGCACTATCCAACGTTCGAGAAGCATAATATATAACATGTGGGTCCCTACCAAACTTCTGTCCCAAAACAACCCCAACCGTGTAATTACTCGTGTCGCACATGATCTCGAAAGGGAGATCCCAAATTGGGGGTTGAATAATTGGGGCATAAGTTAACTTATCTTTCAGCTCATCGAATGCTCTCTTACAAGCTCCAACAAAATGGAAACCCACGTATTTTTGTAGCAAACAACACATTGGTCGAGTAATCTTCGAAAAGTCCTTAATGAACCTTTGATATAAACCTGCATGACTAAGAAAAGACCGAACTTCCCTAACACAAGTAGGGTAGTGTGGAGTTTTAATGACATCTATTTTAGATTTGTCTACCTCTATACCCTTCTTTGAGACAACATGACCCAAGATAAGACCACAACTAACCATAAAATGACATTTTTCATAAATTAAAACAAGGTTAGTCTCTATGCATCGCTTTAAAATGTTGGTCAAATTGTTCAAACAATCCTCAAACGAATTACCATAAACAGTGAAATCATCCATAAACACTTCAATAATATTTTCAACGTACTCAGAGAATATACTTACCATGCATCGTTAAAAAGTACCCAGGTGCGTTAGAAAGGCCGAAAGACATACGCCTATAGCTAAACGTACCGAATGGGCATGTAAAAGTAGTCTTCTCCTGATCCTCTGGTGCTACTGCAATTTGGTGGAGACCTGAATAACCATCAAGACAACAATAGTGAGATTTTCCTGCTAATCGCTCAAGCATTTGGTCAATAAAAGGTAGCGGAAAGTGATCTTTATGAGTAGACGAATTTAACCTTCTATAGTCGATACATACTCTCCTAAAGTCGATACATACTTTCCATCCATTTTGGACTCGAGTAGGCACCGACTCGCCTTCGACGTTTTTACCACAGTTAAACCCGTCTTTTTGGTACTACCTGAACGGGACTTACCCATTTGTTATCAGATATTGAGTAGATAATACCTGTGTCAAGGAGTTTAAGAATCTCCTTTTTCACTACCTCCATCATGGGTGGCTTTAGGCGGTGTTGGGCTTCTCGGAAGAGCTTGTAGTCATCTTCCAACAAGATCATGTGCATGCAAACTGAGGGACTTAACCCTTTGATATCATCTATAGTCCAACTGATTGCCTCTTTGTGCTCTTCAAGCGCACTCACCAACTTATGTTCTTCATCGCTTCAAAGTTCAGTGGAAATGATTACCGGCAAAGAATTCTCCTTGCTTAGATAGGCATACTTTAGGTGGCTTGGCAACTCCTTCAATTCAAGTATGGGGGCCTGGACAATAGAGGGAAACAACTTTGTGTAAGAAGAAGGTAAATTAACATTTGATACCTCAAACTTCTTGTGTCAGTCAAATTCCATAGCAAAGACCATCTCCTTCAGCTCGGGCCCTAAGTCATACTCCTTCATCAATAGATTAGTCGTCTTTGCATCTAGGTGCCTTGTGATTGCAACCTCCAATAAATCATGGTTAGTCAAGTCATACAAGTCATGAGTAATAGGATATTAAACATCAACAAAATTAACGAAAGACACATCACTAGGATATCTCATGGCATCATAGATATTAAACTTAATAACTTCACCATCAAACTCCATAGTTAATGTATCATCATGAACATCAATCTTAGTCTTAGATGTTTTCAGAAAGGGTCTTCCCAACAATATCAAAGGGGACTTGGAGGTATTATGCTCCTCCATATCTATGACATAGAAATCGGTCAGGAAGACCAACTCATTGACTTGAACCAAAACGTCCTCAAAGACTCCCTTGGGATACACATTAGACCTATCAGCTAGTTGTATAACAACTCTCGTCCTCTTAAAAGGTCCCACATTCAATGATGAATAGATTGAGTAAGGCATGACATTTATGGACGCTCCTAAATCTAGCATGGCTTTATCAATAAAAACATTCCCTAACATACAAGGGATAGTGAACATACCTGGATCCTTGCACTTAAGGGATATCTTCTCTCCTTTAAGAACAGCGGAGACGTTTTCGCCCATACTTACCTTCTCGTTCCCAACCAACTTCCTCTTGTTAGTGCATAACTCCTTCAAAAACTTGGCATATAGAGGTACTCTTTTAATAGCATCGAGGAGTGGAATGTTTACCTCAACACGGCGAAAAGTTTCCATAATCTCCTTGTCTTCTTGCTCTTTCTTTGATTGCTCAAATATTTTTGGGAATGGAGGTCGGATGACCACTTTGGTTGTTGCTCCCTTGTCCTCAACATTTTCTTCAACTTTGCCCTCAATTGGTTTGGCTCCAACTATCTCAGCTTCCTTTTCTTCATTCCTCCCACTCTTCTTAACCTTGGGTTCTAGATCCGGCACTATCCTGTTTCGGAAGGTAATAGCACTAACATTAGCTTTCGGAAGAGGTTCGGTTTGAGACGATAACTTACCTTGATTTTCGATACGATTGAGTGAAACCACCATTTGACCGATTTGTGCCTCCAAATTCTTGTTTTGGGCCACCAAGTTCTGAATATTGGTTCTTGTTTCCTGTTGAAATTGTTGGGCATTAGTGGCTAGAAACTTAACAATGTCTTTTAAAGACATATCTGAACTGCTTGAAGCTTGGTTGTTAGGCTGAAACTGCGACTTTTGTTGGAATGGTTGCTGGAATTGCCTTTGCTGAAATTGTTATGGAGGCCTTGGGGAACCAAAATTCGAGTTGTAGAATATTTTTTGCGCCTACTGTCCTGGAAAACCTCCATTGTCATTAACATCTTCGGGTGTAACTAGGACATCTTCCTGCAATTGGGGACACGCGTCTGTAGGATGGTTCACCTTCCTGCATATTCCACATGCCTTGACATGTTCTTTGCCCACAACTAATTGCTTAACAAGATTAGTCAAGTCATATAACCTACTTTCAATGCTAGCCACATTTACCTCATTAGCCTTTTGGAGCTCTCTCCTCAAATCACCTCAAACACTAAAATGCTGAGAGTTCTCAACCATAGTGGTGATTAAATCTCTTACTTGAGTTGGGGTTTTATTGAAGATTGCCCCTCCACTAGCGGCATCTATCATTTTCATCTCCATAGGAAGGAGACCCTTATAAAAATATTGCAGAAGAAGTTGCTCGGAAATCCCATGTTGTGGGCAACTAACGCAGAGATGCTTGAATCTCTCCCAATATTCATGGAGAGTTTTTACATCTCTTTGTTTTATGCCACAAATTTCCCTATGGAGTGTGGCGGCTCGGGAGGCGGGAAAGAATTTATCTAAGAATAACCTCGCCATTTGGTTCCAAGTTGTTACCGAACCGGGCGGTAACGAGTAGAGCCAATCCTTAGCCCGATCTTTTAAAGAAAAAGGGAATGTCTTTAACTTTATTAAATCTTCCGTAACATCATTGGGCTTCATACTCAAACACACTACATGGAACTCCTTGAGGTTCTTGTTAAGGTTTCTCCAAATCGTGATATGTGGGAAGAAGATGGACCAAACCAGTTTTTAAAATAAAATTGGCATTACCTTGAGGATACCTGATACATATGGGAACTTGGGCAACATCGTGTGTTGCCAACTCTCGGAGAGTCCGCTCATCTCCTTCCTCCATCTTGGCTTTTGGTTCTTCTTCTTTCTCTTCCTCAGATTATGTCTTTGGTTCTTTTTCTTCGCTTTCGGTCTCAGATTACCGGTGAAGAGGAAGACTCACCTTTCTCCTTTCAAAGTCTAGCTTGTTTCCTCAACCGTTTAGCGGTCTTTTCTATCTCCGAATCGAAGGGTTCGGGTGTATCTGTACGTGAATATCTAGGCATAAACCCTTAGAATATCGAGTCCCCCTCAACGGCGCAAAAAATTTGACAGATGCCGAGTCCACCAAATAATAAGTAACCAACTAGACCTTTGTCAACAATTAAAATTGCAATAGTGGTAAGTTGGATCGAATCCACAGGGACTCGGTTCAACTTATTACGTTCGGATAATTCACACACAAATACAATTTATAAAAATTAAATTGCAAAAAAAGGGGCGGGGGTGGATTGATTTTAAACTAACATATGAATCAAAGAAATTATAAAAATGCAATCAAAATTAAAAACCCAACAATAGTTTGTTTTCGATGATGATGCTAACACCTATCATTGATTTTGCAAAGGTAAAAGTAAGGACAAGTGTAACACCCTAAGAATTCGGGTAATTTTGAAAATTTAAAAATTTGGCAATATAACGTCTATAAATGGGGCAAACCACCCATAAAGGGGTAAAAGCGTGAGCATTTACAAAACCTGTAATGATGCATGGGAAACGACAACAAACTAATCTAAACCACATCAAGCTAGATTACACAGGTTGTCAACCCAATACCAAAATGAATAATTGTTTAAATGCTAAAGCTTCCCAAAATATCTATCCTCCAAAAATGCCCTCAATAGACCACACACTTCTCTCAACCCCTTGACGAACCGCCGCTAAGGGAACTTGTTATACACATCATTTGAGAAAAAGTGTTAGGCTTAAAGCCTAGTGAGAACATACAGTTTATACGAAAGATAGTAAGAAGAATTTGTTGCAACATAAATGAACTGTTTTCGTCAACCGCTTTTGTAAATGGTTTGATAAGCACATAGTGACCTTCCGGCCAAGAATTCATCTTGCGATGACGGGAAGAACCCGAATTCCAAGGATTGTGGCGAAACACAAAGTAAACCACTTTCCAAGTTTTGAGCTCACCATACTAGGATCAATGCCATGAACACGTCGGCTCGTACTAAGATGTGGGGGAGGGCACCCAATGATCTATAGTCATGCTCATTCACTAGGATTTGCATTTACGACCCATAGCTAGTATCCAGTCTCACATAACCGTACCAAGTTGCCCTTTAGGGTCCAATGTCTCAACTAGCTACATACGGGAGTTATCCCCAAAAAATAAGTCGACTCTATACCTATGGATCCACTAGTAATGGTCTAGACTTGTCACAATATCACTTGCGACCAACTATAATCAAACATATAGTTCATAACACCATATTTTCCCAAATTACATTTTATGGCTAACTGCTGATAAGAAATACAAAGGCCAACATAACATATAATAACATATAAGGTTATCTTCTCATTTCCAAATGTGTTTCTTTATCAAGTAAACACTACAAGTGTTAAAAACCATTTAATTGTAACATAGATTTCCTCAAGATTTAACCATTTATTTCTTTCTCATCAATTAGTCCCTTTCAACCAAAATACCCATAATATGTTTAAAACATAAATTTGACTAAAAGCCATAAGTTGAACATTTACTCATCAAAATGTGAATCCAACCATATTTGTAGTTCCAAAACATAGGTTATTCATTTATTTTTCAAAATGGTAAGAAACCTTAGAAATCCCCAAAATACCAAGTTAGGTCAAAATCTCAACAAAATGGAAATGCAAACAAGGAGATATCTAGAAGTCAAAATATACGTTTTGATGTGCATAAAGTTTGATAAAAATGAAGTATAAACTCACAATGGTTATAATGTCGAAACCCTAGAATCTCTAGTTGAAAGAGAGGATGAATGCTCTTGAGAGTGGATGACCTTCACCAAAGGCACCTTAGGTTTACCTAGACATACACCATTAATGAGGAGGAGGGAGGTTGATGGTGTAATAAAAGAGGAGGGAGACTTAGGGTTTGAAACTTACCACAAACTGCAGAGAGAAAACGACCTAGCTCTTAAAGAAATCAGATAAAATGACTTATTTTCAGAGTTGGTCCAATTAAAGCCTTAGACCCCGCTCGCGATAGTGACATGCGATAGTGACATTGTCACTATCGCGGGGCATAATCGCGCCATTTGTACCGAGAGTCATATGACTTCCGCGATAGTGCCCTGGCGATAGTGACATTGTCATTATCGTGTGGCAAAATCGCACCAGAGGTACCGAAACCCAAAAATCCAAGATTTCGAACCCGCGACATACGAAAAGACAAAAAGGAATAGATACAACTAAAGGAGTGAAACATTACGAATAAAGGTTGAAATATAGACAAGTTGGGAATCTAGACTTACACAAATTTACGGGTGTTACAACAAGCTTAAGTCGGTTATGGTTACCAACGAGCTCTAACAACCTTAGTTTTCACCAAAATGGACAGTAGTTAAAACGAGCTCTTTAGCTAAATCTTAACTACAAATGAAACAATGAACAAGCTCTTAATGTTCCAGGTGTGGTTAGCATTAACGAATTAGAAAACATCGACTCAAAGAATTAAGCACATAAGCTCGGCTTAATTATCACTTTGATTGGGAGATTTCAAGAACTCAATTTAAAAACCTTATCGAAATCAAAAGAGTTCCATTGTTACTATATCAAAATCAATAGAAAATTACGTATCTAAACTAACGATAATTCACAAAAACATCAAATAATTGACCAAATCAATTAACAATCAAATGAAATTGACATTTAACCTAGAAATCAAACATATAAAACTTGTCCCAAACAATTACAACGAAATCTCAAAGTGAAAAGACATCAAAATCCAAAACTAACCAATGTTGGAAGGAACAAATTAGCCACACATGGCTAAACTAGGGTTACCAAATCAAAATAATCAAGAAATTACCGAAATTGATGATGGAATTGATGATGAAGATGCTCTCAAAATCGACCTACTTTTGTTGCATTTATTTTTTATTTTTTCTCTCCTCTCTTGCTTCAGAAATCGATCCCCCCATTTGACAGTTACCAATAGCCCTTTATACCTCTGCAATGAAAAACCGTCCAAAAACACGATTTTTGGGTTGCTCACGGCTGTAGACGCAACTTCACCCGAGTGGAAACTCGCCCGCTTCAGACTAGGCTTCGAAACAGTGTTGGGCACGGCTTTAGCCGCTCGGGAAATTGCGCGGTGCTCTGATTTGCTCGACAACAATGTCGGGCGCTGCTCTTGGCGTACTATGGCCGCTTTAGATTGCTTCTCTCGATTCCATTATCGGCTTGTTCACGAAGGGGAAGTCCACAAGGGAGATGGGCTCAAATCTTCGGCTTCTTCCTTTCCTTTTTGGGCTTGAAATACAAGACAAAAACAATTAGCTTAATTGGACCTAAATGAGGAATAAAATGATAGTGGTAATTGGGCTTTTAAACCCAATTTGTGACATAAAATGTAGCCATCAATCACGTCCTTGGAATCCAATGAAACTTGGACCTTGGAACATTTACCATCTGGAAAAGAAGGTCGTCAATTCAAAATGGTTCTTGTTGGGAACTGAAGATTCTACTAAGTGTAGTTACTACTGCTAGTATAAATGTAGTTACTACTGTCAGAACAAGTTGAAGATTAATACTGCTAAGTGTTACTACTGCTAGTAGAATTACTACTGCTAGTTAAAGTTAGTACTGCTTGAACAAAGTTAGTACTGCTTAGCTAGTTAGTACTGCTAGTGGTTAGTACTGCTTGCAGTTAATGCTGCTAGATGAAGTTAATGCTGCTGAGCATTATTAGTGCTGCTAAAGAGATCCGGATGGAAAATACTACAGCTGGATATACTGAAGATATACTTAGAAGATATACATGGAAGATATACTGAAGATTTGTTTATTCTTTGTAATTATCTTTTTATTAGTATATGTATAGAATGTTTAGAATAGATAAAAAGAACTTTTGATAATTAGTTTTCAAGAGAGAAATCAACCTCAAGGCATAGATCCTAATTCTAGAGAAGTAGAATTCGTATTGGTGAGCCTGTTCATCAATATTGAGGTTGAGTGTGTAACCTTGTAGATTTAAGCATTCAATACAAGTTTACTGTTTGATCATTATATACTGTGTTTGATTACTGTTTTATTAACTATCAAAGTGTTTTTCCGCAACTTCTTTGATATTAGTTTCTGAGTATTAATTCTTGTTAAGAATTCGATCCTGACAGTTCTACAAGATAAAGTATAAGCCCAATGGACATATTGAAAGTTTTAAGGCCTAAGCTAAGCTGAAGAAGCGAGAGATATTTGAGATTCCTTACGTAAATGATACTTTATTAGCAAAGTTTCTAAAATAGTAAAAAGAAGAATGAGTTAAAGTGCCCAACCGGGCAAATTCGTAGGTTCGATTCCTTCCAGCTCAATCTAAGATTCTGCTCATGAGCGTAATGGTATAAGCATGCCTATCTGCGCCCTATATCACTGAAATTTAGATATGTGAGCCCGGAAAGGGTCCGAAACAACTCCCTTTGGGGAATAAGGAATCAATCCTCAAGGACACTCCACTCGTGCTCCTCACTCGAGGAGCACACTCCCATCTGTGTTGGATGAGTCTACCAGGTTATCATCCTAAATATGTTATATTTATTTTTTATGTTATACTGGATACCCCACACTATTCTATTAGTCAGTCAAACTAGAAAGAGTTCTCCTTCTTGTTGTGTCAATCATTCCAAAAAAGGACAGAAAATTGGATCCATCTCTGGAGGCATAGGCATAGACGAAAAAAGAAGACACATAGGGGTATCTATATTCGACAGCTTGAAGAGGGCGAATTTTGAAAGCAAAATTTTCATTGAAAGCTATTGTGATTTAGCTATTGCCTTTATTTTTATCGTTGCTGGGCATATGTATAGAACTAGTTGGTGGAGACAAAATTTACGCAAATTGAAGGTATCAACTTCCACGAAGCATTTGCACCGCTTGCTAAACTTGCCATAGTCCGGACCTTATTAGCGACCACCACCAAAAGCAATTAGACCATCCACCAACTAGACATAAACAATTCCTTCTTGCATGGCGACTTAGATGAGGATATCTATATGAAAGTTCCTCAAGGATTCGCTAAAAAGGGTGATACACACGTTTGTGAACTGCGGAAATCAATTTATGGACCGCGTCAAGCATCGGGAAATTAGTACCATTAGTTCACTTACGCCCTCAGGACCATTAATTTTCGGCAATCAAAAGTTGATCATTCACTATTTACCTTCCGACGTGGATAAATCTTTGTTTCAAGAGTATTTGGTGGTGGATTCAAGAGTATTTGGTGGTGGATTGAAAACAAAGGTCATTAGCTCAACATCGTCACCTCCATCTTCAAGGAATTTGGGGTTTTCTAGGTTTTTACCAAAACCTAAGTTGTGAGTTCATCCTCCTAGTTTATAAACTTTATTATGAGTTATAAGTTCTCCATTGGTGACTCTCTAGTGTTTATATTTCTCAAATTTTGGTTTGGATGAAGTTAGGTCAAAAAACATGGGGGAAGTTAGGTCAAATTAGGGGGTTTGGCCAAAATGAAGATTTTGATATAAGATGTTTGGGGAACGATTCTAGACGATTGAATATGAATATTTATGGTTGGAAACTTATGGATCTAGGTTTTTGGAAGATTTGGCTTGAGGATTCAAACTTCTTCAAATGAGCTCAAGTTGGGAAAATCTAGATTTAGCCTAAATCTAGCAAGGTGAGTTCAAGTTGCTTTGTAAAACTATGTACATGCCAAAATGTGTATTTTGAAGTAATAATGTGTTTACTTTATATTTATCAAATGTGTTGAGTATTTGACAGTTATTGACGTTAACGTGATTTTGGTGTTTTGATTTATAAATCGTTTGGGGATCACACTTCATCATGTCATGGAATACTTTGGAAATATCACTAGTACAAAAATGACTTTTTGTGACGGTTTTGAAAAATAGGTTTGTAACGGTTTGAAAAAAAAACGTTACAAAAAGTCACATAAAAAGTTAGAGAATTGTTTTAGTAACAATTTTTATAAAGAAACGTTACTATTAAAAAAAGTAGAAACATGAAGCAACGTTTTAAATAAAAACGTCAATAAAAGGTTCCCTAAGGTAACGGTTTAGGGCAGTTTTGAAAAACCGTTGCTTTATCTTGTGACGGTTTTTAAAAACCGTTGCCATATAAGACCTTTTAGTAACGATTTTTGTCTAAATCGTTACTTTATGTTGTAACGGTTTTAAAAAAACGTTACTGAAAACTTATTTATATATATATATATAGCAACGCTTATTTGAAAACCGTTTCCAAAAGTCACCAAGTTTTATGGCAACCGTTTTGCAAAATATTTGTCACCAAAAGTTAGTGTATGGCAATGGTTTTTGAAAAAATTACGTCACTATGTGTCATGCTTTGGTAACGACATTAAAACATTTACATCACAATATCTCAAGCTATATTGACGGTTTCTAATAATTATGTCACAATATGTCATGTTATGGTGACGATTTTGAGTACGTTAAGATATGTCATTCTACGGTAACGATTTTGAAAAGTAAATGTCACCGTATGTTATGTTATGATGACGGTTTAAAAAAATATATGTCACAATGGTGAATGTTTTGTATAATAAATGTCAATATATATATCATGCTATGGTGACGGTTAGAATAATAAACGTCCACGTAAGTCATGCTACGATGACGATTTTGTATAATAAACGTGACCATATGTAATGTTATGGTGATAATTTCAAATAATAAACATCAGTGTACATCATCCTGTAGTGACGGTGAACAATAAATGTCATCGTACGTCATGTTATAGTGACGGTTATAAAAGATAAATGTCAAGGTATCTCATGCTATGGTGACGGTTTTAAAAAATAAACGTCACCACATTTGATGTTAAAATGACGGTTTTGAAAAATTTACGTCACCTAATGTCATGCTACTGTGACGGTTTAGAAAAATAAATGTCACCATACGTCATGCTATGTGACGGTTTTGAAACATAAACGTAATCGTACGTTATGCAAGGGAGACGGTTTTGACAAAAAAAAAACGAGACACCCTGTGTCAATGCTATTGTGACGTTTTCAAATAATAAACGTCGATGTATGTCATGTTTAAATGATGTTTTTAAATAATGAAAGTCATCTTATGTTATCATACGGTGATGGTTTTGAAAAATAAACGTTACCCTATGTCATTTTACAGTGATGGTTTTGACATCTAAATGTTACCGTATGTATGTTACGGTAACGGTGTTGAATGGAAAACATCACAATATGTAATGTTACGATGACAATTTTGAATGATGAACTTCACTATATGTTATTTTATAGTGACAATTTTGATAAATTTATGTCACCGTACATCATAATGTACATGTAGTGATGGTTTTGATAAATTTATGTCACCACATGTTAGGTTACAGTGATGCTTCTGAACAATAAACGCCACTATATGCTATGCTCAGGTGACAATTTTGAATAATAAACATCACTATATGTCATATTACTGTGAATGTTTTGAAAAATAAACTTCACCATTTGTCATACTAGGGTGACTGTGTGGAAAGATACAGTGACGATTTTGATTGATAAACGTCACCGTATGTCATGTTATGGTGACGGTTTTGATAAATTTACGTCGTCGTATATCATGTAGCGATGATTTTGAGAAATTTACTCACGGCATGTAATGTTACGGTGACGGTTTTGAATGATAAATGTCATCATATGTCATTTTATAGTGACAGTTTTGATTAAGTTACGTTACCGAATGTCATGATTCCATGACGGTTTTGAGAAAATTTACCTCATCGGTTGTCATGATACAATTACAGTTAAGAATTTTATGTCGTTGTATGTCATGACACAGTAATGGTTTTCATATGTAGTAAAGTATTGCATGTTGATATATTGAAAGATTAGTGTACAAATTAGTGGTCATTAAAATATAAATATTAGTGACTAAAAATAGTGGTCACTAAAATGAAAGTGGTATGAGTCACTAATTTCAAAGATGTATTTAGTAGTTAGTAGTTCATGTTAATCGAATAGATTAGTGACAAAAAATAGTGGTCACTAATTTCAAAGACTTAGTGACTAAAAATAGTTGTCATTAAAATGAAAGTGGTAGTGACCAAAAATAGTGGTCACTAATTTCAAAGACTTAGTGACTAAAAATAGTTGTTACTAAATAGTATTTAGTAGTTCATATTAATTATATAGATAGTAACAAAAAAAGAGTGGTCATTAAACTAAAAATGTTAGTAACAAAAAACAGTTGTCACTAAAAAGAAATTGGTAGTGACCAAAAATAGTGGTCACTAATTTTAAAGAGTTACTGACTAAAAATTCAAAAATTAAATTAAATTCGAATTATATTAAAATCTAAAGGTATATTAAAATCTAAAATTATCTTAAAATCTAAAATTATATTAAATTCAAAATTATATTAAATTTCTTATAATTATATTAAAATTGAAGAAAATTCAATTTTAGAAACCACATATCAAATTATAATTATTTTAAAATTAAATAAGAACTTTATTTAAGTTAATTTCCGACATAAATTACTTTAATTTTAAATTAAATTAGTTTCTGTACGTTGGAAATTAATTTAAATAAAATTCAAAATTAAATTAAATTAATTTAAAAATTCAAATTATATTAAAATCTAAAATTATATTAAATTCAAAATTACATTAAATTTTTTCTAAATCATAAAATGTCATATTGGGCTATAATGGTGGTTGTGTGGTTCATATCGGGGTATAATGGTTCTTAGTTGTCTAATTGACCCTAATACACAACACGTGCATCTATTTAGTCGATACATGCACACAAGCATGTAATAAGTCACCACTGGTGTTATTGGGCATAAATAAGTCATAAAATGTCATATTGGGCTATAATGATGGTTGAATGGTTCATATTGGGGTATAATGGTGCTTAGTTGTCTAATTGACCCGAATACACGACACATGCATCTATGAATTCGTTACATGTACAAAAGCACATAATAAGTGACGACTTGTGTGTTTGGGCCTTAATAAATCAACAATGATCATAATGGGCTTTGATGGGTTATATTAAGTTTAAACCGATTCAATTGGATAAATCGGTTTTGTTGGACTTAAATCAGTTCAATTGGGTTTTAATAGGTTATATTGTGCATTAATAAGTCAACAATGTTCATAATGGGCTTTGATAGGCTATATTGGGCTTTGATGGTTCAATAAAGCTTAAATCAATTCTATTGGGTTTAAATTAATTCAATTTGGTTTTAATAGGTTATATTGGGCCTTAATAAGTTACCAACGCTCATAATGGGCTTTGATGTGATTTATTGGACTTTGATGGCTCTATTAGGCTTTGATGGTTCTATTGGGCTATGATTGTTCTATTGCGCTTAAATCGGTTCAATTGGGTCTTAATAGGTTATATTGGACCTTAATAAGTCACCAACATTATAATGGGCTTAAATTGTTCTATTGGGCTTAAATTGTTCTAAAGGCCATCAAGACCCAATTAAGTTCATTAAGAACCACTAAAGCCTATGAATAACAATGAGTATAATACGATTATCAAGACTTACTACAATTGATGAAGAATCATTGAAGTTATCACATGTATACACACATACATATACACATAATTTAGATCATACTAGATGAGCCCCAATCTGACGCAACTCTATATGTTTTATATGCATGGTTTGACTTTCAAACAGTCAAACGGGTGGACTTAGAGCTTTAATGGATCGATTGGGATTTAAAGGATCCATTAAAGTTTTCATTGATCCATTTGGGCTTTAATGGATCCAATCTGACTTTAATGGATCGATTGGGATTTAATGGATCCGATTGGGATTTAATGGATCGATTGGACTTAATGGGCTACAGTTGTTTTTAACAAGCTTTAATAAATCTTAATGGGCTACAGTGGTTCTTAACAAGCTTTAACGCTTCTTAACAGGCTATAATGGGTTTTATTGGGTTTTAATGAATCTAATTTTTTTTTCAATTAACGAAAATTAATTTAAACAGATTATATCGAAAACCAAAAATATAATAATTTTCAATTAATTCAATATTAGTATTAGTAACACATGTTAAAAAATTTATCGTAATTTTTATAAAAACTTTATAATTAATACAAATACTAAATTTTTGAGTAAATATTTTACACACTTTATCTATATTAGTGATGACCAAATATCGGGCTCAAGCTGGCCGGGACAAAACGGGCTTTGGGCCCAAACAGTAACCTCAAGGACCGGGCCAAAGCGGGCTTCGGGCCGGGCCAAAAACCGGTCCATGAACCGGTCCCGGGCCGGGCCAGGCCGCCAAAACTTTCAAATATATGGATCGGTCCTGATTTTCGGGCTATCAACCAGGCCTTCACCGAGTCGAGCCGCCAAAACTTCCAAATACATGGATCGGTCCTAATTTTCGGGCTATGAACCGGGTCGGGCCGCGGTTGACCACCCAGATCGGATCGGGTCGGACCCATTTGGCCATCACTAATCTATATATATTATTTTGAGTGAATTACACTAGTGGTCCCTATGGTTTGTCTAAATTTTGGATTTGGTCCCTAAAGTAAGTTATCTACATTGGTGGTCCCTAAATTTATAACTTACTTTCACTCGTAGTCCCTCCTACTTAACACCGTTAGTTTCATCCATTACATTAGGTTAATTGAAAGGGCAAATTAGTCTTTTAATAAAAACAAGTCAATTCCTTTATTTATCCCAATCCAACGTGACTTGAACGTGACTTGAACGTGACTTGAATATCGCTGCATTTTCAACGATGGTCCCTGTGTTTTCCCAATCTCGAACGACAACAAATGCGTTCACCTATCGTCCCTGGGACTTCATCTCTGAACTTTCACTTTCTTGGTCCCTGTTTCGCCGATCATCCCTGTATTTGGAATGAAAACCAAATATACATCGATGGTCCCTGATTGTAGAAGCAATCGACCAGAAATTCCTGTGGCGAATGAAGAAGACCAGATCGCAAGACATTCAAGAAGAAGGAGCCTAATCGATCAAAGCCAGACAACTTTCTATCCAGTACATGGAACCCTAGAAATCATCCCAAATTTCCAATCAAAATTCAAAGAAACCCATGTTCCACACTTAGGTTCTCCTCCAATCAAATGGACTGAAGATGTTGTAGTTGATGAGAGATTTTTTATCACTTCAAACGACCCAAACATCTCAATTTGGCCTACTGCAATTGAACCAAATCCATGCTTAAGGCATATTTGAAGCTACTGTATAAGATTCACAAATTTTGTGCAAGCCAAAGTTGAATATAAAATTCAATGGACCAATACCCAGCAGCCATATCTCCATTCCATTCGAGATTAAAAAAGTCAGCTTTGTCAATTCAGACTTTAATCATTAAGTTGTGTTGTTCGAGTGTGGGAGGTTACATCCAAGTATTCTGCTGGCCCTTGAGAATGATGTTCAAACTTCTGTTGGATTATTGTCTTTGGTGTCATTGGCTTATTTGGTCATTAAGTTGTGTTTTCTCCGATTGTCCCTGTGTTTTCCCAATCACGAATGACACCAATCTCTCGTACTTGAGAGATTGGTCCCTGTATTTTGCCTATCAACTACTGAAAAGGCAAACATATATACAGAGGGAAAAACAAGTTAACATGTCAAAAATGATATTCATTTGATTTGACAACATTTTGAGGCTTTACCATCCACAGATTCACCTCAATAGAAGTAAAGTTCTTATTGTTACAGCAATGCACATATTCCAGGGACCTACAACTAACTATAGTGTACCTTTGCATTTGCGGTGCAAAATGATACTGGCTGTTCTTCCTTGGCTCCTCCATTGATCAACGATGTAAAACTGCACAAGTCCAACTTGCTGTCACTTCTCACCCTTTAACCAAATGTGACCAACATTTTTTATATCAAGATCATAAGGTAAAGTACACAAATAAGATGCTCAAATCATATTCCAGTTAGCCTAGAACCAATTATGTCTAGAGTAGTTATCATAAAAAAGCAAATTGATATCTTAGACTAATACATAACGATCTGCAATAAATGGCGGTTAACGAAAGAACATCAGATGTTATCTTTTCTGTTCTGCATTTAGTACAGGGTAATTGAAATCTCCCTTGTTTTTTCAGCCAATCAATCTTGGGAAGTGAATGTAGAACTAAAACATTCATGTATCCAAAAACTTATAAACGAAGGATAATACATTCAATGGTGAAGCATCGTGTGAGAAGTTGAGTTACAGGTGAGAAGCGTGAGAAGTGGATTTGAACCGTTGATCTCTTTTAATCTCAACCCCTCCCATGAATTGCGGTTTAGAAGGGAATTGATCTGGTGCATCTCATCCTAATGTGCGTCAATTTCTTGTCCAACGGTTGATAACCACTTCTCACGCTTCTCACCGTTAACTCAACTTCTTACCGGAACCCAACCCTACGAACATATGATCCTGAAACTGAGGCCAAGGACACTAATAAAAACATCTTGATCGATGCTCAAAAACAATATTTGAACTAGAATACAACAGGGCATAGAAGTTAAGGAACAACAAATGCTACGAATCCTAGAAGACCATTCAATCACATAAAATTTAATTCCTTTCGATCTGTACATATTCAAAATTTATGATTACTTTCCACCCACTTTAGTTAGCAGATATATCCTTAAACTTGAAGCTATAGTTGACACATAATAAAAATTAAAACATTTAAAAATCTTGCACACTAAAAATAATTAAGAAAAAGTCTTTATAGATGTTATAAAGGACTTCCTGGATACTTGATTATTATTGCTCAAACTGACAAAGCACAGAAGCCATACCATGGTGGCAATCCAAGAACCCAATAGTTGGCCATTTTTTTGCCCCTCATAAACATTGCAGATTGCTGATTTTTGAAAACTTATAGTAAGGTACCAAATCAAACTCAAAATCGAGAACATAATACCTGCACTTGCCATTGATAATCGTTTGTATCAGAGCTTTCTCACACTTGCCATTGAGCTCGACCCATGTGTGTAGTCGGAATCTGTAGTGAGGGATGAGAGAAATCTGATCGTGATGAGGAAGAGGGACGATCCATGAAAATGATTTTGAGGGACAAGCCGTGAAAACGTGAAAAAACTGATTTTGAAGATGTCGTTCATTCTATTTTAATAGGGAAATTATTATTTTTAATTAAATTACTTATTTTCCCTTTCATTTAACCCAATAAGATGGATGAAACTAACGGTGTTAAATAGAAGGGACCATGAGTAAAAGTAAACTAAAAAATTAAGGACCATCACCGTAGATAATTTACTTTAGGGACCCAATCCAAAATTTAGGGAAACCACAAAGACCACAGGTGTAATTTACTCTATTATTTTTTATATACTATATGAAAAGAGGATGCCTTCTACTAGCGCGTGATATCTCACGCAGGCTCTAGCTTTTCATCCCTAATCGTTAAACAAACACAATCCAAGCCCCACTCTCAACCCTTCTGTCACCGCCACAACAAACTACGGCCCCACCATCTTCACCTTCTCATCCTCATCATCGGGCATCGCCATTAACGTCGTAACACCAATTGATATCTCAAAGGAAACCGTCAATTCAAGGGTTCTGGTTCTCGGAGGAACCGGTAGAGTCGGTGGCTCTGCCGCCATCGCTCTCTCTAACCTTTCGCCTGACCTCCGCATCATCGTTGCTGCCACTCGCTGAAGGTGATTTCACAAAAATTGACTGTTGAAGATTGATTTGGTTCTCCATCTCCATCATAGGTTTGGATTTCGGATGCTCTTCAAAGGTTTTCTAGATCTATTGAAGCGTAACTCTGATTGGAGAAACCCTAATCGATTAACTGAGGTAATTTAATCTATTCAAAAACTCCAATTTGCTCTTCTCTATCTCTCGTTTCAATGTGTAGAGTATCTGTTTTTGTGGAGACCCTTCTTTTCATTTTGTAAAGTAGTATCTTTGTGGCCAATTTGTTGAGTTCTTTAAAAGCTTATATACACAACTTACAATGAAGATTTATTTTGTATGTGGTTAGCTAAATCAGATAATAGTAAAAAAAACATGTTTATAGTAATGTTTTTTTTATAATGTTGACTTCAAAAATTAAGAACAAAGCACCTCTTGTTTAGAACAGAGGGAGTGGTTGTTATGTCAACGATAGGGAAAAATAGTTCAAAAGTGTAAATTATATTTCAATAACGGATTCTTTTATTATTGGGGTGTTGATATAGAATTCTTATAATTTTATAATTGGAAAATGGATGTATAATTATACTATGTTTTAGGTATTTGTACATTCTGGCTAGATTTGTGAGGAGTTTTTAATAAATAAATGCTATTTTATGGTGCATAAGATTCATAGTATGATTAGTATCATAATTGATTTATCGGTTGAAGAGCACTCAATAATATTGTGATTTATATGTGATGAGTACTTAAAGTATTAAACCATGTGAAGTTTATCCTCTATGATCCAGGCAACTCCATTGTCTGGATTAATTTGGTGTAATCAGAAATCAAAATGCTAGATATTGCCATAGTATCATCAGAAAATTGGTGTAGAATATCTCATAGTATAGTCTAGGCAACTCTATCATAGGCATATCTCCAAAACAATTTGGATTTTCTACTCAGAATGCTATGTTTTGTTGTGGCTCCCAAGGGACATAAAAGACTGATGGGAATGCTTTAATCAGTCGCAAATGCTGACAATATGAAGGTTGGTAAGTTGATGTAGAATGTTCCTTAACACAGTGTAGGTAACTCCTTTATTTGGTCATGTCTTCAAGAAATATGTAGATTTAAATGCTATATTGAGGAAGGGCGTGTTAGAATTCGTTTGTTACATCAAGTGATGCAAGCCTTCTCACAACAGTAAGCATGGGATGAAGAAAATTTGGTATTAAAGAAGGAAGTTTGTGCTGATTATAAGTTGCTGCCTAGTTGTGCTGTGTTTAGTTTGCTGGGAAAATTGAAGAAGGATGAAGTCCATGCTTAGGATTGTTAATTATGGAAAATCAGTCTGAATAGCTCCAGGCTCTTGATGATATATGAAGTTATCAGAATGTAATGATGTAGGCTGCTGGCGATATGATAAAATTTTAATCAGTGGGATAATGTAGAAATGACTAGAATTTAAAAATCACAGATTTTCTGAAGACTCAAATTCAAAGTTTCAACAATGTAGTATACAGAGATGCCAAGTGAGCATAAAAATCATCTATGAAGTCTTTATTAACCTATTCCTTGAAAATAATTTAAGAAAGTTGATGGTTTCCATGACATGGTTTATTGTGGAGGCTCACATTGATAAAAGGTAACCAATCCTTAATTCACTGTCCCTCATTGAATAGTTTTGGACCCTTGGTGTTCTGCCCTGCTTGGTTCTTCATATCAACCACTCAAGAACATACTTTAAAGAGGCCAATACAAGGATACAATAATTTAAATAATAAAATTACATAAGCTATGAATTTCTTATCTCCGCTGTAAGAAAAGCCAATGCCCAATTACATAAAAACACAAATATAGATATAAATCTCCACATAGGGTGACAGAAAATTGGAAGATGTTCAACAACGTGCTATAGATAGTAGCATGTTAGATTGACTTCTCGTGACTGTCAACTTCTCATTATGTGAAAAGTTGAGAACTAAAATTATTTGTATATGTGGATCATATGAAAGTAAGCGTATTTAAATAAAATAAATGTGTATATGGATTTGCTTGGTATTATGTATGAAACAATGAAATTATCTTCGAGCCAACCCCACATTATATACAAATTTCTACCCACATTTGTTTCAAATGATATCTACCTACTGCCTCCGCAATTTCTACCCACATTTGTTTCAAATGGCCAAAATTCTCTTTGTTTTCTCACCTTTTCCTTTTACTTGGAATCACATATGCTGCTCAACCCACTTGACCTGCAAGTCAGTCTACTACATTTTGGATGTAACTTGTTTTCCATATCGTTCAAAGTATGTAACTTGTTTTGCATATCGTTCAAAGTATGTAACTTATTTTGCATATCGTTCCTCATTCTATTACTTGTCAGTCTCAAATTTTGGATGATTGACTTTTTGAACCAATTTACTGGGATTGTTACGCACAAATCATTGATCTTCCCTATAGTTTTGGATTAAAGGTTTAGATAATCTCGTGCTCACCCATGAATTACGCCTTAGAAGGGAATTGATCTGGTGCATCTATGTGCATCTTATCTTGGTGCATCTCATCCTAATGTGCGTCCATTTCTCATCCAAAGGTTGATAACCACTTCTCATGCTTCTCACGTTAACCTCAACTTCTCACCGGAACCCAACCGTGTATATATATATATATTATATAGGTGAAGTATTGTGTGAGAGGTTGAGATTAACGTGAGAAGCGTGACCAGTGGATCTGAACCGTTGATCACTTTTAATCTCATGCTTGCCCATGAATTGCGGTAGGAAAATTTTTGTTCAGCTGCAATGTATCTGGTATCTATCCACATGGAGGCATCAAAGGTGAAATGTAAAACCAAGGTAAAAGTACTCTTTATTTATATAATAAAGAAATAAATAAATGTATGGGTGTTGAAAATATGTATTATTTACCTCAGGTGTATCATCCTAATATCGACTTGAAAGGAAATGTGTGCCTCAATATCTTACGAGAAGATTGGAAACCCGTGCTCAACATAAACACGATTGTGTACAGATTGTATCATCTGCACATATTAAATGGTCTTCTGCTGCATTTTTTCGACGGACAAGTCAGATTCATCTTGAATTTCTTTCAACAATGAATCATCAACAGCAACATAAAACACTATCAACACTCATGCACATACTAGATTTTCACAACAAATAGCAGATCACAACTGATTTACATTCGAAATATGCACACATCTGGCTGAACTCATTGATCACAGCAACAAACATCACAGATATAATCATTCTGAATCTATTAATCTAATGCACACTTTAATAGCTGTCATTGAGAATCTGTACATGACTTTGATTATTTTACCAAAAAACAGAATCAAAGAGGCTGCACATTTTCATATTCTGAAATATGAATTCTCATATTTCAAAGTCTGTATGAGCACTGATTTGGATGAGCTAGTTAGTAAGTTTACATGTTTTTTATATGCATCAAAAGTTGGTTCTATATAATAGGAACATAAATTATGCAACGTTGACAGACCATTCTAAACATATTTTTATGTTGGCTTTGCTTGTAGACATCTAATATGTATGTGATAATGACATTGACGACTTAATCAACTCCATGCTTGAACTCATCTATTATGTTTAATCAACTTCTTTCTTCTTATTGATGTCTAATGATCGAACGATGACCCATCTGTGCAGTTATCCGTTCAGTCTGGGAAAATGCTACACACCATTATTCATTTCATGCAAATCGCCTCATTGAAGGTAATATGACATTAAACCAAAAAACTTCCACTTGAACATATTTACATGTACCAAATCTCATTTTCTTTATAGTGTTTAATTTCAATAATCACATACTCGATATTTTGCTCAATGACGATGAATTCAAGTATTTTGACATTGTTTTATTTGAAGGCATATTTGAAAGAAACACATTTTTAGCAACTCTATTTTTTTTTATTGGTTGAAAAGTTGGCATCTAGATGAATACATTAGCTCCATTTGTTGTGTTATAAGTTTACATTTGGAGGCATGAATTAGCGGCAGTAGTATATGCTTATTCAACGTGGTCTCGTTGGTACGTTATTTTGGTACATGATAGGTGAAATAATTCAAGAGTGGTAATATTTTTAAGTAGAAAATATCAGATCAAATTACACTTGATTGGACCTGATATATTAAAGCTTGGACCATTCCAATTCTGACTGTCGGTCCTTAATCAGTCTGTGGTAAGCTTGATAAAGACCGATCTAGGCTTATTTGGACGGATGTTGACTTGACCAAACCAATTATTTTTTTGTCTTGATTATTTTCAAGTCGTTGATTCCACCACCTTTATCATGTACAAATTCCTGATATCTTGAGTTATGTATTTATGAATTTCGCACGATTTGTGCCTGTATACTCGATTTTGACTTTGACTTTTAGTTAGTTTACATCTTACATATATGTATGGTCTATATATTAAATTTTGAATGTTATATATTATATGGATATATTTTTGTGTTTACAGTGGTGTTCTATTTACGCAGTTTTGTGAAATTTGTATGTTATATTATGCGATTATGCTCTCTCATCTTTCTCTCTCTTTATCTACATATACATTTCCTGTAACTTGTCGATCGCCAAATTTTGGGTGATCGACTTATAAACCAATTTATTGGGTTTCTTGTTATGGACAAGTCATTGTTCTTCCCTAAAGTTTTGGCTTTAATGTTTAGAAGTCTGAACTTTTTTCATATTATGTTTTCTTTAATCATATGTAAAAAATTTGTCACTCTCTCGTGATTTGTTGTATTTATCGGTTGTTTTCTTATCTATTTGCAGGTACCACAAACAACTTCTAATCATAAGGGCTAAAAGCAAAATGTTATAAATGGAAATAACAATTATGCAATTATTAACGGGATGGTGAAGAGATGGAAGCATGGGAGTATAGCTTAGATAAGAAAAATATTTATTTCAGATATATAGTACTTCTCTAATTAGTGTTCTCATACATCATTCTTATAATGTAAATTACCCTATTGTTCATTAATCATTTGGTTAATATTCTGAGTTTTTGAATTCATTTTCATTTTATCGGCAAATGATAAAAACCGTCACCAAAAGATTGTTTATATTTTATGGCAAAACGTCACAGTATGTCAAGTTATGATGACAGTTTTGAGAAAATAAACGTCACCATTTGTTTAGCTAATATGACGGCTTTCAAAATAAATGTGATTGTATGACATGTTATTGTGACGATTTTAAAAGAAAGCGTCATCATAAGCTATTATTCAGTGACGGTTTTGAAAAATTAATGTTATTGTATGTCACTCTATGATGATGGTTTTGAATAAATATCACCATATGTAATACTACAGTGACGGTTTTGGAAAATAAATGTTATTATATGTGATGCTACGATGATGGTTTTGAATATATAAATGTCACTTTGTATCATGCTACGGTGACAGCTTGAATATTTAAACGTCATCGTATGTCATTCTACAGTGACATTTTGAAACATAAATGTCATCATATGTCATGTTTTGGTGACGGTTTTGACAAATATACATCACCGAATGTCATGCTACGGTGACGATTTCGACAAATAAACGTCACCGTATGCATGTTATGATGACAGTTTTGAAAAATTAACGTCACCATATGTCATGTTGTGGTGACAGTTTTAACAAATTAACGTCGTTGTATATTATCCTATGGTGATGATTTTGACAAATAAACGTAACCGAATGTAATGATACGGTGACTGTTTTGAAAAATAAACGTAATTGTTTGTCATGTTGCGACAACGGTTTTGAAAAATAAACATCATTGTATGTCATGCTACGTTGACGATTTTGAATAATAAACGTCATCGTATATCATGCTACGGTGATGATTTTGAATAATAAATGTCACCGTATGTCATCCTAAGGTGACGATTTTTGAAAAATAAAGTCACTATATGTCATGCTATGGTGACGGTTTTTGAAAAATAAAGTCTTCGTATGTCATGCTACGGTGACGGTTTTAACAAATAAACATTGCCGTATGTCATGCTAAGGTGACGGTTTTAGGAAAAAAATTGGTTTTTTATATACCTAAGGTGACGGTTTTAGCTTATGGTAACGGTTTTTGATATAATTTGGTAGCATTTTTTAAACGTAACCAAAAGTGTACCAAAAGTGACGGCAGATAAGGTGACGATTTTTATGTCCATGAAAACCGTTACGGAATACCTATGGTAACTGTTTTTAACCGTCACTAAAGACCTTTTTTGTACTAGTATAATGAGGATTTTAATTTGGAAATGATTTGTTCCAACCAATTCATGTTTCAAGTTGATAGTGTATTTGAAGAATGTATTGCATAAATGTCGTTTAAATGCGTTTTATTGTTTGGGGACCGTTATTTGTTGGTCAAATGGATTTTGAGCACTTTAGCTCGGTTTTGACTTAAAAGAGTCTTGGGGACATTTTTCCGGTTTTAATAGCTTAATGTAGAGCCCATTTATGATTTACATATTAATGTACCTTGTTGCATATCAATGATAATTACATGCTTGAGTGCGTTGGTCATTCCTGTGTAGTCATGTAATGTTAAATTGTGTTTCATTGGATCAATAGGCACATAAGTCAGTCTTTATTTGATGGTCAATTGGGTATTACGGGGTTGGACTTCGGGACCCATGTTTTATGACCTGAATCTTTCAGGTGTACACTAGGAGGGCTGAGTCCGGTTGTGCCATTGTGTTAAAGGGCGTTTGGGGCCTCCGCCGCTTGAAGGTAATGCCTTATAGTTAGTTCTGAAGTGTGTCGGGTCTTCGGGGTGGAATTCATGGTAATGTTCACCAAGGTCAGCTGTCTCTTTGTGTGTAGCTTGAAAGGAGTCCTAGGGAACTTGGGCTTTTATGTCGTGAAGTATCATACGATTAACGTTGTATGAGTGGCATACTTTTGTGTTCCTCCACTATCAATGGATACGGGTCTCCCCCGTTGTCGGCCAACAGTATTTTGGATATTATAATGTCCATGCTTTGATATTTAGATTTCATTATATTTTATGGCTCGCACGAGTATTGGGTTTTAGTTCCATGTTTTCGGGGCATATTATATGTATATGAATTATTTTCCCATGAACTATCGGTTGCGTTTTATGACTCATCCGTGTTTGGATGTCTTGCATAATAGAGTTTTTATTGTCGTTTACATTATATGGAAGTTTGATACGTTTCACGTTTTGAGTGAGTTTTGGGTTGCATCACTTCATAAATGAATGTTTTGTATTGGGGAGTTCATCTTCAAAATGCATGTTATTGGAAAACGGGTAATTCTCATATTTAAAGTAAATCATTTTGAAAGATTATGATTTTAGTTGCATTCTTTTCTTTCAACGATATAATTACTCATGTTGAAAGCTCTTGAACTCACTAGGCATTAGCCTAACCTTTTTATTTGTCGGCATGTGCATCAGGTTCCGGTTGGGGAATGGTACTAGCGACTCTATGAAGGGATGAGTACTATTATATTCACGAGAGAGAGTATCTTGGTGAAGTCTTTCGCATGTTAGAGATAGAGAGTGTTATTAGGTTTTTAGTGACACCCGACCTTAACCTAGTCTTTATGTAAGGCTTAATTTATCTATTGTTAATGTTAAATCTAGAATTTCTATTCGAGGAAATCAAGTAATTACTTAGGGGGAGGTATTTGTCCTTCAATTGATGTTTTATTTGAAAATTTAAATTAGTCGCTCTTTTCAAATTTGAGGGTGTTACAAGTTGGTATCAAAGCTTAAGTTTGAGAGAATTAGGTGTTGATTTTGGATACCTAGACTCAAACTAGCGTTCTTTTAAGTGAATGAAAGTGAAATTGCACCATTAGGCACATTAGGATAGGATATTTTGAGGTTGATGGAGTAACTAGAAACGGGAAACACGTCGAGGATAGCAAGAATGATCATGTACGGTACGTTCATAATTGCACCTGGATAGTGTTATGGTAACCTACAAGTTACGTGTGTATACTTGGACTACTTTGATGTGATGATCGTTGGGTACTGAAGAAGTTCTAAGTGGGTAGCCGTTAGAAAAGGAGGATGATTTTAACATTCGTCACTTGGAGTGACAGCAAGCATGATGATTGCATTAAGTGGACCGTTTCGGGTCGGGATTATTGGTTGGATTAGAACCATAGACTTATGGAATCGACATTATTCGAGGAGAAATTATACGGTAAACCGATGAAATTTTCGATCGTTGCTTTAAGATGTTTGAGCATCCGGATGACGATAGTGTGACTGTGAAATTGAGGAGCGTTGGTTCGAGACGTTGAGTGTCGATCAAATTCATGAACGAAATTTATTTCTAAAATAAATTGCATAAATTATTTCTCGTGTTTCCAAATCATCATGTGGATTATATTACGAAATCTTAGAAAAATGTTTAGCACACACAAAATTTTAAACCATGATTTTAAATATGCATAAAATTATTTTTTTGCATGTGGTTGCAAACATTGTTGACTTTCTTTATTCTCGTTGTTGTCCAACACTATTTTTGGATATTGTGATGTCCGTATTTTGATGTTGTTTAGGGTCTTGGACAAGTAACTACGATTTATGCCTTTAACTTCGAATCACCTCCACATATGTTAACGTTTTGGATGAAGAGTTACCTTCCATTATTTTGGTGTTTGAGTTTTATTGGGAATTGTATTTCATGCGAGTTTTGTTTAAAGGTGTCCCATTATATCATATTATAATAAAAGGGAAATTTTTGGAATTATAACATTTAGTCATAACTGTGTGTCCTAGATTCAAGTTCTAATTGCTACAAACAATCAAGATGAACAATTTCTAAAAATCATATGTCATTGATTTTCAAATCAAGATTACAATCTCTCTCACTTTCTCTCACTACATTCACTCTCTCTTTCTCTAGAATGATATTCTAATTGCCTCTTCTCTGATCCGTGTACATCTGATTACAAAAACAAGAACACAAGGTATTTATACCCTCTACCAATTACAAAGGAAAAACAAAATACAATTACATTGACTTTGACTTTATTAACAAATGACTTTGACTTTAACTAGAGAGTTGACTTTCAGCCTTTGACTTCTTGAACTTTGGTCTTCAATCTTTATGATCTTGAATCCAATAAATCTGTGCTCTAACAATCTCCCCCTTTGGATCATGATCATTACTAAAAGATTTAGCAATGCGATCTTCTCTCTTTAAGCTTGATTGAAATAACTCCCCCTTTGATTAACCTTTATCTTCTCTTGTAATCTCCCCTTTGATACAAACATGATTTACAAACTCCCCCTTAACACTATGAAATTCCTCTTTTATAAGCTCAGAAAAATTCTCTCCCAAGGTTATAAAACCTCTTTCACAAAATAAAATTTCAGCAAAATCTTCAAAATCTTTCAGTTCAATCAAATCTTGAACATCTCTCCCATAACTTGAATTTCAGACATTTCTTTTTCAAACATCTCTTGAAACAAATACTTGTAATGGACATTTCTTCAAACTTTATCTTCTCCCCCTTTTTGATGATTAGAGCATCGATATCATCAAAACTTTCACCAAGACATGTCTTTGAAAACTTTCTGACCAATGATCTTTCAAACTGAGCCTCTGATTCGTTGCCAATTCGAACAATGTATTCATCTAGATCTTTTCAAATCTAGACAAAATAGGAATGTAACACCTGAATCAATGAATGAATCAGTTAATATGCCTGTCAGTAACACTAAGTCACTGTGTGTAACGAATACACAATATAAAGGAGCTTTTTGATGTTCACTCCCCCAGGGCTTCCATCCAATCATCGAAATACCACAAAGGCAATTTCTATGAACGTTATGACAAGAAAACAAATTCCTTGTGTGTTCGTGCAAGTGTAGAAAGAATTCAGCACGAATAATTGCTTTTATAAAGGCTCAACATAGTGTAAACCACTGAGACAACAGTAGATAAACACAGACTTGAAGTGCGAAGGGGGGGCAGACTTCCTTCTTTTTCAATATCCAGATTTTCCAAATGAAAACCAGATAGATAATGTGTTGCGTCCCTAGAAAAATATGAAACACTTTCTTTTTGAGAAGAAAATGAGTGGTTGGTGGGGTTTTAAGCAAGAGTTGGCATGGGCTATTTGCCTGTTTCAATAACGTTCACCAAAGAATTGTGAAACGCTAGTAATGTGGCTGCCCGACTCAGAAAGTAGTTGGTGCAGAGTTTGATATTCTTTTACTCTGATCACACACCCTCTTTCTTTTAATCATTATGCTCACTTCTAACCAAACTCTCATTTCCATTTTACCTCATCACACATCCCACACTCATTTCTTTTAGACTCCTCACACTCAATCACTAAAGGATTAACTTCTTGGGTAGAAATCACTGGTTAACGTGATTTCATAGAAGTTCAGTTAATTCCTAGCATAAAGAACCCATTTATGATCCTAAAAGAACGTGTTGCTCATAATGATTTAACTTTATCAGTTAAAGCTCATATACAAATGTCAGACGAATGTATGCTCATAAAATATAATCATGAAGATTTGAGCATTTGAAAACGTTGAAGTATTTTCAAACAAGTATATTGAATGAATGAACATGAATGCAAAAGACTTGTTCGAAAACCTGACATTGTATGAAAATGATCAGAAATGAAATGATATATCAATTTAGGCTTATGGTCAAAAATAATGGATATGTGTCTATACGAAACAAGATATAGACATTTTTGAAAGAACGTTTCGAAATAAAATAACGCTCAAAATTCTTTGAAGTACAAGAGGGGTGTCTTACCATCGAAAAATATGTTACTATTGTGAGACATGGTAAGAACGTTTTGAACAAAAATTCAAACCGGTGTGTGTGAATACGTGAAAGTATACAGAAAAGACAATACGAAAATATTTATCTTTGGAAACACACGGTTTGTTTAACTTTGAAGCACAAAATAAAATGAAAACATTTAAAATCACACTTCCAATCCATGAAATCTTTTAAAGAAACGGGAAGTGGTTTGAACATTTTAAGAACATGTTTTCTATGATTGAAGGTTGTCCTTCTTTCAACCATATTTGAGATTAAGATAAGAAATTAACCTTGTCGCTTCGTCTTAAATCTCATAAAGTCAGCTGAAGTCATAAAAAATATGATCTTGTAAAATTCTCTCATTCTGCACAAGTCTCAAAGTCTAGTCAAAGCAATTTTATTCACAAAGATTATTCAAATGTAAAAGACATAAAGCAGTAAAACGATTAAAGTACGAGTTATGATTAGAAATAATCATAAATCATAATTCTTACTCCCCCTGAAAATATGCATCTGAAATTTGTCAGTAAAAGGCACATGATAAAGATCTACAACTCCTCCTGAAGTGTAGTTCGTCATATCTACCGTATACATATTTCCAGAAAAATTTATGTACTCCCCCTTGAAGGTTGATTTCCTCTTCTGAGTATCTGAGTACAATCTCTTATCAGCTCGGGAGTATCATCTACTTTTTCAGCATTGAAGTACGAGTCCTAAACTGTTGTATTTAGAAGTCAAACTCCGTTGAAGAATGGGTTCTAAGATGATTTACTTAGAAGCCTCGGTTCTCTTACCCCCCCCTTGACTGTAGGTGCCTGTAGCACATAATCATCTTTCGGCTTTGGTACCCACTGGTATTTGGGTCCATGAATGTTAGTTGCAGTTCTTATGGGAGTAACTGAATAAGAACCATACCAGAAATGATCACTAGTTTTGTGAACATGATCATGTGTACGACAATAAGAACAATAATATTTCTTACTTGACAACCAGATTAACTGATCTCTCGAGTAGACATGATCAGGTTTACCTTTTCGCACATTGTTCTTCTTGGCTTTAGTCTCATGTACACATGTCTTCTTTCCTTTCTTATCTTCCTTCTTCTCATCTTTGTTTTCTTCATCTACTGGTTTTACTTTCCATACCAGCTTCTCTTCATTATATCTCCTTCTTCTCCTGTGTGTACCTGAACTATCTATTTTCCGATCATAGAAAATGTTAGTTGTACGAATCTGATCAAATGATTTAACTGACCTTCTTGAAGAAACAATTTTCAAATGTGAGCTTGAGGCTGGCTTGTTAGAACCAACTGAAATATTTCTAGGCCTATGCCTCCAGAGATGGATCCAATTTTCTGTTAATGTCGTATCTTGCTATCGTTGAATTTGTGTGGTCGACGGTAAATGATAACCTTAATATTGGGTTTCCCCGCGTATATTATGGTTTTAATGAAATACGTCATTCCTAAGTTTTGGTATTTGGTTTTCTTCCATTTTATGGTTGCGTGAGTATTGGGCCTAGTGTCTATGTTTTTCGGTGACATATCGTATTGGTGAGTTATTAACTATGATTTATGAGTCAAGTGTTTACCCCACCCGTGCTTGGGTGTTTTCGGGATATAACGTTTTATCCACATTTCTTAAATTGGGAGTCAATCTCCGCTCTCGTTTCGAGTGAGTTTTGGGTTGCATCATTTTATAAAGAATGTTTTTTAATAAGGTGTTCATATTTGAAAATGCATGATATTGGAAAAGAGTCTTCTCTGGGTTTAAAGTAAATCTTTTGAAATGTTATGATTTTAAGTGGAGTTTATTCCTTTTATAAATATGTTCATTCGTGTAAAACTCTTGAACTCACTAGGCGTTAGCCTAACCTTTTTATTTGTCGGCATGTGCAACAGGTTTCGGTTGGGAATAGTTTTAGTAACACTGTGAAGAGAAGAGTGCTAGTTGTGTGCTTGAGGAGTGTATAGTTTGGTGAACTCTTCCGCTTTTGTATTGGGAAGAGCAATTTGTAATTCGGTTAAGTGACACCCGACTCCAGTTTTGTCCTTGTATGTAAATGAAGTTTATAATTGTTGAGGTTAATTATAGAATTTTACCTCGAGGTATTTTGAGTTTTGATTTGTAGGAGGAATTTTTGTTCCTCACTTGATGTTATATCGAAACTTTAAATTAGTTGCTCTTACCAAATTTGAGGGTGTTACAAGTTGGTATCAGAGCTTAAGTTTGAGAGATTTAGGTGTTGATTTTGGATGCCTAGACTCAAACTAGCATACTTTTAAGTGATTGAAAGTTAAATTTCACCATTAGGCACTTTAAGATAAGATATTTTGAGGTTGATAGAGTCGCTAGAAACGGGAAACTCGTCGAGGGTGGCAAGGTTGATCATGTGCAGTATGTTCATAATTGCACCTGGCCAGTGTTATGGTGAACCTACGAGTTACATGGGTATACTTGGACTACTGGGATGTGACAACCGTTGGGGTAGTGCAAAAGTTTCTAAGCGGGTAGCCGTTAGAAGAAGCTAATGATTTTAGCGTTCGTCATTTGGAGTGACAATAAGCATGGTAAGTGCATTAAGTGGAACCTTTCGGGTCGGAATAATTGGTTGGATTAGAACCATAGATTTTTGGAATCGACTTTATTCGAGGAGAAATTGTAAGGTGAACCGATGAAATCTTCGATGATTTCCTTAAGATGTTCGAACATCCGGATGATGATAGCATGATTGGGAAATTAAGGAGCGTGGTTTCGACACGTTGAGTGTCGATTAAATTCATGCACTAAATTTTATTCTAACATGAATTACATCAGCTATTTCTCATATTTCTGAAATCATCATGTGAAATTTTATAACGAAATTTTGGAAAGATGTTTAGCACACACAGGGTTTTTAACCCATGATTTTAAACATGCACAAGACCATTTGATTACATGCGGTTGCAAACTTTGTTGAGACTTTCTTTACTCTCATTGTTGTCTAAAGCTATTTTCGGATATTGCGATGTTCGTATTTTGACGGTGTGTGGGGTCTTGGACAAGTAACTATGGTTTATGACCTTAACATTGGATCTCCTCCACATATGTTAGGGCTTGGAAGAAGAGTTATCCTCCATTACGTTGATGTTTTATGTTTATTGGAAATTTTATTCTGTGTGGATTTTGATGAGTCTTATGGAGTATTATTTTACGGCGTCTTGCAACGCATGATCGAACATTGAAATGTGTGGGCTAGATTCTTGGCGTGTGTTGGTTTATGGTATAATATATATATATATATATATATATATATATATATATATATATATTATTTCACAAGAGCTTTGTCGGTGGATGTTACCCCATATGTTATTTCTGGCGTTTCAGTATCGTGTGATTTCTCTTTTGAGTTTTATACGAACATATTACACTGCACACTACTTAGTGTTATAAATGATTTATGCTTTTGGTGTGAGTAAGCATATGGATGATTTAGGATGGATTGTGTTAAACTTCTGCTTTTAACGTCTTTGGGTTATTGATTTTACTGTTGAAGTCTCACGCAATGTATTATAATGATTTACTCGTGTGCATATCTTCGGTCAAAGAGAGTTTTACCCGTGCGGTTAAAAGTTGAATTCAATTTGAATTATTTTATGTTTGACCAAATTGCAAGCACTTATCGTTTTACTAAGTTTGAGAAATAAACTGAGGTATGTGGGTCTTGTTGGAAATTTTATCCCATATCATTATATGGTTAATTAAGAAACTTTTGGGATCTGATTATGTGGATTTCCCTTCTGGGGTTTTCTACAAACGTCTTGTTATACATCGTCTTAGTACGTAAAAGTATTTTTTTGTTCATGGCACAAAGAGTTTCATGTTGGGACCATAGTGGTTCCTTTGAAAGGTTTGTTGAACATCTTTCGTCGTCAACATTATTAGCTTGAATGATAATTAAACGAATTTTGAAAGGATTTTATACGTGCGACGTTTGCGGCCACTTTATAAACCTACTGCGTAAAAGGTAGTGAATTTTAATGGTACGATTTATTGTATTAAAGCTTTACAAATTAGGAGTTATATAAAGTTTCAAATTGGCATATTAGTTTGAAAAACCTTGAACTCAATCGTGGCTATAGGTTTAAACCCTTTTGTAGAACGAGTAGATAGTAAGGACTATAGGGGTCCTTGGAAGTTAAGTGTCGGAGGACTGACTGGTGGTTAGTTTTGAAATTTTGGGTTTTCGGTTGTGAATAGGTGCACGCATGAATGTTTGGTATATTAGAATTATACCGTCGACCAGTTATTTGAATGGTAATCTTGTTATGTCGGTAAATCTTCGGGAAAAAGTCATTAGGTTGTTGCTTGATTTCGGTGAGTTATGAGCCGATGGGTCATAATTGTACCATCCGGTTGGGTCTTCCGGAATAAAGAAGTTATGGCGATCTATTTATCGAAATTTAGTACCATGATAGGTGTCAACTTTAATTCGTCAGTGCAGAATCTCAAAGGAATTTTATGGTGGTATATCCACAACTGAGGTGTAACCATTTTTAGGATAGGTGTCGACACTCGATTGAGTACAGTGATCGTTGGGGTGCTTCTGTGCACTTTCGTTGAGTTTGGTGGGACTGCAAGTCATGTGGTAACCTTAAGGATACTAGGAGATGGCAATTAGGGGTCGATCATTGGTAATTCTATAATCAGCAAGGTTTCCGCTGATTTTCCAGTCGATGTTTGAATGTATTTGGGAGTTGTGTAACCGTGGAGTTTGGGGTAATCCGATATCTACACATGTTGTGTTGTGGCAGTTTGAGGAACCAATTAATTGAAGATTAGATCGGACCAATCTAGTGCTAGGAATCTCGTCAAGGAAGGGACGATAAACCTTTATGGTATTGATTATTGGAGGAAGTAGTGAGACCGTCGAAGTAGACCTTGAGCAGAAATCGATTATTGAGTAGACCGTGAGGTGTTGGAATTAGAAGTATTTAAGGGTAATGTTCGCCTTGGGGTAACCTTGGTGGAAGTGGTTAATTAAGATCGTAAGTTGCTCTTGAGGTGATAAGGGCAACCTAAGGTTAGGAGACAACTGAGATCTAAAGGATAGGAAAGTGGTTCGATAAGGACTCGATGTACATTATGTCATCTGTAAGGTATATCGAACATTGTGATCGGGGGTGTGGCGGTCTGTCATGAGAAATGCAGTGACAACCATAACAGGGACGTAACCGATTTCGTATATGAGGCAAGGCGTCGTGAAAGTATCCCTTTTTGGATTAGGAGCCAACTGATCTCACTAAATGTGACGTTAAGTGTTTGGTCGGGGTTAGATTTCAATAACGAAATCTCTTTTAAAGTTGGGAGGATTGTAACACCCCGAAATCGTTGGCCGAAAAGATAGCGAAGGAAAACATCCACAGTGCCCCGCGCGGCTCTCCACACGGGTTGAGTCGCGCGAGGCTTTGTTACCTCACGGCTCCAGTGGTCTGTGCGGCTCTCCGTGCGGGTCAGGCCACGCCGCCATCCGCGCAGAGCCACTGTGCACTTTTAAAGAGAGAAAATCGGCCCAAAACCACATTTCTCACCCAAACCTCAAATCTTCTTCCCATTTTCTCTCCCAAATCGACCCTCCAACCTCCAATGCGAACCCTAACACATTTTTGAGAGTTCTCCCCTAAATCTATGTGATTCTTCTCCATCTAACAAGTTTTGGAAGCTAGAACTATCATCCCTCCATCTTCATCTTCTCCACCAAGCTTCTTAGGGATTCACCCAACCTTCTTATCTATTTTGAAGATGGGAAGTGTGTGGCTCATTTTGGTAACCTAGAAGTGCGTTGTTGGTGGATTCAAGTTGTGGGTAAGGTAACCTTCTCTTTTCTTCATCTATGGAAATTAGGGTTTTGGTATAAGTTGAGATCTTTATGTGTAAAGTTTGGGGAACGATTCTTTATAGTTGAATATGATTAATTATGGTTGGAAATGTTTTGATCTAGGTTTTTGAAAGTTTTCGACTTGAGGATCCAAGTGTTCTTCAAAGGAGCTCAAGTTGGGTAAAATCTAGATTTAGCCTAAATCTAGCAATGTGAGTTCAAGTTGATTTGTGAAAACGTTGTACATGCCAAAAATGTTCATTTTAAAATGATTATGTGTTTACATGATTTTTATAAAAAGTTGAGATATTTGAAGAGTTTACTCATTCGGATTATTTGGTTTTATAAATTTTGTGAAACACCCACATTTGGGATTTTTGAGCATTTTGGTAAATAAGTCATGTTGATATGTTCCCTTAATGATTATATATATAAATGGAACTCACTTGATGTAAAAGTCATTTTTGTGTGTTTGATCTTATAAACCGTTTGGAAAATGTATATTATTTTGTTATGAGACATTTTGGAAATATAAGGGTATGAGTTCATTTGGAAAATGGTTTGCCTCAACCAATGATGAGTTTTGAGTTAATCATACTTTTGGTCGTTGTGTTTTCATATCCGTTAGTCAAAGTGTTTTAATATTTACACTGCTTTCATTGGAGATTTAAGTAAATTGTTGAGCCTTTGGCGCGGTTTTGACTAAAATGAGTCTTGAGGACATTAGTCCGGTTTAATAGCATGTTGTGGAGTTTTGAGTATGATGGCGGTTATTACGTGTCATTTGAGAGTTACATGTTTTGGGTGCGTTGGTCATTCAATTGGAGTCATGTAATGTTAGACTGTGTTGCATTGGATGATTGGATCCATAGGCATGTAAGTCTGTCTGTTGTAGAGGGAATGTGATGTTGGTTATAACTATCGACCGTTGGGTCACTAGCGAGTAGGCACTAGAGGGCGCAAGCCTTTGAGGTGAAACTCGTCTAGATTGGTTAGGCACCCTTGTCTGTAATACTTTGAGGTGTAACTCGACGGAGTAAGCACTAGAGGCATAAACGGTTTGAGGATTGTGATGTATGTTATGGCATGGGAACTAGAAACGAGGCAGGTGGTGAAATCCAATAACATCGCGGGTGACATCATTCACGTGTTCTCGTCACCCAAGATGGAAATGTTGAGGTGTCACGCGAGTAACGTCGTATGGGCGGCCTACTTGTGTGTTACTCCACCCTCAACGTATACGAGTCTCCCCCGTCGTCGACCATTAGTATTTTAAATGTTAACGTTGTATCTTACTATCGTTGAATTTGTGTGGTCGACGGTAAATGATGAATTTAATATTGGGTTTCCCCCGCGTATATTAAGGTTTGAATGAAATATGTCATTCCCAAGTTTTGGTATTTGGTTTTCTTCCATTTTATGGTTGCGTGAGTACTGGGCCTAGTGTCCATGTTTTTTGGTGACGTATCGTATTGGTGAGTTATTAACTATGATTTATGAGTCGAGTGTTTACCCCACCCGTGCTTGGGTGTTTTGGGGATATAACGTTTTATCCACATTTCTTAAATTGGGAGTCAATCTCCGCTCTCGTTTCGAGTGAGTTTTGGGTTGCATCATTTTATAAAGAATGTTTTGTAATGAGGTGTTCATCTTTGAAAATGCATGATATTGGAAAAGAGTCGTCTCCGGGTTTAAAGTAAATCTTTTGAAAGGTTATGATTTTAAGTGGAGTTTATTCCATTTATAAATTTGTTCATTCGTGTCAAACTCTTGAACTCACTAGGCGTTAGCCTAATCTTTTTATTTGTCGGCATGTGCAACAGGTTTCGGTTGGCAATAGTGTAACACCCCGATGTCGAAAAGGTATCGTTTCAAGTTATTACAGAAATCAGTAGCCTTAAACGAAAAAATAAGATATATGATTTTGGACTTGAATCCTAGGTTTTAAAGTCTTGATGGATAAAGGATTCAATTATGAGTCCAACGGTTCTTTCCGGAGCAAAATCGTAGCTATAACGAAAAAGTTACGGCCAAAACAGTGAATAACGAAGAAACCGGACAAACAGTGCACGGGGCGACTTGAGGCGCAACTTGGGCCACCCCGTAACCCACCTGGAGCCCTGTTAACCCATTCGGGCGACTTGTGGCACAACCTAACCTGCCCGGTAACCCGCGCGGAGCCTTGTTCGAAACCCGATTTTCAGCCCTAGAACTTCATTTCTTCATAACTTTTGCTCCACACCTCCGATTTGGGTGATTCAAGTTGCCATGGTTTCGTTTTTGAGAGATCTACAAGGATTTAGCAAGATATTGGAAGTCTATTGGAAGATCCAAGGGCATTTTGTGGTGGTAAGTTCCTTATCTCTCTTAATGTTAAACTAGGGTTTGATGGTTTCACCCTTTTTCCTTTCATCCTTCCTCTTGGGTGTAATTTTGTTGACTTGTGCGGTGAAGGTGACTTTGTAGATGTGTTGGATCTGAGATCTAGGTAGGTTGATTGGAGATTTCAAGCCTTCATCAAGGGTGGTTCAAGTTTTGGGGGTAAAACCCAGATTTAGCCTAAATCTAGCAAGGTGAGTTCAAGTTGATTTGTGAAAAAGGTGTACATGCCAAAATGATTATTTTAAAGTGTTTTGCATCTTACATGAAATTGTTAACTGCTGATCAGTTTGGTTATTTTGAAAGTGTTTAACTTTACAAACTTATATAGCACACATTCTTATGATTTTTGGGCATTTTGATAATGAGTCATAAATGGATGTGTTTGGTAAGCTATTGCATAAATGATATTATTTGGTTAAAAAGGGCATTTTAGTGTTGGTTTGGGTAAAAGGTTTAACTTTGTGTTATGGGATATTTTGAAAGCATTGTAGATGAATCATTTATTGATGTAATTAGAAAATTTTAAATTAATTGTTATTTCCAAATTTGAGGGTGTTACAAATAGTTCTAGTAACACTGTGAAGAGAGGAGTGCTAGTTGTGTGCTCGAGGAGTGTATAGCTTGGTGAAGTCTTCCGCTTTTGTATTGGGAAGAGCAATTTGTAATTCGGTTAAGTGACACCCGACTCGAGTTTTGTCCTTGTATGTAAATGGAGTTTATAATTGTTGAGGTTAATTATAGAATTTTACCTTGAAGTATTTTAAGTTTTGATTTGTAGGAGGAAGTTTTGTTCCTCACTTGATGTTATATCGAAATTTTAAATTAGCTACTCTTACCAAATTCGAGGGTGTTACATCATGAGAGATGCTTGAATCATAATGGTAGAGCTTTAAGGAGACTAAATGTTGGTAATTAAGTATCAACGAGTAGGATTTTCTTGATATGGTAAAGAATTGCTCGACTGAATGGTTGATGATGGAATATAGTTTGGAGTTGCGTAATCGCCCATTTTGGATAAACCGACTCCTTGGAGAGCATAATGGCAAGTCCTTGGGAGGAAGGCTCTACCGATAACAAGGGCGGATCATTAAGGAAATTTTAAAAATTCTTTGGGTTAGTGTTGATCATGGGAATGCAGATTCAGAAGCGTGTTGAGCTGGGACGAATTAGTCAGTGAGAAGCTGAGACGACAAACTACCCTTGAGGTAGTACGTTTCACCTAAGGTTGGGAGGAAACCGAGATCGTATGGGTAGAAATTGCTCCAGTAAGGTTAGATGTTCACTCTAGTATGAGTGTAAAGTATTAAGGTGGATGTTGGATGTGAGAGTCCTCACGGAAATCGGTATGGAAGTGGCGTCAGAAAGTCATTAAGTTTTAGAGTAAAGATGAGAAGGATTAGGGACAACCCCTCCGGAAGGGAGACGGTCGTTTTGGGAGAATGACATCATTGAGGTCTACTAACAGTTGTTACCTTTTGGGAACCGAGGAAACACAATAATTACTGAGGGTGGTAATGAAATGCCTTAGGTGAGAAATAGATTTTGAGGACGAAATCATTTTAAGGGTGGGAGGATTGTAACACCCGTAATTTTCGGTAAGTAAAGGTCACATGGGAGTTTTTACAACTTGTAAATGGTGGGATTTATGTTGGGAAAACATTACCTTGAGTCCCTTAAAGTATCGGCAGTGGTGGCGTTGAAAAAGTCAGGTTTCTGAGCTTGAAAAGGGTCCGGCTACAATGCCCGGTGACTATGACATGTCATAGTCGCACCTGGCAAATTCGCACATAGTAAGGCACCTTCGATACACCTTTTTGCGACTATGACATGCGACAATGCCATGGCAAAGTCTCATGGCAATGTAGCATGGGGGTACCAGTGTGCATAAAGTCGCAATTTCCAGCCTTATTCTTCATTGCTTCATATCTTGCTCATTTCTACTCCGCTTTGGACGATTCAAAATGATATGGTTTCTTTTTTGAGATATTTTCAAGGTTAGATTCTTAGTTTTGAGATTCAAGAGTATTTGGTGGTGGATTGGAAGCAAAGGTCAGGAGCTCATCATCATCACCTTCATCTTCAAGGAATTTGGGGTTTTCTATGTTTTCACCAAAACGTAAGTGGTGAGTTCATCCTCGTAGTTTCTAAACCTTATTATGAGTTATAAATTCTCCATTGGTGACTCTCTAGTGTTTATATTTCTAAAATTTTGGTTGGGATGATTTTGGGGAAGTTAAGTCAAATTAGGGTTTTTGGCCAAAATGAAGATTTTGATATAAGATGTTTGGGGAACGATTCTAGACGATTGAATGTGAATATTTAAGGTTGCGAACTTGTGGATGTAGGTTTTTGGAAGATTTGGCTTGAGGATTCAAACTTCTTCAAAGGATCTCAAGTTGAGAAAATCTAGATTTAACCTAAATCTAGCAAGGTGAGTTCAAGTTGCTTTGTAAAATCTATGTATATGACAAAATGTGTATTTTGAAGTAATAATGTATTTACTTTATATTTATCAAATGTGTTGAGTATTTGAAAGTTATTTGACGTGAACGTAATTTTGGTGTTTTGATTTATAAATCATTTGGAAATCACACGTCATCATGTCATGGAATACTTTGGAAGTATAATGAGGATTTTAATTTGGCAATGATTTATCCCATCTAATTCATGTTTCAAGTTGATAGTGTATTTGAAGAATGTATTGCATAAATGTCGTTTAAATGCGTTTTACTATTTGGGGACCGTTATTTGTTGGTCAAATGGATTTTGAGCACTTTAGCTCGGTTTTGACTTAAAAGAGTCTTGGGGACATTTTTCCGGTTTTAATAGCTCAATGTAAAGCCTATTTATGATTTACATATTAATGCACCTTCTTTCATATTAATGATAATTACATGCTCGAGTGCGTTGGTCATTACTGTGTAGTCATGTAATGTTAGACTGTGTTGCATTGGATCCATAGGCACGTAAGTTAGTCTTTATTTGATGGTCAATTGGGTATTATGGGTTTGGACTCTGGGACCCATGTTTTATGACCTGAACCTTTCAAGTGTACACTAGGAGGGTCGAGTTCGGTTGTGTCATTGTGTTAAAGGGCATTTGGGGCCTCCGCCGCTTGAAGGTAATGCCTTGGAGGTAGTCCTTAAGTGTCCCGGGCCTTCGGGGTGGAATTCATGGTAATGTTCACCAAGATCAGTTGTCTCTTTGGGTGTAGCTTGAAAGGAGTCGTAGGGGCACTTGGGCTTTTATGTCGTGAAGTGTCATACGATTAACGTTGTATGAGTGGCATACTTTTGTGTTCCTCCACTCTCAATGGATACGGGTCTCCCCCGTTGTCGGCCAACAGTATTTTGGATATTATAATGTCCATGCTTTGATATTTAGATTTCATTCTATTTTATGGTCGCGCGAGTATTGGGTTTTAGTTCCATGTTTTCGGGACATATTTTATGTATATGAATTATTTTCCCATGAACTATCGGTTGCGTTTTATGACTCATCCGTGTTTGGATGTCTTGCATAATAGATTTTTTATTACTGTTTACATTATTTGGAAGTTTGATATGTTTCATGTTTTGAGTGAGTTTTGGGTTGCATCACTTCATAAAGGAATGTTTTGTATTGGGGCGTTCATCTTTAAAATGTGTGTTATTGGAAAACGGGTAATTCTCATATTTAAATTAATCATTTTGAAAGATTATGATTTTAGTTGCATTCTTTTCTTTTAACGATGTAATTACTCATGTTGAAAACTCTTGAACTCACTAGGCGTTAGCCTAACTTTTTTATTTGTCGGCATGTGCATCAGGTTCCGGTTGGGGAATGGTACTAGCGACTCTGTGAAGGGATGAGTACTAGTTATATGCACGAGAGAGAGTAGCTTGGTGAAGTCTTTCACATGTTGGAGATAGCGATTGTTATTGGGTTTTTAGTCACACCCGACCTTAACCTAGTCTTTATGTAAGGCTTAATTTATCTATTATTAACGTTAAATTTAGAATTTCTTTTCGAGGAAATCAAGTATTGACTTAGGGGGAGGTATTTATCCTTCAATTGATGTTTTAATTGAAAATTTAAATTAGTCGCTCTTTCCAAATTTGAGAGTGTTACAAATAGTTCATACTAACCATGCTGCCATCAAATACTTAATTTCTAAAAGAGATTCAAAACCTAGGATGATAAGGTGGATCTTGTTACTTCAAGAGTTTGATTTGGAAATCGTTGACAGAAAGGGTGTGGATAATCAAGTAGATGACCATTTATCTAGGTTGGAAAAACAAGATAAACCAGTGCAATGTAATGACATTTGTGAAGTATTTCTAGATGATGGGATTCTAACCTTGTAGCATTCTACAGTGCTATGGTTTGTTGATCTTGTTAATTATTTAGTTTGTGGGATTATTCCCAATGAGCTAAACAAACATGAAAGAAGAAAGCTCATCTTTGACTCAAAGAAATATGTATGGGATGTTCTTTTCTTGTTTAAAATCTATGTAGATCAGGTGTATATCAAAAAGGGTGACAACTTCAGTTCTTCAATACTGCCATTTAGGACCATGTGGAGGACATTTCGGAGGAAGTAGGACAACTGTAAACGTCTTGCAATAAGGCTTTTTCTGGCCCACTTTGCACAATGATGCTCATAATTTTGTAAAAAGTTGCATCAGTTTACTTATGTTTATTTTATTATTCACGTTTTGTAATAGAACTTGTTATTATCAAGGCCAACATCCCTGATTGATGTCCATGGTGCATTGACGATATTACCGATCGTCCACGGTTTTTACCCTTGATGGGGTTTTCTGTGTCACCAATTCTCTTGTTTCCTTTACTTCTTATTGTTTGTCGTGCTTATCTCAAAGAAACGGATCTTTAATTGTAAAAGCTCCATAAACCAACCTTAAATTATCCTTAGTATAATATTTTGCATTAACAATTACCACATAGGAAATATTTATGACATTCATACGACATCCATGCAATATTCTCTCAATGTGACTGTTCATTATACTAATTCACCAACTTGTACTCATATTTGAACTCCATATCTACCATAAAAACACCCACATATGCTAGTCTCAACTGCACTATATTAACCTCAATCTAAGGTTCGCACTTTGACTATGAACATTATTAAGAATTATATTTTAAGGTAATTACTATTGTTAATATACAACACAAATTATGACAATAACACATAAAAAGTAGATGATAATTTATTAATAAATAACTTGAAACAAAATGTTTAAACATACAATCGTCAAAAATTCAACTTTAAGATTTTCGATTGCTTCATATATCACTTTCTACAACATGATCTTTTAGGTTGTGTTTAGTACGCGAGATATAATGGAATATGATAGAACAAAAACTTGTTGTCTCATATTTGGCGCGATATTAAATTTTGTAATATATGTTGGTACACAAATGCATACATCTTCAAATGGATTTTTTGGTATTTTCATGTTTCACATATGAAGTTTCCCTTGATGAGACCAACCATTTTTCGTCAACCTGTGAAATACATCGTGAATGATTGGATACACATCGTGTTTCCCGTGAATCATTGATGTGTTCTTCCTAGGAATATGCGTTATGTTTTTCCATATGAAGGTTTGGAGTTTTGTCGTGAAATTTCGGTGTTTTATTTTATTTTTATTTTGTGAAGTTTCATTGTTTTGTTATATATATATATTCAACGAGATAAAAAGAAGTTAGATCTAAAGGCGTAAAAGATGTGTCTAGCTATATAATCTTACTAGAAAAACTGCCGTGTTATATGATCAATCCAAAATATATTAGTTTATATGTTAAAAGATATTTCAAAACCATGATCTGCCAACCGTAATATAAGCCGGCCACTTCGCCGCACGACTAAAATGCACAAAAACAGCTTTGCAATGGCGTCGACACTGGACCAACCAAGAATCAGATATATATAGTTTCTTTTTCAATTGAAAATTAAATTAGAATAATAAATTAAATAACTTTTTCTTGCGAAATAATTCTATTTTTCTTCATAATTCTTTTGGCCTTGTTATTAGATTGATATAATTTTGTTACCAACCATCTATCAAAATTATTTTCATAAAACTTTATTTATTTTTTTAAAAATTATTATGTCTTCATGTAATTAAAGGAAAGTACTTTGTTTTTAATATAATTAAAAGCATATATTATATTAATTTTGTGACAAAAACATTGAAGATGTTTGAGTTTTTTTTGTTGAACGAAAGATGTTAGAACTTTCTAAACAAAAAAAATTATGGAAAAATTATTAAACATTAATTATTGTTCAAGATATTTTGTTGTTGATAATTTTTTTTAAAATACATTATTTATAGTTTTGATACAATTTATCCAAATATATCTATACTATATTATAAATCATGGATAAAAAACTCTTAAATACAAATTATTAGGCACAAAGTACCATCATTTTATGCAAGATTTTAAAAATATCTTAATTTACAAGTTTTAAAGCACAAGATATTACTACTGCATGCTTTTAACACCCATCAATTTGGTATGTGCAGAACCTTCCTTTTATGCAGACATTTCCATATATCACTATTAATTAATATATTATATTACTATAAATTTGTTTTAATTATATTATTAAATATGTAATTGGTTATTTTTTTCTAGATGTCATTAAAATATATAAGATAATCTAACAAAATACTTAATTTTTTATATATAAAACATTATATTATTAAGTCTGAATTAAACAAATTTATAAAAAAAACATTATCGCTTTCTCAAAACCATCCAAGATCGTACTGTAAATTAACAAAAAAAATAAAAATAAAATAAAACATTAAAATCGTGATGTATCTCGCTGCATTGCGCAAATACGCTTCTAGTTACAAGAATATATAGAGGACGTTATCAATATCTACGACCTAGCTTTACATCATATTTGAACACTTTAATTAGTTGATGTATAGCATATTAGATACATTCTGTTGTATGAAATTTAAAACACATTTTGAAAGGAAAAATAATATTTTTTGAGTAATCGGTAAATGACGTTAGCATATTTTTCAAAAATCATACTATAAAATACCAAAAATTCTTATATAAAATGATAAACGTCGGTAAAAACCAATGTTCTATAAAAACTCGCCGCATAGCTGCCATGGCGCGTCATGGCACCAAGGCTGTCACGTCACGTTAAGCCCATGGCACGCCATGGCCTAATGCGCAATTATTGTAATGAGATATTTGATTTTTATTTACGTTTTTAATGTCTTATTTGTAAGTTTTTTAATATATAACCTAATTTAATTTGCTTATTACTATTGACTCACTGAGTAACACTATAAAACATACGTTTTTATTTATAATATTATATATGAATTAGAAATTTGACGCCATAAGTCACGCCTTGAAAACGTCATGGCTTCGCCGTGGCTCCTAAGGCTTGACGCTTGGCCTCACCGCCACGTCACGCCTCCCGCCATTTAGAACCTTGGTCAAAATACAAGATTTCTTGTTTTTAGCATTTAAAAAGGTAAAAGATATATATAAAGATCTTTACATTGGAGAAAATATAAAATCAGAACACTAAATGATAATATTGAATTCGACAAAACTTATATCATTCTTCTAATTTTTTGATGGTTTAATAAAAAGCAATATATTTTCATTCAATCGTCATTTAAAAAAATACATTTATAAAAAGTCAGGTTTAAAAGTCTATAATAAATTTTACTTAAAATATATAGTTTTTAAAAAGTCTATTTTGTGGAACATATTTTGTTGGGGAGGGTGCAGAATATAGAGGAAGAAGAAGAGAGTGATCAGAACTCGGATAAAGAATAAGTGATCGTGTGAGAGCTCGCTTTCCTTAAGTGATATTTCGACCCTATTCTCCCCGGATATCACGAAATTCACTCGAGGATAATCTCAATTCACCATATCGATTTAGGCAGAAATCGATCATATTTAAACACCTTGAAAATTGTAACCAACCCTATATTAATAATGATAATAATACCCCATTGAATGAAACTGATTGTTAGACATAATGGTGGCGGTTACAAAATGATATCATAAAAGGAGCGGTTACAAAATTTGATTTCACAATGCACCACGTGGGTTTTGCTGCGGGTTAACCCGTGCGGCTAACCATGTAGGTCACTATTTCGTCTCCACATTCCAGTGCACGGCGCGGGTATCCACGCGGGTTAATCCGCGGCACAACCCGCCCGCGTCGCGGAAAAAAGGATATCAGTTTCGAAACTGATACAACCGCCAAATATGACCATCCAACGATCCTGGGTCATAGTTAGCCTACACGAGTGTACAATCCACACCTCCTAACTCGTGTTATAACTTAGCTACCAACCCCATTATTATCTTGTGAATCCAATTACATAAAATGAACCAATTATTTCACTAAAATCACCAACAATCCTCCCCCATTTTAGTGCAATCCTTGATTCACAAACAAAAGTTAATATAGGAAAACAAACTCATGCATAAATGAAAATATCTAGAAGATTGAATTTTCATATTAGTACATTACACATTTCAAATACTCGAGAATCCGGGTATCCTATGGATTGAACCCTTCAACCTATTTGAGTACCAGAAAATAACATACACATGAATTTAAATAATTCTCTAAAGTTTAAACTTGACACTATACAGGCCATGTGTCCTTATCCATTCATGAGTGCATCAAAGCCAAGTCCAAGCTTCTTGAAGCGGCCACGCTTCACACTCATATAGGTAGTTCATTTCAGCATGCACCTGCACATGCACTTTTACAAAAGAACTATTACCTCCTTCACTTGCAATACCGAGCACATACCTTGGAATGATTATCTTGTGCTCCAATCCCTTAGAGTGAGCTTTCCCATTGAATTCAACTTCTAACGTTATATTAGAAGGGAATTAGGTATCTCACCATTAGATATTTAGATGGACTTTAATCCCATCCCTATCACCGACTTGTGAACCAAGTCCCTAGCTAACCCCTTCGTCAAATGGTCCGTTAGATTTTGTTGTGACCGAACAAATTCAACAGAAATCACCCCATTCGTGATTAGCTCACGAATCATGCTATGTCTAACACCTAAGTGTCTAGACTTGTCGTTATATACTTGACTATAAGCTTTAGCCAAAGTAGTTGCACTATCACAACTGATAGAAATGAGTGATATTGGTTTCGGCCATAACGGATTTCATGGACTAAATTCTTTAGCCACTCCCCCTCTTTACCGGCAATGGTTAATGCCACAAATTCCGAATCCATAGTCGAACTCGTGATGCAAGTTTGCTTCTTGGAAGCCCATGAGATGGCACCTCCCCCCAAGCAAGTACACCCAACCACTCATAGAAGAGTGATCTTCTAAGTTGGTAATCCAACTTGCATCCGAATATTCCTCTAATATCGAAGGAAACCTGACATACGACAAACCATAATCAATGGTTTTCTTCAAGTATTTAAATACTCGTCTAATCGCTTGCGAATGATGAATACTAGGATTACTAGTAAACCTACTCAACTTTCCTATGACAAAAGCGATATCTGACCTAGTGCTTGTCATGGCATACATCAAGCATCCAATAGCCTTTGAGTACTCGAGTTGTGACATCGCTTCACCCGAGTTGGGCATAAGCTTCACACTCGGATCAAATGGAGTACTCACCGGAGAACAATCAAAGCAATTAAATTTCTTTAATACTTTCTCAATGTAATGAGATTGCGTAATTGCAATCCCTTTGTTCTCACGCTTGATCCTTATTCCAAGGATCACCTCCGCCTCTCCCATATCTTTCATAGAGAAACTTGATGACAAAAACTCTTTGGTTTTATCAACTTGATTTTGGTCGGTGCCAAAGATCAACATGTCATCAACGTATAAGCAAATGATTACTCCATTACCGGATGTGACAAATTTGCTATATACACACTTGTCCGCTTGGTTTAACATAAAACCGTTGGACAAGATAACCTCATCAAATTTTTGATGCCATTGTTTAGGTGCTTGTTTCAGCCCATACAATGATTTTACAAGTTTACACACCTTATGCTCCATCACAGGCATAACAAAACCTTCCGGTTGTTTCATGTAAACTTCTTCCTCCAAGTCACCATTCAAGAATTCCGTTTTGACATCCATTTGGTGAATCACTAAATTGTGGATAGCTCCTAAGGCTATCAACAATCTAATCGTGGAGATCCTTACAACCAGGGCATAGGTATCAAAGTAATCGACGCCTTTTCGTTTCCTAAAGCCTTGGATTACTAATCGAGCTTTGAACTTGTCAATTGATCCATCATCTTTCATCTTCCTTTTGAAGATCCACTTGCATCCCAAAGGTTTATAACCCGGTGGCAAGTCCGATAATACCCAAGTATTATTGCCCATGATGGAGTCCATCTCATCATTTATAGCTTCTTTCCAGAAAGCAACATCTTGAGACTTCATAGCCTCATCAAATGATTTTAGATACTCCTCAATACTATAACAGTAAGAGAATTGTGACCCAATCTCATCTTTTGATACCTCTACCAAGTATACTTGTAAATCGGGACCAAAGAATTTTTCAATCCTTCCTCTTTTGCTCCTTCGAAGGATCGGAGATTCAATTGGAACAATTGCTTGTTCTTCAACTTCACTAGTTCCACTAGTACTTGGAACTATGTCCTTCGGCCTAGGTATTGAAGAGAATCTAGTCTCATCAAATAATGCATCTCTCGATTTTATAACGGTGTGAATCTCTATAGAAACATTAGCTTCAATAACATAGAACCTATAAGCCTTGGAATGCTCGACATATCCAACAAAGATGCAATCAATACCTTTCTCACCCAAAGTTTTCCTTTTGGGTTCGGGTAGTTGAACAACCGCCCGACAACCCCAAACTCGATTATTACTCAAGTTAGGCCTTTTCTTGAACCAAAGTTCATATGGGGTAATCTTGTTCCTTTTATTGGGAACTCGATTTAATAAGTAACAAGTTGTTAACATGGCTTCACCCCCAAAATCCATCACTCAATCTCGAGTAGGATAACATAGAGTTCACCATTTCTTTGAGAACTATATTTTTTTCGTTCCGCCACACCATTTTGTTGTGGTGTATAAGGCGTCGTAGTCTCATGAATAATTTCTACAGATTGGAAAAACATGGGGTCGTAATACTCCCCACCACGATCGGTGCGTAAACATTTTACAAAAAAATTCATTTGCAATTCAACCTCCATTTTATAAATTTTAAATTTGTCCAACGCTTCATCTTTTGAGTGTAACAAAAATACATAGCAAAAACGTGAAGCGTCGTCAATAAAAGTAACAACATAATTTTTATTACCTAATGATGGAGTTGAATGCAAATCACAAAGATCACTATGAATTAACTCGAGCACCGATGAGTCCCTTTTCACGTTAGGAAAAGGTTACCTAGTGATCTTTGTTAACATGCAAGATTTACATTTTTCGGTTTTAATGTCAAAGGACAGAATAAGACCGTCTTTTGACATTTCAACCATTCTTTTAAAAATCACATGACCAAGCCTTGCATGCCATAAACGAGAATCAACAAGATTTTCATTTGCAACATAAACAGAATTTGAAACAAAACTCTTTTTATTTAAATTTAAATTTAACATAAACATATCGTTCATCAAATAACCGAATCCTACAAAAGAGCCATATTTTGACAAGATAAACTTTCCGGACTCAAATACTTGCCTATATCCTAACTTATTCAAGACACTACCGGAAACCAAATTCTTTCGAATTTGTGGTACAAACAAAACGTCTAAAAGTTCAATTATTTTGCCAGAGCTAAACTCTAGCCTAACTAAGCCGCGTCCAAGAATGGGAGCACTCGACTTGTTCCCCATGTGTAGCACAGATCCGTATTCAACCGGTTCCAAAGAGGTAAACCAACGTCGATCCTTGCACACATGACTCGTAGCTCTCGAGTCAATCCACCAAGCAACATCATCATCCTGCACGTAAGATGATTTGGATATTAGTGATACATAATTCAAATTCGAAATAAAACCAAAGTCAAGAAACTGACCTTGCCGTGGGTTTTGATCATTGGATCCTTGCCCACCCCCACTTGTGCTTGCTCCACTCTTATTCTTGACAACCCGACAATAACGCTTGAGATGCCCGGTAATACCACAGATCCAACAATTTAATTTAACTTTTTTGTTGGGCCTTTTCTTGGCTTCATTGAACTTGCGTTTTCCCTTGAAGTTGTTGGATTTTTCCTCTTCCACCATGTTCACCGAAGGGGCAGAAACCTCTTTTATCTTAGGTTTCTCAACCTCTTGCGCCCGAAGAGATTCCTCTATGCGCAAGTGACTGCCGAGTTGTACAAGGGACAACTCTTCCTTCTTGTGTTTCAACATGTGTTTGAAATCTTTTCAAGAGGGGGGCAATTTATCAATTATGCTTGATACGGAGATGGATTCATCCATCTTCATATTATGCTGAGCATATTACCCTATAATGCGTAGGAGCTCATTATATTGCTCCATCACAGGCCTTGAGTCCACCATCTTGTAATTGTTAAAATTACTAACAAGGAACTTCTTACTAGAAACATCATCCGCCATGTATTTGCACTCAAGAGAGTCCCATAGCTCTTTGGCAGACTCAACATTTTGATAAATGTCAAAGAGGGAGTCACACATACCATTTAAGATGTGGCCACGACCGATGTAGTCGTCGTTTTCCCATTTTTCGTGACGCCGAGTCATCTCCAACGTCTCGACTTCCATCACCTCCGGCATCAGAGTGCTTAACACGTACACGACCTTCAATGTTGTCAACAAAAAGTGCATCTTCTTCTGTCATCGTCGAAAATCGACGCCTTCGAACTTCTCAAGTTTGGTGAACTTCGTCGTCATAGATCTCACGGATTGATCACTTCTCATCTCTCTTACGATGAACAAATATCACTTAAGATTGTTGGGGAGGGTACAGAATATAGAGGGAGAAGAAGAGAGTGATCAGAACTAGGATAAATAATTAGAGCTCGTTTTTCTTAAGTGATATTTCGACCCTATTATGCCGGGGTATCACGAAATTCACTCGAGGATAATCTCAATTCACCGTATCGATTTAGGCAGAAATCGATCATATTTAAACAACTTGAGAATCGTAACCGACCCTATATTAATAATGATAATAATACCCTATTGAATGGAATTGATTGTTGGACATAATGGTGGCGGTTACAAAATGATATCATAAAAGGAGCGGTTACAAAAATTGATTTCACAATGCACCACACGGGTTTTGCCAAGCCGCGCGGGTCACTGTTTCGTCTCCACATTCCAGTGCACGGCGCGGGTAGCCGCGCGGGTTAACCCGAGGCACAACCCGCCCGCGTCGCGGAAAAAAGGATATCAGTTTCAAAACTGATACAACCGCCAAACATGACCATCCAACGATCTTGGGTCATAGTTAGCCTGCACGAGTGTGTACTCCACACCTCCTAACTCGTGTTATAGCTTAGCTACCAACCCCATTATTATCTTGTGAATCCAATTACTTAAAATGAACCGATGATTTCGCTAAAATCACCGACATGTTTGTTGGGTCTGAATGTGCTAAGTATGGTTTATGCTACTCAGTCTTCATGATTCATGCTGCTACCTGATTACTACTGCTAGTAGAATTAATATTGCTTGAAGAGTTAGTGGTGATACTTGAATAGTTAGTACTGCTTGGAGAGTTAGTACTGCTAGTAGTTAGTACTGCTTGAAGTTAATACTTCCAGATAAAGTTAATACTGCTGAGGATGATTAGTGTTGCTTATGAAGTTAAAAATGGAATGATTGCTTTAAACGAAAGAATAGGAGTTGAAGATAATGTTGAAGATAATTATGGACTGGATTTTGAAGAATAATATTTTCTTTGTAATTATCTTGTAATCAGTTTTGTATATATAGTCTAGATAATTGTAGATTATAGCATGTTGAGTTGTTTTTAGAGAGTTAACCTCAAGACTAGTATTGATCCTTTCTATAGAGAAGTATAGAACGTCTGTTGAGTCTTGTTCAACAGATTGAGGTTGTGTTTGTAATCATTAAGTTTTATGCAATATAAACTTATGATTTGAGTTCATATTCTGTGTTTGTGATTATTTGTTAAAGTGTTATTCCGCGACTTCTTTAACATTGTTTCTGAGTTTGTATTAAATTCTTGTTTAGAATTTTCGATCTTGACAAGTGGTATCAGAGCTAGAAAATTCAGAAACCTATAATCATGGATGGTTCAAGCGATAGTGTTCTGGTCTCAAAGGTTCCCATGCTCAAACCCAATGAGTTTGACATGTGGAAGATCAGAATCAAGCAATATATTCTTCTCACAGACTTCTCAATCTGGGATATCATTAAGAATGGTCCTTCTGATGGAGGAAAGATGGATGCAGATGGCAAGAGACCTCCACCAAAGACTGATGGAGAGAGGAAGTTAAGGAAGACAGAGATGAAAGCCTTGAGCACTCTGCTTTTGGTTATTCCTAATGAGTACAAACATCAATTCTGCAACTGTTCTGATGCACAAATTCTATGGAATGCACTGGAGAAAAGATTTTCTGGTACCAAAAGTACCAAGAGAAATCAGAAGGCCATTCTGAAGCAGCAATATGAAAACTTCATGTCTACAAAGAATGAGTCCATGACTCAAACTTGTGATAGATTTAATAAGCTAATTGGTGAATTGGCTACTGTTGGTGTTCAGATAGATCAAGATGATGTCAACAGAAAATTTTTAAGATCTGTTGGTGATGAATGGACTATGTACACTGTCTCCTTCAGACAGAATGATCAACTGGAGGACAAGGAACCGGATGACCTCTATAATGACCTTAGGGTGTTTGAAGCAGAGGTAGAAGCAAAGAAAAGGCCCTGTGGATACTCATACAATGCTGCTCTTTTATCATCCTCTACTGATTCTGCTGCTAATACAGAATCAGTTAGTGCTGCCCATGGCTCAAAGCAAGATGGATCCAATGACTCTGTTTTAGAAGCTTTTCTAGCCAGTCATGCTAATTCCACTATAATTAATGATGACTTAGAACAGATAAATGCTGATGATCTGGAAGAGATGGATATCAAATGGCAGATGGATATGCTGACTATGAGGGTAAAAAGATTCATCAAAAGGACTGGAAGGAACAACTTTGCTCAGAAAAGAGAAGATGGGGTTGGATTTGATAAATTCAAGGTTGAATGTTACAAGTGTCACAAGTTGGGGTACTTTGCAAGAGAATGCAGAAGTGGAATGCCTCAACAGCATACTAGCAACCATCAACCATCATAGTCCACTAGCTTCAATAACAGGAACTCTTCACAAGCTCTTGTTTCCCAAGAAGGAATGGGATTTGATTGGAGTGACCAAGCAGAAGAAGCAGTTCAGAATCAAGCTTTAATGGCTAAAGTTTCAGAGTCAGCAAACACTGATATTCCCACAGAGGTAACATCTAATCTTTGCTCTAAAACCTGTATTGAAACTGTTAAAAAGTACAGGGATCACAATCAGAGTATGTGTGATGACCTTAAAAGGTTAGAGAAAGATAGAAGAGAGTATGTCTTGATTGTTGAGAGGTTTGAAGAACAAATTAAGTCATACCAGGCTAATGAACTTCAACATTCTTATGATACAAACTACTGGAAGTGGGAGAAGAATCAGTTAGAGGTTAAGCTTAAAAAGTCTGAAGAGGAATGTGAGAAGATAAGGAGTGATTTTGAGAAAGCCAAGCTAGATATTGAGAAATATTCCAATGCTTCTAAAGCAATGAACTCACTTCTAAAAACTCAAGTTCATGACAAGCTGAGAAGAGGAATAGGCTATAACACCACCCCTCCACCATACAACAATAACTATATCCCTCCTACATAAGATCTCTTAGAAAGACAGGACAAGAAGGAATTACCTGAAGAAGCCACTGAAGTAGATCCTTTAGACAAAGTAGTGGTTGAGGCAGATTATGAAGAAGAGGACTCTGAGAGTAAGAATGAGGAAGACCACAAAGATATTCCCTTAGAAAATCACATACTAACAAATGAAAGGGGAGGTAAACCTTTTGTCAAGAGTGAGAAAGTGAAGTCTAGAGAAGAGACTGTTAAGAATGAAAAAGCTGAGACATCTAAGAGAGGGAAGGGAAAGGTACAGGGAGTCCATTACATGCAAACCACTGTTGTTAATCCCTGTACTTGTAAACATAATCAGCCCCAACAACATGATAAAACAAGGGGAAATCAAAGAAATAGAAATAATCAGTGGGCTTTAAAACAAGGAATTGATCTAAGAAAAATTAACAGACCAAAGCCTTGTTTTATCTTTGGCAAGTTAAATCATCTATCCAAACACTGTTATTTCAATCCTATTAACCAAAGGATCACTTTTCAAAGAAATATACATAATCCTGTTGGTTATAGGAAGCAAATAAGGAATCATATGGCTGAGAATGTGAGAAGGGCACCTATAAAATCTCATAAGTTTGCTAATTCAAAGAAAAATACTCCAAATAAGCCAAGGAGTAACTTACAGAGAAAGAAAGCAAACAACTTTGTCCAGGTTTGGGTTCCAAAAGTAAAGAAATCTGTTAGTAGTGCTACTACAAATAGTACTGCTGACAAGAATAGTGCTGCTGCAAGCAATACTACTGCTAACCCAGTTAGTACTACTAACCCAATTAGTACTTCTAATGATGTTAGTACTGCTAACAAAGTTAGTACTGCAAATCAAGTTAGTACTGCTTCCAGTGACAGGCCCATTATTCTGACAAAGTATTCAAGCAATAAGATTCCTCAGTTCGATAATCTCATCAAGTCTGAATATGAATATGTTGATGAGAATGGGAAACCCAAGACCACTTTGGCTTGGGTTCCTATTAAAAACTAACTGCTTTATTATATGTGCAGGGCAACCAACAGCTCAAGGGAAGGAGCATTTGGCATATTAATAGTGGTTGTTCCAGGCACATGACAGGTAACATGGCCTGCCTTCAAAACTTCAAAAGAATTGATAGAGGACATGTTGCTTTTGGTGATAATCCAGCAGGTGGTAAGATAAGTGGAAAAGGTAATGTGTCAAAAGGTAAGATGACCTTTGAGGATGTATACTATGTTGAGCAATTGAGATACAACCTGTTAAGTGTATCACAGGTCTGTGACAAGAAACATAGCATATTATTCAATGATGCTGAATGTATTATCCTTGATCCAGGTTTCAAGGTAGTTGATGAAAGTATGATACTACTTATAACTCCTACAAAGGACAATGTTTATTGCTTAGACTTGGAGAGTGTAGTTTCTGATTCATCTCTAAATTGTTTATTTTCAAAAGCTTCATTGGATGAATCATCTCTTTGGCACAGAAGGATGTGTCACATGAACTTTAAAACAATGAACAAACTTGTGAAAAACAACCTTGTAAGAGGTTTGCCACAAAAGGTATTTTCCTGTGATGATCATTGTGTTGCATGTCTTAAAGGCAAACAACACAAAACTTCTCATAAGTCCAAAGAGATAAATACAATCTCTTCACCTCTTTATTTACTGCATATGGATCTGTTTGGCCCTAAAAATGTGATGAGTATTGGTAAGAAATCCTATTGCTTGGTTATTGTTGATGATTTCTCTAGATTCACTTGGGTCTATTTTCTGAGGACTAAGGATGAGACAAGTGGACTGATCAAATCCTTTGTTCTTAGAGTTGAAAACCAAACCAATCTAAGAGTTAAAGTCATCAGGTCTGATAATGGAACTGAATTTAAAAACAATGACCTAAACAACTTTTGCGAGGAAAAGGGCATTGAGAGACAATACAGTGTTCCTAGGACTCCTCAACAGCATGGTGTTGCTGAAAGGAGAAATAGGACTCTGATAGAAGCTGCTAGATCTCTGTTGGCAGACTCAAAACTTCCAATCACTTTTTGGGCAGAAGCAGTTAATACTGCCTGCTATGTTCAAAACAGAGTTCTAGTAGTAAAATCTCAAGACAAGACACCCTATGAGCTTTTTAAAAAGAAGAAACCTTTTATTGGTTTTTTCAAACCATTTGGGTGTCCTTGCACAATTCTCAATACCAAAACTCACCTAGGCAAGTTTGATAGCAAAGTTGAGGATGGGTTTCTTGTTGGTTATTCATCTCAAAGTAAGGCCTACAGAGTTTTCAACACCTCTTCTAAGATTATTGAGGAAAGTGACAATGTCAAATGCAATGAGAACACACCAAATCAACTTGGGTCAGGTCCTGATTGGCTATTTGACATTGATTCACTGTCTAATTCTTTGGGTTTCAGTAATGAGCATAATGCAGGAACAGGGACAGAACAGGTACAAGTACAAAGACAAGAGTTTGTGCTGCTCCCAACACCTACTGCTGATCCTGTTGAATTCTGTGACCAAGATAAGAAAGATACTTCAGATTCAAAGGACACTGAACCAGCTCAGAATGAAGAGAACAGAGGTGAAAAGGAAGATCAACCCTCAAATTCAGGAATCAAAGGTCCTGAGATGCCATTTTTGGAAGAGGAGGACACAGATGATGATTCTTCAGTGTATGGTGGAAGCACTCCAGAAAAGAATGACACCAATCTTGAAGTCAATCTTAATGAAGAGGTTGTCAATGCTACAAGAACACAGAAGAATCATCCTCCTCAATTAGTGATTGGTGACATCAATTCTCCAATGATCACAAGGCAACAAAGCAAGATAGGGGGATTGAAAGATCTACAATCAGGTTTATTATCTTGTTTTCTATCACAGGTTGAACCCAAAAAGGCATATGATGCAATGAAAGATCCAAGATGGATAGAAGAAATGCAAGAGGAGCTATTGCAGTTTGTACTGCAAGATGTATGGGATCTGGTGGATCTTCCTAAAGGACACAGAGCAATTGGCACAAGATGGATCTTCAGGAACAAGAAAGATGAGAGAGGAATAGTAATAAAGAACAAGGCCAGATTAGTGGCACAAGGGTATACTCAAGAAGAAGGAATTGATTATGAAGAGGTATTTGCACCAGTGGCCAGAATTGAGGCAATCAGGCTATTTTTAGCCTATGCTTCTTTCATGAAGTTCAGGGTCTACCAAATGGATGTAAAGAGTGCTTTCCTGTATGGGAGAGTTGAAGAAGAAGTGTATTTCTGTCAGCCTCCAGGATTTGAGAATCCAAATTATCCTGACAGAGTATACAAATTAAAGAAGGCACTCTATGGGCTATATCAAGCACCAAGGGCATGGTATGACACTCTGTCTACCTACCTCTTGGAAAATGGTTTTGAAAGAGGAATAATAGACAAGACTCTATTCATCAAAAGGATGAAGAAGGACATTCTACTTGTGCAGATCTATGTAGATGACATCATCTTTGGATCCACAAAAGATCAATTGTGCAGAGATTTTGAAGAACTGATGCACAAGAGATTCAAGATGAGTTCTATGGGTGAACTTACTTTCTTCCTTGGGCTACAAGTTAAGCAGAAGAAAGATGGGATATTTATAATCCAATCCAAGTATGTGCAGGACATTCTTACTAAGTTTGGATTCTCAGATTCAAAGCCTGCAAGCACACCTATGGAGACACACAAACAGATCACTGCAGATCTTGAGGGGGAGGATGTGGATGTTCATCACTATAGATCCATGATTGGCTCCCTCATGTATCTCACTGCTTCAAGACCAGATATCATGTTTCCTGTTTGTGTGTGTGCAAGATTTCAAGTAAGGCCTAAGCAGTCACACTTTCAAGCAGTCAAGAGGATATTCAGATATCTCAAAGGCCAACCTAGATTAGGTTTTTGGTATCCTCATGACTCACCATTTGACCTACTTGCTTATTCAGACAGTGACTTGGGTGGTGCAAATTTGGATAGAAAGTCAACTTCAAGGGGATGTCAGTTCCTCAAACTCCTTGCACATATTATCTCTTGTGGATCCAAAGATGATATCATTCACATAGATTTGGACCAGCAAGATGTCCTTCTTCTTTCTCTTGATGAACAGAGTCTTATCAATAACTCCTCTTCCAAAGCCATTTTCCAAGAGATAGGATGACAGAGTGTCATACCATGCTCTTGGTGTTTGATGCAGTCCATAAAGTGCTTTCTTCAGTTTGTATACTCTGTCTGGATAGCTTGGGTTTTCAAACCCTGGTGGTTGACAGACATATACTTCTTCTTCAATTGAGCCATATAGAAATGCACTTTTTACATCCATTTGATAGACTTTGAACTTCATATAAGAAGCATAGGCCAGGAACAATCTAATTGCTTCTATCCTAGCCACTGGTGCAAATACTTCTTCATAATCTATTCCTTCTTCTTGTGTATACCCTTGTGCCACCAACCTTGCTTTGTTCTTTATTACTATTCCTCTCTCATCTCTCTTATTCCTGAAGACCCATTTTGTGCCTATTGCTCTTTGACCTTTAAAAAGGTCTACCATATCCCAAACATCTTGCAGCTTGAATTGTAGCAGCTCTTCTTTCATGGCTTCTATCCAACTGGAATCTTTCATAGCATCATAAGCCTTCTTAGGCTCAAGCTGGGATAGAAAGCAAGAAAGCACTGTATGTTATTGGTCTTGCATATCTTGCAGCCTGCTTTGATTTTTTAGTCATCATAAGAGAAGAGATATCTCCTATTACTAGTTGAGGAGGATGATTCTTTTGTGTTCTTGTTTGATGACTAGGTTCTTCATTGACTCCCACCTCTAAATTGGAGTAATTCAACTCAACTGAGGTGATTTCAGCAGCTACTTCTGGTTCTTTATTTTCTTGACTCTCCTCATCTCTTCTTTCTTCTTCACTCTGATTTGGTTCAGTAGATGGATCCTTCTCACAGTCTTCAACAGGATCCACAGTAGGTATGGGAAAAATCACAGACTGAGGTATGATGTTGTGTGATTGTGTAATTCCTGAATCTGAGCTTCCTGATCCTGCATTACCATCACTACTGAAACCAAAAGAGTTAGTTAGTGAATCAATGTCAAACAGCCACTGAGGACCTGAACCAATTGGATTAGGTGTGTTCTCATTGCATTTGACATTGTCACTTTCCTCAATTATTCTAGAAGAAGTATTAAAAACTCTGTAGGCCTTACTCTGAGATGAGTAACCAACAAGAAATCCATCATCTGCCTTGCTATCAAACTTTCCTAAGTGAGATTTGGTATTGAGAATTGTACAAGGACACCGAAATGGTTTAAAAAATCCAATAAAGGGTTTTCTTTTATTTAAGAGCTCATATGGGGTCTTGTTCTTTGGCTTGACCACTAGAACTCTGTTTTGGACATAACAGGCAGTATTAACTGCTTCAGCCTAGAAAGTAATTGGCAATTTTGAATCTGCTAACAGAGATCTAGCAGCCTCAATTAGTGTCCTATTCCTTCTCTCAGCAACTCCATTTTGTTGTGGAGTCCTAGGAGCACTATATTGTCTCTCAATGCCTTTTTCTTCACAAAAGGTGTTTAGATCAAGATTTTTAAATTCAGTTCCATTGTCTGATCTAATGACTTTTACTTTTTGATTTGTTTGGTTTTCAATTCTTAGGATAAAGGATTTGATCAGTCCACTTGTCTCATCCTTAGTCCTTAGAAAATATACCCAAGTAAATCTAGAGTAATCATCAACAATAACTAGGCAGTATGATTTCTTCCCTATGCTCATAACATTTGTAGGACCAAACAGATCCATATGTAATAACTGGAGACAAGAAGAAATTGTATTTAACTCTTTGGACTTATGAGAAGTTTTGTGTTGTTTGCCTTTAAGACAAGCAACACAATGATCATCACATGAAAAAACTTTTGATGGTAAACCTCTTACAAGATTGTTTTTAACAAGTTTGTTCATTGTCTTGAAGTTCATGTGACACATCCTTCTGTGCCAAAGAGAGGATTCATCCACAGAAGCTTTTGAAACAAGACAGTTCAGGGATGAATCACTTGAAACATTGTCCATATCGAGACAATAAACATTGTCCTTTCTTGGAGTTCTAAGTAGTATCATGCTTTCATCAACTACTTTGAATCCTGGAGCAAGGATCATACATTCTGTATTGGTAAATAATATACTATGTTGTTTGTCACAAACTTGTGATACACTTAACAGGTTGTACTTTAACTGATCAACATTGTAGACATCCTCAAATGTCATCTTACCTTTTGTGACATTACCTTTTCCACTTATTTTTTCACCTGCAAGATTGTCTCCAAATGCAACAAGTCCTCCATTGATATGCTTGAAATCCTGAAGGCATGGCATGTTGCCTGTCATGTGCCTAGAGCAACCACTATCAACATGCCAGATGCTCTTCCCCTTGAGCTGTTGGTTGCCCTGCACATAAGATAAATCAGTTAGTATTGAGTAGGAACCCAAGCCAAAGTGGTCTTGGGTACCCCTTTCTCATCAAAATATTTACATTCCTTCTTGACAAGATTTTTAAACTTTGACTCCTCATTGCTGGAGTACTTTGTCACAATAATGGGTTTGAATGCACATTTGCTAGAAGCAGTACTGGTTTTAGAAGTACTAACTGCATTAGCAGCACTTGCATGCTTAGCAGTACTAACCTTGTTAGAAGCAGTAACTGTGTTAGCAGCAGTAACTGTGTTAGCAGTAGTAACTGTGTTAGCAGTAGAAACCTTTGAAGAAGTACTAACAGTGTTAGAAGCATTAATATTCTCAGCAGTACTAACACTGGTAGCAGCAGTATTGCTTCTTGCAGCACTATCCCTGTCAGTAGTACTATTTGATGTAGCAGTACTAACAGTTTTAGTGCTTCTAGGCACCCACATTTTAATACTCTCTTTTAAAACCTTTTTCTTCATGTGGCCTTTGGTTTCAACAGATTTTTTAGCCACATGTTTCTTTCCAGCCTTCCTATAACCAACAGGTTTTTGCACAAATCTTTGAAAGTTCATCTTTTGGTTAATAGGGTTAAAGAAACAGTGCTTAGCCAAATGATTCAACTTGCCACATATGAAACAAGGTTTTGGTCTGATTATTTTACTCAGATCAACTCCTTGTTTCTGAGCCCATTGATTATTCCAGTTTCTTTGATTACCTCTCTTTGTACCAGAATTTAGACTCTCAGTTTTATTGCAAGTACACTGTTTACAAGAGCCAGGATTCACAACAGTGGTCTGTTTGTAATGGACCTTGTTGGACTTTCCTTTGGTCTTCTCTATCTCTTTAGACTTGACCCAGATCCTTCCACCACCCTCATTGGTAACAATATTGTTTTCTAAGGGTATCTCTTTACTCACAGCATTGTTCCTATTCTCACTGGCTTCTTTCTCAGTCATATCCTCAACAACCACCTCATCCAAAGGATCTATCTTAAAGGCTTCCTCAGACAAGTCCTTTTTCTCCTTGGTCTCTAACAAGTCTGATGTAGGAGGGATGTAGTTGTTGTTGTAAGGAGGGGGTGTGTTATTGTATCCAACACCAGGCTTCATCTTATCATGAATCTGAGCCTTTAGAAGAGAATCCATTGCTTTTGAAGCATATGAAAACTTTTCTACATCAAGCTTAACCTTAGCTAGTTCTTCTTTCAACTTATCATTCTCTTCTTTGGACTTAGACAGTTTGGTCTCTAACTCATTCTTTTCCCACTTCCAGTAGTTTGTGTCATAAAAGTGTTGAAGTTCATTGGCTTGGAAGCCTTTGATTTGTTCTTCAAACCTCTCAACTATCAACACATAATCTCTTCTGTCCTTTTCTAATCTTTTGAGGTCATCACACATGTGTTGGTTGTGATCCCTGTACCTTTTGACAGTGTCTTTGCAAGATTGAGTACAAAGATTAGAAATTACCTCAGAGGGGAGATCAGACACCTCTGCCATAAGAGCTTGATTCTAAATGGCTTCCTCAGCTTGGTCACTCCAGTCAAACCCCATTCCTTGTTGAGAAACAAGAGCTTGAGCAGAGTTCTTGTTTTGATTGTAGCCTCCATTCTGAGCTTGTTGGTGGTCGTTATTTGGCACACCACTTCTGCACTCTCTAGCAAAGTGTCCCTTCATGTGGCACTTATAGCATTCCACCTTTGTCTTGTCAAAACCAGCTCCATCTTCTCTTCTTTGAGAGAAGTTGTTCCTCCCAGTTCTTTTAATAAACTTCTTCACCCTCATAGATAACATGGCCATCTGCCATTTAATGTCCATCTCCTCCAGATCATCAGGGTGAAGTTGTTCCAGATCATCATTAATCAAGGAGTTGTTGCTGTGACTGGACAAAAAGGCTTCAAAGACAGTTTCAGTGCCTTTTTCTGAATTCACTCCACTAGCAGCACTAACTGCTTCAGGGTTGGCAGTAGTATCAGTGGATGCTGATAGAAGTGCAGCATTATGAATATACCCAGTGGGCTTCTTCTTAGCTTCTACCTCATATTCAAAAACTCTTAGATCATTATACAGATCATCTAGTTCCTTCTCTTCCAGATTGTCACTCTGTCTATATGAGACAGTGTACATAGTCCATTCATTCCCAAGAGATCTGAGGAACTTCCTGTTGATATCATCTTGCTCCATCTTCACTCCAACAGTAGCCAGTTCACCAATAAGCTTGTTGAACCTGTCAAAAGATTGAGTCATAGACTCATTCTTTGAAGAAGTGAAATTCTCATACTGCTGCTTCAGAACATCCCTTTGATTTCTTTTGGTGCTCTTAGTTCCAGCAAATCTTTTCTCTAGAGCATTCCAGAGAATCTGAGCATCAGTGCAGTTGCAGAATTGATGCTGATATTCATTGGGGATGGCCAGGAGCAGAGTGCTCAAGGCCTTCATCTCTGTCTGCCTGATCTTCCTCTCACCATCTGTCTTTGGTGGAGATCTTTTCCCATCTGGTCCAATCTGACCTTCAGTAGAGGGGCCATTCTCAATGACATCCCACATTGAGTAGTCAGTGAGGAGAACGTATTGCCTGTTTCTGATCTTCCACATGTCAAACTCATTGGGTTTGAGCATTGGAACCTTAAAGACAAGAGTACTGTTTGATTCTGCAAAGTTTTCCATAATGAATGAATGAATGTTTCTGAGAGAACCGGCTCTGATACCACTTGTCAGGATCGAATTCTCAACAAGAATTATGAATACTCAGAAACAATATTAAAGAAGTTGCGAAAAAACACTTTAATATTCAATAAACAGAAAAACAATGAAACAGTGAATCACAATCAACTTGTAAACTTTACTTAATGATTCAAGTTACAAGCTTTTCACTCACAACCTCAATCTTGAAGAACAGACTCTTTCAAGACGAATTCTACTTCTCTAGAATTAGGAACTATGCCTTGAGGTTGATTCTCTCTAGAACAAAAACTTAGAATTATTCTCACTAAAATTACTTTTTTATTCTAAACCAATCTATACATATATTGAAGAATAAAAGATAATTACTAAAGATCTTCAATATAAACTTCCATCTTTATCTCCAACTTCCATGAATATCTTCAGTCCATCTAGCTGTCATCCTTCCATGCGAATTCTTTATCACATAAGCAGCATTATTCTTCAGCAGCATTAATACTCTGAGCAGTATTAACTCCAGCAGTACTAACCATGCTCAGCAGTATTAATCTCTTCAAGCAGTACTAACTTTGAACTAGCAGTACTAAACTTGTTGAGCAACATTAATCTGCAACTAGCAGCATTAATCACAGAAGTACTAACTAGAAGTAGTAACTATTTTCTTCTAGCAGCATTAACTTTACTTGTGTTGTACTTGTGCAATTCTTCAGTTCCCAACAGTTTTTGGGTGCAAGACTAGTGTCATGGCAGTGCAAGAAACAAACCACAGTGTCCACCTCTACAACAGAAGCAGAGTATATAGCTACTGCAAGCTGCTGCTCTCAAGTACTCTGGATTCAGAATCAAACGTTGGACTATGGTATGACTTTTCTTCACACTCCAATCTTCAAAGACAACAACAGTGCTATTAGCATTGTTAATAATCCAGTCAAGCACTCCAAAACAAAGCATATTGAAATCAGGTATCATTTTATCAGAGACTGCAATGAAAAGAAGCTAATTCAGGTTGTGAAAGTCCATACAAGTAACCAATTTGCTGATCTATTCACTAAAGCTTTTGATGTGGGTAGGTTCACATTTTTGGTCACAAGTGTGGGCATGATAAACTCTAAATAAGCCTATTATCTTTTGACTCAAGTACCTGTATAGTTTCCTTCCTGTCTACTTTCTCATACTGTATTGTGCATGGTGCTGCTAACCTTGTGTGTTTAAGTGTTTCAGATTGCTTAAATTGAATACTTGGTACTCCTGGTTAAGTTAATGTTGCTCTCTATATTACTCATGTTGACAGTTCAAATATGGTTAAGTATGGTTACTACTGCTAGGTAGTTTATACTGCCAGTGCAAAGTTACTACTGCTTACATTGTTTCTACTGCTAATCAATGTAACTACTGCTGGCATGTGTTAATACTTCTAGTCTGTTTTAGTATTGCCAGTATGTGTTACTACTGCTAATATGAGTTAATACTGCGAGTTGGTTAATACTTCTAGGGTACTTAGTACTGCTTCTAACTGAAACCCTCCAACTATAAATACCCTTTGTGACCGCCAAAATACAAACGGCTCTTTGAACTTCCATTGCTTCTCTTTCTCTTTCTCTTTCTCTTTCTCTTTCTCTTTCTCTTTCTCTTTCTCTTTCTCTCTCTCTCTCTCTCTCTATTTCTTGCTCACTAGTGTAACCCACTAGTTGCGATTCGAACCCTAGAATCAATCAGAAGATGGTAGGACTAGAATTCTTTGATGAACACAATGAGATTGCTATACTGCAAAAACCCAAACAGGCTGAAGGCTTTCAACAGATTGTGGATTTCCTACAATCCTCACACATCGCACACGCATTAACTGTTAATCCCACAATCTATGTGGAACATCAAAGACAGTTCTGGGCAAATGCTTCAATTCAGTCTTTGGAAGGAGGGCAGGTCATCCAATCAAGGGTTTGTGATAAACCCATTACCATATCAGAGGACAACATACGTGCACATCTACGCTTAGATGATGCCTCAGGTATTACCTCTCTTCCTAAGGAAGATCTCTTTCAAGCTCTTATTCGTATGGGGTATGAAGGTCCCACTGATGTATTTAAGTTTTTCAAGAACATATTTTCACCACAGTGGCGATTCTTTGTTCATACCCTACAACACTGCATTTCACGAAAAACAACTGGATGGAGTGAGTTTAGCAGTACCTTAGCTTATGCTCTAGTCTGCTTAGCTACCTCTATAAATTTTAATTTTGCTCAAATGATTTTTAATGATTTAATGTCAAACCTGGATACCAAATCCAAAAGCTTTTATATGTATCCAAGGTTTGTACAAGAAGTACTAAATCAAGAATTGACGGATTTACCTCATTTCAATGAGGTATATGTACCAAAACCCCCAAAGGGGAAGGTGTTCTCAAATATGAAGAGGCCCAGTAAGGACTTCTCAGGTATAGACACTCCATTGTTATCTACAATGATGGGTGTGTCTCCTTCCCATGGTGAGGCATCAGGGTCACAGCCCACATCTGACCACTTAACTGATGACCTACCCACACCACTCATTTCTAGTAATCCTCCTCAGATTCCTATTATAAAGCCCACATCCCCCATCACCAAAACTTATATAAGGAAAAAGGTACAGAAGGTTCCTTACCTTCTTGTACCTTCACCCCCAAAGCCTTCAAGCCCTCTAATAGAGCATTCTCCATTAGAGAATATCGATAGGGAAACCACAGGGGTGTCTCCCAACCCCAAGAAGGTGCTTACTAAGGAGCAGGTTGAGCATGTGGGCAGTGAGGCTCACACTACTGTTTCTGCACAAGGTGTAGGACAGGACAGTGTGAACATCCCTAAGACCTTCCCCACGGCAACTTTGAGTGAGCAATCATTCAAAGGTCCCAGGTGCCAAGAAACCAAGGGGGTAGAGGGTGCTTCTGCTAGGCAGAAGACTCCTACCAAAACTTCCAAGGATCCTTCAAGGGTGGTCAACACACCGAATGAGGTGAGGATAGATATAACTATGAGGAATTGATGGAAACTATTGCAAATGTCAATATGGATGTACTCAAACAAGGTGCAGAAATAGAGGAGATGAAACTGGTAATTCTGTCACAACAAGTGCAAATAACCAAATTAAAGAAGATGGTTCAGAGGTTGGTACAGAAAAAGAAAAGAACACAGTTTGTATTGAAGAAAAGGAGCATTCCTCATGATGCTTCCAAAAAGGGGGAGAGTCAAGCTGAAGTTGATAAACAAAGCCCTGCTAGGATGAAAGTTCAGTTTGAGGGGGAGACTAGTGTTGAAAAAGAAAGGGAGATTGGTGCTAAAAGTGTAAAAGAAGCAGTAACAGAGCCAGCAACAGCTACAGAAACAGAATTATCCAGGGAAGAGATAGAAATTGTTGAAACATTGGTGAAGGCAAAGCTTGACACTCCCAAAGCTACTCCAAAGGGTAAGGGAGTGGTAATCAAAGAAGTTGGATTAGAAAAGAAAAGAAAAGAGATCAGTGTAGAGGATGCAAAGAAGAAAGGCAAAGAGAAGGTGGTTGAATCTGCAAAAGCATCAAAGAAACAAAGTCAAATAGCTCTAGATGAAGAATTGGCAAGGAAGATGCAAGCAGAACTGGAAAAGGAGGAAGAGACTCAATCTGCAAAAGATAGAGAGATTGCTCTGGAAATGGCTGCTAAACTTAATGAAGAATATCAAAAGAGTCTGAAGTCTGTAGCTGCTGCTAAGAAAGTCACAAAGAAGGCTTCAAGGCAAAGGCTACCACTGAAGACTAGACAAAGACAACCTTCCAAGACATACTTAGCAAACCAAGAAAGAAGGAAGATGATAAACTTCCTGAAAGGAGCTATTGGAGTTCTTGAGGGAATGTTTACAATTATGTCTTTTGGAAAGCTTGAAGAACTTTACCAGAAGGAGATGGCCAAACTGAAAGGTGACTTAATTCAAAGGGTAGAGGTTGAAAGGAAGATGAAAGAGAGGCATAACCTCAACATACAACATCCCTTCCCTGACAGTGAGGAAGGCACTCCTAGCAAAGACAAGAAAGAAGTGAAGCAAGAAGAGACATTAGCCCAAAAGATTGGTGACATTAAAAGAAAGAAATCAATTGCCATCAAGCCAAAGGCAAAAAGGGCAAGAATTGAAGAAGAGGAGAAAGAAAATGAAAGAGCAGAAGCAGAAGCTGAACCTATTGTTGTACCTCCAGCAAAGTCAGAGCAGAATACAGAGCAGTCCAATCAACAATCCAATGAGCAATTCCATTTGTACATGACTTTGACAAATGAAGACCTAGTACAAGTTGATCCTATCTCTATGAAAGCACCTGAAATTATCTTTTGGGATATTCTGAAAGACCAAGGCAAAGAATACTTCAGGATCAAGAGATTGGGATATCACTATGAAGTGTATGCTACATGGGGTAAAATTATCAGAAGCTGCTCCAGGTCTGATTTGGAAGAAATGCATAAAGTTGGAATGAGCTTATATGGTAAAGTGTTGGAAGAAGTTGGGATCAGTCTAACCAAGATAACCATGGAATACTTATGTATGATGTTTGAGCTAGAAAGAGTAAAGTACAGGATCAAAGATCTACATCATGAATAAGGTTTTAAAAAGATTGATCATTGGATGTTGTATGAAGGATATGGAGTCTATGTGCTAACCATTGATAAAATCTACAATGAGTATTACTTGGTGAACAAGGTGTATGATCATAGCAAGGCTTAACTGCAAGCAATGTTGAAAGCAAAGTTAGTGTGTCCAAAGAATTCAGAAATGGCAAGGATAGTAGTAAAGAGAACCATCAATCAAAGTCTAGGTCTGAATCCTGATTTGGGAATCTAAGCTGAAGTTTTGAAAGCATCATAAAGACCTCAGGCTGAAGAACTTAACTTCTCATTCTGAAAAGTTAAGTTAGGGGGAGATTTTTGGGTCTGAATGTGCTAAGTATGGTTTATGCTGCTTAGTCTTCATGATTCATGCTGCTACCTGATTACTACTGCTAGTAGAATTAATACTGTTTGAAGAGTTAGTGCTGCTACTTGAATAGTTAGTACTGCTTGGAGAGTTAGTACTGCTACACTACAACAAAAAGGGGTTTATAGGACACTTTTTTGGGACACTTTTTGAGACCCGTCCTATAAAAAGGCTAATACGACACATTAAATTGTGAGTCCTATTTGGTTTAATCTAATACGACTCTTATTTTAATGTCTTATTAACATACCTTAATAGGACATTTTTTATTGTTGTATTAAAGTTTAAATCCTAATAGGACACCTTTAAGTGTCCTATTAGAGTTTAGAATAATATAAATACAATCTTTAAAAAATGCCCAATATTAATTAACATTGATTTACTAATTAAAGCCCAACTGAAAAAAATATTCTACTATTACTGGGCTCTTAAAACTTGGGCCTCTCTCTCAGTACCGATTGATTTAGTTTACTTCAACTTCATAGTCAAACAAACCCAGATATACATCGATTCATCGCTCAGTACCGACTGGGAACCAAAAAAATCAACGATTTCGAAATCCAATCGTGAACTTCACCACTAATTGCTCATCGATTGTTCATCGCTCATCACTTTCCTCTCTTTTTTTCATATACTTGATGCTCTCGCCTGTTCTCATGCTCCGCTCATGTTAGGGTTCATTTTTCTAGCTTATCAAGCAATCGACATCAGGTTCTATATTCAAATTGATCATGTTCATAGTTATTATACTTGATTAACCGATCACTATTATATTATTAATTGATATAGTTTTGGTTTGAAATTCGTCCAAGTCGTGTTGTGGATTCTAAAGGGACGATTGATCTATTTCTCTCTGAACGATCTCTATGGTGGTATATTGAGGTAAATCTGCATTTCTACATAAATATTCGTAGATATTAGTATAAAATCAGAATTATACATCACTTTACTACTTTGATCGTTCTGCTGCCTTGGTGGTGCTTTTGCATACTTGTGAACTATGCTTAATTTCTTTCTACAGGCTTGTCGTTGTTATTAATTGGTAACTTGTATTGCAATATTGTTGTTGTTTGTCAATTATTCATGTGGTTCACTAGTTCTCTATTTTGTCAATTATATCAACAATTTTGTAGACCTTGCCTTATGGTGATTGCCAGTTGATAATAGTGCAATTGATAATAGTGCAACGATATAGCCCTCAATCCAATTTCTTAACTGATGTGCATTTGTCATTTTCAATTTGGGTGTGTGAGTATTTGTTCTCCCCCCCCCCCCCCCACACACACCCTTTGTTGGTCTTCATTTGGAGTATCAATTAATTGGTTGATCACTGATCCTGCCTCTTTGTATGCTTCTATTCCATGTTGTCTTAGAAAGATTGTACATTAACCAATGTTACTATCAATATGGTACATTCTGGTATTTTTTGGTATGCACACAGTAATTCTATTTTTAAAGGTGTTATAATGTTGTCTTTATGTTGGGTTCTTATTCTTTGGCTCAACTGTTGCTTCTTCCTTGTTCATGTTGGTCTCCAATTTTGGTTACTCTCATATATCTGGCATAGTTTGGTGTATATGATTTGGGGTTATAAGGTTTGTTTGGCTTTTCTGTTTGCAAAACTTGGCTTGAGTATTGCAAAGGGTGGATTACTGTCTTGCTGCATCCTTCTCTGGACCATTCCACAATCTAATTCTGTAAAGTTTTTGGGTTTTGGGATCTGCAAATTTAAAGCTTATGCTAGCCTGGATAGGAGTTTTAATTTGGCTATTGTGATTTTCTTGGGGCTTGGCATTTGGTTTTACAATTTCCTATTGCCTAAAATATTGGAAATTTACCCCACACAGTTGATGACTTGTTTGAAGTGTGGAATCAACTTGTGGTTTGGAGTGGATGGTATCAATACTGTCACAGCCCTGAAATAGGAGTCTATGCATATATATATATATGTGTGTGTGTGTGTGTGTGTGTGTGTGTCAAATTGTAGTGGTGATGGCAATAGCTCTCATAAGTTTTCCATGGAGTTGGAGATGGAGTCGTCTTGTCTTTCTGAAATTGACAAAATTGTTGGGTTACCACGTCAACCCCAGGTCAGCTTTGACCATTACTCTGGTTATGTCACCCTTGATGAAAGAAACACAGAGCTATGTTCTACTACTTTGTTGAAGAACAAACTCATCCTTGTTCAAAACCTCTTTTTATCTGGTTCAATGAAGGTAATTCCCTTCTCTTCTCTCCATAATATACATGTTGACATCATTAATTAATTAATGTTATGATTTGGATGCAGGCCTAGGTTCTTCTTTGGGTGTTGGGGCATTTTCAGAAAATGGACCATTTAGGCCAAATGGGGAGGTACTAGTCAAGAATGATTATAGTTTGAACAGAGGTTTGTCCATACCTTTCCCTTATATATATATATATATATATATATATATATATATATATATATACTTAATAATATTTTCTTTCATGGAATTTGTAACTCAGTACTATGGCCTCTCATTCAATAAAACACATATATTTTGGTATTCCTATTTTGAAAATTTGACTTCCTTGAGTTCCTCCATCAATGGGATTACTTGATTTTCGAAAATCACCAAAGAAGAAAGACAAGACACTTGATCTTAAACTCTTTGTGAGAACCTGTAACTAGAATTCTATGTTCCGGGATTCCTTTGGATGTTGTTTTGGTCTCTGTTGACCTGCCTCTATGTCGTGCTCAATTTTGTATCGTTTATGAGCCATCTATGATCCCATTTACTAGGTCTTAGTTCTATCCTGATAATATAGTGACATTATCAATTCAAATGAGAAAAAAATATAATCCCGAATTGTTTTAAAAATCATAGTTAAATGTTTGTAAAAGTTACCCTGAGATCATGTCTTCATAATTTCTACCAAGTTTCAACTTTGGCCAGTTAAGTTGCTAAATCTTCCATCCATCTCATCTTTTAGAGCCATGCTAGTAATAAATCTCCGAGATGAACCTGGGTTCCATTTTCGTCCGTCATACGGAATCAGCCGAGAAACCCTCCGATGATCCTTGACTTTTTGACTTGGACATGAAAGTAAAGAGCAATAAACATTTAGCCTGATCATTTATTTTCAACAAATTCCAGGAGATAAACAAAATTGCAATGGAAAGTTAAGAGATTTTGTTGGAATGGTTCAATAGTTATGGGACCATGGGATTATTTTAAGTGGTGAGGGAATTTCTATTTGCAGATAAATTGTTTTATTGTAGTGTAGGTACAGATAAAGTTAAGAGATTTAATTGTAGTGTAGGTACAGATATCTTACACCTTTACGGAGGACCGATAAGATTAATTTTTTTGGTCTTATAAACCTAAGTCCTATAAAGCAATCTATTATAACATTTATACATTTTTGACGTGGCCGGTTTTGTTGTAGTGTAGGTACAGATATCTTACATCTTGCCCTCTCCATTGCCATTGCAGGTTATTCTTTATTTATTAATTGTGGTGGAAGCAGTTTAGATTTTGATGGAAATGAATATGAAGAAGACTTGACCGGTGAACAGTCCTATTTTTTCCCTTCTGATGGATGGGCTTATAGCAGCAATGGTGTTTACATGGGAAATGATAATGCTCCATTTGTCACAACCACAACCAACGTGATAGGCATGATATCTGCTTTGCAACACCCAAACCTCGTTAAGCTCTTTGGTTGTTGTATACGAGTACCTCGAAAAGACTTTACTGTCCACTATTTCCATTTCTTATCAGCAAGACTTAATGCATTACCAAAGGGCCGTTGGTCCGGATTACTAGTAGATCCCAACCTCATTGGAGGTTAAGGGTTTAATACGTGAGTTTTGCCGTATATAATTATTATATATTTAAAAAAAGAGTTAACGATATTTTTGGTGATTCCATCTTTAGGTTGAGATGATCAGCGCCTTAATCTAGATTGGACAACAAGAAAAAAGATATGTACGGGAGTAGCCCAGGGATTAGCTTATCTCCATGAGGAATCAAGGTTGAAAATAGTTCACAGGGACATAAAGGCAACCAATGTGCTTCTCGATAAGGAACTTAATGCGAAAATATCAGATTTTGGTCTTGTTAGACTTGATGAAGAAGAGAACACCCATATCAGCACGCAGATCGCTGGAACAATGTACTGTTTTTATTTTTACTGTTCTGATATGGTTTTTACATCTGAGTTGATTCAAAATTGAGATGTTTATGGTGATTTTTTCAGCGGGTATATGGCTCCAGAATATGCAATGGGAGGATACTTGACGGATAAAGCAGATGTTTACAGCTTCGGAGTTGTTGCATTAAAGATCGTGAGCAGGAAAAACAATACAAATTACCGGCCGAAGGAGGAATTTGTCTGCCTTCTTGATTGGGTAACTTCCAACTTTTCTTACTTCGACGATCATTTAACCTTTCATTTTGCTTAATATAACTAGGAAATGAAAATGTTGAATATAAATTCCGATATGTAAAAATAAAAAATTGTGAAAAGATGTGGAACCATGTTAGATTAGTCTCGAAAACAACCATTAAGGAGAGAAGCAAGGTTTAACATATATTGAAAAGAAAATGGTACAAGTCTAGCTGATGTGAAACTCCAACACGCCTCATCTAACGGAGGCTAGATGGGCACACATATTGAGAGAAAATGGTCCAAGTAGTTTACGTGAGACTCCAGCGGAGCAAATACTAGCACATATTATCCCAGAGTGTCAGAGAGGGGGCTAGACTGGTACATATTGTCCTAGAGTGTCGAGTCCCTAGAGTGGTAAACTTTGATTCTGATACCATGTGAGAATATAGGAAACCCCATCACATAACTCTCTTAAAAAAACCTTAAAGGAAAGAATGAAGATTCCAATATAATATTGATGAGAGATGATCCAAGTCTAGCCGACATGGGACACCAACAAAATAACACTACTAGACAATAAACTAAGGAGGCATTTGGTTCACATAATGGAATTCGATGGAATTGGAATTCATCGTAGGAATTTGACTTTGTTCTTAGAACCTTGTTTTCCAATCACGTTTTTGTAGGTTGGGGATGTTGTTCATCTTACGAGTATTATAAATTCCATGGAGATTGTGGCAAGAGGACGAGTCGGGAGCTTAGATCCAGATTAATTGGTTGGTGGCGAGGAGATTGGTCCAAATTGGTGTGAGGTACATGTTCTAGTTGCTACTAAAAAGCGGGAACGTTTGGTCAGACCATATAGATTGTTTATTAGAGTTGAAGATGCTATTGGAGCAACGATCGCATGGCCCTGTCATTTCACTTTGGTATGTTAATCTTTTAAAACTTGTGAGATTTAGTATTTATAGAATTTTTATCATATAACTTTAAGCTCATATACGTGTTCTTTAATTGTAGGTGGTTCATGACGAAGATTGATCTCTCTCATTCATAGGGGACAATATGACTTTTTGTATTTCAGTAATTGTTGATTGGTACTTAGTTTTGTATGTATACAACTTTGTGGTGGGATACATAGCTTAATTGGTAGTAGGTACTCATATAAGTACTTGTACGACATTGAATTTTGTCCTATCGAATCAATTCGTAAAACTTTCATATATCTTATTAAATGCAATATTACAGAATGATTTTATAATTCCATCAAGTGTCCCATATTATTGTCTTTTATGATGTTTTTAGTGTTGCTTATTATAGTCTATTAGGACACTTTTTAGTGTTACTTAGTTCATTTATTAAGACACGTATTTTGGTACTATATAACTGTTTTGGCGACATCGAATTTCGTCCTATAAAACCAATTTTTGGGACGCCCATATTTGTTTTTAAATCTAAACATTTTGTGACAACATAAAGAGTCTTATATTATAATCTATTATGACACTTTTTAGTGTTACTTAATCCATTTTATAGGACTACGAAATTTGTATCATAATCGTAGAACTTATTAAGACGCTCAAATTCATCCTACTAACCTAATACAACGCCTTTAGAGGGGACACACAACCTTTTTGTCCTATAAACTTAAAAGTCCTGTTAAGTACCCTATTAGGACACTAATGAGGGTCCTATAAGCCCCCTTTTGTTGTAGTGCTAGTAGTTAGTACTTCTTGAAGTTAATACTGCTAGTAGTTAGTACTGCTTGAAGTTAATACTACCAGATAAAGTTAATACTGCTGAGGATGATTAGTGTTGCTTATGAAGTTAAAGATGGAATGATTGCTTGAAACGAAAGAATAGGAGTTGAAGATAATGCTGAAGATAATTATGGACTGGATTTTGAAGAATAATATTTTCTTTGTAATTATCTTGTAATCAGTTTTGTATATATAGTCTAGATAATTGTAGATTATAGCATGTTGAGTTGTTTTTAGAGAATTAACCTCAAGACTAGTATTGATTCTTTCTATAGAGATGTATAGAACGTCTGTTGAGTCTTGTTCAACAGATTGAAGTTGTGTTTGTAATCATTAAGTTTTATGCAATATAAACTTATGATTTGAGTTCATATTCTGTGTTTGTGATTATTTGTTAAAGTGTTATTCCGCGACTTCTTTAACATTGTTTCTGAGTTTGTATTAAATTCTTGTTTAGAATTTTCGATCTTGACAATGTTTCACTATAATAAAACATGTTTTAATGATTTTATAGGATAAAAAATTATTATAAGAAAATGTTAATAAGGCAATATGATATATTCTTGAGTTATATTAATAAAAAATTTGCAGCTTCGTCCTAACAATTTATTCATTTTATAAGGATTGAACTTGTAAGTTATCGAACTTCGTCTTAATAGTTTATTGTAACGCACATTGCATATACGTTCAACTATTGTTTCTATTAACTCTAATTAATTGTTATTAATCTGTCTATCAAGACAGTTGTGGATGATGTATCAAACCGCTTATAAACATTCAAATTCTTAAAACACACATAAAAATGTAGAATTTTAAATACACAAATTTTTTGAACTATACAATCTAACATCCCAAGACTAAGGCCGAGCAACTAGTTGTTGCATGATTGGGCTCTCGTTGAGAGATCCATTAGTGAATATTGGCTCACCCCTCCTGACAAAGAAAGAATTTTAAACTATAGACGTTTCAATATATCTTTTAAAAGTATGTTTTCTAATATAACAATCAAATGAAAGTAGCGTTCTTTCAAATCTCATACACCCTTCAATAAACGACTCGATTATTTAAAGGTTATCAAAATGTAATAAAATCTGATTTATTTCTTATTTAATATAATTGTAATGAACAATTGTAGCATCTTAATATTGTAACAGTGATGTCATTAGGGGTGTGCAGGACCCGACCGACCCGACCCAAACCGAACTCTCGCAACAAACCCAAAACCCGAAACCCGTATATCCGAAACCCCCGATCCGAAATCTTTTACGGGTAAACTGGGGTCGGGTTGGGTACCCAAAACCCAAACCCGCCCCGCCCGAATATCCGAAATATTTAAAAAAAATCAGTTTTTTGTAAATACCTAATATCCTAAATCAAAATATCAAATCCATCATTTACTCTTTCAGACTTCGACTCCTCAGTCCTCTCCGCCTCTCGTCTCGAGTTCTCGACCGTAAATCCATCGCCATCGGCGACTCCGACAACTCTCGACCTTCTGGCTTCGACTCCGGCGACTATCGACTACCTTCTGCCTTCGACGACCGGCTCCCACTCCACTGGCGACCAGACAACCTTCGACTTCAAGTCTTCGACTCATCGACTGTAGTTGTCTGTAAGTTTAACTCTTCTTGTTCTTGACTCTTCTGCAGTAGTCTAACATCGATTTTTGGTATTATAGATTGTTTGTTACTTTGTTTGACAGTAACTCGATTGGTAATTTGGTATTATAAAGTATAAACATCGATTCTTATTTTGGGTTTTTTTTGGAATGAAATTTATACTTCATTAGTTCATTTATGGATTGGTAATTTGGTATATAGATTTTTCATTTGGTAATTTCCTCAGTAAGGCTAGGAGAAAATGGAGATTGGAGAAGATGGAATAATACCCATATCCGAGTCACCCGACCCGTTGGACCCGAACCCGAACCACCCCGAACCCGAGCCACCCGAAATGTATTCAGTCGGGTTTCGGGGGGTCTCTTCCCACCCGATTATCCGATCGGGTTTTGGTCCAGGTCACCCGACCCGACCCAACCCGCCCGATGCTCCCCCTAGATGTCATGAATAACTTATTTATAATTTTTTTACGAAGGGTTATGGTGAGATTAGGGATGATAAAGTTAACATCTACGTTATCAAATTTTACGTGATTAACATATTCCGGGTTTTCAAAGCAAGTATAAAATAAATGATTCTAAAACTTTGTTAAAATAATTAATAAAAAAGAAGTCTTTTGATACCTTAAATAAAAAGCTAAAATAAAATTCGTTCTATTTTTATAAGTTTACTTGATTAACTAATCTCTCCCGTATCATTGATTCCATGTTAAAACGTATATACGTAAACCGATTTGAACTTAAAAAAATCTAATATTTTATGAGGCAATGATGATAGGTTAAGAGTGAAACGTAGCAGTTGTATACAGCTGCAGCTTGCAACGTGGCTTTGGGTGGCACCACCACTTGACCATGCTTTCAATTCTTGCAACTGGATTGCGATTTTCTCTAATAAATTAATCCATATATATATATCCTCAAATAAATATTTATTATAAGATTAAATAATTAGAAAGGGGGAAAATGTTTGTATTTTTCTAAAAAGACGTTACATATTCGAACAAATCGATCTTGATTTGATCTTTTTTAGTAAGATTTTAGGGTTTATGTTTTTAAGATTTAAGGAGGTTTTTTAGGATTTCAGTAAAATTTAGTTAAATTGAAAAATGCCATATTTAATTGGCTCGTTTGGTTTGTAAAACTAGGAGAATTGAATTTTATTGTAACTATCAATTTTTTTTAAGTAATTATAGGTGTTCGGATCGGTTTATCCCCTCTTGATTAATTCTATTTGCCCAGTTTGAAAAAAACCTTATAGTCAAACAAACCTTCTTATGACCTTAAGGAGACGTAAACTTAAGTTATTCCACCCATTTCATAAAGTGGTAGGACTGAAAGTCCTAGTGCGTGGAAAGTTATATAAAGTATTTATGTAGTTTATTTATTAATTATTAATCACGTTGTAAAAGCCTTTTATTTTAATATTGGGCTTTGTTTGTTAATTGGGCCTTAGTTGGTTTGTTGGGCCTTCGGCCTTTAGGGTTTTTAGGCCTGGGTAGTTAAAGTGTGTTTTCTAATCTTTAGGGTTAGACGTTGAGAGATAATATAGTATGCTTATCAGTTTTAGAGAGAGATTTTGTTTTTCAATCCTATGTTTGTAACTCTCTCAATCTTTCAATACAATTAATCTTTCAATTATCATTGTTACTTAAGCAATCTGGGATTCACAATTGGTATCAGAACAAAGAGACGAAGATTTGATTCGAAAAAGGTAAAAAAAAATTCTCTTCTCAGTGTCGATCGACTTCTCAATTGATTTCTGGGTTTATTGATTTTTGCTAAATCGTTGAGTCTAGTTGTTCCCAATCTACTTAGTTGTGTTGAATTAAAGGTTTGGTAAAGTTTCATCTTCCAATTCGTAAGATTGAAGTAGAATTTTGGATTTTATAGATCTAAAATTTTTAGACTGTGTTCCTGAGTTTTATTGAAAATCATTGTTTTTGGCTCGATAATCGATTGAAAGGGTGTTAGATTTCTGAATTTAAACGATAATCATTGCTAAAGTTGATTGGTTTTCGATTAAAAGTTTTATTTTTTTGAGTTTAGGTCGACATTTAGTGGTGCGCCGCCAAACCAGGTTCCCGCGAAGTCCTCTCCTCCCAAGCCCTCTCCTCCCAAGCCAGCCCTCTCCTCCCAAGCCATCTCCTCCCAAGCCCTATCCTCCCAAGCCAAGCCATCTCCTCCCAAGCCCTCTCCTCCCAAGCCATCGCCTCCCAAGACCTCTCCTCCCAAGCCATCTCCTCTCAAGCCCTCTCCTCCCAAGCAAGCCCTCTCCTCCCAAGCCATCTCCTCCCAAGCTATAACAACCTAACCAAAATAAAAACAAACGGATCGATTTTTAAAATAAATTCTCAATGAACGAATAATAATCCATGCCATATCGGTCCCAAACTTACAATAGTTAAGTCAAGGTTTGTTGTAAACAACCTATACACAACTGAGATCAAAGATAATAACTAAATGACGGTCTTCTATCCGCCCCGCTAGACCTTCTCCTTGCCTTTAGCTGTTCTATCTATCTCACATCGGCCTGAAAAGATTTTTAGTTTTCAAAGAGCGAGGGTTAGACCATAGGTCTAGTGAGATCCCTCTAAACAGATAAGCAACAAAATAATTTTCAGAATTTAAAACCACATTTAATAATTCCACATAAGTAAAATACGCTACGGACCACACGACCGTCAACGACGATGTGTCTAACTCGCGCTGCCTTAATGTTGGGACACGCCCCCAACGACATAAACGGGCCACACTCCCCGACTTAGGTCACGTAACCCACAAATAATGTATGCATACATTTAACAACAACAATTTATAACATACTTAAACGATTTAATAAAATCATACCATCATAAATAAATCAAAGATTAAAAATAACTTCACATGCTTCCATCATCAAAAGGTTTAGTTTAGAAAAACTCACCTGAAATCCGCCGCTAAAAGTTGTCGCCTAGTTGTATAACCCGATTCGAACCTATAAAACGAGGCATCACTCGGTGAATTAACGGTACCTTCTAATTAAACAAACTTATCCTTAATACCCTCAACCCCAACTTCATCTATCCTTGATTGGACTTAACCTCCAAATCTAATTTAGGAAGAAATGCTCAAACCTTAAATAAATAAATAGGATGCGGGCCGAATATTTAAACAAACCCCAACACCACAACATTAACTTCCTAAGTCTCGAAGTCTGCACGTGGGCTTCGGCCCACCACTCTCTAAATGGCAACCGGGAATAAAACCACCGACCGGTACCAAATTAACAAAAGACCGGGACTATGGGAGGGGACCGACCGGCTATAACCCTGACCGGTATGCCTTGGTCTACGACCGGGATCACCCCCCCCTTTGAGTCTCGACCGGGTTCTTCCCCATGAATTGCAACCGGGGTCTCCCCTTGGGGTTGCGTTCGGGTCCCTTTAACCGACCGGTCTCCCACCAAACGACCGGTATCCCCAAAGACCGGGGTCTTTGGTCGACCGAATTGATTCCGCATGTCGCAGAAATCAATGACAATTCCCTCAAAACCCACAATCGGAAATCAAACAAACCCCAACCCTCTGCTCGAAACGAAAATAATCAAAAGGAGATTGAAGGACTACCATCTCAACACCGAAAATCTATAAAACAGTAAAAACCTTACCCCTCAAACCTTCTAACTATCCAACCAGAAATTCAAGCCTTAACCCAAATCGAAAGATTAAAATTAAAACTTAAAACTCTAATATGAATGAAATTAAAGGAGAAATTACCTTAAGAAATCTTCAAGTATCAGCACCCTCGATCAAAATCCTTTCCTTACTCGGTCGCCCCTTGCTCTCCCTCTCAATTCCGTTTCAGCCGCCAGATACCAACAATGTGAGATTTTTAGGGTAAAAACCCTTTTTAAACCATGTTACCTCTTACCCCCTTGCATTTAAAATTTTGACCAACTAAACCTCAAACTTTTCTTTATTAACTTTATACCCGGTTGTTACAATATCCCTCCCTCAACAGAATTTCGTCCCCGGAATTCCTTTGTTAAATAAACTGGGATATTGTCTCCTCATAACCGACTCCAACTCCCAAGTTGCTTCTTGTCCCTTGTGGAATTGCCACTGAACTTTTACCAAAGGAATTTCCTTGTTCCTTAACTTCTTTTCTTTCTGAATCGATCACACCTTTCCCATACGAGACTGGAACTTTACATTTGACACCGCTTGAGACTAAAGACTCATAATTCCCAATCTAACCAAGATAGAACCATTCGATTGACCAAACCATTCTGATCAATACCCAGCCACACGTAACTATCAGAATTACCCCTTTATTACAACAACTTCCATAACCGATAAAATTTTACCGGAGTTAACACCACGACAACAGGCATCACTGATTACACAATTACTCCACTCACCAACATAACCCATCGTCAACTGTAGACATCACCTATATCTCACAGTCACGAGTTTCTTCATCATGCAACTTGCCATTGCAAGCAACCACTCTCAGTACAACATAAGTCCAACGCAGAAGCACTTTCTTTTTCGACCCACATTAATCTCAACTCCTCTACATTATCCAAATATCACACGCTAATATACCTCGCTCCGATGTCATCACTTCAACTTCTCACATTTTGGTAGAAACTTTCAAAATTCCAAAACCCTCGTAAACCACCAGTTCCAACTGGCCAACTATTGCGACTCATACTTCCATTTCTCGTTGCATCCACAATCACCTGACCACATGCGCAATACAAACCCAACTTCACCCGCTCAACACAGAGTGACCAAGCTCATACAAACTTTTCCAAATAGTTTAGCACGAAACAACGGGTCACTTGGAATCCCTTTTTCACACATTGCCAAACTGACACTATAGTCCTTCGCTCCAAACACTATATCCCGACACCTCTATCTTCTTCCTTGAGGATTTCAAACCCACTTCTAACGACTGACTCACTGATTTGAGGCGTGAATCTTTGAGTCAGCCGCACGATTTATATTTATCAACAGTCACACCGCAATGAAATGCCAACTTCTCTGACTCATACTCATTCTAGGGATTTATAACTTGCAATCAGCAAAATCTAAAACATACCTCCACATTTTGTGTCACTTGCCAAACTTCTTATTGTTAGGTTTCCCACCTTTCCGACATGATATCTTCACCTTCTTCTCGCTGCAAGAAAACATCGTTCATCCAACATTGCTTACCCTGTTCCTCGATGATTCTCAAATGTCAAATCCCATTTACATTACTTTGCTTGATCAACCGACTTTACACAATTCTTACGCAGGATAATCAACCCAACTCTTCCAAAGCTTTACCCACTACTCGAAAGCACCGCACAAATCTTGCTCTCCAAACAGGATTACCCAATCTTCTAGAATCCTTTCACCCTAAATATAACTGTAACGACCCTAAAGAATACTTCAATAACCAAACATTCACACATTACTTACAAATCATTTCTCATAGATCTTTAGGCAAGGACGTTCATCCGGTATCGATGACACTAGCCCTCTATACATCCTCTCGGAAACTCCTTACTACTTTAATGAATTACACTCCCAAATATGTCCTAAAGACATCACCAAATCCTGGTTACAACCATCACCCTACTACCTCATCCCAAACAACTGCAAAACTCCATGACCAATTGGCACTCATACCTATGTCGTCCTACTCTCATTGGTCATAATATTAAGGATCGGACTTCAAGGTATTTCACGATCTTGTCTTTCTCGAACCTGAATAAATCGCAAAACTACGATCTTCAAAACTACCCAACAAGTTGTCGCTCCTTATCGGCTCATCGCAACCTGCTGGAATCAAACTCCAGTAGCCTGAAAGATTAAACGTACTATCTCGGAGACTCAAATGCTAAAAGTGCAACCCATTCCAAATGTGCTATATATAAACTTCACTCCACATACCCATCAAAGCCTCATCGATAACGAACCACCTGACTGAAGTAGTGATATTCCATTTTCGTAAACTCCACACAAGATTGTCCAACATCATATTAGGTACAGACCTTTTTCTGAATAACTCTTCGCTCCCTCACGAAACTCCTCAAAACCATTCATACTACTACTTCATTTTCAGTGCCCTGCCATTCACCACAAAAAAATGGTTTCTGATTTCCACAGGAAAAGCTAATTGCCAAAATATTTTTACAACTTCAAATTCCCTTCCAAACACAACCGTTTACCGATTTCCACATTTCAAGTCATGGAGCCCACGGTAAGCCATTAGAGTACAATCATCCTTAACGTCATAGGTCTAAGCCTCCATGAACCACCTCCGCTATTCACCACCCTTACTTAGAAGATTACCGACATCAAATACCTTCTACCCTCTGATCGAGCAACACACTTCCATTCTCAAAACTTTCATCATCCTTAATTGCAACCTTTCCGTACGACCTAGTGAGTTCATAGCCTTCATGCATGACACACCAAAATTTAAACTTTTGACACGTTTGAAAATTTTAGAAGATACTACATTATGAAACAAACTTGAATGGACACGACCCAACACCGACTTAGCCATGCGCAACGATTCCAAGAATCATTCACACTCATCTTCACGACAAATTTCTCTTCACCACACTCCAACCTCGGTGTTGGCACAATTAAAATCATTCCGATGAACTTTCCTCACACGGTTTTGAAAAACAAAAAAAATACTACAGAATTGCTTATACTGGGTGTCTCAAACGACTCTCATCTTCACTGATATGACAACACGAGTCTGTACCAATCTCACTTATAAAATCACGCGATCAATTGTTGTTTTGATTTTTTTTTCACCAAGGGTCGACTCATTTATAAAGAGATATATAAATTTTTTCCCCAGACCAAAAATCGAATTTTATCACCCAAAGTCAAAACTTGTCTTTTCAATTCAAACACATATTCGCAGGCGTCGACATGTTTTCAAAACAATTACTTCGTAAGGCACACACACGCCAAAATATCTGACGTGATTGATATGAAAAACTTTAGCAATTTATTTAACACACATTGCATGGGACTCCATGACATTGAAGGCTATTCACTCTAACAAGGTCAACTGCTTGCACTCACCACAACTCATCTCAGACTTTATACTTCCGACCAACCCAACATGCTCCTCACATTCGCCACTACTACTAGCACCAACACTTCCTAACATCCTTGAATGACCAGATACTACTTACCATCGCAACTACCATTTCGCAAAACGAGCATCCTCACTTTGCCCTCAAACAACCCACCAATCATATTCTGATTCTATTGATCCTCACTACATTTTATCAGTCAACACTGATTTCACCTCTCAACCACCTTTCAATTATCTACAGCTTTAGAAGCCTCATATCTATCCTACGATTCTTGGATTAACACTCTCCTGCTTCTCACTAATCAACATACCACTCGACCAAACCGAAGAATCCCTTGGAGCAAAAGTCCACCTCCTAACATCATTCTCCTTCTTATGGACTCAGGAAGTCTTTTCTCAACGAAATATCTACATCCTGCACGATATGCCTCCTCAACGGTATTAACATTACTACCAAAAATGAACTTCCACCACCTGCTAGACTAGAACTATCAATCTATGGATAGAACTCTCTACCCTGAACCACACTCAACAATAGTAATTGAGCATGCCCATGCACCTGTAAATTCATAATGGCATTGGCCAGATGCGATTCTGAATTTACCTTACATGAGAGTACTCACTATTGTTATCACGTCTCACAATGATCAAGGTCTTTCTTAAAAGCTTCTTATATCTCAGTTGTGTCCATCTACTCCACAGTTTAAGTTTAGGCCCATCCGGTCACCTAAATCCCTTAAACTATGGCTCTAATACCAACTATAACAACCCAACCAAAATAAAAACAAACAGATCGATTCGTAAAATAAATTCTTAATGAACGGATAATAATCCATGCCATATCGGTCCCAAACTTACAATAGTTAAGTCAAGGTTTGTTGTAAACAACCTATACACAACTGAGATCAAAGATAATAACTAAATGACGGTCTTCTATCCGCCCCGCTAGACCTTCTCCTTGCCTTTAGTTGTTCTATCTATCTCACATCGGACTAAAAAGATTTTTAGTTTTGAAAGAGCGAGGGTTATATGTTGCACTTATTGTGGAAATAGTGACTTTGTGGATTCCAGGTATGTCAATAGCTGGTATGGTACTTATAGTATCCCCAACCCCCATTTTCATAGCTTCAAAGCTAAGGCATCTAACCGTCAAGGATCCATCAAAGCATGGATACCAAAACCAAAATCTGTCTAATTTGTTTTGCATGAATGTCATGTGGGATTTAATTCAGATTATTTACGTCACATGACTACAATCAAGGGTTATGCCATTTTTTGAGGGGAGTACCAGTTTTTTTTCTTTAAAATTTCATATCGACTTCTGAACATTTCAGTTCAGGACTCGTTCTTAAATGTTTTTGACTTATGATTATCTCTAATCAGAAATTTTACTTCAATGTTCTATCTTGGTGAGTTAAAGGAGTGTTAGGGCTCATAAAGTTTATATGGTCAATCCAGAACCGGAAGGACCTACCCAAGAAACACATCTCATTCATAGATATCAGTGAGGGGTCTAGATTGATAGATGAGTTCGGAGTGAAAAAAAAAGAAAAAAATGGTGCGGATGTGACAGGACTTAAAAGAATTATTGGTCCTTACCAAACCGAGTCAGTTATCCGGGTTACCACATAATATATTCATTCTCGTTCTTTGGAGATGAATATTGAAATAGACATGGACCCAGTGTCGATAACTCGTGTCACCCCACTCAGCCACTCAAGTATCTCACAAAAGATACTTGTTTCATAAATGCACGGAGAATTAACACAAAATCTATCTATTCCTCACTCGGAGGTATTAGATATTGAAAAAGGAAGACATCAGCTCTGGTTTCCGAACTTCATATTTTTCCACTGTGTCTATTGATTTATGAACCTGCGTCCCCGGTTAAATCAATATTTGAGCCTAACAGATACATATTTATATTTCTTTCACACACGCACGAATCTTTGTGATTCCAATCGCATATCTTTGTGATATTGTCGGAACAGTTTGAGAAGTAGATTCTTAAAATCTTACTTCAGTGATAACTGAAAGTTCTATCAGAGATACCCCCTTGTCAACTCTGAAAATAGGCCACACAATTATTCTTAATTGTTGTGATAACAGTTACTAATGTGTTTCTGTGTTAGTTGATTACCCCATCTTGGTTACTAAATGTTTTATATTATCTTTTGCTACTCATCCTGTTAGTCTTTGAACATACATGATGCTCAGGATTCTCCTAATCATCATGAGGGGGAGAATGCAATAACAACGACACAAGTTTCAAAGACAGATTATCATGTTGAGGGGGAGTTAGCAAAAGCGGAGGGGGAGCAACATATCCTATTTTTCTTAAATCTGAGGATTGAAAAGCCATGGATTTCAAGAGCATTGGTTCTTATATCCTTTATCAAGTGGTGTTCGCTACAAGTTGATTCCTCCTATGAGCATATTGGTTCTACAAATTCTTAAGCTGAAAGTCAATTCAACTCGCGGTTCAGAGACAAATTCTTTGCTTTTAAACTGAAGATGCACTGTGGAATGTCACGTAACTCGCACATTATCTTTCTTGTGTGTTGATCCAATGTATTGAGTTTCTACAGTTGAAAGCTGCTCAATTGTGCATTCAGTCGAGACTAAGGTACATTGAATCTGGTGACAAAGTTGAAATTATGAAGACCAAGAGCTTTATTCAAGGGGGAGCTTGGAATGACATGAAGACAAGCAACACCAAAGTGTTTCAGAGATTCAAGAGGGAAAGAAGATCAAGAAGTGAAGATTTCAAAGAGATAAATCATTTATACAACTTTAGGGGGAGATTTTTAGGACTGAAAGTCCTTGTGCGTGGAAAGTTATATAAAATATCTATATAGTTTATTTATTAATTATTAATCGCGTTATAAAATCCTTTTATTTTAATATTGGGTTTTGTTTGTTAATTGGGCCTTAGTTTGGTTTGTTGGGCCTTCGGCCTTTAGGGTTTTTAGGCCTGAGTATTTAAAGTGTGTTTTCTAATCTCTAGGGTTAGACGTTGAGAGATAATATAGTGTGCTTATCAGTTTTAGAGAGAGAGTTTGTTTTTCAATCTTATGTTTGTAACTCTCTCAATCTTTCAATACAATTAATCTTTCAATTATCATTGTTACTTGAGCAATCTGGGATTCACATAAAGGATTCGACCTAGTTTAACAACAATTATCCAATATTTGGGAGAACCTTTACCTGAACCTATATGTATTTTTGTGGGTCTTACTGTAATTGCAATGACTCCTCCAATACGAAAAAAATTGTGCATTATTCGCATACCGATGGCAACTTCGAATAGGTCATTATATCATTTCTCTTTCTCCAAAAATATAGAAGAAAGGAGTCTGTACCCAAATATTTGCCATAAAAGGCCCGAGCAATAACCTCGGAAAAACAAATCTAAAATCTTACCATTGTGCTACCTTATAGGGAATATAATAAATGTACAAATTCCTTTAGGTAAGGGAATTAATTATACTATTGGTTATCTAATGTTCAATTCTAGGGGTGTTCACGGTCCGGTTTGGACGGTTTAACCCCTCAAACCACAAATCAAACCGTTAGTGGCGGTTTATTAATTTTTCAAACCGAGCGGTTTGACATCAAGTGCCCAGACCGGTCAAGTTGGACCGCGGTTTAGGCGGTTTGGTCGACCGGTTTAGGCGGTTTGGGCCTTTTAGTGGGCTTTAAAGTTTAAACATAAAAAACATATAAAATTTTGAATTTTAAAAGTTCATTAGCTTGAGTTCATTTGAATAAAGAAAGTCCACAACAATGTTAACAAAGTCTACAAAAGTTAACAAAATATCCCAAGAAAAAACGCTAAAAAAAAGTAAAATGCAAAGTGCAAATAAAATTCACATCGATTTAAAATTATCTTTGGACCTTTTTGTATATATTTAAGTCTAAAGATAAATTGGATATTTGGGCTAAACAATAGATGATATAAAAATGTATATGAAAAAATAAATATATATATATATAGATATAAATATATTTGGCGGTCGGTTTTGTCCAAACCGCCCAAAAAAACTCCAAACCGCAGACCGGACCAGACCGCCCGGTTTGACAATTTTTCAGACCAGACCAGACCGTCAGACCGCCTAAACCGCCAAAAACGGTCCGGTTTGACTTGGTTCGACCGGTTTGAGAGGTCCAACGGTTTTTTTAAACACCCCTATTCAATTCTGTTCTTTCATATCTTTGTAAAAGGGCAAAAATACTCTTAAATGTTGTTCTAAGAGTAAATTATTTAAATTCTTTTTACTGTGTATTTGTAATTTGTTTTTAAATATGTATTTATAAGCTGAGCAATAATTTTATCATTTTATCGTTATTTAAATTCAAATTTCAAAACTACATTTTACGAAACCATATTTCTCATTATTTTACCATAGATTTTTAAGTTCACAGTTACACAAATCTTTCCGGTAGTTCTTAACCGATCACATCAGAGAAACAAACTACAACCATCTACTTAAACACTTATAACGTAAGTACTTATTAGTAAGATTCAATAGTATCATTTACCTTATCAGGTAAAATTTTAATTCATCAAAACGGTAGTATTTGCAACAATTTACTCGGTAAGCGTTTCACGGGTACTTGTCACCCTCACTTACCGGCTAAGACTCTTGTTCCTTGTCATCACTCTTATCAGGTAAATTTTTTGGTCCTTGCCATGTTCATCCAATAATGTAATGTGACATGATAAACCATTACAAAACAGAGGGTGGACATATCCGTCGGTGAAAGTCCGATCCGTCGGAAATGAGTCTCGCAAATAATATGGTCATCATTAACATTTCCGACGGATCACCGATGGATTTTACCGACGGATCACCGACGGCGTGAAGCTTTCAACGGATTACCGACGGCCACATAAGTTTTCCGATGAATTACCGACGGAATTGAATATTTAAAAAAATCAAAAATCAAATAATATTATGTCCGTCGGTGATCCGTCGAAAATGTTTTTATTTACCGACGGATATGTCATTCGTCGCAAATAGCTTCATTCCATCGGAAATTGGTCGGTAATCCGTCGGTGATTACCGACGGATTTTTATCGTCGGTGATTACCGACGGATTTTTATCGTCGGTAATTGATGGTCGGAATTAAGCTTTTTTTTTAGTAGTGAACGCTTATTGAGTAAACGCTCACCAGGTAAGTAAACATTTGATAAACGCCCTCAAAAAGTCTTACTAGTTTAGTTAAATACAAGATATCTTTTCATTTTTGTGATCATGTCCACGTCTCGTAAATAATTAGTTTTACAAGATTTAATTTCATATTTATACACATTTTAATTAAACAAAAATAATAATTGATATGATCGTCAACAAGAAATGATTAACATGTAAAATCGACCATCGTTCCGAATTTCCGTCTGGTTAATTAAATGATTTTCACATTAACTTGAGTGAACATCCAACCAATATCTTTCCAAATCAGTTGACCAAACTATTATATAAATCTCCCTTTCATAGCTAACACCCAACCACACCTTCAAACACACACAAACTTCAATAGTTAATTTGCTGCTATCCGGCCATATTCCGGTAGCCATGGCATCCATTGACACCACAGCTCACCCACACACCGCCACGGAGCCGCCAACGAAGTATTCGGCTCCACTACCGGAATACAAAGTTAGTAGTTTCGGTCCGGTGGTTGATGTGGCCTTAAGGGTTATACTGTTTGCAACCGCCTTGGTTGCGGTCATCGTTATGGTCACATCTAAACAAACCAAACTGATCCCGGTTGCACCCGGCATTGCGATTCCAAAGGATGCAAAATTCAATCACTCCCCAGCTTTCGTGTAAGTAATTAGTTTAATCGAGTTTTTTGAACCAATGATTATGAATTTAAGGGAGCATTTCGTTTGTCGGAATGGATTGGAATGAATTGGATTTCAAGTAAGGATTTGGATTTGAAATCCCTGCACATTGCAAAAGAATTCCAAATTCGGTCAACAAATTCCATTCCTGCAAATCAAACACAGTATTGGAATTGATTTGAAATCCCCCCAAATCAAATTCCAAATCCCTCTAAATCCATTCCAATCCCGCAAACCAAACGCACCCTAAGACTTATTGGTAACGGGTGTTAATTGGTGATTATGGTGCAGATACTTTGTAGCGGCACTCTCGGTAGCATGCTTGTACAGCATCGTCACTGGTGCGTTATCGGGTTTGGCATTGAAAAAGCCCGGAGGATGCTCCACAAAGCTGCAGCTTCATTTCGTCATCTTTGATGCTGTAAGTTACCTTTCCAACTTGGATTACAAAATGTATGACACAACAAAAATGGGCTTTGTGGGACCCCAAATATGTCTAAATTTACGAATAGACTATATTTTATAAGACTTCAGTTTGTTAGGGACTGTGTTTAGGATATGATAACGGGACTGGATAAACTCAAGAATCGTGTAGGAAAACACTTTCCAAATACAATAATTCGACCCTATATAGCCTTGGGTTCACGAATTTCGTATTAGGATAACTCTTATGTTTTTCTCTCGTATTACATATTGAAATGAGAAATTTTGTGTGAAAACCCTACATTATATATAATACGTTTTTATGACACATTTGGACCTCCTCACAAGTTTTGTGTGACAAATTTTGAATGATAAGGGTACACTTTTAAAAAGAAGAAAAGTAAGGTATGATGAATGTGTATGTTGCAGCTGCTGCTGGGCATTGTGGCTGCAGCAACTGGTGCAGCAGGAGGAGTTGCATACATTGGACTCAAAGGGAACTCTCATGTCAGATGGAACAAGATCTGCCATACCTATGGTTCTTATTGTTTCCACTTTGCAACCTCTATTCTTCTCTCACTTGTATCCTCTATAACGCTTCTACTGCTCGTTTGGCTCTCCGCTTACGTGCTATCCAAGAAGATCGCAAGGCGGTAAATCCGTTGAACAGAGAAAATATTGATTTCCCATGTACCAATTTGATGTATTTCGCCTTTCGTCATTCTAATTGTAACCGTACGTGTTTTTCGTTGTGATGGTTTGTGTTTGTGAAGATTACGGGATTTCGAGGGTTGATTAATTTGTGATAGAAAATTGTTAGAGGTCAATTGAGTTGCAAGAAAACGGTAGGGTTAATGATCAATGTGTCACTTATGGGTAGTTTCAAGATCTTTGTGTTAAATTAAATTGATTCAAATGATTAAAGTTACAACTTAATTTTTAAATTAAAAGATCTCTCAATTCTCATCCCCTACTTTTTAAATTGAAAAAAATAATAATCAACTATGATTAGAATTCGAACGAAACAAATTACACCAAAAAACGATCATATTTTCTCGTTAATTTGACATTCATATTGATATGTTTTTTCATTTGTTTTTTCATGGGTTTTAGGTTATCCATTTATTTAGTGTTTTCCCCTGAATCTAACCCCCTATGATACTAAGGTGCCGTTTGTTTTTTAAAAGGTCTGAAATCTGAAGTCTTATTTTACATCTAATTTATAAGAGGTGGTGCTCAAGTCTGAAATCTGAGTCAACAAGACTGTATGTTTCAATAACGTCATGAGGCGTCTTGAGAGAAAGAAGAGCATATGAACTGAGGTGGCGATAAGAGGTTTTAAGAAATTAGGTCACCACTTCTTATTTCAGATGTATTTAAGAGTTAAGAGGTTTTGAAAAGTGGGAAAAAAAACAAACAGTCTAGATGTATAAAAGTCTGAACGATTCAAACTTAAGAGTTATTAAGAGATTTTTTTTTAAAAACAAACAACCCCTAAGTTATAAATCCCGGTGGTATATGAGATTATGCAAGGACAAGTATGGGTGTCCGCACCAGCTTGCGCACATCTCGATTAATCCCAGGAGCCCTGGAGAGAACAACTAGGAAAATCCTCAGTGACCTTATACGACTCACACAGGTGATCTATGAGGAGAAACCTTTTTAGCCTTATTTTCAGTTGAGAACAATTTTCAAACTTTCGGCAAGTTTTTTATAGCTCACAGAAACATGGTAGCATTTTTGTGAAAGGAAAATGAATCAAAATGCAATTAAGTTTGATTTAATTTTCATTTATTGTGGTGATTTTTTTTCTAATTAACGTAACAAATTTTTAAATTTCTTAGTTTTACCAATTTTGATCTATAACCAACCGATTTCGTAAAATTTGATGATATGGACCACATTCAGCCTCAAGATAGGTTTATGAGATGATTACGAAACGTTACCACTAATAAATTTGGCATTCACGTCAGCAAATGTTACATTGAATAGAAATTTCTTTAAACCTTGTTTGAATGATTATGAAATTTTGAAACTCTTTAACATTAAGGAATTTTTTTTGAAACTTTATTACATTGACTGAAGAAAAAAAAGTATCGGTTAAATAAATAGGTATTAAATCAGATTTTGTTGCACTTTAATTCATCTTGCCTTTTTCAAAAAATAAAAGGACCTTTAATGACACAAATATAAGGAAGGCCGGACCTTCACCTTCTTCACCTTCCTTCAAACATTATCAAGTTAACCACAAGGTTGTGGCGTGGTGGTAAGCGCCTGGGGACTTTATAGCGGTTGCTCGGGTTCGAGCCCCACTCGCAGCATTGTGGTCACGGGATGAATGCCCGCGAGCCATAAGCCTGTTTTCCAGGAGATTAGTTCGAGCCTAATATGGTCTGGGATACTCCTTTACCAAAAAAACATTATCAAGTTGAGAAATTTATTAAAGTTTCAGTAATTAATTCATGTGATACAAGTAGCTAGTGGGCGAAGGTTGCAACACCCACAGTTTGCCTGCCACAAGTGATGCCACATCATCCAACAATAATAAATAGTAGTAATACTTAGGGCACGTTTGGTTTGTGGGAATGGATTGGATTTCAAGTATGGATTTGGATTTGGAGGGATTTGGATTTGGGGGGATTTGGGGGGATTTGAAATCCCATCCCATTACAAAGGATTTTCAAATCCATCAAGTTAAGAATTTTAAAGAGGTCAAAGGATTTCAAATCCGGTCAACAAATTCCTTTCCTACAAACCAAACACATGATTGGAATGAATTTGAAATCTAAATCCCTTCAAATCCATTCCAATCCCGCAAACCAAACGCGCCCTTAGAGTTCCAAAATGTAATGGCTAAATTTAGTTACCGTCCACATCACTTGCATCGTAAAACATCATAAATAACTTGTCCCATACCGGGTTTGATAACAAAATCCTTCCAACAAAATGCCTAGTAATCGGAAGTTACTTAAATAGATAAGGGACAAGTAATTCTAAGTACATATGCAATTGTAGTTCATTGAATTTATGGTTTTCATACATCTAACAAGCATACCTCATCACTCATACAATTATGCATCTTATAGAAGACGAATGATCGTGTGAGAAGTTAAGTTAATGGTGAGAGAATGGTGAGAAGTGGATCTGAACCATTGATCTCTTTTAATCTCATGCCCTCCCATGAATTGTGTCTTAGAAGTGAATTGATCTGGTGTATCTCATCCTAATGTGCGTCAATTTCTCATCCAACGATTCATAACCACTTCTCACGCTTCTCACGGTTAACTCAACTTCTCACCAGAACCCAACCCTCTTATAGAATATATATAGGGGTTGTTTTATTTGCAACCCTTAAAAAGGTTGTAAACCTTTCAACCCACATCTTAACTGACGGATTAATGATCGGCGGTTACAATAGATATGTGACCCAATATTTTTAATTAAAAGAAACAGAAAAATAAAAATAAAATAACCGTCGATCATGAATCCAACGGTTAAGATGTGGGTTGCAAGGGTTGCAACCTTTTTCAGGGTTGCAAAATATCTTTCCAATATATATATATAGGGGTAGATTCAAATGAAAACTCATTTTTCATTGTGCACGTGAGGACCAATCTTAGCCATTGATCAAAATTTAAAAACTAATCAATGGTTTAAAAATAATAAGATTAAATGAGAAGTGATTAGGGACAAAACTGAATTTTTTTTTGAATAAACGCCTACTTTATTTGACTTCTTATCTTCTTTTTTAATTAAAAAACTTTTACATCCTTAAAGTTTAAAATAAAATATTTTAAAATTTACTAATATTTTAATCAAACAAATTACATAAAAAAACGGGAATTTTGTGTTATTCGATATGACATTCATCTCGATATAGTTTTCTTTTCTTTGATTTTAACCGTTTTTTACGTGAAATGTTATATATATAGTGTTATATTCATTATGAATATATGTAACGTCCACGGGTGTCCACGTTCAGTATGAATAATAAATGTGAACGTTCATTCACTATTAATGATGAATAATACAGTATTCAGGATGAATAATACACGAATTCATGATTCATGTATTATTCATCATTAAAAGAATACTATATTGTCTCACCATGTGAAACATGAGTACATTGTTTCACATTAGCAACGTTGTGTTGTTTCACATTAGCAACGTTGTGTTGTTTCACAATATAAAACAACAATTTGGTGTTTCACATTACATTTCACAACAACTTTTATTTTCAAAATTGTGAAACAACACATTGTTTTACCTTATGAAACAACATTTTATTATTTCACTTTAGCAACATTATATTGTTTCACATTTGAAAGAACACTTTAGTGTTTCACTTTCAAATCACATTTTACATCAACTATGTTTTGTTTTACAATATCAAACAACACTAAATTTGTTTAACTTTAGCGACATTGTATTATTCATTGTGTGAAATAAAATTTTGGTGTTTCCAGAATTCAATGTGATGTTTTAATTACAATATCTTTATATTTACTATATTTTCTTTCCCGTGTGATGTTTTTATTATTTAAAATAGTCAAATATATTTTATAAAGATGTATGTTTTTCTATACATTACCATTAAATAATGTATATATGAGAAAGTATGCGAGCAAAAATTAAATTAATAATACAATCAACTAATGAAATATAAAAGATTATTATCAGTTAATGAAAATTAAAATATGTTATTATTACATATAAATTATATTGCATAAAATTGAATAAAAAATAAAATAATAATTGATTCTAAATTTTGATATCTATAAAAAAGGGAAGTGAAAAATAATCAAGAAAATGAAAAAATTATCATCATGTCCTTCCTTAATTATAATTGGAATATTAATTAAGATTGTTATATTTGAGTGATTAGATGGTTGAGATTTGTTCTTAAGGTTCTCAACATTTTTGTACTTTTAATTTGATTACTGTCCTAGTATATATATATATATATATATATATATATATATATAGAGAGAGAGAGAGAGAGAGAGAGAGATAGGGGGGAGGTTTAGGGGAAAACCTCAAAAAAATGGAAAACTAATGAACACCTTGGTAGCCCATCATCTGGAAGGTATGCACTTGTGCATACAAGTAAATGAAGTTGTTTTTTTTTTTGGTTTTTATGTACATGTGCATATGCACGTGTGCATGTTACAAATTACTTATAAGCACAAGGGCATACCGTTCAGATTAAAGGCTACCAGAGTGTTCCCGAGTTTTTCATTTTTTTTTTGAGATTTTCCTCTAAACCTAACCATACACACACATACACACACACACATATATATATATATATATATATATATATATATATATATATATATATATATATATATATATATATATATATATAGCCTTAGGTTCATTTGAGAAATGGTAAATATATGAGAAATAGAGAAGTAATCCTAGTCATTCATCCGGTCAAGATCGGATTTGACTGGTCAAATATTTCGGCTTTGACTGGTCAAAAGTTGCTGCTTTGACTGGTCAAAAGTTGTGACTATTCCAAAAATATAAGGACACTTTCGTAATTTTTACAAAATACACTGGCTGTGTTCATATATGAATATGTATAATTCACATATGAACATGTATAATTCACATATGAACTATATGTTCATATGTGAATAAGTGTAATTCACATCTGAACTTTTTTAACTGATTCATATATGAACCTTTGTGATTCATATATGAACTAATTAACTGATTCATATATGAACTAATTAACTGTAAATTCATATATGAATCAGTTGAACTAATTAACAGATTCATATATGAACTTTTGTGATTCATATATGAACTAATTGACTGATTCTCATATGAACTAATTAACTGATTCTCATATGAACTAATTAATTGATTCACATATCGTTCATATATAAACCCATCCCGCGTATTTTACGAAATTACCCCTCTACATTCTATACACCATGCAAGGAATTATCCGGTGCTTCGCGGTCAAAGCCGCAAATGTTGACCAGATGAATGACTAAGATTACTTCTCTATTCTCATACATTTATCATTTCTCAAATGAACCTCTCCCTATATATATATATATATATATATATATATATATATATATATATATATATATATATGTGCAACTCCAATGAGATCTCATGAACTACCATGTCAAATAGGGACTACCGTGTCAAACACATTCCCTGGGCATTATAAGGCTTACACAGAACCAACCGTCCATTCTGAGTCGTGTCTCCCCTTAGTGCAACATATAGAGTCAATATCTTGTACTTAGGACAAATGTACCATTTGTACATATTAAAAACTAACTAAAACTTAAGCATGCAAAACATGTTTGAAAACCGTATATAAATAGCATACATAATTCACAAACACTCCATATACATGTAATCATAAAATCGAAAAACATGTAACTGAAAAAATCTTATCATGTATAACATATATCGCCACATAGTCAGATGTAAAAATATATTTTCATACATATGTATATATCTCAGTGAAATCTCATGAAGACTAATTTGATTGTGCAAGTTTTAGGTAATCATCCATGACTGATAACCTACAATTATTAAACCATAATAGCTAGGCATGGAAATTGGCCTCGACCCGTTGGGGAACCCGGTCCACCCGCCCCGATCGGGGATGGGGATTCCCCGCTAAACCGGGGATGGGGATGGGGACGGGGATCCCCGTTTGTCTCAAACCGGGGATGGGGACAGGGACGGGTATCACACTCCCCGCCCCGCCCCGTCCCCGTTTTATATTTTAATTAATATTTGATATATTATTTATTTAAACTAAATCGGTAATTCATAATTTCTTATTTCCTAACTAGGTTTATAATATAAAATTGTTATTTTTTGGATGTTAGTATGTATTTTGGATGTCAATCAAAATACAATTACTCGATATGGTTTTGAATCTTACTCGATATCTTTTGGTACGTTTGAAGTTAAGTTTTTTTCCCGAATTCGGTTGAATTTCTTTTGGTTTTAAGTTATTAATTATTATATGATGTTGTGATTTTTATACTAAATTAAATTTCTTTCGATTTTAGGTTTATTGGAAATATGTGATATTTAAATATGTGCGATGTCTCATATATTTGATTTAAATAACTTACATAAACGGAAAAAGAAAATCCCCGTTTCCCCGTTGGGGATGGGGATGTGATCATATTCCCCGACGGGGACGGGGATGGAGACGGGGATGAAGATGAGGGATTGGGGATTGAGGTCCCCGCCCCATTTCCATGCCTAATAATAGCCGATTATGTTTAAACTTTCTCCAAAAATCAACTTACAGTCAGTCCCGAACAATGGATTCTTCTCCTATATCTCAAACCGAAACGTTTGGTTAACATTTTATAATTAGGTGGTCTTCTCATAGCGTCTTTAAGTGTCCAAAATAAATAGTAATATCCAATCTACGACACTTAGGCTATGTTTGGCAAACTAGCTGATAAGCTAGTTTTTCAAAACGCTACTATGAGTAGCTTTTCAATAAGCTAGCTTATAAGCTAGTTTATGATCATTCAAACATGTATAAAAAAAGCTAGCTTATAAGCTAGTTTTTTTTTGCCAAACAATGCCTTATTCTTACTAAATAATTTAACTAAGTTACATAATTAAATATTATCTCTTCAAAAATTAGTTTAATTTATAAATGTCAATTTCCTAAATTAATATATTAGTAGATTTGGAAGATTATATGAAGAGTAAATTACAAGTTTCGTCCCTGTGGTTTAGTGAAAATTTGGATTGGGTCCCTCAAATGAAATAATTACAGAGACGGTCATCGTGGTTTCATTTTTGTTATGGATTATGTCCCTCGTGTTAACAGCCATTTAAAATCTCCGTTAACTTAAAGTATTTTCATGTTTTATTGTAATTATGAAATTTGTAATTATTTCAAGGACCTGTTTTGCCAATATATGAAACTAAAGAAACCCAGATTCATCAGCCTTCCTCCACGCCTCTTTCCCAAATTTCTAAACCCATACAAGTTTTGCCAATTTCCATCTCTTCCAACAAAAATCAAACCACCTAGAAATCATAACTAAAATCAAAGAAAACCAAAGATTCAAACCCCACAAAAATCATCCAAGAACAAAATCAACTACACAAACCCATTTCAACAAAAATAAAATCTAGAACACAAACCCATTTTTTAAAATCTAGAACACAAACCAAATTTTTAATAACAAAATCAAAAGCAAACCCCATTTTTAAAAAAACAAATCAATAACAAAACCTATTTTGATTCCTCTAAAAAAAAACTATTTTGAAATCATTTATTCAAATCTGGATTTTACATCACTGATTTTGCATCTTTTTTCAACCAAAAGAAAAAATCCAAATTAAACAAAAAACGCAAAGATATCAAATTCATCAACATTAATTTTGTTAAGAACTCATTAAGAACACAACATCAAGAATCCTAAATCTAAATTGAAACCCTTAAAATTCATATCATATCAAAAAACCTTTGGCAAAACCATAAAATCAAAAATCTAATCAAAATTCACAAATCGCAGAGAAGAAGATGACGTAGATGCAAAACCTCCAACTTTCGTGAATTTCCGAATTGTTCTTCGATGTCTTGAACCCAAGGATTCACTTGGAAGAAACGACATGTTTGATTTCTTCACCAAATCTGGGTCGACCTCTTCATTAGATCGATTTATTCATAGAAGGATTCTCTGGAAGAAACGATAGGTTCGTTTTCTTCATCATAACGATTTCTTCACCAAAGCGAAGAAGAGAGAGTTGACCAAGTTGTAGGTAATGAGGGATTGGGGAGGGTCGTGATGGAGAAGAAGTCCTGGATTTGTGTTTGTGTTTGTTTTTTTTCTTTTTCTTTTTTGTTTATTATTATTATTATTATTGAGATTTAGAATTTGGCAAAACAGACCCCTTGAAATAATTACAAATTTCATAATACATGGAAAACATGAAAATACTTTTCAGTTAACGGAGATTTTAAATGACTGTTAAAACAAGGGGACTTAATCCATAACAAAAATGAAACCACGATGACCATCCCTGTAATTAATTCACTTGAGGGACCCAATCTAAATTTTCACCAAACCACAGGGACGAAATTTGTAATTTACTCTTATATAAATTAAACAATATATTTTTATTAATCCATTTTAACTTCAAACCGTTAATATCCAATAATTAATTGAAGCCCAAATTTATTAACCCAAATTTAATTAAACATAATTCCTCCAATAATAGTCCGATTGCATAGCCCAAACCAAATGAGGAATCTGACCTCAAGATAGAGATCTAAGCCCAATTGGGCGTTGAACCAGCCAGGCACGCACGTTTCTTGCGTTTTTCATAATCCTTTTTTCGAAAATTCAAGATAACAAAATTTCTTAACCCTAGAAACAAAAACCAAGTAAAATCATTAAGATATGAGTTCTTATTTCGAGTTTAAAAGTTTTCCGTTCTTACCAAAGATATTGATGTACTCCGTTCTGCCAAATTGATGGCTTTCCGGCCATCCGTTCAACCTCAACTCAGATATTACTCTCAAGATATATAAATCAATGATACCCTATAGTTATTTTCGAGAATGGAGTGGAGAAACGATCTTAAATTTACAAAAAAGAATGAAACACATGTTTCCCTTCGATACTGATAACTCTTGTACCAGGTCATCAAACTCAAATAATTCTAGTTGCTATTGGATCCTTCATCCTAGGAGACATTTGAATAAAAGCCTATGAGGGTTGGCCAAATGTTGTGTCTTATAGGTCCATTTTAGCTTAATGAAAACAAGTAATGATTTTTGTGAATATCTATTAATGTCTTCTTTTCTTTAACTTTTTGAATTGGTAAAACAGACCCCTCTCCTCCTTATTTCTTACAAAATCAGTCCAAGAATGAAACAGTTTCCATCTTTTTGCATTTATAAAATGATACACAATACCAATAATCTAAATGATACCCATCCACCCTTTTTTACGGTTTTTGATTCAAAGAAAATAACACATTGTTATTTCCTTTAATGTATTAAATATTTATTTTCGAAATTGTTTAGTGTTGGATGAAGGTGGTGAAGATTGATAAATATATAGTCTCTCTTTGGAAAAAGAAAAACAAAAGTGTCCTCCTTTAAAAAGATTTTTAAAGTGTGTGATCAAGTTTGTCAGATCAAATTAGATCAATGACTCCGATGCGTTCTCATAAAAAAAATTCTCATCGGAACTTAAACTATATCACATACAAGTGAGATCTTGGGAAAGTCCAAAAAAAGAATCGAAGAACCATTAGAAGAAGATGAAAAACAAATCAATATGGACGTCAAGTTAAAGAAAATAAAATAATTGTTTTTCTTCTAATTTGTTTCGCTCCAAATTTAATTATATTTTGTCGATTTTCGATTAAAAAAATAGAAAATGTGATTTTAACAACATTTTTAATCACATAAGTTTGATCATCCTAATCTAGGTGTGGGAAAGTTTTTCAGTTTTTTTTGGTTATCAATAGATGTTATATATATATATATATATATATATATATAGGGTCAGGTTCACGTGAGACCAAGCTGTTTCCGTGAGACCGCGTGAGACCAAGCCTTAAAACATGAAACTTCACACCGAAACACTGTGAAGGTAAAAAACATTCGAACTTTCATAATTTAATCACACTATGAAGGTAAAAAAACCTAAATCAAGTTTAAAAAAATCAAACCTTCACAGATAAAAGACTGTGAAGGTATATCCGAACCTTCACAGTGAAGATGTTGTGAAGGTAAAAAAAAACGAACATTCACAGCGAAAAACACCGTGAACGTAACATTTACGGTGTTTTCCCAATGAAAAGTTCGATTTTTTTACATTCACAGTTTTTTGGTGTGAAGTTTCATACTTTAAAGTTTGGTCTCACCGGTCTCACGGAAACTGTTTAGTCTCACGCGAACTTAAGTCTATATATATATATATATATATAGGGAGAGGTTCATTTCAAAAATGGTAAATGTATGAGAATAGAGAAGTAATCTTAGTCATTCATCTGGTCAACATTTGCGGCTTTGACCGCGAAGCATCGGATAATTTTCTTACATGGTCTATAGAAGGTAGAGGGGTAGTTTCGCAAAATACGCGGAATTAGTTCATATATGAACCTATATGATTTCACATATGAACTATACATTCATATGTGAAATCAGTTAATTAGTTCATATGAGAATCAGTTAATTAGTTCATATATGAATCACAAAAGTTCAAATATGAATCAGTTAATTAGTTCAACTGATTCATATATGAACTTACAGTTAATTAGTTCATATGTGAATCAGTTAATTAGTTTATATATGAATCACAAAGGTTCATATATAAATCAGTTAAAAGAGTTCAGATGTGAATTACACTGATTCACATATAGTTCATATGTGAATTATACATGTTCATATATAAACACAACTCGTGTATTTTGTAAAAATTACGAAAGTGTCATTCTATTTTTGGAATAGCTGCAACTTTTGACCAGTCAAAGCCACAATTCTTGACCAGTCAAAGCCGCAATATTTAACCACTCAAATCCGATCTTGACTGTATGAATGACTTGAACGTACATAAATATTCATAATGAATATAACACATATATAGCAGTTCACGTAAAAAATGGTTAACAACAAAAAAACTATATCGAGATGGATGTCATATCGAAGAACATGAAATTCTCGTTTTTTTGATGTAATTTGTTTGATTAAAATATTAGTAATTTTTAAGATAATTTATTTTAAACTTTAATTGGGTAAAAAGTTTTTAATTAAAAAAGAAAATAGAAAGTCAAATATGGTAGGCGTGAGTTTAAATTATCTTCCATTTTTATCCCTAAGCATTTTAAAATTAAAAACTCTATATAATATGAGTTGTTAGATCAAAAGAGATGGAGTGACTGAGATTTATCCTCATGTACACAATGAAAGATGAGTTTTCATTTGCACTTTTCTATATATATATATATATATATATATATATATATATATATATATATATATAGGGCCAGGTTCACGTGAGACCAAGCTGTTTCCGTGAGACCGCGTGAGACCAAGCCTTAAAACATGAAACTTCACACCGAAACACTGTGAAGGTAAAAAACATTCGAACCTTCATAATGTAATCACACTATGAAGGTAAAAAAACCTAAACAAAGTTAAAAAAATCAAATCTTCACAGATAAAAGACTGTGAAGGTATATCCGAACCTTCACAGTGAAGACGCTGTGAAGGTAAAAAAAACGAACATTCACAGAGAAAAACACCGTGAACGTAACATTTACGGTGTTTTCCCTATGAAAAGTTCGATTTTTTTTACATTCACATTTTTTTGGTGTGAAGTTTCATACTTTAAAGCTTGGTCTCACCGGTCTCACGGAAACTGTTTGGTCTCACGCGAACTTAAGTCTCTCTCTCTCTCTCTCTCTCTCTATATATATATATATATAGGGGGTCTTTCAAGGGAGATCTTACTATTTTTTGGTAACTATGAGATCCAATCTCATCCATCCATTTTAATAATCAATGGTGTAAAATAATTAAGAGAAATAATAATTAAAAACACAAATTTAGGCCATTAAAATAGGTAAAAAGGGTAAAAATGTCAAAAAAGTATTATAATTAAGTGTGATCTAATTTAGACAGGTCCAATAATTTTGGCATGGAATCAATTGGCGATAATCTCAAAATATTGAAACTGTGGTCTTGCAATTTTAAAAGGAAACGAGTTTTGTTACAGCAAATGGTATGTGATACACTATGATCATCTTGCAAATATCTGATCTCCTTGATGATACAATGATGGGAAAATTGTTGCTAATTCAAAAGGTGGTGATACGTTGTGATCAGTGCTCTCATTCACAACAAATTTACCCAATGTACCACTGTGATGCACTCAAAGAACATTGTGTTACACTGTGATTACTATTGTGATGCACTCAAAGAACATTCTGTTACACTGTGATTAACATATAAATGTGATACCCATTATGATACGATGGTAATAACAACTGTGGTATCACTATGATGCCAACTGTGTTACATTGTGATTACCATACAAAATCATAATCAATGGTAACTGTGAGAACCAACTATTTTGTGGTTTCTATACCTGTTTATCGAATAAAGACATCACAATATGAATCGAAATGGGATGCATGGGATCATCACAGTAAACCACCATGGATGTCAAAATGGGATTAATAAGATGATCACATTGAACCACAAACCAACTAAGGGGAGACAACTTCGACAAACACAAACAACAACCTTTTTTGAACACGGTCCTTCTTCCTCCAATCCAACAACTTCTTCTTCGTTGAGCAATTCTTCAGACCAGCAAAAAAAATTAGAAACGTGAATGTTGAATAGGTTTGATTTTCATAAATCAATTAATTGAGTATTATTAGGAAACGTAATCTTGATGATTTTGATTGATATAAATCTGTAAAATAAAATAATTATTTAATAAACAAAAATTAATCAAATTACCAATATACCCTCAACAACTAATATATAAAAACAGTAAATAAAAAAAGTGATTGGTTGTAGTTGGATCTCACGGTTACCACAAAATACTAAGATCTCATATGATTAGGCCCCTATATATGCCACAACTATTTTGCAACACTAAAATATTACAACCTCGTGCAACCCTAATCTAAACCATTCATTTAGCTAAATATATGAGAAGTAGAGAAATAATCTTAGTTCTTCATACAGTCAATATCGGATTTGACTAGTCAAAATTTATGGTTATGCCAAAAATAGAACGGTAGTTTCGTACCTTTTATAAATAGGCGGAAAACGGGTTCACATATGAACCTGTGTGATTTTCATATGAACTATATATATGTTCATATGTGAACCCATTGATTAGTTCACATGTGAACTAGTTAACTCACATAGACCTGACAAACGTGTCGTGTCGTGTCAGGTTCAAAGTTAAACGGGTTGAGAGTGTCTAACCTTAACCCGACCCGTTTAATAAACGGGACAGAAAATCTCAACCCTAACCCGACCCGCATAACCCGTTTAACATTTATAAAACTAAAAATCAAAAATTCACAAAACAGTACAAATCCAAAATTCAAATGAAATCATTAGAAATCCAAATTTTATAGTACAAACTTGTAAGTTCTAACCAAATCTAAAACATTAAAAATACAAAGCATTAAAAAAACTTATAATATATATATAGGGTCTGGTTCAAGGGAAAACCTCAAATAATCGAAAAACTAAAGAACAACCTAATAGGCCTAGATTAAACTCAATTCAAAGGACATTAATAATCATCAGTTAAATGCTTTTAAATTAATGAAAAGGGTATTAGAGGAAATTAGCTCCTATTAAGATAAGGAAAGATAAGGATGAAGGCAACAAATCGTTGCCTAAAATATAGGAAAATCTGTTCGTGGGTTTATTGGAATCAATTGAGAAGATTAAGCAACCAATCGATTTGTTTATTGGAATCTATTGAGAAAATTAGCCTGCAATCAATTGAGAAGATTAATCTGCAACCAATCGATTGGCTTATTGGAATCAATTGAGAAGATTAACCTGCAACCAATCGATTAAATGATCGAAATGGAATCGGTGGTGGAAAACGTAAACGGAGAATCCGTTAATGGAGGAAATCTGGGCAGAGATGGATTCAATGATGATGAAGACGTTGATTGTGATTTATAGGGTAACGATTTACAATCAGGTAATCATTCTAAACCATTATTTAAATGCCAATTAACGATTTACAAACGTTTAGTATGGTGATTGAATTCTGATTAAATCATCGTGAACTAGTTTTTTGTGTTATATAATTACCATGGTCGAAATTAATGGTTGCAGGCCGTATATACCCAAATGCATATACGAGTGAAACTAAGAATGTATAATCTTATGAGTTTGCTTTTGGTCGAAATTAATGGTTGCATGTCGTATATGCACAAATGCATATATGGGTGAATCTAAGAATGTTTGTTCTTATGAGTTTGCTTTTGTTATTGAACTATTGAAGATAATTGTCTATTGTTAGTATGTAGAATATTATGAGTCTGAGTGACGAAGTGATTGAAATGGATCATATTAGGAGTAATTTAAGATTCTGCATGTATGCATTTGTGAATAAAATTACAAAACAGTTGGAAAACATGCACAAATGCATAGTATGAAATGAATAACCGATTCATGTTATGCACAAGTGCATGTTATTCAAAGATTATCCTGTGATGTTATGCACAAGTGCACGTTATGCACAAGAGCACGTTATGCACAAGTGCATGTTGTGAACAAGCACATGTTATGCACAAGTGCATAACTGAAATGAATGGATTTGTTAGCCAATGTGCATATAAGATACTCTAGTATTTGCATTATGCATGTGTATGAATATTAGTGAAAGTATGAAATTGTGAATGAATAATTAATTTAATTATTTTCCAATCTAACTATGCAAGACGAGCAATTGAAATCAATACTCTAAGAGGATCAACGTTCTGGATACCAAGGGTGGAGGATTGTGTTATACCTAAAGTTGGGTGGGTGTATGAGTCAATTGATAAAGCCATTGAATTTTATACAACTTATGCAGATATAGCGGGGTTCGAGATGAGACGGGGAACACAAAAAACAAAAACCAACGACATAATCAAGTTGAAATATCTTTTTTGCAGTAGGTCAGGGTACCCAAGAGACATACAAGTTGACACATTGAATGGGAAACCGGATAAGAAGAAGCGAAACAGAAGTTTAAAAAAAATGGGTGTAATGCGTGCATAAAGTTTAAACTTGTTCACGGCATATCATCATACAGAGTATATGGATTTGAAGATAAGCACAACCACCCACTGATCCCTCCCGAACATATGCATCTTACACGGAAGATAAGACAATTACTATATTGTGACAGAGAAGTAATAGAGATATGTGCGACACAAAAACTTGGTGCATCAAAGACCCATACCCTATTGTGTGGCCTAAAAGGTGGACATGAAGTTGTGAGTGAAACAAAGGTGGATTTCAAGAATCATCAGAGAGACTATAACAACTACATTGGAGGGGGGGATTCAAAATTATGGATTAAGAAAATGAATAATCGGAAGGAACACGTACCAAATTTTGTATTTGAATACAAATGTTAAGACAGTGAAATGGTGGCTGCTTTCTGGGCGAATGATACTGCACAGTGTAATTACGGGGCATTTGGGGATATTGTCTCGTTTGATGGTACATACCGTACAAATAGGTATCAATTATCTGTATTTTAAAATACCAATAATCACATGTGCATACTCACTAACAATAATAACGATGTTTATTCCTTTCAGGCACCAAATGATATTTGTACCATTTACTGGTATTGATAACCATAAAAAATGTGTCACATTCGGAGCAGGATTGGTTGCGCATGAGAATGCGAACTTATTTGAATGCTGCTTAGAGCTTTCTTAAAAGCACATAAAAAGGAACCAACCTTAGTAGTTATAGATCAATGTACGGCTATGATGATCGCAATAGATATTGTTTTCCAGACAGCAAGACATAGGTTGTGCATGTGGCACATAGGTAACAAGTTGACATCAAAGGTATGAAAATATGATCTTGAATATGACATGCACTTTGCGCAATTTATGATACGAGATTGGTAGTGCATAGAATTCACATATGCACAACAAACACTTTAGATTCGCATGCACTTGTGCATCGCATGCACTTGTGCATAGCATGTAGATACTAATACACTACACTTACTTCTACTTCTATAAATTGCACTAAACAATATAATATAACTTATTTTTAGGTCAATTACAACGTTTGCCACTACACTGACTTCAAGGCAAGATACAACAAAATGGTTTAGAATAATAAGTTGACACCAGAAGAGTTCGAGAGTAAATGGTTCTCATTAATTGATGAATTTGATCTACAAGGCAATACATGGTTGGCTATGATGTTTGATATGAGGGAAATGTGGATACCGGCGTATTTCGGAGAATTACCCCTTTCAGGTTTGATGAGGACAACATCACGATCAGAAAGTGAGAATTATTTCTTCTTACAGTTTGCACATTTTGGTGCAACACTCCTTGCCTTTGGTAATTCATTTGATGATGCCATGGATAAAAAACTACACGATCAGTCCATCCTTGACCATAAGACAACAACGGCGTCACCTACCTTGAAAACCCCGCTAGCAATTGAGCGGAATGCAAGTATGGTGTACACCCGTGACATGTTCATCTTGGTTCAGAAGCAGATACAAGATTCAATATGGTCATGTTTCAATCACGAATCAACATTCAGAAGACGGTACAAAGGTGTCTACTATCACAGAAAATACAGATATTGAAGTGAACGATAACGTAGGTGATACAAATGCTACCTACGTCCTAAGAGAGTTCACATACAAGGTATGATTTGGTAGTTGTAATCAAGCTTTGTATTTTTTTTTCAAAATTCAAACGTGATTGATAGAAATGCACTTGTGAATATTGCAAATTGTTCTAACCATTGCCTAGTAAATTGACATAAAAAATAAACCTTGTAGGTTGTACTGCAGAAGAGTAATGAGACAGTAGAATGTACTTGCTTACACTTTGTGTTGCACAGGATTTTATGTTGTCATATATTTTGTGTGTTGAGGCGTCACAAATTTCAAAAAATACCGGAGAAATACATACTAAAGAGGCGGACAAGAGATCTAATACCCACATAAATGTTGATGAAAATGATATGGCCGGGAGAAACAAATGAGAAACGGACAAAACTTATGCATGAAGGAAGAGCTGCATTTGACCATTGCGTTAGTATGTTAAGCAATGATGATGATAAGTTGGAAGAATATGTGAAGCAACTAATTTAGTTAAAGAAGGAAATCGATGCTAGTATGCCTTCACAAACAAGTCAGAACAAGGATAGCGTGATGGAATCAATTGTCGGTATCTCAAAGCCTGATGTGATTGACATACATAACCCAACAGGAATACGAAACAAAGGATGTGGAACTGGAAAAAGATTGAAGAGCAGAGTTGAGAAAGCTATAACTGAGAGTACCAAACCGAAGAGACTATGTAGAAGATGTGGAGAAAAAGTTAGGCATGATTCTAGGAATTGTCCTTTAAAAAATAAGGTAGGTGAGTAGAACGTCTAGTATCAACTTGTTTTCCAGAATTAAAAGTTTGAACAACAGTAGGATATTATTACATTTGGTTCAGTATTTGTTTCAGAATTTTCATATAATTTTTTAGAATGAAAACGAAGATTTATAATTGTTTCATACATTTCTCAGTGCTATAAATGAGTTGACTGTTCTATAATTGTTGGCATTTGTTTGTACCCAGATGTTATGTTTTTAATTTATATTCAATTGTGAATCTTAGTCTGATTTTGCGTTATATGATATACACAAATAGCATTTGATAGAATAGTGCTCATGTTATGCACAAGTGCATGAATGTTAGACACAAATCAATTGGCCATCCTACCAACGCCGGACTCTATCTCATATTGGACTTACATTGAGTATGAGATAGATGACATGGTAGACTAGTGTTTGACACCCGTATAAGTGCCCATAATCGAGTTAGTGCATGTTATGCACAGGTGCATGTTATGCACAGGTACCTGTTATAGAATTCCTACCATGACACTAACGCGTAATAGAAATCATTTAAAGTTAAAAACATGATTGAAGTGAAAAATTATAACCGATTCAGAAGATAAACATCAATCAAATTGTTTAAGTATCAACACCCAACAAACAAAAATACAAAAAAAACATAATCCAAATAGCCATAAACCAAAACATGTCCATACTCCTATAGAAACATTTTCCTATTTCACAACTATCGTAAAAAACGCTTCTCCCTATCGCTAAATGTATCAAGAGCACTATCCATTAGAGCCTTCTGAGTTTCTGATCAATCGATGACATCAAATTCATCCGCCAATGAGCACATTTTAGCTCGATGAATATTCATATCAGAAAGTAGAATATTGGTTGCATATGTGTACCTAAAATGATTCAACTGCACATGTTGGTTAGGAGACTCTTTATCTAATCCACAATCCCACCGGCTAACTGATTGACCCATATACGTTTCCAAGTGACGCATGATAAATATGCTACAGTCTGTATAATTCTTCTCTGTGCGCCACTTCATTTTCAGCCTAACCAAGTTGCACTTTTCAATGGCAGCCGCTTTTCTATGGGACACAAAATGAAGATATTCAACAAACACAGTTTTCTGAAAATAAAAATAACAAAAAATTAGACAAATAAACAATATAAGATAAAAAATTAATAAGTGTATCAATAAACATGCACTTATGCATATACTACTATAGATATGCATTCTAAAATGTATATGTACTCACCAATAATGAAGGGTAGTCCCATACTTGTTTTCAACTGGAACATCGACAAAAATATTGTCTAATACAACAATCGAAGCCTTCTTCAGGTTGAAGATTAACAAATATCAATGTTCAGCTTCAATGATTGGAAAGAAAACCTATTAAAATACGATTAATATGAACACATTAGTAACAACCAAATAACAAAAATAAATAAGAGTATAATTTGACCGAACCAACTCACAAGATCAATGTTCTTGAAAGATGTGGACTCTTGGTGCCTAGCCATTGCTTAAGTTACGTTAATAAAAAAATTCCCATACATCTCAACAGGACTCATATCAGTATTTATCATGTCACGTGTCTGAATAAACGACAAAAAATACGTGTTAAAGCTAATAACGATTGAATGGAAAAATTATCGTAAACATTTTATATATACATATATATGTGTGTATATATATAATGACACAAACCAACATCAACGTATGAAAACAATATCGTGAAGGAGATTCGGGCGCCTTTTGCATTTCTTCAGCATTGAGCAACACACTCCATGTGTCAATAACATTGGCAATCACACAAGCTCCAGGTATTAGTCTTTCCATTGTGACACGATAAGCCATGGCACCAAAGTCAGTCTCAAACACACGATCGCTAACATTGGAACAAAGATAATGCTTAAGGGATAAATATATAGATACAAAAACGACTAAAACGAACTGTATTCCTTGTAATATTGAGATAAACATGCACAAAGGAATTGTATCCACAGGCGCATGGTATGCACAACCGCATGTTATGCACAAGTGCATGTTATGCACAAGTGCATGACATGCACTTGCGCAAGTGCATGTTATGCAAAAAAATACCCGGTTATGCACATGTGCATGTTATGTGTAAATTCATGGATACTACATAATATGTAAGACCATAACTGGTTCATAACATGTAAAACCATATGTAGGGCATCAAAAGCATTAATATTTAAAAAAAAGGTTTGAACTTACTAAATGCCGCCCATCATCGCAAATAATGATCTTGAAATCTTGAACTCTACGCCGACGATTTTGGCATCAACATTAACATGCTTCCTCACATATGGCGAACATAAAATGGCAGCGACTTTGACAAGCCTTTTACCATCCTTCTTTGCCGGTTGAATTTCACCCCTCGCCACTTTTGATGTGTGTACTACACCGTCCATTTGTTGGGTCAAGTTCATGGAGAAATCAGGCCCTCCAATGAATGAGTGATTTTCTTCAAATTTTCTTCCACATATTTGTCTACTTCGACAAGATAACCAAGAACTTCCGGGTGATTGAAAAATTGCGTTGGTGTCTCTATATCTTCATTCCACAGTGGTTGGGGTCTTACCATTGGAGTCGTCACATTACTAGGAGCAGGAGTAGCTTTACTTAAGTCTCCTACTGGTTCTTTTCCCTTGCGCCTCTCATACTTCTGACTGATCGCTTTAATAGACATAGCCGCCCCATCATTAGATAAACCTCCCACAACCTCAGTCGCTTCTTCAGAATAGTTGTGTCCACAAATTTTTGATTTCCATTTGTATAGCTCCTCATTTTGTGGAAATAAATCGAGTCCTTGGTTGACATAAGACAAGATGTTGGCCTTGAGTTGTTGCATCTCCTCATACTTTGCCTCAATCAACCCTATGAACCCCTGTAAAATGTGACACAAATTACTAAATTTAATCAATAAAAAAATGTCATTCAGAAGTGTGCAATGTCCATATACCATTTATTCTTTAGAACATTCCCATGTTGATATAGATGCATACACACAGATTTAGCAAATAACGGTGTGTATTTGAAAAGGTACATGTGATGCACAATTGCATGTGATGCACATGTGCATGTGATTCACATGTGAATGTGATGCACGAAAAAACTATTATGCACGAGAAACTGTTATGCACAAATGCACGTTATCAGTGACCATAATTACTTCCAATACCCTTGTATGAACATGATCAAAATGTAGTTCATATACTAAATAAGAGATATATACACGTAGTATACAATTCATATACTAAATTAGTAATAAAAATATTAACCTGGACATCTTGTGGTTGGGGGTCGGGCCTACGTGCATCACGATCAATTACCTCCACACCTTGAGCAAACTCATCAACATACACGCCCCGGTAAAGGATGTTAATTGGACCATGAAAATCTTGATTGATATGGAAGATATCGAACCCCCCTTCCATAAGATCCTCATGCTCCCTTGTCTTCAATAAATCCGTTGTCCATCGTAGCAACGCGAGTCTTTGTCTCAAAATAGGACTATGCATGGAATGTGTCGCATCAACATACAATAACTACAAAAAAGACAATCCATAAAAACATTTATTCACATGTGGATAACAACATTAAGTTAATTAATAAATAATTAATTATTAAACAAGTAAAGACTAACCGCCAATAGCGTTAATGGTCCAACAAAAAAACACTTGGGGTCTTCTCGTAACCACCCATCTTTGCATTCAGCAACACAGTTAACTATGATCGAGCACCAGTCCATCTTATCAATATCATCTATACCAATAATTCGATGAACTATACCCAACATGCATCTACCCATCTTCATTGTTTGACACATGGTGTTTGTAAACAAAGCCAAAAACTTCATCCTAAAAAATGAACCCCCCTCACGACTGGTCGTAATAACTCTAATAATGTCAGAAGGGGTAATCTTAGTACTAAGAAATTGACTATACCATTCCTTAAGTGCTGGATCTTCCCTATCCTGTAATCCTAAGCTTAGTATATCAATGCCTCTGTTGGGAATACCAAGCATGGCATGCTCAAGATATTAAGACACATTGATTAGACCCCTTCTAGTCTTGATCTTTAAATTTATAGGATCAAGACTATCGACAATCCAATACCCTAATGTAGACGGGATAGAGTCAATTTGGAGAGATAACAACGACCCAAACCCCATATAAGAAACATCGTTTTTTTGTTCATCCGACAGTGAACGTAAGACACTAAACAATTTCTTGGGGGACATTCGGGTTCTAATAATTGGATGATTGACATCCTCTAAGCCCCCTTCATCTACAAGTACTCTTGCTCGTTTCATGGAATTGGGAAGTTTTTCCTTCTCACCGTCCCTATGTCTTTGCTTGTCCGCGATCATATCCTTGTCGGGATTCACAACAGCCAAGGATGTACTTGTTGAACTTGTTACAAAATTGATTAATTTGATGATCTATATGCACACCGAACATAATTAGTAATGATTTGGTGTGTTTCTATCTCATAGAGATTTTTTTTGTGTGACATAACTATATGCACAACTGCATACTGGACCAACTATAAAGATTAATTGAATAAGATACAGGATTGATTATAAGTAAACCTCTACGGAAACTAAATATAATAATCATCCAAATCAAGAATTTCATTCAAATCTAACACTTTTCAAATTCATTATCAATGTTTGGCTATTTGGGTTTTCACTAACTATATGCACAAGTGCATATATATATATATATATATATATATATATATATATAAAATGAATAAGATACATGATGGATTTTCAAAAAACCCACTAATTACAGGATAAAATTCTATATTTTGATAGAATACAAGACCCAAATCAAGCATTTCAATCAAACCTAACACTTTTCAAAATAAATTATCAATGGAACACATAGGTTGTTTGTTTATTTGAGGTTTTCCCTAACTATATGCACAAATGCATACTGGAACAAATATAAACCAAAATATGGATTTGAAACATACATTAAATACTATTTGAACATAAATGTTGAAAGATACTAACCTCTACTATACATTCTCCAACATATCATAGTTATTAATTAACCTAGGACTTTTCCTAGGTAAACCTGAAAAAAAAAACGATTTTATGATATATGGGACAACTTATGATGAAAAATAGGGTTTAAAGGTTTGGCAAACATAGCAATTGTAGGTCAATCAATGAAAGTAACACAAAAATATACCTTCTTCAACCATTGACCGAATCTGGCTTCTGCAAATCGATTACTGCTCATAAAATCGCAACCAGGTTGAGCATGAAACCAAAATCGACCCAAATATAAATAGATATAAGGGGTTTTGAGGTTACCTTGTAGGATCGATTAAGGAATGTAGATATATTGTTAGCCTAATTCCATCCAAAAAAATAGCAACCGAATTGAGCGGGAAACCAAAATCGATAGGAATATAAATCGACATAAGGGGTTTTGATGTTACCTTCTTGGATAGAATGCATATTGTGAGTGGATTGTATCCCTAATTCTACAGAAATTCGATTCAATGGAGCTGATGAAGGGATGTTGATTTGGAGCAGGACTGAAAAACAATTCCTTTGAAGCACAGGTGCACGAAGCGATGGAGATTTTGACGGAGTTTGAGACTGGATTGTAACCCTAATTCCACAGAAAATCGATTCCTTCTAACTGATGAAGCGATGTTGATTTGGAGCTCGATGGAGATTTTGATCAATAAATATGGTGTAGATAACTATCGATTTTGAGAGAGAAAGATTTAGAGAATCAATTATGGAGATAAAATCGGTATTTGAAAAAAGGGTGTAATTTTATTCCAATTCAACCCTCTAATGCAGCGTAACATGTTATACAATATACCCTAATCTTATTTTTATTTACAAAATTGCCATTGAGATAACAACCATTGGATTATCACATCCTATGGTTATTAGGTTCTTTAGTTTTTCGATTATTTGAGGTTTTTCCTTGAACCTCTCTCTCTCTCTCTCTCTCTATATATATATATATATATATATATATATATATATATATATATATATATATATATATAAACGGGTTATTTGGGTCATTTTCGAGTTGAAATTTTTGACCCTGAGCTTACCCTTTTAATTTTCATGTCGTGTCGTGTCAACCCTTTTACTTAAACGGGTTGAAATGTATTACCCAAACCCGTTTATTTCGTGTTGGGTTAGCGTGTCGTGTCAATTTTTTCCAGGTCTAGATTCACATTTACATATGAACCTATGAGTTCTTATGTGAATCAGTTAATTAGTTCATATGTGAATCACAAGAGTTTATATGTGAATCATTTAAAATAGTTCATATGTGAATTACACGGGTTCACATATGAACCCGTTCACCGCCTATTTGTAAAAGTTACGAAACTACCCCTCTATTTTAGGCATAACTGCAAATTTTGACCAGTCAAAACCATAATTCTTGACCAGTCAAATTGGATCTTGACCGTATGAAGGGATATGATTACTTCTATACTTTTCATATATTTAACACTTCTTATTTGAACATATGTATGTATGTATGTATGTATGTATGTATGTATGTATGTATGTATGTATGTATGTATGTATGTATGTATATGAGGAAAAAGATCAAGGAAGAACCTTGAAAAAAATGTAATGGAGAACCACAAAAAAACATATGACAAGAAAATGGATGTCAATTTGCAGATAATAAAGAGATCTTTTTTTTGGTGTAATTTTTACGCTCCAATTTGTTATGTTTCGCCGATTTTCGTTTTAAAAATGGTTGGTGATATTTAATTTTTTAAAAGATGGTTATACCATATCCGTCGGATCATCTTAATCTAACGTTTTGAATAGGTTATCCGTTTTTTTCAGAGTTTCTCTCCTGATCTCACCCATATGTATATATATATATATAGAGAGAGAGGTGGTTCATACGAGAACAACATCTATTTAAGAAAACACGAGAACAACCGAGTACATACAAAATCATATATGATTCACGCAACTTTGCGCGCGACTTTAGGTCGCGCTGTCGCCCGTGTCCGATTTTTTCGGGTTAGTGTAAAATCACATATGATTTTGTACACGATCAATTGTTTTTTGCTGTTTTCTTATTTTTTTTAAATAGTTAGCATTCTTGTTTGAACCTTCCTCCCTTTCTCTTTCTCTATATGTGTGTGTATATATATATATATGCATGTATAAGGTTCGTGTATAGTTTTGTACAATAATTATTCTTTGATTGTGTATTCTGTTAGGATTTGAATACTTTTTACGTTATAATACATAAGGTTGGGTTCCGGTGAGAAGTTGAGTTAACCCTGAGAAGCGTGAGAAGTGGTTATCAATTGTTGGATGAGGAATAGACCCACATTAGGATGAGATGCACCAGATCAATTCTTTTCTAAGCCGCAATTCATGGGAGGACTTGAGATTAAAAGAGACCGGTTCAAATTAGGGTTGAGCATCGGACGGGTCGGGTCGGGCCCCAAAACCCAGAACCCGATCGGATATCGGGTGGTGGATAAGAGCCCCGAAATCCGACCGAATACACTTCGGGTAGATCGGGTTTCGGGTGGTCGGGTCATGGATATGTTCGGGTCGGGTCTTCGGGTAGAGTAACAATGATTCAATCCAAGAAGTCAAGAACCCAGAACTTTTCATTTTTTCAGTTTCAAGATTATCTGCTTCGATCTCTCCCACTTTCTCATCTTTGCTTTTCACAAGCCAAGAATTAATATATTTTTCTATCTCAAAATTGTACCTTTCCTTCCCCCATCACAGATTCACCCCATCTTTCTTTCTCTCTCTCCCTCTGCTACGGTTTCTTTTTCTTTTCTTTCTTCTTTCTCAGAAATCAGAAAACCCTTTCAGTCTCTATCGCCATCTTACTCCTTTTTTGGTTTCATCCTGCACCAAACAACAGATGTCAGAGAGAGAGAGAGGTAGTTCACCGTTTTGTCTTCAGCGGTGGCCGGTCAGACCAGACTGATCGAGAAGAGAGAGAGGCTATTCTGGAAATAGATCGAGAACGAGAGTGAGAACTAGAAGAAAGAAGTTAGGTTTAGAAAATGTAGAAAGTAGAGTTATAAAACAGATTTTAAAATAATAGTAATAATAAGTTCGGGTTTTCGGACGGGTTTGGGTGGGGGTTGGGATAGCCGCCCCGATCCGTATTACCCGCAGAATAATTCGGGTTCGGGGGGTTCGGTTGATCAGGTGAGTCATTTTCGGGCAGTTCGGGTTTCGGGTCGGTCTGGTTGTTTGGGCCGGGCGGGTTTTGCTCACCCCTAGTTCAAATCCACTTATCACGCTTCTCACCATTAACTCAACTTCTCACATGATCCTTAACCATAATATATATATATATAGAGAGAGAGAGAGAAAGAGAGAGAAAGAGAGAGAGAGAGGTCGGTTCATACGAGAACAATATTTATTTAAGAAAACACGAGAACGACCGATTACATACAAAATCATATATGATTCAACGCGACTTTTCCGAGACTTAAAGTCGCGGGCAAAGTCACACGTGTTCATTTTTTGGCCATTAATACCGAATCATATATGATTTTGCACATGATTTGTTGTTTTCTTAAATAGTTAGTGTTCTCGTTTGAACCATCCTCTCTCTCTCTCTCTCTCTATATATATATATAGTGTTGGTCCTAGAATGGTAATGAGTGTTTGTAGAAGAGGGGTTGAATACAAAGACAATATATTTTCACTTTTTAATTATGTATTTTTATTGGAAACAACGAATTACAGATTTGCTATTTGAGGTTAGGGAGGTAAGACCTGATCCTAAACAATCTGGTTGGTGATAAATTTGCCAAAGACTAAAAGAGTAAAGGAAGAAGGTACTCTTTTCAGATTTGAAGAACTGAGATAGTCCTTCAAATTGTTGAACCTAGTTTTGCCTAAGAAACTATCACTCGATTTTTTTTAAAACAGGTGAGATGCAACATTTGAGAAGATGATATTTTATAGCCACCATCTACACTATATTATAAAGCACGAATAAAAAACTCTTAAATACAAATTATTAGGCACAAGATACCTCATTTTATGCAATATTTTAAAAATCTCTTAATTTACAAGTATCAAAGCACAAGATACATATTACTACTGCAGGCTTCTAACACCCACCAATTTGATATGTGCAGGGCCTTCCTTTTATGCAGACATTTCCATGTATCACTATTAATTAATATATTATATTACTATAAATTTGTTTTAATTATATTATTAAATATGTAATTGGTTATTTTTTCTAGATGTCATTAAAATATATAAAATAATCATTGAATTCTAACAAAATATAATATTTTTTATATATAAAAAATATTATATTATTAAGCCTAAATTAAACAAATTTATCATAACATTATCACTTTCTCAAAATCATCCAAAATCGTACTGTAAATCGAGAAAAAAAAAAACAAAAAAACCCATTAAAATCGTGATGTATCTCGCTGCATTGCGCGAGTACGCTTCTAGTTAAATTAAATGTTGCTATCCAACTTTAACGCGTGTCTTCATCTGATTTATTGATCAGTCCATGTTTGTAATCCTAATTTCAGCCTTTGAGTATCTTGAAGATATAATGTAGACGTTTGTTAACACAACTCATCCTTATGTATGTAGAGAGAACAGTAAAGAAAGTATGATACTAATAAAATAGTACTTTAAAACTTATTTTGTATGACATGTAAGCATATTCCTATCCCAGGACAGGAGTTGGTAAAGTTGGTGAACCAAACTTGCTAGTTAAGTTTGCACTAAAAAATCGGATTGTCTAAATTAGTATTTGTCAAATTACTTTTGACTTTATCTTGTATTGATTTTCTGATTTTCATTCGGCTAGATGGCTATCCAATTCGCTTTGGTGACAATCTTGGTTTCACTTCAACTAGTCTTCAATTTTGTTGAAGACTTTTTGCTCTTGGAACAATACTGATAATAATAAGATTAATACAAAGGAAAAATCATATCGTTAAATTTTCTCTCTGAAACATAAGCTATATTTCCAATTCTAGATGATTTATGGTTTTATGAAGTAGTGAATTCGAATGTTGTGAATAATTCAGATCCTTTTGGCCTCTGGAACATAATATTCGTTAATCTCATCTAGATGTCTTATCTGGTTGCGAATCCAAATTTATTATCCAAATGAGAATCTGGATGTAATATCTTGGATACAAATTTTAATCCAGATACAATATTTGGATACCAGGTGCTAATCGAAATGTTTTATTTTAAAGGCACACATAACTTCAAGAATGTATCTAAGTGTTACATTGAATATATATATGGGGAGTGCTATTTGCACCAAAAAGGTGCAAATAGTAACTCCTAGTTTTCCGATCCAATCATTAATACAAATTATTATTATTATTATTATTATTAATTATTATTATTATCTTTATATATATATATATATATATATATGTGTGTGTGTGTGTGTGTTTTGATTTTATAAATTTATAAAATTTATAACTTTTAATTTTATTTTATTCTATAAATTTATAACTTTTGATTTTATTTTATTTTATAAATTTGTAACTTTTGATTTTTTTAACTTCACAGCGTCTTCACTGTGAAGGTTTGGATATACCTTCACAGTCTTTTATCTGTGAAGGTTTGATTTTTTTTAACTTGGTTTAGGTTTTTTTACCTTCATAGTGTTTTTTAACTTGGCAGTGGGACGTACTTGCCGTTTAGGTCCACTCCTCATTATTATTATTATTATTATCTTTATCTTTATCTATATATATATATATGTGTGTGTGTGTGTGTTGATTTTTTAAATTTATAAAATTTGTAACTTTTGATTTGATTTTATTTTATAAATTTGTAACTTTTGATTTTATTCTATAAATTTGTAACAGTGAAGAGGGATTCACTGGTGAACCAAGGCTCACCGGAGATGGGTAAGAAATTAAACTCGTGGCACTGTAAATTTTTGTGGGGAAGAAGACGTAGGGGAGTAGGTAGGTGATAATGATTTTAAATATATATTTACATTTTATACTATAGCATTTTGTAGTGGTAATCTTCTCATCTCTCCCTATTCATCTTCTTCCCCAAAGTTTTCTAGGGTTTTATCCACCCTTTGTTCTCCCTTTTCATAGATTGAAGGTTGGTGATCATTTTGGTGAACTAGAGGTGTTTTGATTGGAGGATTCAAGTTTGGATGAAGGTAATCTTCTATTCTCTTCATTTATGGAAGTTAGGATTTCGGTATCAATGAAGGTATTCATGTAGAAGGTTGGGGAAACGATTCTTTGTGGTTGATTATGTATATTTATGGTTGGAACCTTGTGGATCTACGTTTTGGAAGATTTGGTTTGAAGAATCAAGTATTCAAGGAAAGTTCTAAGTGGGTAAAATCTAGATTTAGTCTAAATCTAGCAAGGTGAGTTTACTAAACTTTTGTTAAAACTGGATACACATCATATTTGCTTAATTGTTGCTAGTATCACATATTTGCTCAAAATGGTCATCTTTACGGGTTTATGTATTTGATGGTATTTCCATGAGATTATGTGAGATATGTGTATATGAAGTATCATCCTATGATTTACTCTATGTTGTGTAATTAATTGGGGATTTACATTATGTGTGCCCACAATGGGTATTTGACATGATTATGGAATATATGTTTGGTATAACATAATGATTTCCATTCAGAATACACTCTTGGTGTTATTGTATCTACAACGTGGTTATTTAAGTCTTATGTTAGACTCGAGCTATTAGGAGGGTGAAATATACTTGGTTGAAATATACCTAAGGACCTCCTATATGCATTATGTTGGACGAACCAAGGCAAGTTCACTAGGAGGATGTAGTCTCGGGGCGCCACTGTGATGGTATGTGCCCAGTAGACCTCCGCCACTCGGAAAGTTTCTTGTACGGTCTGATCTCCGGGTGGGCCGGGCCTTTGGGGTGTTCCTTGTTAAGGGCATCAAGGTGCATCGACTCTTTGGAGTAGAATTGATTGGTGCTATGGGTCTCCCCCGTTGACTCCATACATGTTAAAAACTGGTTAACTGCTGATAAGAATTGTATATGTTCTACCATGCTATTTATTGTTCAACTCACTAGGATTTTTGGCCTAATACTTGTTTGGTGTCAATGTGTATCTGAGGTTTTAGCGGCACCGATTCTAAGCGGGCATATTGCTTGGGTGAGAGATTTGGGAATATCGCAATTGGACTTACTTTTGGTAGTAGAACCTTTGGGTTTATAAATGACACCCTTATTTGTAATCTCTTTTCTAGTTATGGAAATTAGATTAGTTGGTGGTTATTTATTGTCCGTTTATTTACGACTGTATTTAAATAGGTTTGTGTATTTTCCCATTGTTGGGAGGCTCTTGCTTTGGCAATTTTAAATACCGCATGTCCATTTTTCGGATTTTTGTTATCCCTATTTTTAGGGTGTTACATTATAAGTATGACCAGCAGTGGGACGTACTTGCCGCTTAGGTCCACTCCTCCAGTGTGGTATGAACATGTTGTTTTTACAATCGGGTACGTTAATGGTAACCATTATGTCAAATTAGATATGAAAGAAGGATATCCGTTTCCGCAAATTGTATCACTTTTTTTCCATCACAATTATCGGTGTGCTACTGGATGAGCTACCCCGTATTCAGAGCGAATAAAGAAGTACATGAAGCTTTTACGGGTTAATTGTACTACGGATAATGTTATTTTAGAATAATCAAATGTAATATAGATTATTTTATGTTCTATTTATATGTTAAATCGCAATATTTATGTTTTATTTTTATAATTATTAAATCGCAATATTTATGTTTTATTTTTATAATTATATAATTAAAAAAATTAGTAATATTTATATTTATAAATATTTATTTATTTTCAAATCAAAACAAAAATATATAATAAAAATATATAAACAAAAATATATAATAAAAAAAAGACAACTAAAAGACGAAAAAAAAAAAAAAAACAAAATGATTTTTGCAATCATTTGGTGTATTTAGCAAAAAAAAAGTGTATTTAGCCTCCTCCTATATATATTTGTATTACTATCAAATCAAGGGATTAAGACCAACATATTTTATATTTAAATATATATATATTCGTTAATCACATCCGCATGTGCTATCCGAGTGAGAATCCATATTTATTATCCGGGTGAGAATCCAGATGTAATATCCGGATACAAATTTAATTTGGATGCGACATTCGGAAACCTATTCCAGGTGCTAATCCGGATTGTTAAAAGGCAGACATAACTTCAAGAGTATTCCTAAGTGTTAGATCGGATGTATTTGTATGATTATCAAATCAAATGGTTGAGACCAACATATATGTATATATATATATATATATATATATATATACATATAGTGGAAGTATATTGTGTAACCCTGAAAAAGATTGCAACCCTTGCAACCCACATCTTAACCGTTGAATTTATGATCGACGGTTATTTTATTTTTATTTTTCTGTTTTTTTAAATTAAAAATATTGGGCCCCATATCTATTGTAACCGTCGATCAGGAATCCGACGGTTAACATGTGGGTTGCAAGGTTTGCAACCTTTTTAAGGGTTGCAAATAAAACAACCCCTATACATATATATAGGACGATAATCAAACGAGAACCAAAAGTAAGTTGAGAACCGTGAAAACCGATCTAAACCAATAATTAATTTAAATCTATGATCATTAAAAGTAATAGCAATTTTGAAATATATTAGAAGTGAAATGGCATAATGGGTATAAAAATATGATCTAACCAAACCTCTTCTTTACTACAACTAGAGGTTCTCACCCTAGCTCCTCCACCATTTCCGGCGACGGCACTAGGGTCTAACAGATTGGGTCGTCTTTATATGGGAGCCTGTTGATTTCATGACTTATTCGGTATTTGATGACGAATATCTCCTTCTTGATAACCTGTTGTTCGTTGTTCGTGTTCTGTGGTTGTGGAGAGTTGGATTTGAGATCCGATTGTTGGGAGTAGTCGTAAGAGTAGCAGTGGTGTAATCCAACACTGCGAGCAAGGTGAAACGTCTTTCATATTTGATTCAGATGGCTGCAACATAATCAAACTCTTAAAAACCACAGACCAACTTTGTGAGTTCATTCATCTTTCTCACCTTCTTTTTTTTCTTCATACCTTTTTCATTTTGTTAACGAATTCATCCTCTTTTGATGAAATATGAAACCCTTTTGTTGATTTTCATGAAATTTGATCTTGGGTTTTGTTACTGATTGTTGGATCTTCACAAATTTTGATGGGTTTTTTGATTAATTTACATGATACCCATTTGATTCTGAGAACAAGTTTATCATCTTTTTGATGATATATGAAACCCTTTAGTTGACTTTCATGAAATTTGATCTGGGGTTTTGTTACTGATTGTTGGATCTTCATGAATTTTGATGGGTTGTTTGATTCATTTACTTTCATTTTCCATGATACTCATTTGATTTTGTGAAAAAGTTCAACATCTTTTTTTGATGAAATATGAAACCCTTTTGTTGATTTCATGAAATTTCATCTGGGGTTTTGTTAATGATTGTGAGTTCAAGAGTTTGATTGTTGGTAAACTAAACACGTTTCTGATTCGATTTTCGGTTCGATTTTTTATTCGAATCGAGTGAGGAGATCTTGTTGAAATCGTTGCTGAAACCGATTTCTGATTCGATTTCAAATCGATTTTGAACTTGTTTCTCATTCGTTTTTTTCACATCGATTTCCGAGGATGTGATGGTGATGGTGTTGGTTGGTTGCAGATTCTCGATAGAGAAGGATGAGAGTTGTCTAATGTGGACAGGGTTGATTATCGGCGCCGTATAGGAGACGATGGTTTGGGATATTCATGACAGGGATGAGATGTTCGATAGATGGTTATTGGTGGTCGGATCGTTGGTCGTCTGGTGAGCAGCGACGGTTGAACGGAGATCAATCGTTGGTGGATGGGATGGTGGACAGAGGCGAAAGGGATGTGGCTAGGTAATACGAGGAATGCGGTGGTGGTTGCGTGTGACCACGGTGGTCGAGTCGTCGGCGTCTAACGGTTGTGATGTAGACGATGGCCAAATGGAGATGTTGGTGGCTTCAAATGGCAGAATCGTCAGTGTTTGAATGGAGGAGGTCACTTGTTGTTGAGGGGGTGGTTACCGACGACGATGGTGGCTGACGGAACATAATTTAGGGTTTTTGTGTTTCTGGTTTCATGGGGTGAAATAACAAACAAAAGAAAATTATGTTCGGTTTCATGGGGTGAAATAACATAAAGTGTTTTGTTTAATGTGGTGAAATAACATAGTGTTTGGTTTCATATGGTGAAATAACATATATATGAAATACCATATTTATGAAAATTTTGTTTTTATTTCATGAGGTGAAATAGTATGTGTTTTCATAAGGTGAATCTCAGTTACCAAAATGACGATTATGCCCTTTTCATGTGGTGAAACAACTTTTAACTAAAACCATATGATCAAAACCAAATTACGGCTCAGATCGGTTCTCACGGTACTACTCAATCTTTTTTTGGTTCTCACATGATTTGACCCATATATATATATATACACACACACACACATTAGTATAGAGTTGTACGTGTAATGTTTGTATATGTATCTAGGTATGTATGTATGTACATATATAGATGTATATAGTACGGAGATGTATATAATTAATTGTTTGCATGAATGCACGTCTATATATATATACACATGTATCTATATATGTCCAACTCTAACTTATTTATTACTCCCTCCATCCTAAAATAAGTGTCTACTTTTTTATTTATATTTATCCCAAAATAAATGTCCACTTTCAAAAAGTAGATAACTATATTCTCACATTTATCCTCAATTAATGCACAAATATATAAGTTGTGAAGAGAGAAAAATTAAATACGAGTAAAGATCTTATTTGATAACAAAAATGTGTAATAATTATGCATGTCTAAAACTATGTGCCAAGTCAATTGTGGACACTAATTTTGAGATGGAGGAAATATTTTTTTTTTGTTATATTCTTTATACAGATGTCGTAGGACTTCTTTGTGGCATAGGTGAAATTGAAGTTGACCTGGAAGTCATTACCGTTTAAATAAGTGCCTTATTATTTTGGAAAAAAGAATTTCTATAGATTATTCATCATAATGTTTTATTATTATATATTTCATTAGCTCCGTCACACTAAAGATCATATTATGGGGGAAATTAGGGAAACGTTTGATACATCAATGTTTTTTGGAGAGGATGACATTCATTCTATTATAATTGTAACTTTGACATGGGTTAAAAAATTCAAAGATAACTGAATTGTATTTTTATTTATTATGAAACTTTTTCATATAGATATTGATATTAACGTATAATGATTAATTGATGTTTCTATTTTCAAAATGAGCACCCAACTTTGGTTCCACGACTTCCACTAAGATATATCATAATTTTGAAATAGATTATGTGATGTTATTGATTCAAAGGTTTTCTACTATCTCTAACCAGGTGCAATAAACTCGCATTCCAAGTGTTGCCTAAGTTCGAGTTGATGAAGACATGTTTACAAATAGAATGATTATTAAGGAATTGTTGTCTACTGATTGGAGCAGAAAACCCGAGGTCCCTTTATATAATAATCGTTTTTAAAAATTTATAATATAGGCAAAACTATATTTTCCTTCCATGTTGTGTTCAATTTATTGCAGATTTTCAGAGTCACCATTCGAGGTATAATAGTTGGAACTGAAAATTCCTACGGATGATATTATTTTTCGTACAAAGTATGCATGAGGAAGGTGGTCCCACCATGATAGTAGTTATTTTTGCTATGGGTGTAAGACTAAATTTGACTATCGTGTCATGTTGTAAGTGAAAATCTATTATCTTTTAAATAATATTCAATAAGTTTATAAGTCAATTAATTTGCTTTTTTGCTCTAGGTTCAAAATACATATAATTGTAAAGGATAAGACATTAATGACTACTTGCGTTCTATTCAATTTGATGGCTGAAAAAGTTCTCGATAAATCCCCTATAAATTGTTGAACAGATTGCCCGTTGGTAGTGATGACTTTCCTATGGAGATTCAAACAGTTTGTGGGAAAGATTTTGTTTACGAGCTACAACTAAGTGCCTATAACATAAAGATAGGGCAAGAAAACTATACAATTTTCAAGCATTACAATCTTGACGAGAAACTAGAACAAAATCAAGAATCGAAGCTTGCGAGAAAGGTAACTTCATAATTACTAAAGAGGTACTTTTAGACATACTTTTTTTAATTATTATAAATTATTATACATAGGAGAAAGATGTTGCGGTTGTTGCAAAGGAGGGGCGATGAAAATAGTATTCCAACCTTCATAGACGAGATAATTTTTTATTTGTTAGTTCTTACATTTCATTTTATTGTTTTCCTATCAAACTATACTTTATTTTGTTACCTCATAATATTAATAAAATTCATTTAACTACTTACAAATTGGGACTTTTTTTGTTCCTCCTCAATCGAGAGTTGAAAGCGGAGGCAAAAATTCATCCATTGGTTCTATTCGAAAAAGAAAATAAACATATAAAGAATTGAGCAATGATGAAGAAAAAAACGAAGATCAAAGTGGAACGCCATGAGAGTTGATTTTCCTATATTTAAGCATGTATTTGTTTATGAACTTCCATTTAAAGATATTTGCTATTTCAGATTTTTAGGATTGTTATTATTATGCAGTAAAAGTAAATTTAAAGTTTAAGGGAAGTTGATTTTAGTGAAGTATGATATTCCATGACATAAATATTTATAAATTAGAGTATATAACATGGTCATAAACATGCTTTTTTGTTCTCATTGTGAATAAACTCAAGCATGACATAGATGATGATATAGTATGGTCCATGTTTTTTGATGATGCTCTCTGTTGATTAGAGAGCCGAAGATCGATTTAGGCCTTGCCCAGGACCATTCTAGGGATGGGCTTTGTAACAGTTAACAAAAGCGTTAACAACATCCAATACACTATTAATCAAACTCATCACTTGACATACTTTTGCGACACTTGAAATACTTTTGCCATCGCCTTTGTAATCTCACTATAATACTCCCCAGATTCTTGCGAAATCAATCTCCTGCAAAAACATTCATCAATTACAATCACTAAAATTCGGAGAAGCAACCACATGCGTTATCATTGCGAGGTATGATAAAAATTTGTTACTTTGACTCATATATCGTCTCTTGTCTTACTCATATTCAACTTCGTTTGTAGCCTTAAAGTCGTAAGAAATAGAATATACCGTCATGCCCCCCCTGTGGAGACTTTAAGACGACACGAAGTCCTGTTCCCTTGAAATTGGATGATCCGTCAATGTTTAGTACCCATAGGTTGGTATCGGTGGTTGCCACTAAGAATTCGTCGTGGTTAACTTTGTTCTCAAGTTCTGGATTGAAATTGGTGATAAAATCAGCTAGAGTTGAAGATTTTATCGCCGTTTGTGGTAGAAACCTGATGTCATAGTTGTTGAGGTAAATGCTCACTTTTGCCAATCGTCCTGTTAACTTAGGTTTTTTCAAGACAGACTTAAGTGGGTAGTTAATTAGTTACAACAATAATAGGATGACTTTTGAAATAATGTCGAAGTTTTTTCGCTGAGGTCATCAGCGACAATATTAATTTTTCCATCGATGAATAGTGTTTTTCAGCGTCTAAAAGGGTTTTGCTGACGTAGTAAATCGGTAGGTTTGGTTCTCATCTTCTCGAGTTAGGACAGAACTGATAGAGTTTGGACTCACGGCTAAATAAAGTTGTAATGTTTCTCTGTCTAGGGGTTTTGATAATAAAGGTGGGGAAGACATGTATTTTTCAAATTTCGAAGAGATTTTCGTGCTCGTCCGTCCATCAAATCCTTTGTTTTTTTCGTAAAATGTTATAAAATAAATGACATTTGTTTGAGGAGCGAGAGATAAACCTGTTGAGTTCTATGACTCTAACTGCGAGGCATTGCACATCTTTCAAATTTGTAGGCGATTGAATATTGACGATCACATTTATCTGCTCAGGGTAAGCCTTAATTCCTCTTAGGGTGACCATATGACCCAGAAATTTTCTTGCGTAAACACCAAAAGAACATTTGGTCGGGTTTAATTTCATTTTTTTACTTTTGCAGGATGTCGAACGACCGGCGAATATGGTTTATATGATCTGTCGCCTTTTTGGACTTGACCAAAATATCGTCAATATAGACTTCCATAGTTTCTCCATGACGTTCTCTGAACATACGGTTCATGAGTCGTTGATTAGTTGATCCTTCATTCTTAAGACCAAAAGGCATTACTTTATAACAATATATCCCTTTGTCCGTCATAAAAGTAGTCCTTTCTTGATCATCACGATGCATGAGTATCAGGTTATAGCTAGAATACGCATCCATAAAGGTGAGTAATTCAAGACCAGCTGTCGCGTCGACTATAACATCGATGTGCAACAAAGAAAATGGGTCCTTAGGGTAGGCTTTGTTAAGATCCGTGATATCTATGCAGACCCTCCATTTGCCATTCTTTCTATTAAACGACCACAACAGTAGCTAACCAGTCGGGGTATTTAACTTCTCTAATCTTTTCTGTCTTTAGCAAGTTTTCTGTTTGTGGGTATGCCCAAAAGCCAATCATTAGATGATTATGTTTGGACATTGTGTCATGATAGTACTATATAAAAGGCATTGCCCAATTCTTATGTTTATGGGTTATTCTACGTTATATCTAAACGTAATAATAATATTAGAATAATGTACTCTAAAATGTTCCTAGTCAAGTATTAATTTGGGTTTAGGTTGAATTTATACGCTAGAACTAGTATATGCAAGGATTCGTATATAGATGCAGAATCCACATATGGGTACAAGATGGGATCTTGTGTACCGGACTTGAACCGCTATGAGAATGTTTCATTGGATGTCATATGAGGGTTATAGACGTTTCTCATGTGGTCATTGTACAGTTAATCCTTTGACTTGAGATCATGGAGTTTGCTTTTTGTGAATGGTGTACTTTGATAACTAAATCTAATCATTCAGTAACTGGGTGACAAAATGGTTGTTGGGTATTGTTTGGGTAAAATTCCAAAAGTCACGATCGACAGAAGATAACCAAACGTCTCCAGTCTATGGACAACTCTTGTATTAAGATAAGGTCCTGACGACATCATATGACAAAAGATACTATCGTCCCAGGCGACGACTATCGAGAGTTTCTCACGTCCACGATTAAAGAACGTCTCACGACAACTTACATCTCACGATCTATGTAACATTACTAACGATCGTTAACCATTTATTGCATACAACCGTTTTTCCTTTGTGAATCTCTTATTACAGGTTTAATGCACATAATGACCAACGGATATAACGGACGATCGTCATGAAGATCAATAAATATCAAGACCGTTGGAAAATCAATGCTCATTTATGGCGATTAAATCTATATATACAACCTTGAATAGTTACACAGGGACACATCATCATCATCTGATTAACAAGCAATTACGATGATACAACTCTCAAGAATTCTTTGAAGCATAATCTTTCGACAGAAGTGTTCTATTACACGACATTTACCTCAATCGCACGATTACATTATTATTCTACTATAATATTGTCAATTGTACTTGTAATCACTCCTTCTAAAGGACGACGTCCCTGATTGACATCCATAGTGAACTTGACGATCCGCTGTCATCTGCAGTTTTTACCCTCGACGGGGTTTTCCGCATCACCAAATTCTCTGTGTCTATTTTACTTCTTGCTCTTGTCGTACGATTTGTCGATTGATCGCTTACTTTTGTTGTTAAAGCTCCACACCGACCTTAGATCTTCCTTGGGACGATTTTTGGCATTAACAGTTTGGCGCCATCCGTGGGACCCCAGCTAGAGTAACATCCTCGGCAGAAAGTGCGACCTATCATTGCCCAAATGCGCATGGAGCTCGATGCTGCCCACAACCGAATTCATGCTTTGGACGAGCAGAACCGTATAATTAATGCTATCAGCTATGAGAAACCCAGGGATAGGGAATCCAAACATGGGTAACCAATTTGGACCTGTTGGTCCCGGAGGTGCTTAACAAGTTTGTAGAAGGGGGGGGGGGGGGTTGAATACAAACACAGAAATTTAAAGTTTAATAAATTGTTTATTGATAAATCAAACACAATTTACAAGTTCGTTGCGGAATAAGATTAAGACAGACTTAATCTAAACAAACTTAAGAAACACTAAGATGGTTGCACAAGAATTTCAGAGAATAGGGGATTAAAGAATATAGAAAACAAAGGCTTCTATTTTGGAGTTCAAGGATTGAGTACACCCTCAGATGGAAGGGTGATCTTCCTATTTATACCCTATGCATTAAATGCGTGGCAGGGCACTTTACACGTGGCATTCACTGATTGGCTTTGTAAGTCTGACTTTAGGAGACATGCTTTCGGCTGGATCATGAACAGTGTAGTTGACAGAGTTGTTGTACGAATTGTGGCAGAGGCATGTCCGTTCTGACACATCGTACTGAGTTGTGCAAGGTAAGACAAAAGGAAACTTGAGGTATAAGCTTTGTGATCATTCGATCGCTGGATATCTCTTTCTTCAGAGACATCAAGAGTTCAGCGATCGCTGAAGCTTTCCTCATGTTCCTTCGCGTATAAGTAGAGTTGTCTTTGCTTCACTGATATCCGCATCAGGTCACTAGTAGACTTCTCTTTGTTCAGCAGCTTCGTCTTCGATTAAGCTATGAACATCTGTTGACGCGAGACTTGTCTTCAGGGATTACGTTACTGTTTACATCAGAACTATCAGCGATAACTGAACAGACTCAGTTTGATTACTGATAGTGAAACACTAATACATATTAAATGTTTATAAGAAAGACTATCAGCGATAACTGAACAGACTCAGTCTGATCGCTGATGGTGAAACACTAATACATATTGAACGTAATTTTCACTAAGTACAGAAAAGGGTCGTTATCAAATCACTGAGAGAGTTTGGATCAACAATCTCCCCCTATTTGATAATGACAACGTAACTGGAGAAAATTACTTTATAATTCAAAATGATGGAATAATCAGGACTCATAACATACATGTCCCAATTACTATTTTGAGGGATCTTTTACAGTACTGATAGAGTTAAGTACTTCACTGAAATTTTCATTAATTCAAGAGAAGAATTACAAGGTATGAAAAATTACAAGTACAAGTGATGAACTAACTACTGTAAGTTTAAACTAATAGATTAAAAGAAGAAAACTAATCTATCAACTATCTAAAGAGGGTCTAGGAGGATTGATCAAATACTCAGGTATATCTTCTCCTTTTTGCTTTCGCTCTAAAGATTCTTTGCTAATTATCACTTTGATTTGCTCAGCAGCAGGAGAGAGATCACACCATAAGCACATGGGATCCTTGAGAAGATCGAGGGTACAGATAGGGATTTCAGAGATTCTTTGAAATCTGAGCTGTTCCTCGTCATCTCTGAAGAAGATTCCAAAAGCTTCTTCAAGTACTTGTCCCACAACATATGGTCCACCAGGAGGCAGAGATAGATCCAGAACTGAAAGATCAGGAGGAGGACCGAACAGAGCTTCTCTTGAAAATTTGATGGAGGTTTCATTCCTGATCACCGCGACATTTTCAGGGGAGGAGGAGACAGGCTTTCTTCTGATCTGCTTTGACATAGAAGGAAGAGCAGACGACACCTTTAATATTGCAGCGACTCTGTTGATGAGAGCATCATTTATCCCTTCAACATAGCCTCTGTAGATTGACTTTGATTTCTTCAGTGCGTCTTTGAACTCAAGCCATTCCATATAGCTGAAGCTTTCCAGCTTTGAAACAAACATTGCCTTGCAGCTTCCATCCTCTCTGGTAATCTCCGTAGTGACAGAAACTTTGTCCTTCTTCTTTCTTCCAGAGATAGCGACTGAAACAATCTTCATTGGGTCAGAGCGATAGTCGATTTAATGTTTGCACCAATCGACTGAGCTATCGCTGACCACTTTTTCTTTTGAGCGTTCCTATTCAATCTCTTTCAAAAGAGCAGCCTGGACTTCAACTGGTTTCTTCTTTAGTTTCTTGTCTTTGACTTGAGAACACTGAATTTTGAGAGCCAGAGTGGCATCTCTTTGACAGTCAGCGATCAGCTTCTCAGCCCTGACGGATTCTTCAATTTCAGCTTCAGTCAGGAACTCTAGATCTGTTGATTGAGAGGGGATATTCATCCGTTGACTTTCCAGATGAGAGATCATTTCTGTTCTTTTATTCATCTCTTCCTCTGACCAATGAAGTGGTCTAGAGGGCCTCCGTGGGTGTTGCAGGGACTCATCTTCTTCATCAATCTCTCTTACAGAGATTGGGATTATCAGGTCATCAGCTTCAGCAGCTGGGATTATTTGGAGCTCTTTACCCTTAAGCAGGGGAGAAAACTGTCTGGTCAGAAAATGAAAAAGGTTAGTTTATTTTTAGAGAAGAGAGATAAAGGCTTAGAAAGAAACATTGGGGGGGGGGGATTTTTATAGAAGGATAAGGGAACGAGGGAAAGGCATACCTGAGAAGGATTATCCTCAGATAGTAAAGTTATCTTCAGGCTTCCCTCAGTAGTAGTACCTTTGCTTTGGTAAGGGGTTCCTGAAGAAGTTCCATGGATCCCCCTCTGCTTTAATAACTTCTTTCGAAGCTATCGCTGATGAAGTGATGGCTGAAGAACACCATAGCGATGGATCTTCTTCATCATCATCATCATCATCATCATCTTGATGAGGTTCTTCCTCTTGATCTTCAAGATCAAGGGCTTCATCTTCATCGTCCTCCTCTTCCTCTTCATCGATTAACTCATCGATGGTAGAAGGGGCTTTTTCAGCAGCCATCTCCCCCTCAACCTGAGAGGGAGTTTCCTTCTGTTGGACCTCAGCAGCCACCTCAAACTCTGTATTTTCTTCAGCTGCCTTCTCCCCCTCTTTGTCATTATCATTGAAGGAGAGATCTTTGGAAGGGGATGAAGCTTTTGCAGCGGCCAACACCTGAACTTCAGCCTCCAAACTGTCCAGACGACCTTCAATCGCAGGAAGATCTGACGTAGCCTGATGAATGAACTCCACGACAATGTTCAGAGAGGTACAATCGTTCTCTGTGAATGAGGGAGTAGGAATCGGAGCTGGTGCCTTCAGGTGAGTCAGAATTTGCTGAAGAAGAACTTCACAGGAATCAACCTTTGTTGCCAGGGCTGCAAACTGTTGCTGTGAGTCTTCCCTGACTTTGACAATCGCTTCTTGGAGAGTAGCGATTTGAGAAACGTCAGCTTTGGAGGCGCATTGATCTGTCAGCGTCTTCAGTGCTTCACCATCTGTATGAACAACGTTGGTGGTGTTGTTGAGAGAGGCAGTCAGAGACTCCACCTTTGCACTTAAACTGTTGACATTGGTGTCAACAGTCGCCAAACTAGGACCTGAAATATAAGTTAGTTGTTGAGAAACAGGCTTATATGGTGAGTTGGGAGTAGTGTTTAAGGTTATAGGGGTACCTGAATTATCAAACATTTTGTAGAATTGCATAGATTCCTCAAAAGATTGATGTTCAGGTTCTATGGGTCCAAACTGTGGTTGTGAGAAAGTAGAGGATGGGTCAGAGACCAAAGAAATAGAAGGATGAGAGATGGGGATAGAAGATGTAGGGAGAGGGGTAGTTACCTCAGTTTGTTGCTGAACTGAGATCGTAGGTTGCGTCACTGTTGTTGTGACAGCAACCGAGATCGCTGGCACGGTTGAAGTGGGTATCGCTGATGATGTGGAGGAGAGACCCACGAATGCATCTAAGGAAGTTTGTTGATAAACATCCTTAGGTATTGAGCTAGAGGTAGCTTTCTCCTTGGTCACCTTGGCCTTCTTCGAAGGACCAAGGGAGCCAGTTGATGGTCGTTTGGAAGGGGTAGCGGCAGGGATAGCAGAAGAAGGAACCTCCTGCGTGGCCGCTGAAGACGAAGAAGTGAGGAGAGAGAGTCGGGAGCGAAGTTCAGAGATACTTACCTCGTTGGGAAGCGGCTTGACCTCCAGGGAGCGCTGACCCACTTTTGGAAAAGATGCATCAGCATTAGTGGGGTAAGTAGCAGGGTAGAGGAACTTCAGGTACGCACAGATGAAGCGTACATAGGGAATCTTGGGATCCCTCTCGGTCTTCTCTATCTTTGACCTTAGATCATCAAAGATAGCTGTTGCGTAGTCGAAATTTCTTCCGGCGATCACTGAGTAAGTCATTTGGACCTGAATCTTGCTGGACTGGTCCAGTGACCCACTCTTCCCACTCATACACTGAATGAAGTGAGAGAAGATGTAGTTAAGATGAGAATGCATGAGCGCCTTCTTCACCAGAGTCGGCTTCTTGTTTGGAATTGTCGTCCTTGGCTTGGGTTCCCAAGAGTATTCCGTAGCATCCAGGAATTGGATGAGTTCAGCATCAGTGGGTAAGGCATCGAATCCATTCCTGGGTTTGTCGGGAAATCGCAGAGCTTTCCTCAGCCCTAAGGCTGTCATCATCCCTGTTCCAAGTTCAGTGCTGAAGGAAATAGCAGGAACTAGTTCACCCTTTTTGTTGGTGAGAGAGGTTTCTTCAGCGGTAAACCAGAATTGTTGGAGAAGAGCTTTGGAAGGTGTTGGATCCACAGTGATAGCATAAGCAATGCAGGATTGCTTCAGAAATTTTGCGGCTTCCACCAGATGTGGGTATTTGACACCATCAAAGTCATGGCGATCAAGATGATTGTTTTTAGGAAGCTCAGAGTCAGCGATGGCGAACTTGACGTTCTTAGAGGCGACAAGTGCAGATTGAGACATTCTGAATATGAACAGATAGAAGAATAGAAGAAAGGTTTTAGTCTAAAAATAAAGAAAATTTGTCCAGTTTCTATTTTGAGAAAGAAACATAGAAAAATTAACATATTTGAAGATTAAAAAGGTGTTCTTAATATAAGAACAAGAAGAAAAACCAAAGATTTTGAATGAAGATAATCAAAAGAAAATGGTTTTGAATGAATAAAATCAAAAAGAAAAATGATTTTATGAAAAAGAATCTTATAAATCCATAATGGAAGACCATAAATGGAGTATTATGTAAAAGATTTAGAAGTAGAATCAGAAGAAGATCAAGAATAACCTGTCGATCTTGAAGAAGATGATGCAAATGCTTGAGAATGCTAGAATTCTTTTGAGAGAGTTTTCTTGCCTTAAAAGTATTTCCAGAAAGCGTAAAACGATAAGAATGGAAAAACATTCTTTTTATACGAGAGAGAGAAGGAGAGAGAGTGTGATAGGCAGGAAAACAAATGTTCATCATGACATGGACACGTCCCACGAAGTTGATTGGATGGAAGGGCAACGGACGAACGTGTTAGAAAAAGGCATGTCGTGGATTGTCGGTTCAGATGACGTCATAGAAGAGAGAGAGACTGTTCATTTGTCCGTTTTGAAATTATCGTTGAAGAAAAGTCAGCGATAGATTTTTCTTTTTGAAAGTATCCCCGATGGTAAAGTTAGGGATGAATTTTCTTTTAAGAAGGATCACTGACTAGAAATATCAGTGATAAATTTATTTTTCAAAAAGCTTTTAATCATTTGAAGAAAGTTCAGTGATTAAAGTTTAGATTTTGAAAAACATCTTAACTGAATGAAGATTCAGTTGTAGGGATGGAGAGAACATACCTGAGAGTCAGAATGTTTATCAGAGAAAATGATAAAAGGGGAACTTATGATTACTGACACAATGCATGAACGCTGAAGAATTATTCTTCGAGATTCAGCATTCCAAGCTCACTGACGAGAAAGTTGAACCTTGTCTCATCAAGAGGTTTGGTGAATAAATCAGCAAGCTGATAGTCAGTAGGGATGAAATGAAGTTCAATATCACCGTTCATCACATGATCTCTGATAAAATGATATCTGATCTCTATGTGTTTCGTCTTTGAATGTAGCACTGAATTATTTGCTATAGCGATAGCACTAGTGCTGTCGCATTAGATTGGAATCTTTGATAGCTGAAGGTCATAGTATAATAGTTGATTTCTCATCCATAAGATCTGAGAACAACAGCTTCGAGCGGCTACGTATTCAGCTTCAGCTGTGGAAGTGGACACTGAATTTTGCTTTTTGCTTGTCCAGCTTACCAGCTTTCCTCCTAGGAGTTGACATCCACCAGTGGTGCTCTTTCTATCTAGTTTACAACCTGCAAAATCACTATCAGAATAACCAGTTAAATCAAACCCTGAGTCTTTGGGATACCAAAGACCGAGGTTAGGAGTTCCTTTCAGGTATCTGAAAATTCGCTTGACAGCGATCAGATGGGATTCCTTGGGTTCAGATTGATAGCGTGCACATAAACAAGTAGAGTACATGATGTTAGGTCGGCTCGCTGTAAGATGCAACAGGGAGCCTATCATTCCTCTATAGGCAGTGACATTAACAGGTTTTCCAGATGGATCTTTGTTAAGTGTCAGGGGAGGTTCCATAGGAATTTTCATCGCTGAAGTTTGTGTAAGATCAAACTTCTTCAGCATATCTTTAACATACTTACCTTGGATGATAAAAGTACCTTTGTCAGATTGTTTAATCTGAAGACCAAGAAAATATGTCAGCTCACCCATCATACTCATTTTGTATTCTTTCTTCATTCTTTCAGCGAAGCGAGTACACAGATATGGGTTAGTAGAACCAAATATGATGTCATCGACATATATTTGTACAAGAATAATATGACCTTTTATCTTTCTGAAAAACAGTGTATTATCAATTTTGCCACGTTCACATTTTTCAGAGATAAGAAAAGATGAGAGAGTGTCATACCAAGCACGAGGGGCTTGTTTTAGACCATAGAGAGCCTTATCCAATTTATAAACATAATTTGGATACTTAGGGTCATAGAACCCTGTTGGTTGTTCTACATACACTTCTTCATTCAACTTTCCATTTAGAAACGCTGATTTTACATCCATTTGATAAACGATGAAGTCTTTATAGACTGCATAAGCTAAGAATAGTCGAATTGCTTCGAGCCTAGCGACAGGGGCAAAGGTTTCATCATAGTCTATGCCTTCCTCTTGTCTGTATCCCTGAGCAACAAGTCGAGCCTTGTTGCGGGTTACAGTTACATGTTCGTCTAACTTGTTTCTAAACACTCATTTGGTGCCTATAACAGTTTTATCAGATGGTCTAGGAACGAGATTCCAAACTTTGTTACGAGTAAACTCAGTTATCTCTTCTTGTATAGCGCTGACCCAGTTTGGATCTCTGAGGGCATCATCAGTCTTCTTTGGTTCTAATAAAGAGAGAAAGTTAACAAAGAGACAGACATTACCTGAGCTTCGTCGTGTCTGAATACCTGCATCTGGATCACCAAGAATTTGATCTATTGGGTGATCTCTGGTCCATCGTTGAGCAGGAGCATGATCGCTTAACTCAGAGGTTGGATCAAAAATTGGGATGTTTATTGATGAGGACGTTTGAGGTTCATCAACAATTAACTATTGAGGAGTGGACAAACTATTGTTATCAGAGAGGTTTTCAGACGAAGGTAGATATGATGGTAGCAGTGTGTTAAGAGGTTCAGCTGAAACCCATGAGTTGGATTCAGCGTTAGGATGTATGATGTTTGGATCATCATCAGCAGTAGGTGGATCTGTGTGCTGATTGTTTGAAAAGAAGGGTTCTGTTTCTCTGTAATGAGAAAACATCCAAGCATTTAGCTCTTCATTGTCAGCGATTGGTTTAGAGTTCGCTGAGAGAGTTTCATCAAACGTGACATGAATTGTTTCTTCCACAGATTGTCTTTGCTTGTTGAAAACTCTGTAGGCTTTGGAGATTGAGGAATATCCTAGAAATATTCCATCATCAGCTTTTGGGTCGAACTTTCCAAGCTGATCTTTGTTGTTTAAGATAAAAGCATTGACAATCAAAGATATGAAGAAAGCTGATAGAAGGTTTTCTTCCATGAAAGAGTTCATAAGTTGTCTTTCCAAATCGCTTTACTATCAGCGATATGTTTTGAGTAAAACATGCAGTGTTTACAGCTTCTGCCCAAAAATTGAGTAGGGAGGTGAGAATCGCTGAGCATTGATCTAGCAGCATCAATGATCGTTCTGTTTCTTCTTTCAGCGACTCCGTTTTGCTGAGGTGTTCTTACTGAAGAGAAGTTATGATAAATTCCCTTGTTTTCAAAGAAATTGTTCAGAGAGCTGTTTTTGAATTCAGTTCCATGATCAATTCTTATAGAGCGAACAGTAAGATTATTCAGCACTTCCATCTTTTTAACAAAAGATATTAGTTCTTCTGGAGTATCACTCTTGCAGCGAAGAAAGATAACCCAGGTGTAGCGAGAGAATTCATCTACAATGACAAGTATATATTTCTTTCCAGCTATTGATTGGATATTGACAGGGCCAAACAGATCTATATGTAAGAGCTGAAGACGACTTGTCACTGAGGAAACTTGTTTAGATTTGAAACTAGCTTTTGTTTGTTTTCCTTTTTCACATGCTGAGCAGAGATATTCTTTAGCATATGAGTGCTGAGGAAGACCAGAAACCAGTTCCTTAGATGAGAGAGAATTCAGGGTTTTGAAGTTTAGATGAGAGAGCCTTTTGTGCCATAGCCAGTTGACATCAGTAGAGGCCTTAGAGGGAAGACATAAGTTTTCAGTGGTAGTAGAGTCCATATCTATTACATAGACATTTTCTATACGATAACCACTGAGAGAAAGTTTTCCTTTCTCATTCACCACTGAACATGCTTTCTTAGAAAAGCGAACTTCGTAGTCTTTGTCACATAGCTGACTGATGCTTAGAAGATTGTGCTTCAGTCCATCTACATAAGCGACTCTTCGAAAGCTAGTTGTTCCATTGCTGAGAACACCAAACCCTCGGGTATATCCTTTTCCATTTCCACCAAAGGTCACAGAGAGACCTTTCTCTTCCTTGTATTCAGTGAGCTGGTCTTTTTGTCCAGTCATATGACGAGAACATCCACTATCGAGATACCAGATGCCCTTTGATCCCTGCACACATAAGGAAGATTAAGCGGTGTTTGGTACCCACTTTTCAATGGGTCCTTTTGGGTTAGTGGAGATGGAAGGTTCAGTAATCTTCACAGCAGATGAAGATTCAGCTTCAGTGGTGATCTTCACTTTGGTTAATTTCTTAACCTTAGTGGTATTTTTCACCTTGGTCGACTTTTCAGCTTTAGTGACCTTTTCAGCCTTGGAGGCATTCATCTTCACTTTAGCTGATTTATCAGCTTTAGTGTCAGTTGGACATTTGGTTGCAATATGGTCAGTAAAACCACAGTGATAGCATTTTCTTTATTTGAAAATGGTTTTAGGACCAGAAGTAGAAGGTTTTGCATGTTTAAGATAAGCAGGGTCAGGCCCAAGAATGCTTTTCTCATGAGATATGGGAGGAATTTTCATTTCTTCAGATCTCGTGGGTTTAAGGTCAATCTTTAGCTTTGGAGGACAGAGATCGAAGATTTCTATCACAAAGCTAGAGGATTGATTCACTGAAGGTTTAGAAGGAACTTTCAGCTTTGCTTTCTTGGTAGCCTTCTGAGGACGAAGAATGGATTTTCCTTTATCCATAGACTTAGAGCCTTTGGATTTTTCCTCAGGGATAGAATTAGAAGAAGAAGGATAAAATTGATCATGAGAAGTGTCAGAGATAGGAGTGACAAACGTTCCAAACTTAAGCATGGAACTTTCTTCTTTAGGCTCATCCTGTGGTGTCCAAAAGCCAAGACTAGTTTTATCACTTTCAAGAGTTTGAGCATTTATTATCTCAGAGATCTTTGTTGATGATTTGCACCATTTTTCAACATGAGCCTTTTCTGCTTTTAGAGCAGCGATGGCTTGTTCGCGTTCAATGCTGATGATTTCATTTATAATGACTTGATCTTTCAACTTCTCTTCTAAAAGAGTTAGTTCTCTGATCTTTTCATGACATTTCTCTAGCACTTGAGTTAAATGAACATTTTTATTTTCAGCTTGAGTTTTGTCGTTTAGAGCATTATAAAGATCAATCGTCAGCACATCAACAGCGCGACTTCTCTCAGCTTCAGGCAGAGAGGGATTAGTAGAGATAGATACCTGAGATGATATGTAGCTCATAGAAGGTTCAGATGGTTCTTCCACTTCTTCTTTAATCTCAGCCATGAGGCAGAGATTAGCGACTTCTTCTTCACCAGAACTTGATTCTTCTGATTCAGCCCAGTCATGTTCTTCAGCGATGAGACCTTTACCTTTTCGCTTGTAGCTTTTCAGCTTTTGATATTTGTTCTTCAGCTTTAGGTATTTGTCATCACTGGATCTTCTTGAGGTAGAAGGCTTGAAGACCTTTTTAGACCTGCACTCACTAGCAAAGTGTCCAATCTTTTCACAGTTATAGCAAGTGGCAGTAGCCTTATCAACAGGAGTTGATTTTGGCTTTTCAGTGAGAGAGAGAGAGGCTTATTTCTTCGGAAATTGCTCTTTCTTGCAAATATCTTAAAAAAGTTTGTCAAGAGTGCTAAGGACTCATCAAACTCTGAAAGATCAGGGTCTGATAGATCCTCAGATTCAGAATCTAACTCAGTGATGGTGAGAGTAGATCGCTGAGATGGAATTATCTCTGAAGAGACTAAAGCAACAGGAGTGCTTTTGGAGTCTTTAGAATCTTTTACAAGATTCTTCTTTAAGAGATTCGATTGCTCATAGTTGAGCAATATTCCATACAGAGTGCTGAGAGAAAGAAAATTTAAGTCTTTTGTCAGCTTAAGACATATTGAATAACTGTCCCAGCTTTCAGGAAGACATTCTAAGAATTTTGTTAGGACCTCAGAATTAGAATAGGTCCTACCAACTGTTCTTAGATCAATGATTAAGTAGTTAAACCGCTGATGAACGTCAGAGAGAGATTCATTCTTACCAACGATGAAAATTTCATATTGTCTTACCAAGTTAATCTTTCGAGTCTCTTGGATTTCAGTGGTGCCCTCATAGTGAACACATATGGTTTCCCACATTTCTTTAGAAGTTTTCAAATGCATGATGGAATGAAAAACTTTATCAGGCAGATCCATTGAGATAATGGTATTTGCTCTTACATCTATACCTACCTTCTTTTTATCTTCATCACTCCACTGTCTTATTTCCTTAACGACATAGCTTTCAGGGACAACTTCAGTGGTGGCAGTAGCGGGAACTGCAACTATAATTCTAACAGGTTCATAGGGTCCATTTTCTATATACTCAGGTATAGTAGGATCTGCACCTTTAAGAAATAGCATCATTCGATTTTTCCATAGAGAAAAGTTATCTCTGCTAAATCGAGGAGGTTTAGATAGTGAACCATTATCATAGTAGTTAGTGTTTGTGTTAAGTGCCATTTAGAACAGCAAGGAAGAGAATAAATCAAGATCTTGTTTATCAGATTAAACAGTCTGCTCTGATACCACTTGTTGGTCCCGGAGGTGCTTAACAAGTTTGTAGAGGGGGGGGGGGGGGTTGAATACAAACACAGAAATTTAAAGTTTAATAAATTGTTTATTGATAAATCAAACACAATTTACAAGTTCGTTGCGGAATAAGATTAAGACAGACTTAATCTAAACAAACTTAAGAAACACTAAGATGGTTGCACAAGAATTTCAGAGAATGGGGGATTAAAGAATATAGAAAACAAAGGTTTCTATTTTGGAGTTCAAGGGTTGAGCACACCCTAAGATGGAAGGGTGATCTTCCTATTTATACCCTATGCATTAAATGCATGGCAGGGCACTTTACACGTGGCATTCACTGTTTGGCTTTGTAAGTCTGACTTTGGGAGACATGCTTTCGGCCAGATCATGAACAGTGTAGTTGACAGAGTTGTTGTACGAATTGTGGCAGAGGCATGTCCGTTCTGACACATCGTACTGAGTTGTGCAAGGTAAGACAAAAGGAAACTTGAGGTATAAGCTTTGTGATCATTCGATCGCTGGATATCTCTTTCTTCAGAGACATCAAGAGTTCAGCGATCGCTGAAGCTTTCCTCATGTTCCTTCGCGTATAAGTAGAGTTGTCTTTGCTTCACTAATATCCGCATCAGGTCACTAGTAGACTTCTCTTTGTTCAGCAGCTTCGTCTTCGATTAAGCTATGAACATCTGTTGACGCGAGACTTGTCTTCAGGGATTACGTTACTGTTTACATCAGAACTATCAGCGATAACTGAACAAACTCAGTTTGATCACTGATAGTGAAACACTAATACATATTAAATGTTTATAAGAAAGACTATCAGCGATAACTGAACAGACTCAGTCTGATCGCTGATGGTGAAACACTAATACATATTAAACGTAATTTTCACTAAGTACAGAAAAGGGTCGTTATCAAATCACTGAGAGAGTTTAGATCAACAGGACCCCATTTCGGTCCAAGGCCACCCTTTTACATGCCTTTTGCAGGTGTTCCAGTCTTCCACCTTCGTACCCTAGGCCGACGCAAGGTATGGGAGCAACTACTAGAGTCGCCATTTTCTCCATCCCAACGATTCCGTCGATGCCACCTCCGTTGACAACATTCCCATTGGTATCTATGCCTCACATGCATTAACAAGTTTGTAGAAAGAGGGGGGGGTGAATAAAAACATAAATTTTAAAGGTTTAATAAATTGTTTATTGATAAATCAAAATACAATTTACAAGTTTGTTGCAGAATAAGACTAAGTAAAACCTAATCTAAACAAACATAAGAAACACATAGAGTGTTGCACAAGAAATAGAGAATATAGAAAACAAGGGTTTCTATATGTTTTAGAAAGATAGAAGACCTCTTTCAGATAGAGTCTTGATCTTTCTATTTATACCCCATGCATTAAATGCATGGCAGGGTACTTTACACGTGTCCTTCGATGGTTGGTTGCATGCGTTTGACTTTTGGAGACATGCTTTTGGCCGTACGATGAACAATGTAGATATCAGAGTTGTTGTACGATCTGTCGCAGAGGTATGTCTCTTCTGACATTTGTACTATGTGTGCAAAGGTAAGACAAAAGAGGCTTGAGATATAAGCTAAGTGATATTCGATCACTGAATATCTCTTCCTTCACAGAGATAGAAGGAAGTTCAGCTATCGATAAAGCTTTTCCTCAGGTTTATTCGCGTGTATGTAGACTTGTCTTGGTTTCACTGATATCCGCATCAGACCATGAGTAGACTTTTCCTTCGTTCAGTAACTTTGTCATCGATTCAACAGTGAACATCTTTTGACGTGAAACTTGTCTTCATGGATTATGTCTAACTGTTTACAGGAGATATTATCAGCGATACTGAACACACTCAGTATTTGATCGCTGATGGTGAAACACTTATACATACAGATGATAAACGTAATTTTCACTAAGTATAACAGCGGGTCATTATCAAATCACTGAGAGAGGTGGATCAACAAACTCCCCCGATTTGATGATGACAAAGTAACTATGAAGAAAATTACTTTAAGTCAAAATATAAGGATAGTCAGGACTCGTAACATACATATCCCAATTACTATTTTGAGGGATCTTTTACAGTACTGATGAGTTTAAGCACTTCACTTAAATTTTCATTAAATTGTAAAAAGAGATTACAAAGTGGAATCATGAAAATTATAAGTACAAGAGAAGTCATATACTACTGTAAGACTAACTAATAGATTACAAGAGGTAGAATAGAATCTATCAGCTATATGTTTTCAGGAGGTCTCTGGAGAGATCATATAATCTGGTACCTTTTCTCCTTTCCTTCTCGATCAACAGCTTCTTGTTGAATAAGAGTTTTGATGGGATCCTCTGATGAAGAGTATCCACACCACAAGCATAGAAGATCTTGTAGATGGCTTAGTGGGCTGATAGGAATTTCAGAGACTCTCTAAAATCTAAGTTGTTCCTCATCATCTCTGAAGAAGATTCCATAAGGCTTCTTTATCACTTTCCCTGGTAAATAAGGTCCACCAAGAGGCAGTGATAGATCTAAAGTTGGGAGATCAGGAGGAGGCCCGAACAGTGCATCCTTGGAGAATTTGATGGAGGTTTCATTTCTAATAAATGCATCATTTTTCAGAAGAAGAGGCATGCTTTCTTTTAACTGGTCTTGGCTAAGATAGAGGAGTTGAGGGCATATTTGTTTTGTCAGCGACCCTATTGATGAGAGCTTCAAGAAGGTTTTCAACATGGCCTCTGTACGTTGATCTTGATTTCTTCACTGCTTTTGAACTCTAACCATTCTGAATAGCCGAAGTGTTCCAGTTTTGATAAGAACATTGCTTTTGAACTTCCATCTTCTCTGAATATCTCCATGGTGACTGAGGCTCAGTCCTTCTTTTTCCTTCCTGATATAGTCACGACAGGGATCTTCAGCCGTAAACTCTCCAGGTTGGAGATCATCTCTTCTCGTCTTTGTACAATATCCTCTGACCCCTGAAGAGGTCGAGAGGGCCTTTTTGGATGACTTAAAGATTCATCCTCTTCTTCTTCTTCATCAATCTCATTGACAGAGATTGGGATTATTGGTTCTTCAACTATTTGAGCTGGGATTATTTGAATAGAAGTTCCCTTAAGTAGGGGAGAGAACTGTCTGATAAAAAAGAAAAGGAGTTAGTGTATGTTTTAAGGAAGAGAAAGATAAATGTTAGAAAGACAGGGGTGGATGGTATGAAAAGAAAGATAGGGGTATTATGGAGAAACATACTTGAGAAGGTAGCTCCCCCTTAGAAGGTGATAGGAGTTTCAGGTTTCCCTCGGCAGCGATTCCCTTTTTCTTGCCTTGGGATGAGGTACCTGAAGGTTTATCCTTCCGTCTCCCCCCTCCTTTATTTATAACAACGCCTTTCATCACTAGCGCTGATGAGACGTTTATTGCAGAAAACCACTAAGATGGGTCTTCGTATTCCTCATCATTAGTGATGACGTCGTCGTTACCTTCTTGATCTTGAAGATCAAGTTTTTCCTCGTCTTCTTCTTCTTCTACTTCCTGCGCTTGAGAAGAAGAAGAAGGGGCCAGATCTTTAGCAACTTTCTCCCCCTCAACATGAAAGAGAGGTTCATCCGCTGTTTCCTGTGCTTCTACTGAATTTTCTTCATCGAGATTCTTTTCCCCCTCTTTGTCATCATCATGGGGGAGGTTAGCAGTAGTAGCGGCAGCAGCGTCAGCAATAGGTTCGCTGTGGGCATCAACCTCCAGCTTATCCATATGTCCTTCTATCTCTGGAATAACAGAAGTGGCCTGAATAATGAATTCTACTGTAACATTCAGGGATACTCTGTCATCCTCAGTGAATGAGGGAGTAGAAGCGGGAGTTGGTGAATTCACTTGTGACATAATTTCAGCGAGCAACTGATTCACAGTCTCCAGCTTTCCGCTGAGTTTCTTGACTTCGCTAGTCCGATGATCAACGTGGCTAGTGAGAAATTGGATCTGTGTTGTATTTTTTGCCACATTTTCCTTCAGTGCGTTGACCTCGGTGTGAAGAGAGTTAAGATGAGAAGCATCAACTTTGGTGGAAGTAGCAGCGGAGAGGGTCTTCAGCTCTTCACCTGCTATATTAACAGCGGTGGTGTTGGGTCAAGAGAGGCAGCAAGAGAGTCCACCTTGTTAGCAAGATTGGTCACATGAGCATCGGTCGTTCCTAATGTAGGACCTGAAAAACAAGTTAGCATTTGAGCAAAACGATGCTCAGGATTATTTAGAGAGGTGGGAGAAGTGTATAGGTTTTAAGTGATACCTGAAGTGTCAAACATGTTTAAGAAATTCAAGTCGCCTTCAAAGGAAGGGAAAGACAACGATGTTTGAGGCACAACAGGTCCTACATGTACATCATTAAGAATTGGCTGCTGTAAAGAAGGGAGGTTAGAGACCAAAGAAGTTTGGTGTCCCTTTCAGTCTTTTCGATTTTGACATGAGATATTCGAAGATCAATCCAGCGTAGTCGAAATGTCGACCAGCGATCACTGAATATCCCATCTAGACGTGTACTTTGCTAGCTTGGTCCAGGGATCCAACCTTTCTACTCATGCTTTGAATGATATGAGTGAAGATAAAGTTTAGTTCCGAGGGCATGTTTTCCTTTTGGATCTTTGTCAGCTTCTTATTGGGAATAGTAGTGCAAGGCTTAAAGTCCCATTGGTAACCCATGAAGTCAAGAAACTGAATAAGTTCAACATCAGTTGGTGGGGCGTCGAAGCCTTTGGTTGTCTTTGAAGGAAAACGAAGAGCAGTGCGGATTGCGAGAGCGGTGATGTTCCCTGGACCATGTTGAGTATGGAAAGTAATGGCAGGGATTGGTTTGCCTTGTTTGCTGAGAACTTCACCCTTATCAGCGGTGAACCAGAACTGCTAAAGAAGAGATTTTAAAGGATTGGGATTAACCTTCAACGCATATCCAAGATATGATTCCTTGAGAAAGTTTGCAGCTTGCACGAGATGAGGATATTTGTCAGCGGAAAAGTCCAAATGTGCCAAGTGGTTGTTCTTTGCGACTTCAGAGTCAGCAAGAACGAACTTAACATTCTTGGAAGGGATGAGTTTAGCTTGGGCCATTTCTGGAATAGAGAAAAAAAATATAAGAGAATAGAATAGAAGCTTTAGAGTCTAAAAACATTGCAAAATATTTTACCAGTTTCTAGATAAGGAAAGAAACTTGAAAAAATAAGTTTGTTTTTAGAGGAAAAACAGTTCCTGAAAAAAATAAGTGAGTAGATCATTCTTAAAAACCATAAGGTTTTTGCATACAAGAAAATCATAAATAAAATGATTTTAAGTGAGAAAACACTCTTAATCCAAAATAGAAAAGAACATTTAAGATTAAACTAGTGTTTTTAGAAGATAAAGGATAAGAACATAAACCTGGAACTGTTTGAAGATTAGAAGATTTGAAGAGTTAGTGTTCTTAGGTTCTTTGCTTGAATACCGAGAGGAAGTTACTTGCCTTTTAAGTTTTTAGAGAGCGTAAAAGGCAAAAATGTAAATGACATTCCTTTTATATGAGGAGAGAGAGAATTCAGAGCGGGAAAAGGTGGTCATCATGACACGGACACGTCCCACGAAGTTGATTGGACAAGAAGTGCAATGGACGAACGTGTCAAAAAAAGTCGTGCCATAGATTATCTGTTCGAATGACGTCATAGGAGAGAGAAAGAAACATTTCATTTTAAAAAGTATCACTGACAAAATTCAGAGATATGTTTTCTTTAAAAAGGATCACTGATGAGAAATATCAGTGATAAAGTTTGTTCTTCAAAAAACCTTTTAACCACTTAAAGAAATTCAGTGATTACAGTTATGGTTTACGAAAACGTCTTACTGAATAGGCTTCAGTGAGAGAGAATGAGAGAACATACCTATGTCAGAGATATGTAATCAGAGACTATGAGAATTAGGTAGAACCTTTTATAGCTGACATGATGCATGAAAACTGAAGAATTAATCTTCAAGATTCAGCATTCCAAGCTGACTGATGAGAAAGTTGAATCTTGTCTCATCAAGAGGTTTGGTGAAAAGATCAGCGAGCTGATAGTCAGTAGGAATAAATTGGAGTTCTATATCACCATTCATCACATGATCTCTGATAAAATGATATCTGATCTCTATGTGCTTTGTCTTTGAGTGTAGTACAAGATTGTTTGCTATAGTGATGACACTTGTGCTGTCGCAATAGATTGGAATTTTGGATAGTTGAAGGTCATAGTCTAATAGTTGATTTCTCATCCATAAGACTTGAGCACAACAACTTCCTGCTGCTACATACTCATCTTCAGTTGTGGAAGTGCATACTGAATTTTGCTTTTTGCTTATCCAACTTACCAGCTTTCCACCTAGAAGTTGACATCCGCCAGTGATGCTTTTTCTATCAAGTTTGCATCCTGCAAAATCACTATATGAATATCCAGTTAGATCGAACCCTGAATCTTTGGGATACCAAAGACCAAGGTTAGCAGTTCCCTTAAGATATCTGAAAATTCGCTTGACAGAGATCAGATGGGATTCCTTGGGTTCTGATTGATAGCCAGCACAAAGACATGTAAAATACATGATATCAGGTGGGCTTGCTGTTAGATACAATAGGGAGCCTATCATTCCTCTGTAGGCAGTGACATTAACTTGTTTTCCAGATGGATCCTTGTTTAATGTCAGGGGAGGTGCCATAGGAGTTTTCATCGCTGATGTTTGAGTAAGGTCAAACTTTTTCAGCATGTCTTTAACATACTTACCTTGACTAATAAATGTACATCTGTCAGATTGCTTGATCTGAAGTCTAAGGAAGTAATTTAGTTCACCCATCATACTCATTTTATATTCTTTCTTCATTCTTTCAGCGAAACGAGTACACAGAGATGGGTTAGAAGAACCAAATATAATGTCATCAACATATATTTGTACAAGAATAATATGACCTTTTATCTTTCTAAAAAATAAGGTGTTATCAATTTTATCACGCTTAAATTTTTCAGAGATAAGAAAAGAAGAGAGGGTGTCATACCAAGCACGAGGAGCTTGTTTTAACCCATAGAGAGCCTTATCCAATTTATATACATAATTTGGATGCTTAGGGTCATAGAACCCTGGGGGTTGTTCAATATAGACTTCTTCATTCAGCTTTCCATTTAAGAATGCTGATTTGACATCCATTTGATATACTTTGAAGTATTTGTAAACTACATAGGCTAAGAATAATTGAATTGCTTCGAGACTAGCCACAGGGGCAAATGTTTCATCATAGTCTATGCCTTCCTCTTGTCTGTATCCCTGAGCAACTAGTCTAACTTTGTTGCGAGTTACAGTCCCATGTTCATCTAATTTGTTTCTAAACACCCATTTCGTGCCTATAACAGATTTATCAGATGGTCGGGGGACGAGATTCCAAACTTGGTTTCTAGCAAACTCAGTCAGCTCTTCTTGCATGGCGCTGACCCAGTTTGGATCTATGAGGGTATCATCAGTCTTCTTTGGTTTTGTTAGAGAAAGAAAATTAACAAATAGGCAGATGTTACCTGAACTTCGTCGTGTTTGAATACCTGCATCAGGATCACCAAGAATTTGATCTATGGGGTGATCTCTGGTCCATCGCTGAGCTGGGGCATGATCGCTTACCTTAGGAGTTGGATCATAAATAGGAATGTTTACTGATGAAGAAACTTGAGGTTCTTCAGCTATCAGATGTTGAGTGTCAGATAGACCATTATTTACTGAGATATTTTCAGACGATGAAAGATCTGATGGAGGAAGTGTGTTAAATGGAATAGCTGAAACCCAAGAGGTGGATTCAACATTAAGAGGTATGTTGTTTGGATCTTCATCATCATTTGGAGAATTTGTATGCTGATGAGAGTTGAAGAGAGGTTCTGTTTCCTGTAATGAGAGAATATCCAAGCATTCAGTTCATTGTTGTCAGCGATAGGTTTAGAGTTCGCTGATCTGGATTCATCAAAGGTGACATGAATTGTTTCTTCTACTGTTTGTCTTCTCTTGTTGAAGACTCTGTAGGCTTCGGAAATTGAGGAGTAACCAAGAAAAATTCCATCATCATCTTTTGGGTCGAACTTTCCAAGTGCATCTTTGTTGTTTAAGATGAAACACTGACAACCAAAGATGTGAAGAAAACTGATAGAAGGTTTTATTCCATGAAAGAGTTTATAGGTTGTTTTGCTGAAACGTTTTACTATCAGAGACCTGTTTTGAGTAAAACAAGCATTGTTGTTGACAGCTTCTGCCCAAAACTGAGTTGGAAGATAAGAATCGTTGAGCAATGATCTTGCAGCTTCAATGATCGTTCGGTTTCTTCTTTCAGCGACACCGTTTTGCTGAGGAGTTCTTACTGAAGAGAAATTGTGAGAGATTCCTTTGCTCTCAAAGAAATTGTTGAGGGAACTATTTTTGAATTCAGTTCCATGATCACTTCTTATTGAGCGAACAGTTAGATTATTCAGCACTTCCATCTTTCAAACAAAAGATATCAGTTCTTCTGGAATGTCACTTTTACAGCGAAGAAAGATTACCCAGGTGTAGTGAGAATATTCATCTACAATGACAAGTGTGTATTTCTTTCCAGCTATGGATTAGATATTGACAGGGCCAAATAAATCCATATGCAAGAGTTAAAGAGGACTTGTCATTGAGGAAACTTGTTTTGATTTGAAACTCGCTTTAGTCTGCTTTCCCTTCTCACATGCTGAACGAAGAGAATCCTTGGCATATGAGTGCTGAGGAAGACCGGAGACTAGTTCTTTTGAGGAGAGAGAATTCAGTGTTTTGAAGTTGAGATGAGATAGCCTTAGAAAGAAAACAAACGTTTTCAGTGGTAGTAGAGTTCATGTCTATTACATAGACATTTTCCATACGATAACCACTAAGAGCGAGCTCCCCTTTTTCATTCATCACTGAACATGCTTTCTTACAAAAGCGAACCTCATAGTCTTTGTCACACAGCTGACTGATGTTGAGAAGTTTGTGCTTCAGTCTATCTACGTAAGTGACTCTTTAGAAGGTAGTTGTCCCATTGCTGAGTACACCAAACCCTCTGGTATAGCCTTTTCCATTTCCACCAAAGGTCACTGAGGGACCTTTCTCTTCCTTGTATTCAGTAAGCAGGTATTTTTGTCCAGTCATCTGTCGAGAGCATCCGCTATCTAAATACCAGATACCCTTCAATCCCTGCAAACATAAGGAGGATTAAGTTTTAATTGGTACCCACTTTTGAATAGGTCCAACAGTGTTAGTGGAGATGGAAGGTTCAACAGTCTTCACGACATTTGAAGATTCAGCTTCAGTGGTAACCTTCACTTTGGTTAATTGATTAACCTTAGTGGTAATTTTCACCTTAGCAGGTTTCTCAGCTTTGGTTATCTTCTTAGCCTTGAAGGCGATAATCTTCACTTTAGCTTTCTTTTCAGCTTTTGTGGTAGTAGGACATTTACTAGCAATATGGTCAGTAAGTCCACAGTGATAGCACTTTCTATAGACGAAATTAGCCTTAAGACCATGAGTAGTTGAGTTAGAGAATTTGAGATGAGCAACGCCAGCTCCAAGAATGCCCTTGGCATAAGATTTTGGAGGAAATTTCAGTTCTTTGGATTTCTTAGGCTTAATATCAGTTTTTAGCTGTGGAGTTGATCTCTGAGAAATATCAGTGACTTTTGTTCCAGAGCTGGAAGATTTATTTACTGAAGGTTTGGAAGAGACTTTCAGTTTTGCTTTCTTGGTAGCCTTCTGAGGATGATGGGAAATGGATTTCCCTTTATCAGTGAGCTTCGAGCTTGTTGATAAGTCCTCAGGAATGGGATTGGAAGACGAAGAGCACTGAGTAGAGGAAGTGTCAGGGATAAAGGAGACAAACATTCCAAACTTAAGCATGAAACAATCTCTGCTAGGTTCATCTTTTTCAAGATAATAACCGAGAACATTTTTGTCATTTGCAGGGATTTGAGCGTTGATGATTTCAGTGATCTTGGTTGAAGATTTACACCATCCCTCAACAGTTGCCTTTTCTTCTTTTAAAGAAGCGATGGCTTGTTCATGTTCAATGCTGATAATTTCATTTACAATGACTTGATCTTTTAAACTTTCCTCTAGAAGAGTTAGTTCTTTGATCCTTTCATGACATTTCTCTAACTGTTCAGTTAGATCAATATTTTTGTTTTCAGCTAGAGTTTTGCCATTTAGTGCATTATACAAGTCTATTGTCAGCACATCTACTGCGCGACTTCTCTTTAGAAAGAGAGAGATTAGTAGAGATTGATACCTAAGAGGAGATATAACTCATGAAAGTTCCTGTTGGTTCATCCATTTCTTCTTTAATCTCAGCCATAAGACAGAGATTAACAACTTCTTCTTCAACAGAACTCGATTCTTCTGATTCAGCCCAGTCATGCTCTTCAGCAATAAGACCCTTACTTTTTCGCTTAATGTTTTTCAACTTTTGATACTTTTCTTTCAGCTTAAGGTATTTGTTATCGCTGGTTTTCCTGGATGTAGAAGGTTTGAAAACTTTCTTTGACCTGCATTTACTTGCAAAATGTCCAACTTTTTCACAGTTAAAGCAAATAGCAGTAGCCTTATCAACAGGGGTTGATTTTGGCTTGTCAGATATAGAGAGAGGCTTATTTCTTCTGAAATTGCTCTTTCTTGAAAATCTTTTGAAGGAGTTTGTCAAGAGTGCTAAGGATTTATCAAACTCTGATAGATTAGCGTCAGATAATTCCTCAGAGTCAGAATCTAACTCAGTGATAGTGAGAGTAGATCGCTGAGATGGAATGATCTCTGAAGAGACTAAAGCAATATGAGTACTTTTGGATTCTTTAGAATCTTTTACATGATTCTTCTTCAGAAGATTTGATTGCTCATAGTTGAGCAATATTCCATATAAGGTGCTAAGAGAGAGAGAATTTAAGTCTTTTGTCAGCTTAAAACACATTCAATAATTGTCCCAGCTTTCAGGACGACATTCCAAGAATTTAGTTAAGACCTTAGAGTTAGAATAGGTCCTTCCAACAGTCCTTAGATCAATGATTAGACAGTTAAATCTCTGGTGAACATCAGATAGGGGTTCATTCTTACCACAGATAAAACTTTCATATTGTCTTACCAAATTAATCTTTCTAGTTTCTTGGATTTCAGTGGTACCTTCATATTGAACACATATAGTGTCCCACATTCTTTAGCAGTTTTCAAATGCACGATGGAATGGAAGGCTTGATCAGGCAGATCCATAGAGATAATGTTTTTTGCCTTAGCATCTTAACCTACTTTCTTTTTCTCTTCATCATTCCATTGTCTAATTTCCTTAATAGCATATCTTTCAGGAACAACAGGAGTGGTGGCGGTAGCAGGAACTGTAGCTATGATTGTGAAGGGTTCATAAGGTCCATTTGCTACATATTCAGGTATAGTGGGGTCTACACCTTCTAGAAATAACATCATTCGATTTTTTCAGAGAGCAAAGTTATCTCTGCTAAATCGAGGAGGTTTTGAGAGAGAACCATTATCACAGTAGTTAGTGTTTGTGTTTAGTGCCATATTTGGAATAGCAAGGAAGAGAATAAAGCAAGATCTTGTTTATGAGATTAAACAATCTGCTCTGATACCACTTGTTGGTCCCGTAGGTGCTTAACAAGTTTGTAGAAGGGGGGGGGGGGTTGAATACAAACACAAATTTTAAAGTTTTAATAAATTGTTTATTGATAAATCAAAATACAATTTACAACTTTGTTGTGGAATAAGACTAAGTAAAACCTAATCTAAACAAACTTAAGAAACACACAGAGTGTTGCACAAGAAATAGAGAATATAGAAAGCAAGGGTTTCTATATGTTTTAGAAAGATAGAAGACCTCTTTCAGATAGAGTCTTGATCTTTCTATTTATACCCCATGCATTAAATGCATGGCAGGGTACTTTACACGTGTCCTTCGATGATTGGTTGCATGCGTCTGACTTTTGGAGACATGCTTTTGGCCGTAAGATGAACAATGTAGATATCAGAGTTGTTGTACGATCTGTCGCAGAGGTATGTCTCTTCTGACATTTGTACTATGTGTGTAAAGGTAAGACAAAAGAGACTTGAGATATAAACTAAGTGATCTTCGATCGCTGAATATCTCTTCCTTCACAGAGATAGAAGGAAGTTCAGCTATCGCTAAAGCTTTTCCTCAGCTTTCTTATACTTATCAAGGACTGCTCAGATTTTCGTAAAGTCTTGATTATCTTTCGATTACTTTCCTAACGTCTGTCGTAAGTTACTTATGCAATTACTTTGTTATTTGTTTCAATGAAGCATAGATTGTTGCGACAGTTCGATCTGTTCAAAAAGACTTTTCATTAATACCAAGAAAAGGTATTACAATACGTGGCACGACCACCAACGGTCGCCCAATTAAAGAAACAAAAAAATTACAAAAGCTAAGTAAGGAGCCGACTGCTCCTGCTCCTGTGGGTGGGGGTTAGATGCAACATCTCCACCTTTGGAGGTGTCGTCTCCCGACTCGACCTCATGCTCATCTTCAGAGTCGGGGTCCTTCTCGGCACCAACCGGCTTAAAAAAAAAAGTTTAGCTCGTCTTCAACCGATGCCAGTGGATCTTGGCTCCTCAGGTGGCGTCGTCTCAAGGCCGCACGAACCTTGAGATGAGTGAAAGTCTCGATGGACTTCACATCTTCCTCAAGTCTGGCGATTTACATCTTCGCTGCCCCCAACTCCGACCTAAGGGCCTCGACCTCTTTTTTATTCACGGTCAAGACCTTCTTAGTCGCCTCCAGTTCTGCCTCCGCCGCGGACGCTCGACCAAGGGCCTCCCTCAGCTGCCCCCGGAGCTCATCCTTTATATGATCGACTACCTCAGCTTGATTGAGGGCGTCGTCAAGTCGGACGGAGTACTCCTTCTTCTTGTCCTCTGCCGCCTTGGCCCTGGTCTCCGCCTCTAGAGCCCTAGCAAGTGCCGCCTGCTCCCTGGCAAAGGCACTTCGGACAATACCCCTGATTTGGTCCATACGGGTATTCAGGACCAAACCAGCTTCAAATGCCTGCACAAGGTATAATATCAGTAAAATGATTAACAATCGTAAGGCACAAGGAAGAGTCAAAAGACTCTAACCATGAAGGAAAGACCTGAAGCATGACCAGCCAAGTCATCGATCGATACGTCCTTATATCGATCGGAGAAGGTCTGTAGGAGGAACTTCCACAAATGGGGAAATAGAGTCTTCCTCCTCAGCTTGCCCGACGACATGAAATCACCCGGGAGGGTAAAAATCATGTCGATCGGGGCTGACACTTCCCTAGTCTGCGGGCCCTTTCCTTTGTCCTGGGAAGAAGAGGACTGCCCCGTCGTCCCCGCCGGAGGGGCCTACGAAATCGGCTCCGCGTCGATTGCTGAAGACGCCTTCGTCTTCTCCGGAGCAGTGGCCTCGAGACCATTGTCCTTTGAAGGCGGTTCCTTCAGGACCACCTTCGTCTTTTTAACCCCCAACCCAGATGTCATAGGGCCTCTCTCTTTGAGAGCCCAATCGAGGGTTTTGTGGGGGGCGATCCTCCTGAAACATCAACAAACAAATTCTAAGTAAGTGACGTCTTACATAAAGACTAGACCTTAAACGATCTAAAAGGGGACGCTATGCGACTAATCCTAAAAAAAGATCCTACGACCAGTGGTGACGTCCAGTTAACTAGAACCACTAATTATACGACTCATGGGTGACGTCTATTCGACTATACCCCATAAAAACCATATAAGGGTCACACGAACCATACTATCGTACGACAAAAGAGTAACGTCTATACGACTAAACTCAATAAAAATCACCCGTTGATGACGTCCTACGACTAGACTCTCCACGAGGAACGGACGTACCTGCCATCTCCACCTTCGGGGATCCCTTGGTGGGTTCTTCCTCCTTCTCTTTCTGTTCATTCTCCTCTACCGAAGAGGCAATCGACGACCCAAGATACTGTACGTCGTCATCCCCCTCGTCCCAGTCGGCAGTAGGGCGGATGGTGAAAAAAGAGCGTTCCTTGACGCTGAACTCGAGGAACCTTTCGACCTTAGTAGTCGAATCCTCAGAAGATGCAACTACCGCAAAGTCGATCTCTGACAAAAACAAACGAACGTTAATAAATTTTTCCAGCAAAAAGAAAATTTAACGAAAGGAAGATTCTATATCTTACCATCAATATTCCACCCCCGTGGTAAGCCACTGGATATCACCAACAACCGACTGCAAAGGACCGAAGACACATCTCGTCTTCCAGTTGCGGTCGTTTACCGCAGTCGCTTGAACAAAAGTACGAGGCCCTCTAAATTTATACAAGTGGTTGTAACGATGGTTTGACTTCACCTTGACTGTATAGGCGGAGAGGAGATCGTAGACGGTAAAGGGCGATTCCTATTTATCCGTCAATCGTTCGATCACCTGAATAATTCTCCAAAACTGGGGCATCATCGGCCCCAGAAGTAAGTCAAAGATCGTAAGAAACGATCTCGACAAAGGAGAAAAGGGCCACGAAAACCCTATTCTGAATGGATACTATTATATCACGAAGTATCCATCCGGACACTGCTCCGGACGAAGCAACACTGGCGGACTAAGTGTCATGTCTGCCGGGATCCTATCTAAGAGCCTAAAAGACTCGATGTCTTCCTCCTCGCTAAAAACACTAATTGGTTCTAACGACATTACAAAGTCGGGATCACGCGCAGTTGCTGCGTAAAAGCCGAAAGTGTCCCAATTCTTCCTAGGATTTCGGGCTTTAGTCTTAAATCACATAAAACTAAGAAGAAATCGTAACTTAATAAAGAGCTCTAAGACCTCGAACAATTTTTTGGCAACGAATCACTGGGGTATACAAGGTTTTGGTAAGGATGGACGACACCTGTATGGTCAATATTTATATGCGATTCGATATCGGGACGAACCATCAAATGGTCGACACCTGTATCGACTCTTCATCCTCGTCTACGGATGAACGATACCTGTCCCTACACCTGACACCATGACGTCACAACATTTAAAACGGCGACACGCTTCCCCTCAGAATCGCTTTGGCTCTCGAGGAAACGGTTCAGTTACAAGAAATCGACATGTATCCCACTTGGTTACAAAATTTGAAAAAACAACTTGCCGCCTAATTTCCGAATTTTGGGGGCAAAACTGTTTGAGTAAAATTCCACAAGTCACGACCGACGGAATATAACTAAACGTCTCCAGTCTATGGACCATTCTTGTATTAAGATAAGGTCCTGAAGACATCGTACAACAGAAGACACTATCGTCCCAGGCGACGACCATCGAGAGTTTCTCACGTCCACGATTAAAGAAAGTCTCACGACAACTTACATATCACGATCTATGTAACATTACTAATGATCGTTAACCATTTATTTCTTACAACCATTTTTCCTTTGTGAATCTCTTATTACAGGTTTAATGTACATAATGACCAACGGATATAACGGACGATCATCATAAAGATCAATCAATATCAAGACCGTTGGACAATCAATGCTCATTTATGGCGATTAAATCTATATATACAACCTCGAAGAGTTACACAGGGACACATCATCATCATCTGATTAACAAGAAATTACGAAGATACAACTCTCAAGAATTCTTTCAAGCATAATCTTTCGACATAAGTGTTCTATTACACAACATTTAGCTTAATCGCACGATTACATTATTGTTCTATTGTAATATTGTCAATTGTACTTGTAATCACTCCTTCTAAAGGACGATGTCCTTGATTGGCGTCCATAGTGCACTTGACGATCCTTGCTGTCGTTCGCAGTTTTTACCCTTGAAGAGGTTTTCCGCGTCACCAAATTCTCTGTGTTTATTTTACTTCTTGCTCTTGTCGTACGATTTACCGATTGATCGCTTACTTTAGTTGTTAAAGCTCCACACGGATTTTAGATCTTCCTTTGGATGATTTTTGGCATTAACAGGTATATCGAGTAACACTTAGTAGTACTAACATGGATCAAGATAGGATTTCTTCCTCTTGTATGTCGAGAATGATATCCTTGGGCCGGTCGATTGAATATTGTTGAGAAAGTGCATGCATGCTCAGATGATCAATATAGGATACTGATAATCAATATATTATACTGATATATGGTCTTATCAGTATATTGAAGAATCAATAAACTAAGGTTTGGACATAACGAGGATGACACATCCATGCCTCGTGTTCGATCTGGATATTTGAACAAAAGGACATAAATGTGTACATTGATAATGATCACATAGTTTGCTAATTAGCTGAATCACCAAAATTTATCATCTGGGTAACGATGATGTATTGCTAGATGATGCTCTTCGTTTTTAACTGTAAATAGGATTTTATAATTATCGACAACATGATAGAGTCCCAATAGGTCACATACATAAAATGTATATATGAATAAGCAGAATAAATAATAAAAGGAGTTTAATTATGTCATCTTAATAAATATTATTCCATCTAATAGTATCAGATTAAAGGGGACATGATTGACAAGTGAAGACATGTCATCATGATGGTTGTGTAAGGGAAAAACAACCTTTTGAAGATAAGAGATCTTTTAAAAGATTGCTCCACTCTTTTTCCTGCAGGCTCGATAGGATATATATTATTACATTTATATATAAAAGAGAGAAACCATTGTGAGAATGGGTAAACATCGGACGAGTTCTTTTGAAAATTTGAGAAATTGTTCAAAAGACTCTCTCCCCCCCCTCTCTCTCTCTATATATATATATATATATATATTCATATATATATATCCCAAAAGGCATCCTTCTCCTTTTCCTCCAAAGAGTTGGAGAACCATATCTATCATTCGGGAAGGCAAGGAGATTCCTCTCTTGGCGTAGGATGACAAGAGGATTTAACACATTTGCATGGATATCGTGGAGGCAACAGGCTGAGTCCATTGCTAAGATTCAGATACGACATCAAAGGGTTGCTGCTCGTACTGGTAATATTTTGAAACACCCATCCTACGTCGTTTCGTATGGATGCTTGGAGGAATACGGTTATTTTCCTCTGAGTGTATGGATCCCGTATTCCAACATTTTTAACTTTTGTAGTTGATAACCTTATTCTTTTATGGAGAAAACTTCCATCTCTTTTGCTTAATAGGTTTAAAAAAAGAATCAATGTTGATTTTGTGAGATATGATGTCGCGATCAATACCGACCATATCTTCATGATGTCGGGATCAATACCGACCATAAGATGCTTCTTTATAACAAGATCCAGGGATGCCCCCACAAGCATAATCTGATCAAGATTACTTGGGGTCAAGGATAACTTTTTGCAATTGTAAGTCGTCGGCCTTATCCTTGTAGTCATATGGTTGTAATTGCTAGATAGCATTTTTCCTAGGTTTCATCGTGGATTTGTACTTTTGTTGTCTTTCTTTTGCTTTTAATTTCTTGGACTGCCTAAAGAGTTGGAAACTTTATTGTTTGATGGTATGTCGAGGAAACGACTCTCATGTTGTAAATCCAAGATCGCCCAAGGATAACATTATAGGCTGAGGTACAATCGACGACATTGAACTTAGTCGATTTGTTGATTCTTTTAGCAGAAGACTGGGAGGATGATTTCTCGTACTATGTTGACAGTGTTGCCGGTTAATCTGATGTCTATAGTTTAGTGATTTCGTTATCAGCGACGCCTATGTTATAAAGAGTTTGGAGGAAAATGACGTTGGCAGAACTTCCTTTATCGATTAACACTTTTTTTGTTGTTGTCAAATATGACATTTGAGATTTGTCGATGTTGACATGGAAGTTTTTTTTGATTTAAACTCTGGACACTTAACACTCGGGGGCCGCTTGTCGGAGTTATGTTTCTTTTAAAACACTATGTCATCCTCAATGAGCATATGAGCAAGCGTCCTAGCTCGCTTGGCTTCGAAATTTTCTACCGGGTATTTTGTCAGAGCCAAATACAATTATGATTCTCCCTGGAGTCTTCTTAGTCTCCTTGGAGTTGAAATGATTGAAATAACTACAAACATATTCACCATTCTTTTGAGTGATATAATATAGATCACTGATTTCTCTCTGCATTTTGCGACTACTCATATATTGTTGGAAAAACTGATTAACCAAGTTTGCGAAGGAGTTTATCGATTGAGGTTTTAGCTTAATGAGTCATTGAAGTGTGGCTCCCGTTAAAGAGTCTCCAAAGCTTTTGCACAAACAAACTTTTTGATAATTCTGTGGAATCGAAGTGTCAAGTGTTTGTATTGAGCGACATGCTCATTAGGGTAGGAGATTCCAGAATATTTAGCTTTAAACGCTAGAATGTTATATTTCTTAGGGATGTCGACCAATGCTATATGCATGGTCGGTGAAAGATGAAACATGGATTCCTATGGGAGGTTCCACGTTGGCAGGTATATAGCTGCTCCAGAAAGCCAAAAACAAGACTTTAGAGCATCTCCAACAACTTTTCCAAAATGGAGAAAATGGAGATTTTGGGCATTTTTTTTTGCTCCAACAGACTCTCCAAATCTTTCTCCAAAATGGAGAAAGTAGGAGAGAGAGTGTAGTTTTCTCCAAATTTGGAGAACTCTCAAAAAATGATTACCTTGAGAGAGAAATTGTTTTTTTATTATATTCTAACAATAAGAAATCTTGAAATGAAATGTGTAGGAGAGAGAAATAATATTTTATTAGATATATACAATATTTTAATAATATAAGTAATGATTTCATCTCCAAAATGGATAATCTGTTGGAGTTGAATGCAATTTTTGTTAGAGATTTTGGACTTTGGTTGTCAATTTTAGAAAAAATTTGGAGAATCTGTTGGAGATGCTCTTTGTATTTTGTTCCTCCAGCATTTTAAAACATCAAGAAGTTACATCTTCTCCTGAACCTTGAGCATTAAGCCCAATGTTTGCATGAATCCCATATCATCAATCATCTTGGATACCACAAATGAAAATGGGATACTTGGGACGGGGAACGATGTATTGGATGCGGTTGTCATGGGATATCGATGACAAACGAGGTAGTGGCTCGACGGAAGAAGGTAATATTCGATGGGAACGGTGGCAGTCGAGGTAGAACTTGAGAATGTGGAGTGTGGTGGTTGTGGTATTAGGAAATGGTGGCTTAGTGTATGATGGCATGTTCAAGGAATTTGGTGGGAAATATTGGGAAAAAGATGGTCTTGCAACATTTACAGAAGTAGATGATGTCCTTTGCACGAGATTTTTGTTTTGCTCAATTGATCGAGCAATTTATTGGCGACCGACTTCAGTTATGCTTACATTCGAATGATCATATATGTTGGTTACTTGGGAAATCCATTCCTACACCAAAGATAAAGATGTAAGTCCGAAATAAACTTGTTTATTTCGAATGAGAATCCTTAGTTGTGGCTCCATGGTGGGTGCCAAACTGTTTATCCAAAAAAAAACACTTAATATAATTTAAGGTTTGTATTACAATGCTAATCAACTATAGATAGAACCTTCGAAATAAACAAGACAAGAATTTTTGGTGATGCAAAAAACCCCAATGAGGGTAAAAACTACAAACGGTATAAAATACCATTTGTGCACTATGGATGCCAATCAGGAATGTCGTCCTTAATAAGAGTTATTACAAGTATAAGTCGTGGATAAACACGTTGTGATGTGTGGAAACTTCAGAAAAATGACAATGAACTTTGGACCTTTTATAGGTGGTTTGAGTAACAGTTTATAATGATTGCACTTTTAATGATCTTTATGAAGATAAAAGTTGATTCTTAATGATGTCCTTGAATATTTGTGGTCAGTTACTCTAGGGTTATTGATGAAGGAAATCTTTGGTAATATGTCTTGAAGACCAGCAATATATATTACAAAGATAACGGTCGTCAAAGATAAACAAACAATAGTATTAGTCGAGGATAATATATCTACGATCTTAACTATTGATGGTTAGGGACGGACTCATAATTTTTTTCAGGCGGTGACACCATTTGACTATAAGAAATAAATATAAGAATATTTTTCACAAAATCATTATTGGTTTGTTAGTTAGTTTATTACTTTTCATATGTGCGGTCATGTGTTAAAGTCTTTTATTGCAATTTTTTTAGAAACATAATAAATATGAAATTAAAAGTTAAAACCTAAAAAATTGACACTAACGGGATTTGAACTCGGGTCTGGGGTGGAAGAAAAGTTTTGCAAATCAACTATACAAATGAAAACTTGTGTCCTCGTTATAGTTTCAAAATATATTCGGTGGTACACAAAAAATTGATATATGGTGACATTTTTCATGACTATAATTTTTTACAATACGACAAAAGAACGAAACGGTGGCACTTTCAACTACAATATTAGGCATTGATTTACTGATGAAAAAAAAAATAACAAAATCAATATAGTGATAAAATTAACAAACTAATGTTAAAAATAGATTCTAATAATAAATATAGAGCATACTTAAAAATCATACACCAACAAACATGAGGTTGGTCGACTATAAAAATACATACAAAAATCATATTCAAACTTCAAACTTTAAAAGAATACATTATAATCAACATCATGTAAAACGATGATACAAAAATAAAAACAAAACAATTATATATTAATGATATATTTAAATGTGGATAGCCTGCCGTTTTGGTTCCTTAACGTTTTCTTTTTGATTTATTTGTCTCTAATTTGACTGTTTCATATGAAAGCTTAGTGTTTTTGATCGATGAATCCAAAAGTGTCATGAAACCCTTTATCACCACCTTAAAAAATGACACCTTCTAGGATGATAAAGCCATTGATGCATGATGGAACCCTAATTAGTTACAATTTCCATCTTGTTTCAGCATTCAAAAAGCCTCCATATAGAAAGATTGAATGATGATGACTTCACGTAAAATGGAACGAATTTTGTTGATCATCATATTTGTTATATAATTTCCATTGAAGTTGACAAAAGTTATATAATCAATATGAATTTGAAGGTGTGTAAAAGAATTGTGAGTAGGAGATATATATATACCTCTGTCTATATATATATATATATATATTCAAACAAATCTTTGATCCTCAATTTAAGTAATCCAGTCAATTTTGGAGGTAATCTTGAATCCGACATTTACAGGTAAAATATATAAATGACGTCAAATTCATCTATGCTTGTTTGAACATCATACAATAATCATACAAAGCAGTTGACCACTTCTTGTATAAATGTAGATAGGGTTGCACACATCAAACTACACTTGTCAGAAACACAGACTTCAGTTTAATTTATTTTGCTGCTTTGGCCATGGCATCCAAGGGCACCACAACTCCACCACATTCCACCGTGAAGTCGCCAGCATCACCACCGGCGTACATGGTTACAAGTGGTGTCAAGCACCATCTGGTGGTTGATGTGGTCTTGAGGGTCATGCTGTTTGCAACTGCCTTGGTTAGCATCATTGTTATGGTCACTTCTAAGCAAACCAAGCTGATACCGGTTGCGCCAGGCCTGGTTATACCACTGGATGCAAAATTCAATCAGTCACCATCTTTCATGTAAGTAACATCAGTTTTGACCAGTGAACCTTGGCCCCAACACATACACACACATATATAATTGAAGGATGAATTAGAAACCAATATTATATCGGAAATTTGGAAATCGAAATTAACCAATCATTAAATTTCTTTTTTTTTATTTTTTTATTTTTAATTGATAAGGTTATTTTAGTATTTTACATAATTTCATAATATATATGGTAAGTTTCACTATTATTATAATATTAATTATTTAATTTTAATGTATTTTATATATGGTAATATTGATCATTTATTAATTTAAGCATGAAACATTTAGTTTAGGTAAACACAAATTGATTCATACGCAAGCTACAAATCAAATTATTTTTTCTGATTCTTATGAATCAGTGATTGATTCATCCAATGAATGAAAATTTATATTCATATGAAAATCTTCAATATTACCTCCAGGCACAAAATATTAATATAGTGAAACATAATGGATTTGATATAGTGAAACAAAATATTAATATGATTAAACCTGATGAAACATAAATTGTTAATATAGTGAAACCTGATAAAACAGATTTAATATAGTGAAACATAATGGAAAGACAATGAAACAAAATATTAATATAGTGAAACCTGATGAAACATAAAATGTTAATATAGAGAAACTTGATAAAACAAATTTGATATAGTGAAACATTGGAAAGGTAATGAAACAAAATATTAATATAGTGAAACCTGATATAGTGAAACAAAATATTAATATAGTGAAACCTGATGAAACAGATTTGATATAGTGAAAAATAATGGAAAGGTAATGAAAAAATAATGGTAATGAAACTTAATTGGGTTTTTACATACTGTATATTGATGAACAAGTAATAAAAAGGTAGTCTTGATATATTGTTATTATTTTTTATTAATAAATTAATTAATTTATTACAATATATATTTATTATCTTTTATTAATAAATTAATTAATTTATTACCATATTTCATTTTTGTTGTCAAATTTGAAACACAAAAGAAAAAGACACATTTACCCTTTTAACATATTATTATTAGTTTTTATTAATAAATTAATTAATTTATTACCATATATAACTCAAATGAATCTTGACCATTGATTAAAAAGATCAATGGTTGAAATTTGGTTTTCAAAGTTTCCAATGAAATTTGGTTTCCAATTGAAACCACCCATATATATATATATATATATATATATATATATATATATATATAGGGTCAGGTTCAAACGAGAAGCTAAACATTTTGCGAGAAGGCGAGAAGTGTTTAATCATATATGATACACAAGCTTAAACATATATGATTACACACATGTTATATTGACAATACATAGACGTTTAATCATATATGATTAAGCACACCCACAGGCCGTGTAATCATATATGATATCACACTTCTCGCCTTCTCGCAAAATGTTTAACTTTTCGCATGATCCTTTCTCTCTCTCTCTCTCTCTCTCTATATATATATATATATATATATCATCACTGCAATAATATCGTTTTTACAAGATATGAAAGATGTCTAAATGTCATAATAAACTGTTTTAGAATTAAACGAAACAATTGTGTGTTATACATAATGGTCCTACAATAGAATGTTAGGACTAGTATACGCATCCTAACAAGTTGTGTAGCATACTTTTGATGTAAATTGTCCGATTAGTTTTTTTATATGACAATTTTGAGAATTGTTTTGAAACCATTTATTTATATCACAATTTTCAAATAATTTTATATAAAATAATTATCAGACAAGATGTTTTAATTTAAGGCCTGTTTACTAAACAGTTACCCAGTAAGTACTTATCGGCTCATTTTACCTTATTGGATGAACATGACAAGGATTGAGAATTTTACCCGGTAAGAGCGACGACAAGATCCAAGAGTCTTACCCGGTAAATGAGAGTGACGACTCTTACCCGGTAAACACTTACCGAATAGAACTGTTGCATACGATGTCATTTTAATAGACTAAACTCTTACCCGGTAAGTTAAGTAAAAATGTTGACTATTACCGATAAGTGCTTACTGGGTAAACGGCCCCTTAGTACAAAAGTGTTCCGAAAACTTGTTAAGAAGCCCAAAAAAACATTATATTAACTTATTAATTCTAACACATTTATATATATAGGATGCAAAATTGTTTGTTCCTAACTTAATTAAGTTCTATTTTAATACTTACTAGGACACTTATACTTAATATAACATCCCTGTTGTAGCTCGTGAAATATTATATTGTTTTGGTTATGATGCAGATACTACGTTGCCGCACTCTCGGTGGCTTGCTTGCACAGCATCATCACAGGCGTGATATCAATTTTAGCATTGATAAAGCAAAAAGGAAGCTCCACAGGAGTGCTGTGTCACTTTGTGATACTAGATGCGGTAAGCTCGTATTAATTATCAAGGGGTGAAACTTTGTTAATTAATTTTGGGATTGCATAAACTTAAAAGAATGAACTAATTAACATATAACATGCGTATGGTGCAGATGCTGTTGGGGATCATGACTTCTGCAACTGGAGCAGCTGGAGCAGTAGCTTACATAGGATTCAAAGGGAACTCTCATACGAGATGGAACAAAGTTTGCGACATCTATGATTCCTTTTGCGGCCATGTTGCAGCGTCTGTTGCTTTGTCAGCCTTACCCTCCGTAGCCCTTATACTGCTCGTTTGGCTCTCCGTTTACGTGCTTTCCAAGAAGATTGCAAGACGATAGTTCTGTTGACACCAAAATGTTTTCCATGTATCAGTTTTTCGAAATTTTAATATCCTTCCACCATGGAATTTGAAAGTGTACATGTTTTCCTTTGTGTTGGTTAGTGTTTGTGGACGTCATGAATAATAAAGGTTACAAAGAACTAGCTAGATTGATCAGTGCACAGGGATATTTAATTGTCACATCAAACATAAATGTAGAATATAAAAGTTTGAAACATGTGAAGGTCGAAGTCTTTCGAAATTTTGGTATACATTATGAGGCAAATGAAAGGTCAATCGACAATGTGAGAATATGTGGAACGCCTAAATTACTCTCTAAAAGAACCATTGAGAAGAGAATTAATGGAGGTTTCACCGTATATAGATGAGAAATGGTCCAAGTTGAATTGACGTGGCACTCCAAGACGCCCCCTCCAATGGGGGCCAAACGGTCTTAGATTGTCCTTGAGTGCCGAGAGGAAGACAGACGGTACTGATTACCCTAGAGTGTCGATTCCCTAGAGTGGAAGAGTTTGACTTTGATACCATGTAAGTTTTATTGCAAGTTGTAATTGATGAAGATGAATATGGAGGATGAAAACAATATAAACAATATTAAACTATGAGCTAATGATGAAATTGGTCCCTCAACTACACATATGTACATATAGCTAACATGCCCCCTCAAACTCAAGGTGGATCACAAGAAACCAACTTGTGTTTGTGAATGAGAGTTGAGAAATTGCGTGAAAGGGGAGCCATGGTGAAGATGTTCATGGTTTGATAGGTGGAAGAACCGGAAGAAGCTGAAGAGTGTGGTGAATAACATGTTAATGAGTGAAGTAGCAATTGATCTCGATGTGCTTGGTATGTTTGTGGAACATGTCACTATGTTCGAGCATTGTGAATGACACTGTAGTTGTGATATCTAATAACAGTAGAAGAACACTCAGTAGCACTTAGATCATCTAGCAACCATCTTAGCCATAGTAGTTCATAGGTTGTATCAATGAGAGCATATTATTCAACCTCCTTGTTTGATCTGGCATTGATATATTGCTTATTGTGGCTGTAGGATGATATTAATGAATCCCCTACAAAGAAGCAATATCCCGTGGTGGATCATTATTCACTGACATCACCATCACAATCGACGATTGAGAAGGCATGGATCTCAAGGGATGATGATGATGAGAAGTGTATGTCGTGAAACATGGTCCCTTTGATGTTCCTCAAAATTTCCAAGACATGATCAACATAATGGGAAGTGTGTGGAGCAATCGTGATTGCTTGATGATATGAACAACAAAGGCTAGATCATGTTGTGTGACGACCAAATAGACTAGAGATCACACTAATCGACTATATATCGTAGAACCTAAAAGAGGAAAGCCTTCGATGGGTGTGAGCCGAAAATTGGGCTCAAAAGGTGTAGAAAAAATCTTGTTGTCAGTAAAACACGTGTTTGAAATAAAATGTGAGGCATACTTGGCTTGATAGAGAGATACCAGAATTCCAAGTCAAGACATTGAGCCCAAGAAAGTAATGAACTGATCCCAATCTTTCATATCAAAGTGATGATACAGAGATTCTTCAAATCATCAATGTCATGTACATTATTTCCGTAATGATTATATCATCAACATATAAGATGAGAAGGATAGTGCCCAAATCAGTAGAGTTGGCGAAGAGACCAAATTCATAATGGCTAGCAGTAAAACCCAACGAACATACTGTAGTATTATGGTATTCAAACAATTATTGTGGTGCTAACTTGTTTAATCCTGTAGAGAGCCTTATAGAGGCAACCAATATGATTATGGCGATGAGGAACCCAGGCCGATGAGAGAAATATGTTTGTTTATTGAGAAGTTAGTTTACAAGAAGAATTAGAAAGGTATTTATACAAGTATGAAACCCTTAATCTATGCAACAATATTATCCGATTAATATAACTCCCATATCACATTAATTGTAACACCCAGAAATTCACAAGGTAAGTATTTTGTCTCCCTTAATGCATTAATTGCGCTTATGTGAGAATATGTGTCTTCGTGTACATTTTATGATCATTATTATGTTAAAATGTCATATAATTGATTTACCATTCTTAATCGTTCAAACCTCGTGCCCGTTATCGAAATTGGTCAATTTTCGGGAAGTTTGGAGTTAGGCGCGACTATGACACGCGACTGTGACATTGTCACTATCACCGTGTCAATGTCGCGGAAGGTGTATCGAGAGTGGGGTGTGTTCGGCGACAATGCCACCGCGACAATGCCCTTGGGCAAAGTCGCAGGGCAAAGTCGTGAGGTATGTACCGTAGGTGGGGGTGAGACCGCGACAATGCCCCGGCGACAATGCCATGGGCAAAGTCGCGGGGCAATGTCGCCCGCGTCGTCCAACCTTCTGTTTTTAATCCAAATCTGATACCTCACTTCTCACTTCTTCATTCTAAAAACGAGAGCACTCTCATTTGGGCGATTTTTGGGTATTCCAAACACATACACATTTATTGCTAGGGTTTTGGGTTGTTGGAGTGATTCTTGGTTCATCAAGCCTCATCCAAGTGCATTTATTGAAGATTCTCATCAAGTTCATCACTCTCCTTCATCAACACCATCTTTGGGCAACTTTTAGGGTTTCATCTATTTTATAGGTTTTGGTTCAAAACCTAGATTATGAGTTCACTAACCTTTGTTAAAACTAGATACACATCATATTTTTCTAGTTGTTACTATTTATCTCTATATGTTCAAGTATTTGGGTATTGATTATGAGGAAATGTTGGAAATATGATTATGTGTGAAATGCTATGTTTTGCTATAAATGTATAAGTATTTGGGGTTCTTCTCTTGAATACATATTATGTGAACTTTAATATGATAAATGTATACATGTCTCGGTATTGAGATGATTATTAGTTGAAATCCCTTTTGGTGAAATATGTATATGTAATGATGATCATGATTGTCTTTTGGTCTCATGATAGACTTATGTGTTAGTATGGTAACATTGTACCCTTGGTTGGTATCGAAATGTATTGGTTGAAATATACCTCAAGACCTCGTATAAATTATGTTGAACGAACCAAGTCAGTAGACACTAGGAGGATGTAGTCTTGGGCGCCACTGTGATGGTATGTACCTAGACCTCCGCCATTTGAGGAATTTCCTTTGGTGTAGTCCTCGGGTGTGCCGGGCCTTTCGGCTGTCTCTTGGTAGATGGCATCAAGGTATATCGACTCTTTGGGTGGAACTTGATTGGTGATATGGGTCTCCCCCATTGACTCCACATTTGTTGAACTATGGTTAACAACTGATAAGAATTGTCACTATTCATGCATGCTTATTATTGTTCAACTCACTAGGCTTTTTGGCCTAACACTTGTTTGGTGTCGATGTGTATCTCAGGTTTTAGCGGTGCCGGTCCTAAGCAGGCTTAGTTGCTTTGGGGTGAGAGCTTGGGGATTTTGCACTTGGACGTATTATATTTTTTGAATGAACCGTTGGGTTTATAGATGACAACCCTTTTGTAGAAATTAGATTAGTTGGTTGTTAATTTATTGTCCGTTTAAATTACATTTGTGATTAAACAGGTTATTTATATATTCCCCATTTTTGGGAGGCTATTGCTATGGCAATTTTTGTATTTCTCACGTCCGTTTTTCGGATTTTTGTTATCCCTATTTTTAGGGTGTTACAAGTTGGTATCAGAGCTTTAGTTTAAGTAAACTAGGTATTGTTTAGCATATCAAGACTTAAGCTTTAGACTTTATGACTTCACTGTCTACTTGGGTAGTTGGGTAGCAATCCTAGGTGGGGAGAGCGTTAAGATTACGGAATTACTCCAATTGAAAGTCATGATGATGGTGACAAGAATTCTTGTGTATGGTTCGTTCATAATTTCACTTAGCTACTGCTATTATGAATGCATTGTTACGTGAGCATACTTGGTTTACTATTATTATGATAATTGATGAAGGTATTAGTACGCTTGTGTATTAGTCTTTTCTCAATCTATTTCTCGTGCGTGTATGGCAGATCGTGATGGTAAACACTCAAAGTAGATTACCGGACATGCCAGAGGGTCAACCAGAAGTGAAATCTGCAGCTGTACGACCTCATGTGGGGGCAACCTCCGATGGAATTCCCGTACCCAGAATCTTGGGAGGCGGACCTGAGCATATTCCGCGCCGGAACCTCAATGCGGATAATGCCATCATGGAGGAAGTTACTATGGAGACCCGGTTACGGGACAACATGATGTTGGCCATGAACTCCGCCATGGCCCAACAACAAGAGTTCTTCATGAAACTCTTAGAGGATCGAGACGCCAGCAACCGACAACCTGAAACAATGGCGGAAAACATTGTTGTGGACAAGTATTGTAGCGAGCGTTTGATGGACAAGTTGGAGCGGGAGTTCCGAGATCTGAAGAATGGGAATCTGTCTATTGTTGGCTACTCCAAACTCTTTTTGGAGAAACTAAACTTGGTGGGACATCTAGTCCCCGATGAAAGGTCAAAGATTAAGGCCTATCATCAAGGGTTAGCGGCCGAGATGCGAACGGCGGTAAGAAATGCTAAGCGTTCGACGTTACAAGAGGTTATCGAAGAGTCCTTGCTCGTTGAGGACGACATCAATGCCGAAAGGGAAGAAAAGAGGCATGTTGGTGAGAAACGGAAGTGGGAAGGGCCATCTGGGCCCGTTCGTCAATCAAGACCCTTTGTAAGCGGGAGAGCGGGTGATCATCTACCTGAAGACCGGTGGTGCCACAAGTGCAAGTCAAAGCACTCGGGGTCATGCGTTGCAAGAACTTACTCTGGTCCAACGGGGTGTGCCAAGTGTGGTAAGAAGGACTACGTGACTCGAGAGTGTCCCATCCGTGGGCCGGTATGCTATGAATGCAGAGAACCGGGGCATATGAAGAGGGATTCCCCAAAGCTAGTGGGAGGTAATGGTGGAAATTCTGTGTGTTCGACGGCTAGAATCGAGCAACCACCAAGAGTTCCAAGTCGAGCTTTCCGGATGACTACCGAGGAGGCAAAGGAGACCGCGGACGTTGTTTCGGGTACGTTTCTAGTAAACTCCTTGCCTGCTCGTGTTTTGTTTGATTCGGGTGCTACATGTTCCTTTGTGTCAGATACATTCTATAAGAAATTCACCACTTCTATTAGTGTACTTCCCGATGCGTTAATAGTAGAAATAGCTAATGGGGATCATGTGATCATTCGTGACTGTTTTTGTGATTGCACTCTAGAGATCGATGAGAATTCTTTCGGAGTGGATTTATTACCTATGGCTATACGAGGGTTTGATGTAGTCATAGGTATGGATTGGTTAGTAAGGCATAAGGCGGACATCTTTTGTTCCAAAAAGACGAGCTAAGTGCCATTGCCGGTAAATGGGGTGGCTACCATTTATGGGGAGAAAGGAAAGAGGAATAATCCTATTATCTCATCTATTAAGGCTCACAAGTTTCTAGCGAAGGGTTACCCTTGGTACTTGGCCTATGTGGTGGACGCAAAAAAAGAAAAGAAATCGGTGGAAGATGTGGAGGTGGTGCAAGATTATCCGGACGTCTTTCCTGAACACTTACCCGGATTACTGCCGGAGCGGCAAGTGGAGTTTCAGATTGACCTCACCCCGGGAGCGGCTCCGATAGCTCGTGCTCCATATCGTTTGGCACCAACAGAAATGAAAGAGACGATGACACAACTTCAAGAGTTGTTAGAGAAGGGCTTCATTCGACCGAGTTCGTCACCTTGGGGAGCACCGGTACTGTTTGTGAAGAAGAAGGATGAATCCATGCGGATGTGCATAGATTATCGGGAGTTAAACAAAGTCACGGTGAAGAACAAGTATCCTTTACCTCGCATCGACGACCTTTTTGATCAAATTCAAGGCGCGTGATGTTTCGTGATACGGTCATTATGAGTTTTTGGTGATGCCTTTCGGCTTAACCAATGCTCCGGCGGTATTCATGGATTTGATGAACCGTGTATGCCACCCATTCTTAGACAAATCCGTGATCGTCTTCATCGACGATATTTTAATTTATTCCAAGGATGAGTCCGAGTATGGGAAACACTTATGGGAAGTATTGGAGGTTCTAAGAAGGGAGAGGTTGTTCGCGAAATTCTCGAAGTGCGAATTCTGGCTCCAAGAGGTGCAATTCTTGGGGCATGTGGTATCAAAGGACGGGGTGAAAGTGGACCCGACAAAGATCGAGGCAATGATGAGTTGGGAGCCTCCAACAAGTCCGACAGAGATCCGAAGTTTATTGGGTTTAGCGGGTTACTACCGGCGTTTCATTCAAGATTTCTCAAAGACAGCTACACCGCTGACTTCTCTTACAAGGAAGAACGTCAAGTTTCTTTGGATTGATGCTCAAGAGCAAGCGTTTCAGACGCTCAAGAGGAAGTTGTGCGAAGCTCCGATCTTGTCCTTACCCGAAGGATCAGAAGACTTTGTTGTGTTTAGTGACGCTTCCAAGATGGGACTTGGGTGTGTCGTAATGCAAAGGGGAAAAGTAATCGCCTACGCGTCGCGACAATTAAATGATCATGAGAAGAATTATCCTACTCATGATTTGGAGTTGGCGGCGATAGTTTTCGCGTTAAAATTGTGGCGACACTACTTGTATGGGACCAAGTGTACTCTTTTCACGGATCACAAGAGTCTCAAGTACATCTTCGACCAAAAGGAACTCAATATGCGACAAAGGAGATGGCTAGAGCTTTTGAAGGATTACAATTGTGACCTACTCTATCATCCCGGTAAGGCCAATGTGGTGGCTGATGCATTGAGCCGAAGGAGTCATGGTGGTGGTGTCAAAATGTCCCTTACAATGATCGATGTGGTGTCGAGTTTGTTGGAAAGTGTTAAGGTAAGTCAAGTGGAAGCACTTAAAGAAGAGAACCTCAAAGCCGAGGTCATGGTGAAACAAAAGGAACTCTTAACGGAAGACGGTCGTGGGCTCAAACTCTTTCAAGGACGGATTTGGGTGCCGAAGTTAGGAGGAAATCGGGAACTACTTCTTGAAGAGGCGCATAAGTCGAAATATTCTATACATCCCGGTAGCACCAAGATGTATAGAGACCTAAAGTTAAACTATTGGTGGTCGGTGATGAAGCTAGATGTGGCTAGCTATGTGGAGAAATGTGTCCCGTGCCTTCAAGTTAAGGCGAAGCATCAAAGACCGTATGGAAGTTTGAAACCGTTGTCCATTGTCGAGTAGAAATGGGACAACATCACTATGGATTTCGTGACGAAGTTACCGAAGACCTTGTGTGGGAACGACACCATTTGGGTAATCGTTGACCGGTTGACCAAGAGTGCGCATTTCCTTGCAATGCGGGAGACCTTGCCAATGGAGAAATTGGCCAAGCTTTATATTGACGAGGTGGTGTCGAGACACAGGGTTCCGCAATCTATCGTGTCGGATCGAGACAGTCGATTCACTTCGAACTTTTGGGCTAGTTTGCAAAAGGAGTTGGGTACTCGACTAAATTTGATCACGGCGTATCATCCTCAAACGGATGGTCAAAGCGAGAGGACGGTCCAGACATTAGAAGATGTTGGATCAAATAATTGTATTCAAGATTAAAGTTAAAGTTAAGGGGTTAAACTGCAATTGTGCTAAAGTTATTTAGAGGGTTTATTATGTAATAGATTAATAGTTATTAGCTATTGGGCCTCAAGCCCATAAGCCCATTAGGCCTAAAAGCCTGGGTATTTAATGTTTTTATTAGTTTAGGTTTTAGGTTAATCCTCATATTCATAATTATAATCATATTTGTGAGGTAGCTGTTTTCTCTGTATTCAAGGGTATCAAGAACACTCAAGGTTTAACAGTTTATTCAAGGGATTGGTATGTTTTGTTAATCTTTATATTTCTTGATTATTATTGTGTTATGTGATTGTTAATCAACTAGATTAAACTGGAATAACAAGTGGTATCAGAGCCAAAAGAATCAAAAAAAATTGTATTTTACTATTCATCGAAAGTTACTGTTCATTGATTTTTTTTTTCGAGTTTACTGTTCATCGAATAGTGAAATCTAATTACATGAATTGATGTGCTTATTGGTTTAAAGTTGATCTCATTAGTTGAGGTTCATGTTTCTGAATGCTATCTGATTGATTAATTGTATTATAGATCATCAAGTGATTAGATTTTTAGGATTTTGTGAATTCTGGGTTCGTGAAAAGTTAACACTGTGCTGTCAAAATCGTTGCATGAAAGTTGAAATTGATATTTGATTTTGCTTAAAGTGTAATCGATACATGTTTCTGGGCACAATAGTCTAATTTTTGCATCCGATTTTGAGTCTGTATTGATTTATGGGTTGATTATTGCTTCTGCTTATCGACGATTCTGGGCTGGGTTAAGAACATACCGGTCGACCTCTTCATATCGATCGTGTTGGTTAAATCTATATCGGTCAAAGGGTTCCCGGTCATATTATCTTATCGGTCTATATCCCTATATAGGTCGAACTCACTATCGGTCCATACCTCTGTATCGGTCGAAGACCAATACCGGTTAAATCATATTATCAGTCCTATCACAATACCGGTCGAATTACCTAAGTCCACATCGGTCGAATAGTATATCGATCAACTCTCTTGTCCTGTCGAACAAGTCCCCGGTGGAACACTATATCGGTCCTGATCAATACCGGTCTAATTCACTTTATCGGTCCTTAGCATTATCGGTCTTAGTCATTTACCGGTCATATCACTCTACCGATCTTTGCAAGTTCCCGGTCGAAGCAAGTTCCGGTCTATTTCTTCTTTGCGTGACACGCTACTCACGCAAACCTCCACTTTGCGCAATCCAAGTGACGCGCAAACCTCCACTTTGCGCAACCCACTAGACACGCAAACCTCACTTTGCGCAAGTACTGTTCACGAAAGTACTATTCACTATTCACAGTTCAATTTTTCAGTATTGTTTGTGCTTTATACTGATTGAAAGAACTGCATTTAATTATTTTTGAAAATTTATTTTTCTGAAAATTTTTTAGTGTGGTTTTTATTTTGATTCTAACGATCTCATCTAGTTGGTTGTCTTGGTACAAAAAAGTTTGATTACTAACCGTACAGCTAAGATGTCGAATCAGCTTCTCTCGATGGTCTCTCAGGTATAACCTCTTGTCCTCATGGCTAATGAGTATCAGCAATGAAAGACCAGAATGATCCAATTTCTGAATCACAAGAACAGAGAATTCATGAAAGCAATCATTGATGGTCCACAAACTCCAATGATCACAGTAAAGGGTCAAGTTGCAACATAAACCTCTCCAGAAATCCCTGACAGAGAGGTTCCTAAACCTTATCAGTTCTTCACAGAAAAGCAGAAAGAACATTATAAGATAGAAGAAGAGGCTCTAATCTATCTGACAATGGCAGTCCCAAACGACATCTACAATCGCGTAGACAGTCAGAGCACTGCTAAAGCAATCTGGGATGAACTAGCAAGACAATTTGAAGGAAGTGAAGCCTCTATCCAAGCCAAGCAGAATCTATGCATAAATGCTTACGAGGGATTTCATGCAAAAGAAGGAGAGCTGCTACTAGATACCTACAACAGGTATAACATCATTCTCAATGACTTGCGGAGGAACAATATCGCTAAATCTGCTTCTGAGATAAATTACAAGTTCATCAAGAATCTGAATCCAGAGTGGAAGAACTTTGCCATCAACCACCAGATGTCCAAGAATATGGCTCAAGAAAATGTCACTAATATCTTCTCTACTCTTGCTCAACATTAGGATGAGGTGAGATCCATCAATAACGAGTCTAATAATCTGAAGGACTCCGTGGCTCTCATAGCTGGCAAAGATCAAAGAAAAAGGTGTCTAAAGCACTAGTTACCGAAGTTACTGACTCTGACTCTGCTCCAAGCGATGAGGAACTGGAAATTGATTCTGATCCAGATATTCAGAAGTTCTCTGAGGACTTAGCTCTAATCACACGACGATTCAAGAAGAGCTTTGGCAAGAAAAGATTCTACTCAAAGCCAAAGTATGATGGTTACAAGAAAGAAATGGCACAAAGGTCAAGTGATTTAAAATCCTTTTATCTTGATTTTGGTTACAAGTCTGGCGACACTAATTCTTAAAATCCTTTTAAATCGGTTGGTTTTACATATGGTGATTTAAATAAAAGCTATGAGACTCGAAAGATCGAATTTACCGAGTTTGAATCACTATTTACCACACCTTCCAAGGAATCAGTAAGCACCAACACAGTTCTACCTGAGACTGCATGCAAATATGATGAGTATGAATCGAATGTTGATCCATCTACTATGCCATCAGTCTCAAGTCCCATTGCTTCTAAACCTTTACTTGTTGAAGAGGTTGAAGAAGAAAATGCTATCACGAATGGCTCTTGTTCTCAAAATGATAAAACGGAGTTTATTGAGTCCATCACTGAAGAGATATTCTCTGAAATGATGAATGATTCAGACTCTGATCCTGTTTCTGATTTAAAGGGGTCAAATTCTATGAATGATCATACATCTGAATTGATGAAGCAAATTGTTATATTGAAACAGTCTCTTGATGAGGTTGAAGATGAAAACTTTGATCTCAAACATAAACTTGAAAAGTCTTTAAAAGTAAATCAAGAGCTTTGAACTGAGATCAATGATTTGAAAATTACGTTGTTTAAAAATGCTTCAAATGATAAACAGATGTTCAATGATCCAAACTGGAGGGTAAGAACAAATCTAGAATTTAATGCTCCTGCAAAACCTTCAGTTGTTTACTCTGATTGCCCTGAATATCCACCGAGTATTTTTGAAAAGGGTGAGACTTCAAATAGCACTAGAAAAGAACCACCTTCTAAGTTAGAGACTAACAAGGTTCCTGTTTTTGTTTCAGATATAAAAGGAAATGGAGTTGGGAGGAGTAAGAAGAATAAAGATAGTAGTTTGAATAAGAATGATAGGTTATCTAGTGAAACTTTTATTTCAAATAGCTGTACTTCAGACAGTGTTATTTTGAAAAGTAGTTCTTTTGATGAACATGAATGTAAGGTTTGTTCTGATAAATCTAAGTTTATGAATTTTGCTCGAAAGAATCTATATTGCAAACACTGCTGGGATAACTCATTCAAATACTACTCCCCTCCAAAGTCCAAACAGAGTAAGAGAAAAGCTAAACTGAATTCTAATTCTAATTCTAATTCTTCTGCACAACCAAAAGTGTTTCGAGCTAAGGTTGCCAATCCTACTTCTAAAAAGCACTTTCAGGAATTAAATGTTAAGATGGTTTGGAAATGGGTTCCAAAACCGCGTTATGAATGGAGAGTGAAAGTCAAACCATATGATATTCCGGAGTTGCTTGATGCTAACCGCGAAGGACCCATCCTGATATGGGTACCTAAGCAAAACTAATTGTCTCTTTTGCAGGCCTGTCGATTGTGGGTAATAGATTCCGGATGTTCACGCCACATGACAGGATTCAAGCACCTCTTGCATAACTATGTGGAGGAGCCTGCCGGAGCAGTTAGATTTGCCAATTCTAAAACCGAAGGCCACGTCAGAGGATATAGAATGCTCGATAACGGTGTTGTGAAGATTCAAAAAGTGCTATATGTTGAAGGACTTGATCACAATCTGTTTAGTACCAGTCACTTCTGTGACATGAAATATCAAGTCCGCTTCACAACCACTCATTGTTATCTAGAGGATCCCGATGGTTACGAAGTCTTCAAAGCTGAGCGCCATGGAAATCTATACTATGTAGATTTTCCCACACTGTCTGCCACACGTCCAGTATGTCTACTAGCCAAAGCAACTAAGGCACAATCGTGGACGTGGCATCGACGCTTGTCTCATCAGAATTTCCGATCTATAGCGAAGCTACAAAGACAAGGTCTGGTCAAAGGTCTACCGGAAATGAGGTTCGAAAAAGACTCACTCTGTTCCGCATGTGAGTTGGGCAAAATGAAGCGTAGCTTATTCAAGTCCAAATCTGAATCATCTACCTCATCTGCAATGGAACTTCTTCATATGGACCTTTGTGGCCCAATACGCACAACATCTATCAACGGGAAGAAATATGTGTTGGTAATGATAGATGACTACTTAAGGTACACATGGCTCGAGTTTCTTCGCAAATCTGAATCATCGACCTCATATGCGCCATAGTTGATTATAGCTTTCATCAAGCGCATTCAAGTACGTCTTCAACTGCCAGTCAAAACTATTCACAGTGACAATGGCACGGAGTTCAAGAATGACACCCTGAAGAGTTATCTTACTTCCATGGGTATTTTACACAATTTCTCCACAGCCTACACTCCACAACAAAACGGCATTGTTGAACGGAAGAACCGCACTTTGGTTGAAGCAGCTCGTACTATGCTTGCTTACTCAGATCTACCCATGTACCTTTGGGCCGAGGCAGTCGCGACAACATGCTTTACACAAAATCGTACCATCGTGGTCAAGAGGTTTAACAGAACAGCATATGAGTTGATCAACAATCGTAAACCTAACATCAAATTCCTTCGTGTTTTTGGTTGCAGGTGTTACATTCTGCGAGAACGTCAAGGATTATTAAAGTTTGATAAGAAAGCGGATGAGGATATCTCGTTGGATACTCTCTGACATCCAAAGCTTATCGAATTTACATTATTCGAACCAAGACGGTTGTTGAGAGCATGAATGTCTCCTTTGATGAGAATTCTACAAGGACTTCTGGACAAAACAATTCAGAACTCGTAATTAAGGACAAAGCTTCTATTCAATCCCGAATAGAACCAGCTACAAAAGGATCCACTTCTTCAAACTCTAACTCTACTTCATCTGAGTTAGATTTATTATTTATTGATGCCTTTGATGATATATGTGCAGATTTTGAAAAAGGCATATCCACATCAATAACAAGCTCGGAGGTCCCTACCACTTCTGAAGACATGTCTGGACCTTCCGAAGAAGTCACTGCAACTTCATCTCCATCAGGTACAACTCAACCATTAGTTTCTGACTCTACTAATGTTGAATCTGTCTCTACAGATAGCTCTTCTGGAAAGGAACTCCCGAGTACTTCAACTGCTAGTCCAGAAGCTTCAGTATCAGAAACACTAGTACAAGATGTCCCGGGTACATCTATGGAGCTACCTGTTGTGCACGATGAAAACGATGCGTCCAATATGCAACAACAAGTTGAATCCTTACCAAGAACACATCGTTGGACTAAGGATCATCCCCTAGACAACATGATAGGTGACGTACAAATCGGTGTCACGACACGATCAGCAACAACTAACTTCTGTATGTTTTCAAGCTTCCTTAGTTCCCTAGAACCGAAGAAAGCGTCTGAAGCTCTACGTGATCCCTTCTGGATTTCTGCTATGCAAGAAGAGCTTCTTCAATTCGAAAGGAACAAGGTATGGCACTTGATCCCACTACCTCAAGGTAAATCTGTTATTGGAACAAAGTGGGTTTTCATAAATAAGAAAGACGAAGTCGGAGTAGTTGTGAGAAACAAAGCTCGTTTGGTCGCCAAAGGGTATTGTCAACAATAGGGCATCGACTATGACGAAACATTCGCCCCGGTTGCAAGGATCGAAGCCATCAGAATCTTCCTAGCCTATGCAGCGCACAAAAACTTTACAGTCTATCAAATGGATGTAAAGTCAGCTTTCTTGAACGGAGTTCTGCATGAGGAGGTCTACGTGGCTCAACCTGAAGGTTTCGTTGATCCTCATCACCCTAATCATGTCTATGTTTTAGACAAAGCGCTGTATGGTCTTAAACAAGCACCGTGAGCCTGGTATGAAACTCTCACTAAATTTCTACTTGCTTCTGGTTTCAAGAAAGGTACAGTAGATACTACCTTATTTCTCAAAAGGCAAGGTGAGGACTTGATTCTCATTCAGATCTATGTAGACGACATAATATTTGGGTCGACAAATCAGAAATTTTGTAAGAACCTTTCAAAAATAATGGAAACAAAGTTTGAGATGTCGATGATGGGTGAATTGAATTTCTTTCTTGGTCTACAAGTAAGGCAATTACCCGATGACATATTTATTAATCAAGCTAAATATATAAAAGATATTTTGCAAAAGTTCAATATGTCAGATAGTTCAGTCATGAAAACACCAATGGCTACTGGTACACTCTTAGACGCAGATCCCTCCGGGAAACCTGTTGATCAAAAGGTGGATCGTAGCATGATTGGATCTTTACTTTATCTGACTGCAAGTCGCCCAGATATAATGTTTGCCACATGCTTTTGTGCGAGATATTAGTCTAATCCTAAAGAGTCGCACTTAACTGCTGTCAAGCGAATCCTTAGATATCTCAAAGGTTCTCCTAATCTAGGCCTTTGGTATCCAAAGGATTCTCGTTTTGAACTAACTGCCTTTACAGATGCTGCTCATGCAGGATGTAAGCTAGACCGGAAGAGCACCTCTGGGTCATGTCAATTCATAGGTGACAAACTTGTAAGTTGGACCTCAAAGAAACAAAACTGTGTTTCAACATCCACTGCTGAGGCTGAGTATGTAGTTGTTGTTCTCAAGTCCTCTAGATGACGACACAGTTAAGGGACTTTGGATACAACTACTAGCGTGTTCCTATTTATTGTGATTCCAAGAGTTCCATATCTATAACTGCTAACCCGGTACAGCATTCGAAGACCAAGCATATAGATGTACGCTATCATTTCATCAAGGATCATGTAGAAAAAGGTAATATTGAAATGCACTTTGTTCAAACTGACTTCCAGTTAGCTGATCTTTTCACCAAGCCATTGGATGAAAAGCGATTCCATTTTCTAATAAGCAAACTTGGTATGTTGAACATGTCTTAGACCTTACTCATGATTCAAGGGGGAGTATTCTCTGTCTTGATTTTGTGTTCATTTTTATTCTTCAACTGTTGCTAACGAAAGAGGAATCATTTTCACAAATGATTACCATAGTTTTCTTTCTGCAGGTTTGTTCAAGTGACAATGGCTTCTAATCACATCGGATTAGAACCCACACTTTAGTGCCTTATTTTTCTGTTTTTTTCTTAAAAAAACTACATTAAGTTAAGGGGGAGAATATCTGTGTTTTTAACAGATTTTTTTGGATACTTAAATGCTAATCTGACTGTGTGTTCTTAAAAGATAAATACTTGTGTTTTATCTTGTCAATATACTTTGTCAAGTATTCATACACATAACGGTTCAGAACATTCTATTTGACTTTGTTATTACCATGTATCAAAAGTTAAATCTTTCTATGGTAATACTCACGTTATTTGTATTCACTGTTGATTGAATCAAATGTCATTTCATGTGCTTTCATTGAAAATATGTTTATATATTGTTCATATAAACAACATTCGTTTTTGATTCTCCAAAATCTTATTCTTCATGACAAAATGATATAAGCTTAATTGTCAAACTCTTTTAATTTGAGGGGGAGAATTGCATCGTCAAACACAACTGTTTTGACTTCTCCGAAAAATTTTAATTCTTCATGTAACTTTGTGCTTATTTGTGCTTACATGTACAAAAGCCTGTTGAACAGCATGTTCTATTAAGAAAATACATGGGATTCAGTGTGAGAACTTAACAGAACTTCCATGGATTCACGATAACCAGTGTTTCCTACCCAGGAAGTATTCCCTGAGTGATTGAGGGGAGAGGGGTCAAAAGAATTGAGTGATGGTGTGTGATGAGGTAAAATGGAAAAGGGAGATTGGTTAGAAGTGAGAATTAAAAGAAAGAGGGTGAGCGATCAGAGTAAAAGAATATTAAAATTTGCACCAAATTCTTTCTGAGTCGGGCAACCACATCTACTGATTGGTTCACATTCTTTGGTGACCATCATTGAAAAAGGCACCTAGCCATGCCATCTCTTGCATACAACCCCACCAGCTACTCATTCTTTTCTCAAAAAGAGAATGTTTCACATTTTCTGGGGATGCAACACATATGCTATTGGTTCTTCAGTTGGAAGATACTAATATTGAAAAAGAAGGGAAGTTGCCCCACCTTCGGACCCTTTCTCATGCACATTGAGTCTTTGTATAATTTGTTGCTGTCTCAACAAGTTTACATACTTTGAGCCTATACTGAAAAGCAATCATCTATGCTTAATTCTTTCATACACATGCACGAGCACACAAAAATTTGCTTTCTGTCAGAACGTTCATAGATAACCATGTGTTATTCGATGATTGAATGGAATTCCTGGGGAGCCAACATCAAAACCAGCTCTTTATATAGTAACTTTGTGTTACTCAGTGACTTTGTGTCATTGACAGACATTCTAACTGAGTCATTTGTTGATTCAGGGTTACAACTCTTAAACTGTTTGAATTTGCAAAGATTTAAACAGTTACTACTTTCTATTTTAATCTGAAAAGATTGAAATAATCACTCTTTCCATTTGGGAAGACTGCTCTTATTTCCATACAGGGCTCGGTACATGAAGACAGTGTTTAATTGATGATCATATTCAAAGAGGAGATTGTTTTGACAAGTTTTGATGATGATGATTATCACCACTCATCAAAAAGGGGGAGAAGATACAAAAAGGGAGAATACAATCTGAAGATCTGAAGATTTCAAAGATTTTAAAGATTTTAAAGTTTTTAAAGATATCAAGTTTTGAAGCGATCATGTCTGAAGAAAAGAGAATACAAGTGAAGACCCGAAGACAATTGCAAATTTTTTTTAATCTTGAATCCAAAGTGGGAGATTGTTGGATCAAATAATTGTATTCAAGATTAAAGTTAAAGTTAAGGGGTTAAACTGCAATTGTGCTAAAGTTATTTAGAGGGTTTATTATGTAATAGATTAATAGTTATTAGATATTGGGCCTCAAGCCCATAAGCCCATTAGGCCTAAAAGCCTGGGTATTTAATGTTTTTATTAGTTTAGGTTTTAGGTTAATCCTCATATTCATAATTATAATCATATTTGTGAGGTAGATGTTTTCTCTGTATTCAAGGGTATCAAGAACACTCAAGGTTTAACAGTTTATTCAAGGGATTGGTATGTTTTGTTAATCTTTATATTTCTTGATTATTATTGTGTTCTGTGATTGTTAATCAACTAGATTAAACTGGGATAACAGAAGATATGTTGAGGTCATGTGTAATAGACTTCGGGGGAAGTTGGGATTCACATATACCTCTAGTAGAGTTCGTGTACAACAACAGTTACCATTCTAGTATCGGAATGGCACCGTTCGAGTCCTTGTATGGGCGGAAGTGCAGAACCCCGGTTTGTTGGCTAGAAGCGGGCGAGAAGAAATTCTCCGGGCCGGAAATAGTTCAAGAGATGGCAGAAAAAGTGAAAGAAATACGAGAATTGCTAAAGGCGGCGCAAGACCGTCAGAAAAGTTATGCGGACAAGAAAAGAAGACCGGTCGAGTTTCAAGTGGGTGACCGTGTCATGTTGAAAGTATCACAATGGAAGGGAATTATTCGGTTTGGGAAGCGTGGGAAGCTTAGTCCTCATTTCCTTGGACCTTGCGTCATTTTGGAGAAAATTGGTTTACAAGCCTACCGGTTGGATTTACCACCGGAGATGGATGGAATACATCCTACGTTTCATGTATGTTACCTTCGGAAGTGTCTAGCCGAAGAGGAAAGTGTGATCCCTTTGTCGAAAATTCAGGTGGATAATGGAAATCGTTGTGTAGAAGAACCGGAGTCGATTTTAGAATCGAAAGTGAAGAAGTTGAGGCATAAGGACGTGGTCATGGTTAAAGTTCAATGGGAGCATCATCGGTGTGCTAACATTACTTGGGAGTCCGAAGATGATATGAAGAAGCGTTATCCTCACTTGTTTAATCTAGGATGAGATTTCGGGGATGAAATCCCAAATAGGTGGGGAGGATTGTAACACCCGGAAACTCGCAAGGTAAGTATTTTGTCTGCCTTAATGCATTAATTGCGCTTATGTGAGAATATGTGTCTTCGTGTACATTTTATGATCATTATTATGTTAAAATGTCATATAATTGATTTACCATTCATAATCGTTCAAACCTCGCGCCCGTTATCGAAATTGGTCAATTTTCGGGAAGTTTGGAGTCTGGCGCGACTATGACACGCGACTGTGACATTGTCACTATCGTCGTGTCAATGTCGCGGAAGGTGTGCCGAGAGTGGGGTGTGTTCGGCGACAATGCCACCGCGACAATGCCCTTGGGCAAAGTCGCGAGGAATGTACCGTAGGTGGGGGTGAGATCGCGACAATGCCCCGGCGACAATGCCATGGGCAAAGTCGCGGGGCAATGTCGCCCGCGTCGTCCAACCTTCTGTTTTTAATCCAAATCTGATACCTCACTTCTCACTTCTTCATATTCTAAAAACGGTAGCACTCTCATTTGGGCGATTTTTGGGTATTCCAAACACATACACATTTATTGCTAGGGTTTTGGGTTGTTGGAGTGATTCTTGGTTCATCAAGCCTCATCCAAGTGCACTTATTGAAGATTCTCATCAAGTTCATCACTCTCCTTCATCAACACCATCTTTGGGCAACTTTTAGGGTTTCATCTATTTTCTAGGTTTTGGTTCAAAACCTAGATTGTGAATTCACTAACCTTTTTTAAACTAGATACACATCATATTCTTCTAGTTATTACTATTTATCTCTATATGTTCAAGTATTTGGGTTTTGATTATGAGGAAATGTTGGAAATATGATTATGTGTGAAATGCTATGTTTTGCTATAAATGTATAAGTATTTGGGGTTCTTTTCTTGAATACATATTATGTGAACTTTAATATGATAAATGTATACATGTCTCGGTATTGAGATGATTATTAGTTGAAATCCCTTTTGGTGAAATATGTATATGTAATGATGAGCATGATTATCTTTTGGGTCTCATGATAGACTTATGTGTTAGGATGGTAACATTGTACCCTTGGCTGGTATCGAAATGTATTGGTTGAAATATACCTCAAGACCTCCTATAAATTATGTTGGACGAACCAAGTCAGTAGACACTAGGAGGATGTAGTCTTGGGCGCCACTGTGATGGTATGTGCCTAGACCTCCGCCATTCGAGGAATTTCCTTTGGTGTAGTCCTCGGGTGTGGTGGGCCTTTCGGGTGTCTCTTGGTAGATGGCATCAAGGTATATCGACTCTTTGGGTGGAACTTGATTGGTGCTATGGGTCTCCCCCATTGACTCCACATTTGTTGAACTATGGTTAACTGCTGATAAGAATTGTCACTATTCATGCATGCTTATTATTGTTCAACTCACTAGGCTTTTTGGCCTAACACTTGTTTGGTATCGATGTGTATCTCGGGTTCTAGCGGCGCCGGTCCTAAGCAGGCTTAGTTGCTTTGGGGTTAGAGCTTGGGGATTTTGCACTTGGACGTATTACATTTTTGGAATGAACCGTTGGGTTTATAGATGACAACCCTTTTGTAATCTCTTTTCTAGTTCTAGAAATTAGATTAGTTGGTTATTAATTTATTGTTCGTTTAAATTACATTTGTGATTAAACAGGTTATTTATATATTCCCCATTTTTGGGAGGCTCTTGCTATGGCAATTTTTGTATACCTCATGTCCGTTTTTCGGATTTTTGTTATCCCTATTTTTAGGGTGTTACATTAATGTAGCTTGATTTTGTAACTGCCATATCAATTGATTTGTGTCTCCCATGTCATTTGATTTCTAACTCCCATATCATTTGATTCCATCTTGATGGGATCTCTTTCTAATATTCCCCCGAAAGATGGAGATCGGTTAGTGAATCCAGTCTTGGAAAATAACGTCTAAAACCGTATGCGAGCTAAAGGTTTTTTCAACGTATCTGCTAATTGATCGATTCCCGAAATGTAGGAGACGCAGATTCAACCATCTTGAACATATTTACAGACAAAGTGATAGTTTAGAGCAAGACGTTTCATTTTGGAGTGAAATTTTGGATTCGCGGCAACGTGAGTTGCACTTTTATTATTACAATATATAGATGGAGGAACGGTATATTTAAAACCAAACTCATCAAGAAGATTAAGGACCTATAAAACCTCAGCCGTTGTATTGGAAATGGCTCGATATTCAGCTTCAGTTGTTGATCGAGCATGAGTTCGTTGCTTGCGAGAACTCCATGGGGTTGGTCCTACCAAAATACACAATATACCTGTCATGGAGATGTAGTCGTCTTTATCGCCAGCCCAATCAACATCGGTAAAGGCATGGAAAGAATTAGCGGAGTTGCGGTGTAGAAGGATAACTTGATGATTGGTGAGCCCAATGAAGATCAGTGGGTTTATGCATGTATTGAGATAATTTGTTCACAGAAAAAGCACTATCTGGACGAGTTAGTGACAAATATTGTAAATTACCCACAATGGCCCGAAATTCGGTTGCATTCGATTGCATTCGGGATAGAAGATATGCCTTCTAGAGTGAGAGGGGGGTGAACGGCCACGGGGGTAGGTGTAGATTTAGCAGATGACATATTAGTTTTATGAAGAAGATCTTGAATGTATTTATGTTGGCCGAAGAAGAGACCTTGGCTGTGAGGTTGGACTTCGATGCCAAGGAAATAAGTAAGGTGTCCAAGATCCTTTAAGGAGAATCGAGCTGAAATTTTGGAAATTAGAGACATTAGGAGGGAAGAATGTAAAATATGTGTTGATGATGAAGTAGAATGAATAAGAAAGAGTCGGATATGGAGTTGTGGAAGCCAAGAATAAATGTATATGATTTAAGCTCATTTTACCAGGCTCGTGGAGCTTGTTTAAGACCATAGATAGCTTGACGCAACTTGTAAATGTAAGTGGGATGATTAGGGTCAACGAATCCAGGAGGTTGAGACAAATAGACATCCTCAGTTAGAGTGCCTTGAAGAAAAGCATTTTTTATGTCAATTTGTCGAAGTGGCCAATCATGAGTGACAGGAAGAAAAAGAACAATTCAAATAGTGACTGACTTGATGACTGGGCTAAAGGTTTTAGTGTAGTCAAGGTCGGGTCGTTGGTGAAATCCCATAGCCACGAGTCGAGCTTTGTGACGCTCAATAGTGCCATCAAGATTAAATTTTGTTCGGTATACCCATTTACACCTAATAAGATTTTGTGATTGGGATGGAGGAACTAAGTCCCAAGTGTGGTTTTTCTGGAAAGCATTAAACTCAGTTTGCATAGCATCACACCATATGGGGTTTTGAAGAACATTAGTTATAGTTGTGGGTTCTTGAAAAGGGTTCTCCACAGTGGCAGTGAGGGTGAGTTGGTTATCGGTTTACGAATTCCATTTTGTAAACGAGTGTTGTGGAGAGGGGTGTGTAACACCCTCAAATTTGGAAAGAACGACTAATTTAAAAACTTACAACAATACCTTAAAGGATAATAAAATCTCTTACTACTAGTCCATAATTGAAATACATATGTAGGTTGAACCATCAACAAATGAATAACGTCTTACATAAAGACAAACTAAAGTCGAGTGTTACTATATCCCAATAACAATCGCTATCTACAATATAAGTGCGGAAAATTTCATCAAGCTAATCACCTCTTCGAGCACATAACTAGCACTCATCACTTCTCAGTGTCGCTAGAACAAATCCCGGAATGGAACCTGATGCACATGCCGACAAATAAAAAGGTTAGGCTAACGCCTAGTGAGTTCAATAGTTTTATATCATGATTATAAAGGAAAACGTAAAATGGAAATATTGCAACTTATAATCATGATCCTTTAAAATGATTTACTTTAAAAATAATAGGACAACTCATTTACCCATATAATGCATTTTATAATTGGACGCCTCAACGCCAAAACATTCTTTAATGAAATAATGCAATCCGCCACTTACTCAAACGAGAATAATGGTAATGCTCGAATAATGAAATTTGAGTAACTTTATAAAACAAACGACCAAAATATGAGTAAACTCAAGTCTCCAAAATTATAGTATAAGGGAGATAACCCAAACTCAAAGTGTCACCAAAAACAAGGGTAAAACTAAATACCTCAAAACAACACCCCAGTTTATAATTCGAAGAAATATAGACAATTGTTATAAAAGGAAATCTTTGCAAGAGAGTTTAGTTTACAAAAGAAATCTTTGTCACATAAGGACCATTCAGTCCGAAAATTCATCTTGCGATGACGGTGGATACCCGAGTTTCCAAGGATTGTAGCGGAACACGAACAACGTTGGTCCATGTTAGAGCATAAATATGTTGGATACAAGATCATAGAAGTCTGAAAGCTGAAGATCAAAGCTAAAGTCAACTCTCAGCATCAAAGTCAAAGTTCAGTGTAATAAAGTGAAAGTTAAATATTGTATTTTTTGTTTTTCTTGTTTTGTAAGAGTTTTGTTGTTGTTTGCGCGTTTCTGTTTAGTAGTAGTATGCGCGTTTTGTCCTTAGTATAAGTAGTGCTTTGTGCTGTTTGATATGTAATAACAAAGAAAGAGTTGTGAGAGTTTAAGAGTTAGAGAGAGAAAGAGTTGTGAGCGAACAATGTAATTTGAATCTTGGAATTAATAAAAGTAGGATTTGATGGAAGTAATAGTTATCTTGTAATCACATTGTTATCTGGGAATAACAATTGGTATCAGAGCAAACAGAATTCAGAAAGATTGGATCGAATTTGAAGATTTGAACCGAATATTGAACGAACTTGCTGAAATGGACTGAGTGTTTGATTTTGTCAAATTTGTGTTGTTTAGATCATAAAATTAATTGTAATAGGTTCGATTTGTTACATAGAATAGATTGTGTATGGATCATTTTGTCTAATTCCCATTGAATTAGATTGCATTTTAGATTTTTCTAAAATTTGGTGTTTAAAGTTTTACGTACTGTTGTCTAGATCGATTTATAGATTTTGGTGTTGTAATCTGTAATTGGTTGGTAATAGTGTGATCGAAAAGGTATTCTAAGCAATTCTACAAAGTTTCGAGCAAATTGAAGATGATTTGAATCTATTCAGGTTGGAAAATCGAGTTTTGGAACTACAAAGGGAAGAACTCGCTAGATTCGAAATTCGCGCTAATGAAGAACTTGCAGAAGAAAGAACTCGCTAAGTCAAGAACTCTCTAGAAGAAAGAACTCGCAAGCTTCAAGAACTCGCAGAAGACTGTTTAGTTTTTTAAGTGTAAAACTCGCAAACAGAGACGTGCGAGAAGCTGAAACTCGCACGACCCTAGGTGCGAGTTATTACTGTTCCTGTTCTTTGTCGTGTGCGAAGTGAGTATTGCGAGAAGTGTGAACCTTGCGCGTTTCTATCTTGCGCGAAGTAAATTTGTCTACATTTTTCTAAGTCTAAAACTCGCAAGAGTTGAATCTTGCGCGTTTGCATTTAGCGAGAACCAAGTTTTTGGAAATATTCTAAGTCTTGATCTCGCAAGGCTTTAGCGCAAAGTTCCAAAACTCGCACACAGTATCGTGCGAGAACTTAGAACTCGCATAAGCTTTTGTGCGAGAACTTAATTTCACGCAACTTTGTTGTGCGCGAACCTCAGTTCTCGCATCTTATTCATTGCGCGAACCTCAAACTCGCATAACCTTGGGTGCGAGAAGTGTGTTCAATTGAGTCTTTGGTCTGCGCGAAGTTCAATACTCGCATAGAGTTGTTTGCGCGAAGTGTGTCATTTAAATTTGATGCGTGTTTCATACTTAGTGAAATTTTCTGATTTTATCTGAAATTTAACTGAATTTGATTTTTGTAGATCAAGTGTGTTTTTCTGAATTTTGACGATCAGTAAGCAGTGTAGATTCAAGATGACTTTCAAATATGCTCTTTCTATTGGTACGGACGTAAAGCCTCCTGTTCTATTCAAAGGTGAATACGAACAGTGGAAGGATCGGTTTCTCGACTTTGTCGACCGACATGCGAATGGGGAAAATATTTTACTCTCGATTACTGAAGGTACCATGATACCTCCAACTGTCCAAATACCTGATGATGAATCCTCAGACAGTGAGGATGGAGACGAAGACAAAGTGAGAAAGATGAAAACTGTGCCAAAGGATTTTGCTCAATACTCTGATGAGCAGAAAAACCGTTTCAAAGCTGATAAACAAGCAAGATCTCTTCTGTTACAAAGCATTCTGAATGAGATTTATATCAAGATACACAGCTACAAGGCGAATGCCAAGAAGATGTGGGATCAACTATAGAAAATGATGATGGGCTCCAAAGTAGGCAAACAGTTGAAGGTGGCTAACTGCATAAATAGCTACGAGGAGTTTAAAGCGAAAGAGAATGAGAGTATGGAGGAAACTTATGAGAGGTTTGTGCTTCTTCTGAATGAACTCTCAAAGAACAAAGTGAAGAAGAAGCAGATAGAAAACAACGTCAAGTTCCTAAGCATTCTACAGCCGGAATAGAAGAAACATACCCGTCGGATGAAGCAAATGAAGGACTTGAGCGATATACCTCTTCATGAAGTTTATGAGACACTTCGTCAGAATGAGGAGGAGGTTGAAGAGAAAAGAGCTGAGAAAAAGAAAGCTGAGAAAGTATCTGACCCCATAGCCTTGGTAGCTGGAGAGAAGGAGAAAAAGAAGAAAGAGAAGAAAAAGAAGAAGAAAATAGTTATTCCTATTTCTGATTCTAATGCGGATAGTGATGATGGTGAAAACCTTAAGCAAGCTATGCTTCTTTTGACCTGAGCATTCCAGAAGAAATTTTACAAGAAAATCGGGTTCAAACACATAGAGGTATTCTTCATCAAGTTCAAAGAATCATGAACATCGGGAAAGGGTTGAAGGAAAAAGATATGATGAGAATAGGTATGTGGAAAGAAAGTCGGAAGAAAAGAAGAAGTATCTGAATGATTATGCTGGTGCTGAGAAGAAGACAGACGACCTTGTCAAATGCTACAATTGTGGAAAGGTCAGTCACTATGCAAAAGATTGTCGGAAGCCAAAGGTCAGAAATTCAGAGTATTACAAGAACAAAATGCTTCTGGCTAAGCAGCAAGAAGCAGGCAAGGCACTCATGGCTGAAGATGAATTTTGGCTAGATCATTCGGATGAGGAGGTGAAAGAAGAATCAGCTCACATGTGTTTGATGGGAGACACTGTGAAGTATGATGATTCTGATGAAGAATCAGCTGATGAGGTACTTAATCTTTCTAAATCTGAGTTTATGATTATGATGGAAGCTATGATGGTCAAACTTCAAGATCTTCAAAATAAACTGAAAAAGGAAAAGAACAGAGTCGAAAAGAAAAATCAAAAGATCTTTGAACTTAACAAGCAAGTTGTTGGGAACAAAGATTTGATTGATTCTCTTCGCAAATCTGTTTGTAATTTTAAACAAGAAAAAGATTTTTTTGAAAGTAAGATTTCTGATTTTGAATCTAAACTGTCTAAGTTTGTTTCTGAAAAGCAAGAATGTGTTCTAAAAGCTCATACTTTGCAAGTTGAAAATAAAAGCTTAGCAAAGAAGGTAAATGGTTTGGAAGCCAAACTATATACACGAGGTCAAACAGATCAAACTATTTTTCTAAACACTCCAAATGAGGAAGCTGATGTTAAAGAAAAGTGGGGACTCGGTTAAGAAAACCCACACTATCTAAAGAAAGCTATTAGAAAACAGGTTGCTCTTTATAATTTTGATTTTCTATATGCGGCTGCTAAACATACTACTTTGAAACCCAAATTTATTACCAAATCATCTCATAAGGTAGAGGCAAAAGAAGATGAGAAAAGAAAGAATTTAAAGAAAATGCAACTACCATTTTGCTACCAAAAGCTGAATGATAGTTACAATTCTAAAAAACCAAAGGTTATTTCAAACGATTATTTTGTTAGCTATTCTATTTCTGAGATGGAGGCAAAACCAATTAAATCTAAAATTTATGTTCCTCCAATTATTCTAGAAAGCAAAATAATTGAGCTTGAGAATGCTTTATCTGATGAAAGAATCTTGGTAGACTTAGAACAAGATGTATTTTCAATAGTATTAAAGAACACTGTTTTCAAAAATAAATCAAATGAGTGTTCTACATCTTCTACAGCACCTTACACCTCTGAAGTTGATTTTGATGATTTATTTGAGTCTACAAATGATTTTTTAAATTCTGATGAAGGGTGTATAGATGAGGTTGATATGTTTGATTTAAATGCTAAACTTCCAGATCATTCTACTTTTGTCATTAATGGTCAAGTGTTACCAAGTGTGAATGAAGTTGGTGAATCATCAACTAAGGTTGTTGAAACAGTTTCTGTGAATGCTGATTATTTTGCTAAAGGTAAGAAACAAAAGAAAAGGCAATCACAGAAACAGACTAACACTGGTAAGCTTTCAAAAAGACAATCTCAGAAATCTAATTTTCCTAACAAATCTAAATCTAATGTTTCAGTGAAAAAGAAAAGATATGAAGATCGAAACGAATGGCGACCAAAAAGGAAGATCGATGAGAGTTCTGAATCATTTCCTGATATAGATTGTAATAGATCTGCTAGTAGTAATGCTGATGTAATTGGTACTGTTGCTTACAATAAACAAAACCTTGTAATTCCTTACAAGCGATATTCAATACAACAATTATTCCAATTATCCCGGTTTGCTACTAATTCATCTAATTATAAACGGAATGATTTTGTTTCTCACCGATATTCTAATGATTGGTTTGGAGATTATCATATTTGTTCGTATAAGTCTTTTTCATCAAATGTTTTTAAAAGTTCAGAGGATCCATATATAAATGGATACCAAAATCTGGTGCTAAACTGAAAGGACGCGTTTTTAAATGGGTACCTAAATCTATTCTTCCCTGATTTCTCTTATGCAGACCCGTCATATGTGGTACTTGGATAGCGGGTGTTCCAAGCATATGACTGGGCAGAAAGCTTTATTGTCTAATTATAAAGAGAAATTCAGCGGAAATGTACGATTCGACAATGACCAATTTTCACCGATTTTGGGATATGGTGACATCATTTAAGATAAAGTGACGATAACAAATGTGAGTTATGTAGAAGGTTTAGGGCACAACCTCTTTAGCATTGGCCAGTTCTGTGACAAATGATTAGAGGTGAATTTTAAAGCCAAAAGTTGCTTTGTGCGTACTGAAGATGGAAAAGAACTTTTGGTCGGGACAAGAAACTTCAACCTCTACACAATCAATCTTTCAAAGGTCCAGACTGACAATGAGGTTCACTTACTGACAAAAGCCTCGATGCAGCAAAGTTAGCTTTGGCACCGAAGGTTGTCACACCTGAATTTTCGTTACATCAATAAGTTGGTCGAGGCAGATTGGTGAAAGGTCTTCCTGAGCTGAGATATGAAAAAGAACATCTCTGTGCAGCATGTGAAAAGGGTAAAATGAAGAGGGTAGCTCACAAGCCGAAACCCGAACCGAGTACAAGTTCTCCGCTTGAACTTTTGCATATGGATTTGTGTGGTCCTATGCGTACTCAAAGCATAGGAGGAAAGAAATATATGTTGGTAATTGTGGATGATTATTCGCGTTACACATGGGTAAAGTTTATAAGGTCAAAAGATGAGACGCCCGAAGTACTCATCAACTTTCTGAAGACTACCCAAGTGAACTTGCAGAAGACAGTTAAGTTTCTAAGGACTGATAACGGCACAAAGTTTAAAAACAAGACTGTTGAAGATTATCTCGAATATGTCGGGATAACGCATCAATTCTCTGCTGCTAGGACGCCCGAAGAAAATGGAGTTGTAGAAAGGCGCAATCGAACGCTAATCGAGGCCGCTCGCACTATGCTCAGCCAGTCAGATCTACCTCTATTTTTGTGGGCATAAGCTATCACTACTGCATGTTATACGCAGAATCGATCAATTGTTCACAGACGGTTTGGAAAAAACTCCTTATGCATTGATTAATAACTATACACCTAATATCAAATATTTTCATGTCTTTGGATGTAGGTGTTTTGTGCTTAATGACAGAGAGAACTTACATAAGTTCGGACTGAAGGCTGAAGAAGGAATCTTCATTGGATACTCCCAGACATCTGCTGCATATAGGATTTATATGAAGAGCTCAAAGACTGTTATTTAAAGCGTCAATGTCACATTTGATGAGGAAGTGGCTTCTGAACAAAGCAGTTCAGAACCCGTTCTAACTGGAGTCTTAGCTTCTGGACATATCAGTCCAGAACCTGTGTCTACAAAGAATAATTCGGATAAAGATTCTACTTCTACATCGCATTTATCGGAATTAGATTTGTTGTTTGAATTTTTCTATGATGAGTTTCTTGGATCTAAACTTCCTAAATATGTTGTGGTTGATAGGTCTGAAGATTCAACGACTAATCATCCAACCACTTCGGACGTGTCTACTGAACTTGTTCCCCCAGTTCAGAACGAAACTCAGATTCAAACACATACTCCTACAGTTGAAGTTGCACCTGATAATGTTGAAACAGAGGTTCCTACTTCAGTTGGCTGCACTGTCATGGATAATCAACAGACTGCACAAGTTGTTCCAACTGAGACTTCTGAACAAGAGACTTCAACTACACTCCCAAAAAATGCAGAACAAGAAGACGATAATAGTGGATATCTAGATGAGTTTTATGATCAGTCTACATCGAATCCACTCCCTCATGAGCATAAATGGACCAAAGAGCACCCGATAAGATAATTGGTGAAATATCAAAAGCGGTGCAAACTAGGTCTGCAACAATGAATATGTGTATGCATGATTCCTTTCTGAGTAAAATAGAGCCAACTCGAGTATCAGAGGCTCTCGCCGACTCAGATTAGGTTACTGCTATGCAAGAGGAGCTAAACCAGTTTGAAACCTTGAAAGTATAGAGACTTGTACCACGACCTAAAGGAAAATTCATCATTGGTACAAAATGGGTATTCAAAAACAAGAAGGATGAAGATGGTATTGTAATTCGAAACAAAGAAAGACTTGTTGCCAAAGGCTATCGGTAAGAGGAAGGCATTGATTACGACGAGACTTATGCTCCAGTGGCACGTATAGAAGCAATCCATATGTTTCTCGCGTACGCTGCTCATAAAAACTTCACTGTCTACCAAATGGACGTGAATACTGCCTTTCTGAATGGTATACTTAAGGAGGAAGTCTATGTCTTGCAACCAGAAGGCTTTGTGAATCCAGATAAACCAGACCATGTCTACATCTTGGATATAGCACTTTATAGGTTAAAACAAGCACCTCGAGCCTGGTATGAGGTATTATAAAAAAATTTGGTCAAGTCTGGCTTTACAAAAGGTAAAATCGATACCACTTTATTTATTAAAAAGGAAAAAGCCGATATCATTCTTATTCAAATATATGTTGATGATAAAATATTTGACTCTACAAATTCTAAATACTGTAAGAACTTTTCAAATCTAATGGTGTCAAGATTTCAAATGAGTATGATGGGAGAGATGAACTTCTTTCTCGGATTACAAGTAAAACAATTTTCAACGGGGATTTTTATAAACCAAGCTAAATACATTTTTGATATTCTTCGGAAGTTCAAAATGGAAAATTGCAAACCAATTGGAACCCCAATGGCACCAAGTACTAAGATTAGCACTGATCCTTCGGGAAAAGTTGTTGCTGTTAGGACTTATAGAGGCATGATAGGTTCTTTGATGTATCTTACTTCAAGTAGGCCAGATATTATGTTTTCTACATATTTATGCGCAAGATATCAGGCTACTCCAAAAGAATCCCATATGTTTGCCGCAAAGCGCATATTTAGATATCAGAAGGGACTACAAATCTTGGTCTGTGGTATCCTAAAGATACTGGTTTTGAACTAACGGCTTACTCAGATGCAGATCATGTTGGGTGTATGTTAGACAGGAAGAGCACATCGGGTCATATTCAATTCCTTGGAGACAAGCTCGTTAGTTGGGCGTCAAAGAAACAACTTTGTGTTTCTACTTCGACTGCTGAAGCAGAGTATGTAGTTGCTGCCAGTTGTTGCTCTCAGGTCTTGTGGATGAGGACACAGCTTCGTGACTATGATTCAAGTTTGACAAAATACCAATTTATTGTGACTCGAAGAGCGCCATAGCCATATCAGCTAATCATGTGCAACATACAAAGACAAAACACATAGATGTCAGATATCACTTTATCAAAGACAATGTCGAAAAAGATACAATAGAACTTTATTTCGTAAACACTGATTATCAACTTGCAGATTTATTCACCAAGCCTTTAGATGAAAAGAGACTTAATTTTCTTATCTCTAAACTTGGTATGTTAAATCTTAAGACATAATCAGTGATTACTTATTAAAGTTTTCTTATTGTTATTTTTCTTCATTTCTTTATTTTTTAATCTGAAAGATATCTGCACTTTAAGGTATATTCATGTTTTTAGGAGGAGTGAGAGACGATGAAATATGATCTACATTCAATTGAGGGGGAGTTCATATTTTTGATTTATGTTAATTACTGATAAAAAATTTTCTGATGCATAAATACAGGGGGAGTAAGAGTAAAGACAAAGAGTATGAATGATGACTTCTGATTTCTTCAGATCAGAACTCGTACATTAAATGTTTTACTGTTTTATATCATTTTTATTTTCAATAAAGGTTTTTGTGAATAAATTTTGTACTTTGACGGATTTTTTGACTGATGCAGATTGAAAGGATGCTTACAAGATCATATCTTTATGACTTGATGTTTGACTTTATAAGATTTAAGACTGAACGGAAAGGTTTATTTCTTATTTTAATCTCATATATGGTTGAAAGAAGGACGACTTTCAATCATAGAAAACATATTCTTAAATGTTCAAACCACTTCTCAATTCTTAAACAGATTTCATGATTTGGAAGTGTGATTTTAAATGTTTTCATTTTACTTATGCTTAAACGTTAACAAACCGTGTGTTTCCAAAGATTAATACTTGTGTATTATCTTTTCTATATACTGTCAAGTATTCACACACACCGGTTTAATTTATGTTCATTATGTTCTTACCATGTCTCAAATTTTGAAACATATTTTTAGATGGTAAGACACCCCGCTTGAATTTCAGAGAATATTGAGCGTTAATTCATTTCTAAAACGTTTCATTCAAGAATGTATATATTTTGTTTCATATAGACAATATCCATTATTCTTGACCATAAGCTTTAATTGTTATATCATATCATTTCTGATCATTTTAATACAATGTCAGATTTTCAAACAAGTCTCTTGCATTCATGTCTATTTATTCAATTTACTTGTTTGAAATATCTTCAATGTTTAAAATGCTCATATCTTCATGATTATTTTCTGAGCATACACGTATCTGACTTTTATTTGAGTTTTAACTGTTCAAGTTAAACCATTTTGAGCAACATATGCTTTATAGGAAAATATGGGTTCTTTGTGCTAGGACTTAAATAAACTTCTATGGATTCACGTTAACTAGTGTTTCCTACCCAAGAAGTTAATCCTTAGTGATCGAGTGTGAGGAGTCAAAAAAAAAAATGAGTATGGGTTGTGTGACGAGGTAAAATGTAAATGAGAGTTTGGTTAGAAGCGCGCTCAATGATTAAAAGAAAGAGGGTGAGAGAACAGAGTAAAGAATATCAAACTCTGCACCAACTACTTTCTGAGTCGGGCAGCCACATTACTAATGTTTCACATTTCTTCGTGAACATTATTGAAATAGGCAACTAGCCCATGCCAACTCTTAACAAAACCCCACCAGCCACTCATTTTCTTCTCAACAAGAAAATGTTTCACATTTTAAAAGGGGACGCAACACATATACTATCTGAATTTCATTTGGAAAATCTGGATATTGAACAAGAAGGAAGTATGCCCCACCTTCGCACTTCAATCATGCACATTGAGTATGTGTTTAATTATTGTTGTCTTAGTGGTTTACACAATTTTGAGCTTTATAAAAAGCAATCATCATGTACTTAATTATTTCTACACTTGCACGAACACACAAGGAATTTGTTTTCTTGTCATAACGTTCATAGAAATTGCCTTTGTGGTGTTTCGATATTTGAATGGAAGCCCTGGGGGAGTGAAAATCAAAAAGCTCCTTTACAATGTGTATTCGTTACACACAGTGACTTAGTGTTACTGACAGGCATATTAACTGATTCATTTTTTGATTCAGGTGTTACATTTCTAATTTGTGTGGATTTGAATAGATCTGGATGAATATCTTATTTTGGATCGATGTTCAATCATAGGCTCAGTTCAAAAGATCAGTGGTCAGAATTGATAATGACATTTCTTGGAGAAAGTTTTGATGATTTCACTGTTGCTATCATCAAAAAGGGGGAGACATAATCAAGAAATGTTTGTTTCAGAATTGTTAATAGATGGGGAGAAGGTTCAAGAAATGTGTGAGAAGATCAAGAAATATTTGTGTTTAAAGAGTTATTTGCTTGAAATTTGACAAAGACTGAAAGATTGAAAGAGAAAAGTTCAAAGTTTTCTGAAGTTGTGCTGAACTTTCAGAAATTTTCTTTGAAGATTAATTGCTAACGACGTCTGAGCAAATTCTAAAGATAATTTCTTTTTGTTGCCTGAAAGAGGTTTGAGACAACTTTGAGAAGATTATTGAAGATTGTTCTACCATCTGTGGGAGAGATTGTTGTTATTTCTTGAAGACAGACTTTGGGGTGATTAAAGTTAAAGATCAATCAAAAGAGGGAGATTGTACACAGATTTAGTTTAAAGGGGAGATTTAAAGTTCTTTAATGCATCAAAGGGGGAGATTGTATTGCAATTTTTTTTAAAGATGATCTTGAATCCAAAGGGGGAGATTGTTAGAGCATAAATATGTTGGATACAAGATCACATAATTCTGAAGGCTGAAGATCAAAGCTAAAGTCAACACGCAGCATCAAAGTCAAAGTTCAGTGTAATAAAGTCAAAGTCAAATATTGTATTTTTTGTATTTCTTGTTTTGTAAGAGTTTTGTTGTTGTTTGCGCATTTCTGTTTAGTAGTAGTATGCGCGTTTTGTCCTTAGTTTAAGTAGTGCTTTGTGCGTGTTAGATATGTAATAACAGAGAAAGAGTTGTGAGAGTTTAAGAGTTAGAGAGAGAAAGAGTTGTGAGCGAATAATGTAATTTGAATCTTGGAATTAATAAAAGTAAGATTTGATGGAAGTAATTGTTATCTTGTAATCACATTGTTATCTGGGAATAATAGTCCGTACTAAGATGTGAGGGAGGGCCCCCGAGGAAACCAAGTCATACTCATTCACTAGGACTACATTATGACCCATGGCTAGTAATTGATCTCACATAACCGTACCAAAGGACCCCGAGGGTCAAATACATCCATAGCTACAAAAAGGGGAAAAGACATCCCAATAATATAAGCCGACTCAATACCTAGGGATCCACTAGTAATAGTCTAGACTTGTCACAATTTCATTGTGACCAACCATAGTTAGTCATATGGTTCCAATAACATTTTAATCCCAAAATGCATTTCCAAGTTTAACTGTTGATAAGAATGAAAATCATAAAAATGAGATTATATACATTCCTTAAAGTGACTCACATAAAAGTGCAAGTAATACTTCTTTTACTTCAAATAAGATGGAACCCATCATTTTAGTTGAAAATGATTGGGAACCTTAAAATCTCCCCAAAACTCAAGTTAGGTCAAAATGAAATAAACTTAAATCCAAAACCATGGAGATATATAGGAGTTCAAAATGTAAGCTTTGACATGCATAAAGTTTAGAAAATGGTAGTAGGAACTCACATAAATATGTAAGTAGTACGTTATAAAACATCAAATTTTATGAATGATGCATAAACCCGACAAACATTTAAAAGTGTATTTCTTTGACCAAAGATCTATTTATGCGATAAATCATCAAAACATAACCATTTGTGACACCTTTATCAAAATGCCCCAAATCACAAATGTGGGTGTTTTACAAAGTTTATAAGGTTAAATATTTCAAATAATCAAAGATTACCAAATAACCCAACATTTGATAATTTCATGTAAAACACATAAATGCTTTAAAATAGACATTTTGGCATGTATAATGTTTTCACAAATCAACTTGAACTCACCTTGCTAGGTTAAGTTAAACCTACGTTCCAAATCCAACCATTAGCCTTCTATAGAGTAGATCCCACCATTTCCAAGCTATCACCAACAAAAGCTAGGGTTTCCAAATAACCCATCTCTTCAAGTCTAAAAATAACCAACATCAAGTAAAACTCATAGATCTACAAAGATCCATATACTAAAGCTTAGGTTACTCAAGGAAACTTACCACTTTAGATATTGAGACTTTCATCCCAAAGCTATCCAAGGAAACCTATCCAACTCTTCAACCCAAGCTCCCGAAAACCAAACCTTTATACTTCTTTATGATGGATCCACCATGCATGCTCCCAATTTGAGATAGAAGCTCTCAAAATTGCCCAAAGGAGAATAGAGAAATGAAGATGGAGGCTAATGAGAGAAAACCCTAAAATTTGGGTTTTAATTCGATCAGGCCTTCCCCGCGGCCTTGGCCGCGACCTTGAAGTCGCGGGCCAAGTCGTGCGTGCTACAAGACTGCACACACACAGTGGGTTGTGCGGGTTTAGCCGCGGCTTTGAGGCTGCGGGCCAAGCCGTCCGTGCCCCTGGTGCACTTTCTCACCTTTCGTATTGAACCGCATCCCGATCGTTTCTCGGTCGATCGTTCACTGTTTTCCTTAGTTGATCCTAACCTGTTCTTTAGGAAATTACGAGTGTTACAATCCTCCAAATCTTAAAAGAGATTTCGTCCTCGAAATCTGGCATCGATCAAACACCCAATAACGCCCTTGGCAAGATTGATTGATTTCCTATCCAAAAGGGAATGCCTTCACGAACCTTACCTCATATACGAACCCGATTACATCCCGGTTGAGGTTGTCACTGCGTTTCTCATAACGAGCCATCGCAAACTCACCCTCAACGTTCGATATAACTCACCCATGTCAGGATGAATGTTGAGTCCTTGCTTAATCATTTTCTTAATCATTACATCTCGGTTGCTTCCCAACCTTATGTTGCCCATATTACCTCAAGAGTAACTTACGACCTTATTCAGTTATTTCCACCAAGAATACCCCAAAGCAAACTTTTCACTTAGATACCTCTAATTACGACGTATCAAGGTCTCCTCAATAATCGATTTGTACATAAAGTATACTTCGACATTCTCACCAAATGCCTCCAATAAACATCACCACCGAAGAGATATCGTTCTTCGACGAAATTTTCCAACGACTAGTTGGGTCTGAACCAACACAACCTTCAATCCGATCTTCAACGCTGACACATACACGATGTCTACAAGGGCTCGTAACTTCCATAGATCCCAGCATTGGTCTGATGTTTCCCCCAGAAACGTACCAACGCACTCTATAGATAGTCGCTTATCCCAAACTCCAAGGTTACACAACTCCCACTATGTGCTCAAGCATCGATTGCCAAATAAGCGAAAGTCTTGATAATTTCCTTAAGGTTACCGCTTGCCTGCAGACACCCCAGATCTAACGGAAGTACACTGAAGCACACAAACAACTATTGTCCTCAAAATAGAGTGTCGACGCTTATCCTCAAAATGACTATACCGCAACGTGGGTAAACTACCAAATAATACATTCCCGATTAGGAATGTCGATTCGAGGTTGACACCTACTCGTGGAAATAATCACCCAAATCAAACATCCTTACTAGCCAACCATAACATCATCATTATTCCCAGATACCCATTAAGGCGATACACCATAGACGCGTAGTATGCCCTCATACTATTAACCCACAAATTCAAAACCAACCGTACTCAAACGACCGTACACGGTTTTAACCCGCAGGTTTATCGAAGCACAAGGATCAACACTTAATTAACTCGGAGAGAGTATAAGTCTAACGCCTCAAATACCTCCGCATGAACTAGTTCATGAGCTGAAGTCCAAAGATTCAAAACTAACTATAAGACAGGTCCTATGACGCTTCAAACCCTGAGGACTCCTTTAGTCCTTAATCTCGACCTCTAACACAAGAGGGCTTACATCTACAGCTCTACTGAGTTCAAGGTTTTTCAAACTACAATGCCAATTTAATTTTTTTTTATAAAACCTCTAAATGTAAAAGCTTTATAACGATTAATCATACGAATAAAATCCCCTACCTTTTTCTCGGTAAGTGTACAAAGTGGTCACAACCGCCACACATATAAAACCATTTCGGAAAATATTTGGTCAATAATCAAACTAATACTGACGCCAACGAAAGATATTGCAACAATCTTTTTCAAAGGGACAGCTACGGTCCCAGCTTGCATAAATTTATGTAGAGAATGATAAATAGTTTTACGTACTAAAACAGTGCATAACAAGGCGTTTGTATAAAACTACAGAAGGGACATTCATGAAATCAATTTCTAGAAATGTTTGCACTAACCATAAAATGTCGTGAAATAAAATTTCCCAACGTGACTCGCATACATCGGTTTATTTCACAAAACTAGTAAAGTGACATGTGTACGCGCTTTGGTTAAAACATAAAATAATCTATGTCGGTTTCAAGTTCAAAGCCAAATAATAATACGCTCTCATCGTTCTAAAATGCTAGTTAAAACTTATTGACGGAAGTTCTACATAGACATGTATGCATACTATATGCAACTCACATAAAACTCAAGGAAAATGATACCACTTAACGCCATTAAAGTCACCCCATTAAAACCACAAATCGCATGAATTAAAATCCTCAATAAAACTCAAACACCAAGATAATGGGAGATAACTTTTCGTCCAAAACCTTAACATACGTGGAGGAGATGCAATGTTAAAGTCGTAAACCGCAGTTACTTATCCAAGTCCCTAAACAACATCAAAATACACACATCACAAAACCTAAAATAACGTTGGACAACAATGTGAATAAAGAAAATCTTCAACAAAGCTTGCAACCTCATGCCATAAAACAACTTTGTGCATACTCGAACTCACGGTTTAAAATCTTGTGTGTGCTAAAACATTGCTCCAAGATTTATAACATAATCCAAATGACGATTTGGAAATATGAGAAATAAATAACATAATTTATTTTAGAAATGCATTTCGTGCATGAACTTGATCGGCACTCAACACCTCGAAACCGCGCTCCTCGATACCTTAGCTACACTATCGTCATCCAGATGCTCAACATCTTAAGGCGAAGATCAAGGATTTCATAGGTTCACCCCACAAATTTCTCCTCGAAACAACATCGGTTCCAAAAGTCTATGGTTCTAATCCAACCAATCAATCCGACCCGAAACTGTTCACTTAATGCAATCACCATTCTTACCGTCACTTCAAGTGAGGAATACTAAAATCATCAACTCCTTCTAATGGCTACCCATATAGAAACTTCTTCACTACCCCAACGGTCGTCATACCAAGGCAGTTCAAGCATCCACACGTAAACTCGTAGGTTCACCATAACACTAGCCAGGTGCTATAATGAACGTATTGTACATGATCATCCTTGCCACTTTCGGCGTGATTCCCGTTCCTAGTGGCTCCATTCACCTCTAATCATCAAACCTTAAAGTGCCTAGTTGTGCAATCTCACGTTCAATCACTTAAAATTACGCTAGTTTGAGTCTAGGCATCCAAAATCAATACCTAATTCTCTCAAACTTAAGCTCTAATACCAACTTGTTACACCCTCAAATTTGGAAAGAGCGACTAATTTAAAAACTTACAACAATACCTTAAAGGATAATAAAATCTCTTACTACTAGTCCATAATTGAAATACATAACTAGTTTGAACCATCAACAAATGAATAAAGTCTTACATAAAGACTAACTAAAGTCGAGTGTTAATATATCCCAATAACAATCGCTATCTCCAATATAAGTGCGGAAGACTTCATCAAGATAATCACCTCTTCGAGCACACAACTAGTACTCATCACTTCTAAGTGTCGCTAGAACAAATCACGGAATGGAACCTGATGCACATGTCGACAAATAAAAAGGTTAGGCTAATGCCTAGTGAGTTCAAGAGTTTTATATCATGATTATAAAGGAAAACAAAAAATAGAAATATTGCAACTTATAATCATGATCCTTTAAAATGATTTACTTTAAAAATAATAGGACAACTCATTTACCCATATAATGCATTTTATAAATGGACGCCTCAACGCCAAAACATTCTTTCATGAAATAATGCAATCCAACACTTACTCAAACGAGAATAATGGTAATTCTCGAATAATGAAATTTGAGTAACTTTATAAAACAAACGACCAAAATATGAGTAAACTCAAGTCTACAAAATTATAGTATAAGGGAGATAACCCAAACTCAAAGCGTCACCGAAAACAAGGGTAAAACTAAATACCTCAAAACAACACCTCAGTTTATAATTCGAAGAAATATAGACAATTGTAATAAAAGGAAATCTTTGCAAGAGAGTTTAGTTTACAAATGAAATCTTTGTCACATAAGGACCATTCGGTCCGAAAATTCATCTTGCGATGACGGGGGATACTCGATTTACCAAGGATTGTAGTGGAACACAAAAGTAGGTCACAATCCGAGTTGTGAGCTAAATACTTGGAATCCATGGCCACGAACAACGTTGGTCCGTACTAAGATGTGAGGGAGGGCCCCCGAGGAAACCAAGTCATACTCATTCACTAGGACTACATTATGACCCATGGCTAGTAACTGATCTCACATAACCGTACCAAAGGACCCCGAGGGTCAAATACATCCATAGCTACAAAAAGGGGAAAAGACATCCCAATAATATAAGTCGACTCAATACCTAGGGATCCACTAGTAATAGTCTAGACTTGTCACAATTTCATTGTGACCAACCATAGTTAGTCATATGGTTCCAATAACATTTTAATCCCAAAATGCATTTCCAAATTTAACTGGTGATAAGAATGAAAATCATAAAAATGAGATTATATACATTCCTTCAAGTGACTCACATAAAAGTGCAAGTAATACTCCTTTTACTTCAAATAAGATGGAACCCATCATTTTAGTTGAAATTGATTGGAAACCCTAAAATCTCCCCAAAACTCAAGTTAGGTCAAAATGTAATAAACTTAAATCCAAAACCATGGATATATATAGGACTTCAAAATGTAAGCTTTGACATGCATAAAGTTTAGAAAATGGTAGTAGAACTCACATAAATATGTAAGTAGTACGTTATAAAACATCAAATTTCATGAATGATGCATAAACCCGACAAACATTTAAAAGTGTATTTCTTTGACCAAAGATCTATTTATGCGATAAATCATCAAAACATAACCATTTGTGACACCTTTATCAAAATGCCCAAAATCACAAATGTGGGTGTTTTACAAAGTTTATAAGGTTAAATTAATACTTCCAATAATCAAAGATTACCAAATAACCCAACATTTGATAATTTCATGTAAAACACATAAATGTTTTAAAATATACATTTTGGCATGTACATCGTTTTCACAAATCAACTTGAACTCACCTTCCTAGGTTAAGTTAAACCTAGGTTCCAAATCCAACCATTAGCCTTCTATAGAGTAGATCCCACCATTTCCAAGCTATCGCCAACAAAAGCTAGGGTTTCCAAATAACCCATCTCTTCAAGTCTAAAAATAACCAACATCAAGTAAAACTCATAGATCTACAAAGATCCATATACTAAAGCTTAGGTTACTCAAGGAAACTTACCACTTTAGATATTGAGACTTTCATCCCAAAGCTATCCAAGGAAACCCATCCAACTCTTCAACCCAAGCTCCCGAAAACCGAACCTTTATACTTCTTTATGATGGATCCACCATGCATGCTCCCAATCTGAGATAGAAGCTCTCAAAATCGCCCAAAGGAGAAGAGAGAATTGAAGATGGAGGCTAATGAGAGAAAACCCTAAAATTTGGGTTTTAATTCGATCAGGCCTTCCCCGCGGCCTTGGACACTACCTTGAAGTCGCGGGCCAAGCCGCGTGTGCTACAAGACTGCACACACATAGTGGGTTGCGTGGGTTTAGCCGCGGCTTTGAGGCCGCGGGCCAAGCCACGCGTACCCAGTCGCGCGTGCCCTTGGTGCACTTTCTCACCTTTCGTGTTGAACCGCATCCCGATCGTTTCTCTCGGTTGATCATTAATTCACTGTTTTCCTTAGTTGATCCTAACTTGTTCTTTAGGAAATTACGGGTGTTACAGGGTGCAGGTGGGGAAGGAGGACAAGGAGTTTGTGTGTCGGAATGGGAGGAAGTGGTAGCAGATATTTGTTGTGTGGTGGATGGATCTGTAGTAGTAGGGGAATTAGGTGTTGAGGTTGGAAATGTAGTGGTAGTAGGAACAATAATGGGTATGGAAAAAGTACAACATTGATTATGTGTTTGGTCCGGTTGAGGTATTGTTGAAGGAGTGGATGAGGCAAAAGGGAAAACATGCTCAACAAACTTGACATGTCTTAAAACATATATCTTGCTGGTAGCAATGTGTAGGCAGAAATAAGCACTTTGGGTGGTCGAATAGCCAATTAAAATGCATGGAATCGAGTGTGGATCAAGTTTGTTTGAGGTCTATGGGCATGGCCATGGGTAGCAAAGTCATCTAAAACTGCAAAGTTTATAGTAATCAAGTGAAGTGGTATATATTTTAGAGAAGGAAGATTGAAGTTGAAGGTGGGAGTGAGCATTCGATTTATAAGGTAAACTGCAGTATTGAAGGCAAGTGGCCAATATTTTTGATAAGGGTGTTCATCCAAAACGCTAAACCGCAAAAATCGCCCACACCGCACCACACCACACTTCAAAGTGCAGTTTGAACTTTCAGGGAGTGGTTTGCGGTTTGCATTCTTACCAAAACGCACTATGTGGTGTGGTTTGCGGTTTTGAGTAACACCATTATACTCCTAACACCAAGATATCGTGATGCAGCACCTGCTAGCCCCTGTTTAATCATTGACCCATAACAAAAATTATCAGTAAATTTTCGTAACTTGTTAAAATTATAACCAACTAGGCCCTAGCTGCTAATAACAAACAGAAGAAAGTTGCAAATATGTGCATCCAACTCTATTTAGAGAAGACAAAACAAACATATTACAAATTGGTGATTTGAAGATAAAATAATGCATCTACTTACTCGTTATCTTCCTTGGTGCTTTTTGTTTGTAGCAGTTGTTGGACTCAATTTTCCACAAGTATGTAACTTTTCTGGTACTCTTTTTGTTCTAAAACTGAGGTCTACTTTTGGCTTTTAAGCATTTAAATGTACAAAATTTCATAATAAGAAAGGAAGTCGTATTATGCAATGTATGGAGTACTATTTCAAGGAAATTATCAAAGATATATTATTTTCTACTTCCTTGACATAGTTATGTCTGTGGTGGTTGCTCGAGGACATGGAGGAGATGCCAGGGGTGATCCTCCTCCTCATCCAAATAGAATACCTACAGTCTGTGAGGCAAAAGGTAAATCACTTTTTCAGTTTTCTTTTAAAATTTTCAATGTAGTATCTTCTAACAATTTCTTACTTCAATCTTGTAGCGAAAGAGAAGAAAAAACGAGGGAAGAGCAGAAGTAGAAATCTTGACATTGCCTTTGAGGCTAATGGAAAAAAGTCGTTGCCAATTGAGTTTGATGTAAAAGAAGGGACGTACAAACCTGTTGGGGAATACGCATGTATGTTTATAAGGTATCTTGGAAACTTAACCGGTTACAGCGCCTCTCCAGATCATCGAAGCTGGAATGAAGTTTCTCCGGGGTTCAAACAATCGATAATTAGAAGACTTAGGGTAAATATCATACTATTTATTTAATTCTTTATAATTTTTACATGAAAACTGACAACTTTTGTTTTGCATAGATTTTTCATCCTTGATCCAACTGTCCCCGATTGGCCTAGGATTCTAGTTGGCATCGAGCGAGACTGCCAAGATCGTTATAAAGACAGAAAGTCAAGACTAAAGAGTCATTTTGATCGAGTTGGCGGGTATGATAATGTTGAAAATGCTCGGAGAAATCCACCGTCTCACTTGGATGCTAAAAAAATGGAATAAGGTTGTGGATCTTTTTGTTGATTCGAAATTCAAAGAGTGTTCAAAGAAAAATGCACAAAATAGGAGTCGTGCCAAGTACCCAAGTCTTCATGGGTCTACATCATACGTTGTTGCACGATATAAGAAGGTAAATAAGTTAAACTTGTATACTATTTTAGAATGTATCAATGGTGCCATAACTTTTGTTATTAACATTTTGTCACTAAAAAAACCCGGAAACACATGAACCGCAAGGTTCAATGAATAATTGGCATGATATGCATTATAGTCCAACTCGTGGATGGGTAAACGACCTTGCAAGAAAAGATTATGTAAGTAATTCTTTAAATTTGAACTAACGTGTGTGTATATATGTATGTATGTATGTATGTATATATATACTTAAAATTAGTTTTTCTATTACTAATTATATTTCTTAAAAAATACAGGAGTAGATGCTTGCAGAACGAGCTTCACAAACACAACAAGATGACTCGACCTCCTCGTCTACCGTAAACGAGAAGGAAATTATCACCAATGTACTTGGGGAACGTCGCGGTCACAACCGAGGGATTGGACGAAAGTTGAAGGGTTCCGCATTTGAGTCATTTTTTGAACCACCGCCGCCACCGCCGCCGATGAATGATGCATATATCGCTCTGAACCAATATGTGCATCAAATGTATAATGCATTTAGGAGTTTTCAACATGGCTTTCAGTTTCCTCCACTACCCACTATCGACATACAGCCACCACAACAGGACGAAGACGAGGATGAGGACACATATATTGACTCGTATGATGATTAGATATTTACGTATTTATATGTTTGAGACGTTAATGTTTATTTTGTCATAAATTTTGTATTATGGTTTTCAAATATTTTCTAGTTATATGAATATAAAGTCGTTTTCTAGTAATTTAAATATCAAATTAGTTGATTAAAGTATATTTTATAATTAGATTAAATAAATATTAATTTTTATAATTAATAAATAAAAAAATCAATTTTTATCTACTGCGACGACAATTCGTCGCTATAGAAAAAATATATTTTTTTAATTTTTTTCCTATAGCGACGATATGTTGTCGCAGTAGATAAAAATAATTTTTTTCAATTTTTCTCCTATAGTGACGACATGTTGTCGCAGTAGAAAAAATATATTTTTTAAATTTTTCTCCTATAGCGACGACATATTGTCGCAGTAGACAAAAAGTCGATTTTTTTTATTTTTTACTTATAGCGACGACAGTCGTTGCTATAGTGAGCTACAGCTACGAACATATAGTGACAAAGGGTATAGCGACGACTGTCGTCGCAAAAGATCTATAGCGACGAAATTTAAAGCATTAGCGACGACTTTTGTCGTTGCAATAGGGTCGATTTGTTGTAGTGCCAAAAATATTTTGTGAACCAAACGCCACCTAAGGAAACTATTTATTCTAGGGAATTTAGTTCCAAGTAAAAAATAGATTTAATTACTTTTTTGTAACAATCCAAACAAACTAAACAAACACCATAACAATATATGAAGTTTATGCCAAAAACGGCCCGAAGACAACAATTAAATTCTTTAAGGTTTGCGGTAAGACAACCTATTACAACTGAGAATAAAAGGAATAAAACATGCTAAAAGGAGGTCTTCTATTCCGGTACTCGATCACACATTCTCCTTACCTTTGCCCGAGCTTCCTACCTCACGGCGACCTGAAAAGGTTTTTAGTTTTTGAAAAAGCAAGGGTTAGACCGAAGGTCTAGTGAATTCCCTCAATTCACAGTTCAACAACAGGATACAGAAAAAGATTTATAAATAAATCAACCATTTCAAATTTGCAACATAAGACACATTTATAAACTCGCTTCCGGCACACACTACCGTCACTCGAAAGTGACAGCATATCTGGCTCATACTGCCTTAGCTAGGACAACCCCCCCCCCCCCCCGGTATGAGCACAGGCGGGCCACACCCCCCGACTTTGGCCGCTTACAACAATGTATGCATACATTTAACAAACATCAAAATATAAACCACATTTATAAGAAGGCTCACATGTATAAAGCTCACATATTAAAAAGATGCTTTAAAAATAACTTCCACAAGTACTTAACCACTTTAATATCGTAAAGCATTTAGTTAGAAAAACTCACCTTTGGTCCTTGCTTAAATCCGCGCTCTAGCGATCTCACGAACTACGATCACAGCGATACGCCGGTAAGACACCCCACAGGTAAGATAACTAATGAGAGGCTATCTCTCTCTCTCTCTGCCTCTCTCTCCCTCTTGAACTTAAACAGCGACACTCCTAGAATGGACCACTCTGCTACCCAAACAGACACTGGGCTAAGAGCTCACCCGACTCCCGGGGTTTCCCCCGCCCAGGTAACATAACCCCGGGCTCTCCACCTCCCGGTCGCCCGGGTTCCTAATCCCTCGGGCTCCCCCGCCTCCCTGGGTCACAGCCCGGGTCACTCGACCCCCACCCCGGGTTTCCCGTCTCCCGGGACCAACCACCCCAGGGTCTCGCTGACCGGGACACCCCGGTACATCCCGTCGCCTGGGATCTCGACTACCACACCGGGCGCTCATCTCCCGAGTTCGCCCGGTCATAAAAATCACCCAGAGGCGATTAAGGATTCTGCAACTCCTTAAATCCACAGTTTTAACTTAACAAACTTGGTAGGATTTGGACTCCAAATGCCAATAATCACCTCATTAACATAATCAAGCTTTAAGATTTATTTTAAGGAGCAAAAGAGGGTTTCCAAACCATTTCCCTCAACCCTAACAAATGAACATCATACTCCACTCTTTTGAGAAGGGTCTCACTCAACATACCAATTCATAAAAGAAGGACAAACATCAGGAAAGGATAATTATAACTTACCTTGAATGATTGTCAGAATTTGCTTAGAGTTCTCATCCTTCTCAAATTCTGATAAAATCCTCTTTTTCTCCCCCAAGTTCTAGATACTCCAGCCGCCAACACCAACAATGCCCAAATGATCTAGGGCAACAAGTCTTAACCCTTATTTCCATAAATTGCAACTTGGTCCTTCCTCTCCTAAAATGTAAGCAATTCACCCACAACTTCCAATATTAGCAATTTAGACCTGGTTAATACAAGGTAGAGGATAGGATAAAAAGAAAATACATTCAGCTTTAAATTAATTTGGTTACGGTTATCACATTTTTTTTCTTAAATTTAAACTATCTTAAATATAAATTTTATATTTAAACAAATTATATAAAAAGAATCATTAGTAATTATAATTTGCTACATATATTGATAACTTTTATTTGTTTGATCGCGAATATATTGTTAGTATTCTTGTATGAATGTTCTTTTGGTTTATAACGTTTGATTGAATTTGTTTGTTCATATTTAATCAAGAATATTGTTGCATGAGATATTTATAAATATTCACATAAAAGTGAGTTCTAAAATAATTGATTTTGTGGTAGTTAATATTCACGTGTGAATATGAAGACATAACATATTTGAAAATAAAGACAACCCACAAAATATTCGTTGGGGGACTAAGTTCCAACAACACGGAGAGTGTATTCTTGCGATAAATACACATTCCACCTAAAATGGACAATTAATAAACATTAAAGCCCTTGGCGCTGGCTATTGTCAAAGTCATCAAAATGGACTCGAGGCTTAATTGGTCCTTTAGAACTCTTATTTATATAGGTCATCAGTTTGAATCCCTTCAAAATCATTGATGATTTTCCTACAGTTCTCAAAAGTTTTATTTGATTAGTCAAGATGCATACAAATTTGGCCGTAACCACGATTAAAAAAAGGGAAATTGACCGAAATGGGCCAAACCCGGGGTGGGATTGGCCTCCTAGTCATCCCTCTCCCCGGTTTACCCAAATGGCCCAAACGACATAAATGGAGACCCAGGGCTCCATTTGCGTCCTAGGTCTCCATTTGTGCCTCTGGGTCTTCTCTTTTATACTGAACGACCGACATTAAAACCCCACCTACCATTTTTAAATACATCCATCGATTCTTCCAAATTCACGCCGGAGAAGTGTCGTTTTCTTGCCCCCACACCGACGATCTGCCATTTTTTATTCTAATTGGGACCACAAATGGAGGTTAGTGACTTCTTCTAACTTTTCTACCTATTTTTAACTGATTTTTTTGTATATTTTTTGTTGTATATTTTTGTTGATAATTTGTTGTATATTGGTTGAATGATAATTGTTTGTTGTATATTTTTGTTGATAATTTGTTATATATTTTCTAGGAATAATATAACAATTTTCTGTTTTGAAAATATAAAATTGGTATATTATTGTTGTTGTATATTTTATTATCTAGGATTTCAAAACATAAAATATGTAGAGAAAAAAAGAAAGTTAATATTAAAAAGTTGTTAACTGAAAATATTAATTATAGTACAAAAAATTGTCATCCAAAAAAGTTATGTGTTGCCAAATTTTGATAAATTGTATATTTTTCTTGATAATTTGTTGTATATTTTTGGATGATAATTTATTTTTGTTTTTTTTGTTGATAAGTAGTCGTATATTTTGGATGACAATTTTTTGTATTTTTTTGTGTTGATCGATTTTGTTGTTATGTATTTGTATGGTTTTAAATGGTTGTAGTTATCATTTTTGGAGTGGATGATAAATTTTTTTTTTCGTATATTATCATTTTATATTTAGGGTTATAATTTTAATGTCATAGTTTTAAATTTAATGTAGTTATTAATATAGTTTACACAAATCATAGAATATTTTACAATAGGACAATAATTTTGTAAATACCCAAAAATCTGTAACTTTAAAAATTTACACGAAAAAATTGTTAACTTTAGAAACTGACACTTTAGGTCCCTTAACTTTAGAATTTTACACTTTAGGTCCCTCTACTTTAGAAACTGACACTTTAGGTCCCTCTACTTTAGAATTTGACACTTTATGTCCCTTAATTTTAAAAGTTGACACTTTAGGTCCCTCTACTTTAGAATCTGACACTTTAGGTCCCTTAGCTTTAGAATCTGACACTTTAGGTCCCTTAACTTTAGAAGTTGACACTTTAGGTCCCTCTACTTTAGAATCTGACACTTTAGGTCCCTTAACTTTAGAATCTGACACTTTAGGTCCCTTAACTTTAGAATTTGACACTTTAGGTCCCTCTACTTTAGAATCTGACACTTTTGTCCCTTAACTTTAGAATTTTACACTTTAGGTCCCTCTACTTTAGAAACTGACACTTTAGGTCCCTCTACTTTATAATTTGACACTTTATGTCCCTTAACTTTATAAGTTGACACTTTAGGTCCCTCTACTTTAGAATCTGACACTTTAGGTCCCTTAACTTTAGAATCTGACACTTTAGGTCCCTTAACTTTAGAATTTGACACTTTAGGTCCGTCTACTTTAGAATCTGACACTTTAGGTCCCTATACTTTAGAATTTGACACTTTAGGTCGCTATACTTTATAAACTGACCCTTTAGGTCGCTATACTTTATAAACTGACACTTTAGGTCGCTATACTTTATAAACTGACACTTTAGGTCTCTATACTTTATAAACTGACACTTTAGGTCGCTAAAGATAAGTATTATATCATTATTATGCAGGGAGCAAATTTCTACAATGCAAAGTTGAACCTGAAGAGTAAGATAGGGGTGGTGGATTTGATTCGCCAGAAATTAAACCCCACACGATTAGCACTATTCAGAGAGACATGTTTCGGTCATTGGTTGGATCTGACCGATACAACTGCCGACCCTATCTTGGTGCACATATTTTTACAGACCTAGGTATTCCCGCCAAACCTACGGGATGATGAGATGTTATTCGAGGTTGGTGGTCGCCGTCTTCGTTTCGGCCGTGAGGAGTTCTGTCTCATCACAGCCCTTCGTTTCGGACTGGACCCGAAGATGCATAAGAATAGGTCCACTGGTTATTCAATCTGATCGGCACTGATGACGAGGGGCGGGCGCATATCGATGACGATTCTGCCGTCCGTATTTGTCTCATGATGATGGTTGAGCTGTTCTTTCACGGTCATCAGTTGACCAAGCAGCTTCCCGATCATCTACTTCGGGCCATTGATGATTTGAGCGTCTTCAATCGGTTTCCCTGGGGATCCCATATTTGGGCCCACACCTACAAGCAGATGAATGCAGCGATCCGGAAACGACCGGAGCATGGATATAGGATGTCGTTATCTGGTTTTTTATATGCATTCAAGGTTAGTAAGTTGATATCAAATTAATACTTTTACAATCTACACGAATTCCCTATTTCTACAAAATATTTACTACTATCTTGGTATTCTAATTCACAGATATGGATCTTAGAGACTTTTCCCATGGCCAGCACGTTTTATATTTTGACCACCAGGATGCCACGTGTTGTTCGTTGGGATAGGTCTTCGATCGGTATTGTTAGCAATTATGCCTTTGCTCTCATAGATGTATCGGCGGTAAGTTACATTGACTACAATGGAAAAAAATTGTATTACATGAGGCTCTCGTGTGGATTTCTAACATGATTATTTTTCAATATATTAGCCCGAGCGTTTCCCACGTGAACGGCTTGAGCCTACACCGTGGGAGGAGAGCCAGGAATGGTATATCCTGAGCGATCGCTGGTTTAGTAGTTTGGAGGGGCGTCGACCGTCGAAGAGGTCGAGAGTTATGCAGGCTGTTGACGCGGGTGAGAAGTCATTCTAAGTTATCCGATATTTATAATTTTTTATAATGAGAAGTCGTTCTAGTGTTTATGATATTTATAATAATGTTGTTAATTGTTTGTATAGACAAAGGATCTGAGTCAGAGGGAGATGACCAGCCTGATCATGACACGGGCCCCCCGTCCCATGCAGGCGTCAGCAGGGCACACGAGGCCACCTCGGTCGAGGAGCCACCATTTCATGTTGGGCATAGTCCATCCTTTCACCGTGAGCATAGTCCAGCAGGCCACTATCAGCATAGTCCACATGTTGACCCCTATGCTGACCGGTGGGTTGAGTTTACGAGGTGGAAGGATGATTTCTATGACTATCGGACTTCTCATAGCACAGAGCATGATGATCTTGAGAGACGCCTTGCCGAGAAATGGGCAACTGAACGCTCAAAGCATGAAGCTACTGAGAGACGCCTTGCTGAGCTGGAGAGGCTTACTAGCCAGTTTAGCTCTTTCCAGGTAAATTTTTAACTTAATTTATTGGACATGGTTTTAATTTTTATCTTTTGGAACTTTATGTGGTTTGTTATGCTTAATGACAGATTCCAGGCCAGCAGCAGGGTGGACAGCCTTCCCAGCCCGCCAACACGCAGTACGGGTTTGGATCTTCGATCTTCGGAGGTCCGTCCCAGTACACGGATAATGTTAGTCACTTCAATCTTTATATTGTATCATTATTTGTTTTCAATAAGACATAAAAACAATGGCTTAGATTAATATGCAGAGTTCATCATCCTTCCTTGATGACATATTCGGACCTTCGTCGTTCGTTACACCGACCCACCACATGGCACATGTAAGTTATTTAATATGGTGGGTTCTTTGATTTTTACATTCAGAATATAAACTGAATAACCTCAATCTTATATTACAGGGCACAGGGGCATCATTCCGGGAGTTTAGCGGTCAGTCCACTGGCCAGTATACACAGGGCCAGTATATGCAGCCTGTAAGTTAGGAGATTCGTTTGTTACATTTGATATTTATTTGTTATAGGAAACTTGTGAGGACCCAACTTATTTTGCAGGGCACATTTGGGTCGTTGCTCCATGAGACCGGACCGACTACGGTGGGTTCAGGTATGTCGGGGTTTGTTGGGGCGTTGTTCCAGGATACGCCACAGGCGAGTACATCCGTCGGCCTCTCGACCTCGACGCACGTCCGACCTCGGGTGTCCCAGGACATTCAGGTTGCACCGCCGGCGGATGTACACCAAAGGCCGATGCGGCAGAAAATTCCTGGGAAACAATTGCGCCCTCCTTACACCAGTTTGCCTCCTACTACAGACCCACCTGTCCAGCGCCGCGTATCAAAGATGCCTATTGGTCGTAAGACCGCTGCTACTGCTGCTACTGCCGCTGCTACTGCCGCTGCCACCACCAGTTCCGATACGAACTCTTACACTTCATCCGCTATTTCCGAAAAATGGCATAGGCATGAATTGTCGGATTATTATCTTAGGTGCATATCCACCCATCCTGTGGGTAGGGACTGGTGGGGCTTGTTACTCGGGTTGAAGGGCTCAGGGTGGCTCGAAGCTGATGTTAGTATAAAACGTCATTTTAGTTTCTATATCATAATTTCTATTTATATCTCTAACATCTTTTTTTTAAATAGCACATCGACGGATGGGTTCAGTTCATCCGTGAGAGTCGTCCGCCCAATGCAGGGTGGACGGTGATGACGTCCAAGTTCATGCATTTCCTAGTCGTTGGTGGTGGTCCTACTTCCGTCTACGAAACGCTGAAGGCTCCGGACTTTGTACCATGGTGGTCTGTTCGGCATGTATGAATTTCACTTTAAATATACTTGTTATTTCTTACTACGTATAGTTTAATGTTATTTACTGTTGGTTTGTTTTTTAACAAATATTTCAGGTGTTCATTCCGATTTGCATCAACCTGAACCATTGGGTGGTTGGCGACTTCAACCTAGAGCTCATGGAGATGACCGTATATGATAGCTTTAGGAATGATTCATATAAGGACAGTTTCAGAAAAATGATGGCCACGTTCGCCAACAGTCTACATGAACTTTTTACCCTAGCTGAGTGCACATCACTTGCAGAGCACAACCACGAGTTCACTTGGGTATACGCAAATGATGTACCGCAGCAACAGGGTTCATTGGGCGATTGTGGTCCTTTGTCATGTATGTTCCTGACATGTTTGGCGAACAACGAGGTCCCAACACCAATGGAGGATGAGTCGTTACGAGCGCTAACCTGGAGGGTTCGGATGGCGGATGTCTTTTGGTCCATGATACAGACAGATCGACTTGTATGATTCCTTTTAGTAGCGTGTATATTTAGCTTCTTTTTAGTAGCGTGTATATAGTTTCATGATCAATTTATTTATTAAAAATTTAGTCGTTCAGTTTAATTAAAAGATCATTTCATTACAATGTACGTATTTAATAACATAGAACGGATACATGTAATATGACCTAAACAACCAACCATATGGTCATTTAAACGTCAAAGTACGGCTACACGACGCTTTGGTTTTCTGAAATCCCCACCGACTTCTTATGTGCTCTGGTGATACGATTTTGGTAGTGACCACCTCCACTTTCTCGCTGTACACTTCAATGATGGTATGGCCATCAACATACTGACGTATAAGGGCTACATATTCATCGGTATCCATCGGTTCCAGTCCAGTCAATAGGTCTGAATTCGGACGTTTAAAATACAACTTATAATATTTCGTTTCATCGTAACCTAGCTCTTTCATGATCTGGTGAAGCAGTCGCATTGAAAGATCGTCGACATCTAACATGTCAACATAGACTTCTAGACCACGAAAGTACTACCTTCTAGGTGGATCCGTGAAGTACCCTTGATGGTAGAGTTTCATGCTGAACATTTGTGGATACTCAGTTGTTCAATATAGGGGTTAAGAAGGTTAGCCTGGAACAATATTCAACGCAAGAAAAAACCAAATAAACATAAACGCTAACTGTATAACTCGGTGGTACCGGCTGGAAGCGATTGAGATAAACATCTGAAGTTCCATACATGAAGATTTGGGGATGCCATGTAACTTTGTTTTGTTTCGTTTAGGACTCCCCATCGTTCTCTATTTATAGCCAAAGGTAGTGCACAAATTACAGGGGGCACAATTGCGTACCTGTAAAAAGCTTCAAGATTCGTCTGAAAAGATTGAATATTCGCCTGAAAAGTTTCACAGGCGTACCTATTTTGTTTGGTAGCATAATATTCACAGACACTTGTTTTGAAGTAGTTTAAACATATAAAGGCGTCAAACCATAGAAAGTACATCTATCAACTAGCAACGAAGAAAAAACCAAATTACAAACCCAACAACACAAGCACCACAAAAACAGAGTGATAGAAAGTACGGGTACAAACTAGTAACACGGAAAATCCAGAAAAGCAAACAACATCTAAGGATAAAGTGCTTTACATTGATCAATCCAATTTTGTTTCTGGGCAACCTGCTCTTGCAGTGTTGCAAAATCTTGCATAATCTTGTTTACTTGACCGTTGTCGTGGCGAATACGGTATTCTTTGTCTTTTATCTCCCACTTCAACCTTTTTATCTCCTCCTTGTCAGCGTCGATCCTTCTCAAGTGGCCACATTTCTTGGCCATCATTTCCTTCCACTCATCGGTGAGTTGTTCGATCTCCGCTTCACTTTTCTCTATCGCCTTTTTTAGTCGGGAGGGCATTATTTGTGAAGAAGGTGGGTTTGAGGATGATGCATTTCCAGCCATGTGTTTGGTCAAATAGAAGACTAGTATGCTATGAATGGTGTATGTATGGTGTGAACTAAAACGTTAGTATAACCCAAGTATTTATAGCCAAATTCTAAGTACAAACCTTAGATAGGGTTAATCGGGGCTTGCCACGTGCAAAAGGGACGCAATTTGCGCACATAGGCTTTTCTGGAGAATCTTGCAGGGGAATCGTTTCAGGCTATGTAGGGTCAAATGGCACGCTTTGCAGGGGAATCCTGGCGGGCTCTTGCAGGGGAATCCTGGCAGGCTTTGCAGAGGAGTAGTGGTGCGCAATTTGCGCCCATACGCATCGAATATAAATAGATTCTATGGTGAAGTAGTAATTCATAACTTGCTATCTATCCTCTCTGCCCTCCACACCGATTACAACCATTCTCTACATTTTCATAACTTAATGGCTGGAGGTTCACGCAGTAGGGGAAAAAGGTCAGCAAATGGGCCTGGCACGTCACGCTCCGTCGACATCGAACAATTAAATGATGGAGCTTCAAGGATTGACTGGAATCCACCAGAGACAACAGAAGAGTGGTCGCAGTATGGGATATCTGCTTACGATGCACCGATCACGCCTTAGAAGTGGGAGCAGTTTAATAATGCACGAGAAGAATAATACACTGCTCATGGGGGGAAAAACCCACCTATGTATCAACCTAACCAGGGGCTTGGCCTACCAATGTCTCAGGTACTGCCTGACAGGTTGAAATGGTCATGTGATGAGTCAAATGCGGAGATACGAAGTCTAGGCAGGACGTGGCTACAAAACATGGAACTTCAGAAGGAGAAAGAGGCAACAATTGCGGAGCAGAAGGAGTTCCTAGAGATGATGAAGCGCGATGTTAGGGAGAAGCAAAAGTAGATTAGAAAGTTAGAATATGAACTAGTAGACATCAAAGAAAACTACACCGACATGGAGGATCAGATGAAGGCAAAGGTTGGCTGGATCAGGAGGATCCGAGACATCTACCCGTAGTAGGTTTCTCAAAGGGTGGTTGTTGTATGGATGCACTTCATCTGTTTTATTTGGTTTCAATAAAATATTGGTTTAATTCTTTAATGTTTACTTTAGTTTAGTAAATAACGCAAGACAACTTAACAACCACGCTAAGGTAAATAAAATCAACACTAAACATAAACATAATATCACTTAGAATACAAGACGTAGTCGTTACAATCAAGTGAATTCAATCTTAGGGAGAAATAATAATATTTAAAAAAAGTTTATTACATACATGGTTTACTCGTTTAGATCGACGTTTAAATCAGAAGTACCATGTCTCAAACTTTCATAATTCTCTTCGGTTGTTACTAGTTGAGTTTGTCGACTACCAGATGCCCTTTGAGTTTGTCGACTACCGGATGCCCTTTGACGGCTCACATTTACCGGTGCAGGAGATGGACAGTTTGCTCGAGTTTGTCCTGGTTGTCCACACCGAGAACATCTCCTCTGGATGGGATCCTCACCCTGATATGGGATACGGTCATGGTTACTCGGTCGACCAGCCCGTCTTATTACGACCGGTGGTCTAACGGTCATAAGCGGGTGGTCTGGAACTACCCATGTTTCCCCTGGACCGACTGGATGTATGAGCTCTGCGTAAGTTTGTTTGAAATTATCCGACGCGTAGTAGCCAGTCTCCAGATAGGAGACATCTGTACACCGTTGATTTCTTGCGACGGTGATTGCATGGCCGCATGGTATTCCTGAGAGCTGCCATTTCCTGCACGAGCAAAGTCGATTATTGAAGTCAACTTCTGCATCCCTAAACCCATCGCGGACTTCCGAGTAACCTCGACCAATCTCATGTACAGTCCACGTTGCAGACTTGTGAATTCTCTTCTCAATTTTGGCCTCCGCCCAAGGCGTGAGACGATTCGCCATTTCCTCTGCGATAACACATATTTGTTACGTTAGTATTGCAAAGATAAAAACATAAAATTCAAACAGTCATAAATCCAAGGATGATAACCTCCATTTCTTCGACGAATCGAATACCATTCTTGCTGAAAACATCGGAAATAATCCATAAGGGCCACAATAGGCAGGCTCCGTGCAAAACGAGACAATGCATTCACTGACTCGGCACTGTTCGATGTCATTATGTTGTAACGCATTCCTGGGAAATGGGCCCTTGACCATTTCTCCGGTCCAACCTGGTCCATAAGCGGTGCTCCAAGAGGTAATGCAGCTCGTAGACCCGTCATGTTCAGTTCAAACTCCTCCACCGTATATGCTTTACACGTCCACCAAAATAACTTCTTCTTGTATTTGACCCTGCTGTCCCTGGTTTTTACGTTCATCATTAGATGGCGACAATAAAGTGCATGTTGGGCGCCCGGGTACACTGTATTAATTGCTTGGTGAATTGAAGCAGCCCTGTCGGATACAAAAACCAACCCCTCGGGTTCCCCGATACAATGCTTCGGCATGGTTAAGAACCAAGTCCACACATTCCCACTCTCAGACCTACCAACTCCGAAACCGATGGGCACAATCTGGTTATTTGCGTCCATAGCAACGGCTAAGAACATTGTGCCTAAGTAAGTACCCTTCAAATGAGCAGCATCGATGATAATGACCGGGCGAAGGTGTGTGGTAAACGACCGAATCTGGATATTTAAGGAATTTTCATATTATAACATTATTCAATATAGAAGTTAAATAAACCATATAGTGACGCGAAAGTTACTAAAATAACAACGTACCGCGCAACCGAGGGCAGCAAAACACATCTCAAAACGTCCTCGAGCGTCTGTCCTTATTGAGGTAACGGTACCAGGATTACGGAGCTCCAGGTTATAGAGAAAGCAGGGGAGTCGGAAAAACGATTCTTCAGGGGTACCACGCACCATCGTCAGTGCATAAGCTTTTGCGCCCCAGTCTTACCAGTAAGAAATATCTATTTTCAAATCCGATCTTACGTCGTTGACAATGTCGAATCCACGGTATGTCCTGCTGGTATCCTTCACTTGAGGGTAAATAAAATTACCCAATACTCTACTGTCTGCTTGATGGTGGTTGGGATATAGCTGCGTCCTCGAGCAAGTGTGTACGTCATCCAATATACGAACATGAAACATATTGGTATTTTCGACAGAGGTCGCATAGATACGCCAAGAACATCTGGCTTGCCTACATCTGGCATCGTATCTCGTTTTATTTGACCGGTGAACTCCAAACTCAAAACCTTCTTCAAGAAACTTCAAACCGAGAGCGAGTGTAAGATCGTTTTTGGTCGGGAATACTTGACCCAAACTTACTCTTCCACTACGGTGATAACGTGGGGGTTGGTTGGGTGTGATGACTGGGGCCGCTGATGGAATTGGAGGGGGCATATCAAAGAAATCATCTATACCACCGTATGATTTGATAGGACTACTTTCTGGTTCATCGTGGTCTTCATCGGTATCAACATCAGATAAACCCAAGTGGTAAACATGAGACTCCTCATCATGTCTATAAACTTCGTCGTCGTCATCTTCTTCCTGTTCTTCTTCTTCTCTTTCTTCTTGTTGTGTTTCAGGAACAACATTTGGGGTATCATCAGATTCATCCACACCGCCTCTGGTGTTCGAAGTACCACCGAGATCGCTTCCACCGGACATCGATGAATCGACAAACACACAAAGTGTTGGCGGATTATTTTCACCGTCAATAAATTGAATGAAAGACGAAACATCGTCAGAGTTGCATAACTCATAAAGGGCACCATCATATTTATATGATATTCTAATCCTACCAAGAGCAGGATCGATAAGAAATTTTCTGTGAATACAACTAACCAACCTCCGGCGTGTAATGTTTGAAGCCACCTTCACGCGGGTTATCGGTTGATCGGTAACATACTCCCACCCGTTATCTGTCTGTTGCCATGAACCACCGCTTAAGAGATGTAGCTTCACTTTATCCTCTCCGGAAGTCATATTTTTTAAAAATACACACAGAAAAGGAAGAAACACAAGGAAACAATTATATGAAATTGTGGATGAAAAGTGTGATTTGCATCTTCAATGGTTGCTGGATTTATAGCAATAATTTAGGGAATCAAATTTGTACCCCCACAGGGAAATAATTCATCTGCTAAAGTTGATTTGATATCACAACTTTTTGAAAAATACAGTACACATCAACTTGAAAAACTAGCTTAAAAACGTGAAAAAATAACAAACCATCCAAAATATAAGGAGAAACCCTAATTAGGGTCAATATCAGCTTGACACGTGCCTAGGGGCGCAAATGGAGCCCTAGGGATCCATTTGCGCCCTGGGTCTCCATTTGCGTCGTTTGGGCCATTTGGGTAAACCGGGGAGAGGGATAGCTAGGAGGCCAATCCCACCCCGAGTTTGGCCCATTTCGGTCAATTTCCCTAAAAAAATATACTCTCTAGGTGACATCACAAAGTCTAATATGATCTCACCTTTCTTGTACTGTGAGTTTCCCCACGGTACATATATATGACTTGCTAAGCGACCAGGGGCGGAGCCAGGATTTGGGTCTAGGGGAGCATATATATATTGAGAGAGAAAGAAAGGTTCAAATGTGAACGCTAACTATTTAAGAAAACACGAGGACAACAAATCATGTGCAAAATCATATATGATTCGACAATAACGGCCAAAAAAAAAAGTGGACGCGAGCGACTTTGGCCGCGACTTAAGTCGTCGACAATCATATATGATTTTGTATGTGATTTGTTGTTTTCATGTTTTCTTAAATTGATAACGTTCTCGTATGAATAAAAGATGTTTTACCAAAAATATATTATGATGGCTGAAAATATTACCCGATAAGGCAACTAAGTAGTGCTTACCCGGGTAGACACTTACCGCTAAAATTCAACACTATCCCTTACTTATCGGGTAAGATTTTAGTCCACTAAAACGGTATCGTAAGCAACAATTTTTTCGGTAAGCGTTATCCGTGGTAAGAGTCTTCTCCCTCACTTACCGGGTTTGACTCTCGGTCCTTGCCTTAGCTTTACCGGGTAAGATTCTTGGTCGTTGCCATATTCATCTCCTGAGGTAATATGACTTGATAAGTACTTACCCGGGTAAGCGTTTGGTAAACGGCCCCTTAGCGTCCCCTAACCGCATAATCCTTAAATCAAAACTACAAATATCCTAATATCTAAAAAGAGGCTCTGGAAGCATGAGAAGTCAGAGGGAGCCAAATTTAATTTAGATGTTTAAACCATGAGTCTCTACCATTTTATATAAATAGTTATTACTATATTTAATTATAAAAATTAATATTTTAGGGGGAGCCACTGCACCTCCTGGTGCCTTGGTGGCTCCGCCCCTGTAAGCGACCACATAAGTTGTGTATGATGTCGTTTCTGTTCACTTGGAAGTGTTATCCAAACTCATAAGTATGTACCAAGAGTTTCTTCGTGTATGCATGACCTTGATGTCTCATATAAACTCCCTGATCAAACTAGTGAAATTTAAATCACATTTTACAAGCACTTTAATGAATTTACGACATGAGCATGTTCTACAAGAATTGAAGTTTTGCTAAGCAACTGCAAATCCACATAAGTTGGTATAGTATTACCACAACAAAATCGGGTTTATAGAACGCTAAAAAAGTCAACGTGCTCTAATAGACTGTATTATAGTACTTAAATTTATAAGAACAAATAATTGTGTTACCTAAAAGGGTTATAATAAGTTTATACAATATTTTTGGACGTCTTTAACAAGTTTCTTTAGAGTACATTTGAAATAAATCATCATATTAATTTTTTATATGATTTTATCAAAATATCTTATAAAAACAAATGCTTTACAAAAGATGTGTTCATATGGTACTTATCAAAAGTATCATGTAAAAAAAACCTCATACGACACTTATTATAAAAGTGTGCTAATTAAAAAACTTGTTAAAACGTCCAAAACCGTCCGACAAAGTTATTGCAATATTTTTACATAGGTCACACAATTGTTTGGTCGTATAAACTTAAGTCTTATAATACGGTCTATTAGCATATTTAAATATTTTAACGTTTCATAAACCTGATTTTCTTATAGTGTTGTATATAAACTTAAATATTATTTACGTTCTATGAACCCGATTTTGTTGCAAAAAGATCAAAGCTAAGTAGCTAACATTAGGTAATTGGTGATAAATTAAAAGTGGGTAGAAGTGAGACTTTGGCAAATAGGAAGCTAATAGTTGAAGACGACTTCACCAACGACCTGATCATTGTCTGCTAGTGTCATTAGCTAGGTGTTGAAATAAAGAATTGGGGGCTTACACCCTTCGTGTTCAACAACGGATGGCGATAATTAGTTTTTGTGTTTCCCCTTCCCCGTCTATTTGGGAAAAAGCATGAGCGACAAAAAAAAAAAGTTAAAGAAAAAGATATTCAAACGATATAGTAATGTTGAAATACCATATTTTAACTTTAAAGAATACTATAAGCGTACTCGTGCAATGCAACGAGAAACATCACGATTTTAATGTTTCATTTTTGTTTTTTGTTTTTTGTTTTTTTGTCGATTTACGGTACGATTTTGGATGGTTTTGAGAAAATGATAATGTTTTTTTTAATAAATTTGTTTAATTTAGGCTTAATAATATAATGTTGTTTATATAAAAAAAATTAAGTATTTTGTTAGAATTCAATGATTATCTTATATATTTTAATGACATATAGAAAAAATAACCAATTACATATTTAATAATATAATTAAAACAAATTTATAATAATATAATACTATGGAAAGGTCTGCATAAAAGGAAATGCCCCGCACATACCAAATTGGTGGGTGTTAGAAGTCTGCAGTAGTAATATGTATCTTGTGCTTTGATACTTGTAAATTAAGAAATTTTAAAATCTTGCATAAAATGATGGTACTTTGTGCCTAACAATTTGTATTTATGAGTTTTTTATCCGTGCTTTATAATATAGTATAGATATGTCGAATCCTATTATAATCAATACTTTTCAGGAAGAACCTTTTAGGACCTAACAAAAGTTCCAACATATATTAAGAAATAATAGTTCAGTTCTAGTTGATGTAGGATTCTAACACCCCCCGTTTTAATGGGGGTAGATGAGCTCAGAGAAGAGGCGAGATAAACACAGAGACTACTAAGGTCACGTCTGGTTTGCGGGATTGGAATGGATTTGGAGGGATTTGGATTTCAAATACATTCCAATCCTGCGTTTGGTTTGCAGGAATGGATTTCATTGACCGGATTTGAAATCCGTTGACCATTTAAAAATCCCTTACCTGATGGATTTCAAAATCCTTTGCAATGAGCTTGGATTTGAAATCCAAATCCTGATGGATTCTAAAGCCTAATGGATATCAAAATCTTATCCAAACACATCAAGGGATTTGAAATCTCCCCAAATCCAAATCCCCCAAATCCAAATCCCTCCAAATGTAAATCCTTACTTGAAATCCAATCCATTCCAATCCATTCCCGCAAACCAAATGCACCGTAAGGGTTTGTTTGTTAGCAGTTTAATTAGTTTAATAAGACTCACAACTTTGGTCAGTTACACATGGGTGTTTGGTAGTGACTTAATGATATAAAAAATGGTTTATTCAATAAGCTTTTAATGTGGAGCTTTATGCAAAAAGCCGAGTCTTTTTTAGAGTTGCCCTCCCAATTAAAAATCACGCTCCATCTATCTATGAAAAAACCATCCCAAATCTATGAAAAACCATCCCAAACAAAAAAACTTCTCAATCTATACAGACAAATTAATCGACACAGACAACTTTATATCCATACAAGACTTGGGGTTGTTCAGTTCATTTTTCATTAAGACCTGTATAGATAAATTGTCTATATTATATAAGATAAATTGTTGTCCGGTTATTGTGTTGAATAAACAGTCTGAATGTCAGAAATAACCATTATAACCCTCAATCTACATTTTGTCGGATTAAAATACATTTCAAACCCAATTCCAAACCACTTTATTTCCAAATATATTAAACCCAAATCTAAACCATTTCATTCCCAAAAAATATCAAACCCTAATCACTTTTCAAAAACAAAATCTTTAAATTAAAGTAATTTCCAACCAATATTCAGTGCATCTAAATGGAAGGGGTTGTCGTTTTAGAGGTCATGGTAGCGGGCAAGTGTTAGGAAGAATAGAAGAAATCAAGAGATGGGGGAGCATAATATACCGTCTCAAAATGAATTTAAATCGGTAAAGGATAAATCAAGAGACGGAGATACCCTCTAAAGATGACTTCAAAACTGATTTCATATATGACAATGGTTAGCAGAAACCCTCCAAGAAGAAACACAATGATTCCAAAATCGACGAAGAAGAAATAGCAGCTTTAAGACTAGCTTTGATGGCTAGAGAGATCGTGCTTTGAGGAAAGATATCACATGTTTGAGGAAGAGAGTACAACTTTGAGATTTGAGGGAAGAGAGTAGCTTTAAGGTCTGAGGGAAGAGATATCAGCTATTAATGGAGCGTAGTTGGGGAAATATTGATGGTTGAGGCCAGAGGAGTAATGTATCTGAGCTGAGCGAATAAGCTCTCAGCTGAGCGAATAAGCCCCTGCTGAATGCCCTCTTATAACTGAGCGAATAAGCTATAAGGCTTATATAGCCCATTAAGCCACAAAAAAACAACCCCTTAGTGGAAAACCAACCAGCAAAGCCTAAGATAGACTTCTACAAAAGAGTCATTGGGGAGAGAAAAAACAATAAAACAAAATTGGGTTTATATCAACTACAATACAATTTCGAACAAAAAATTTTAAATGCCACATTAGCTTTAGAAATTATTAAGAAATTACCTTCCACTCCAACGATATATAACCAATTTCTTAGATTATACCTCATCATAAAAACAGAAGTATATAATTAATCAAATAACAATAAAATTACAACAACTAAATATTGTTTAGTATAACTTAATACCAAATAATTTATCAATTAAATAATTCTAATAAGGTAAAATATATTAACTAAATGAAATGTTTTATTATAATTTATAAAACAATTTTGATTCAATAAATAAATGTTTATATTTATGTTTTTTGTAATTTAAGTAATTTTTAGTGGTTCGTATAATTTTATTGTATTCATGTATATTTAAATTAATAATTAAAAATGAAAAACTATATTAATTGAGAAATAACTATGTAAAATATTTTATTTGTATTGTAATATTAGTTATATTTTGTATTCTTTAATATTCATCACTATATTAATGTTAAATTTATAATATAATAAATAAAAAAATAATGACAATGATCAAACTATTTTATTTTATTTAACTTATTTAATAAATTATTCATACATTTTTCATAAATATAGTTCATAAAATATTAAAAAACATGATTTGACACAAAATAATTTCTTATTAAGAAATTAGACCATACAATTTCTTATATTATTCATTTCCACATGAACAAAGAATATTAAGGTGATATTAACAATTACAAAAAACCTATTTCTTATTAAGAAAAATCATACTCACAACCACCATAATTTTTAATAAAGAAATCATACGTAACACTTAAGAAATTACCGTAGTGTAGTACTGTCTAAGATGCAAAAAACGTCAGTATCCTAAAAATCTACTTTAGAAACAAACAATTGTACAATTGTATATATAACATAGAATTGTTTGGTCTTTTAAACTTGTCCTATAAAACAATCTATTATAACATTATATAAAAATTCAATATTATAGCCTAAATTACCACCGAGAAAAAATGATTCAAATCTAACAAACTAATTTGTCATACAAGACATCGTGGCAAATGTGAATTCAGTTAAGTTTTCTATAAATATAATGTTTTGGCATCGATCCCAACAACACTCACAAGAAACACAAGCTCTACTTTGCTGCTATCTAACGTTCCTTGGCCATGGCAGTCAATGACACCACAGCTCCTCCACATGCCACCGTTGATATGGAGGTACCAATGAAGTCGTCAGCACCACCACCACCGGGGTACAAGGCGGCCACAGCAGGTGCAGGTGATCATGATTGGGTGGTTGAAGCGACTTTGAGGGCGTTGCTGTGTGTAACCAGTTTGGCTGGTGTCATTGTTATGGTCACTTCTAAACAAACCGAGATGATACCCATTTCACCCACCATGGCTGTACCCATGGATGCAAAATTCAATCACTCCGCATCTTACATGTAAGTACCACCAATTAACCAGTGACCTCGATCTGGCTCAAATGGCGTCTATATATAAACCCTAGAACTAATATATATGATATTATCTTTTTCATGCAGATACTATGTAGCAGCACTGTCGGTGGCTTTCTTGTACAGCATCGTCACTGGTGCCTCATCGGTTTTAGCTCTCAAGAATGCCGGAGGAAGCTCGGTAAAGAGGCAGTTTCATATGGTGATCCTGGATTCTGTAAGATCTTGTACCATACCTATTTCTTAAACTACAATAAAATCAGTTTTATAGGACTGTCAAAATGTCTAAATATCTAGATAAATTGTTTTATATATAAAAGTTAAGTTTATTGGACTAGCAATCGTGAGTAATGTGTACAAGATAGTATATATGTTGATAGAATGCTTTTGGGTTCTATATTAGTCTTTTTATGATATTTTTTGGAATAGTGTATTATAAAAACAAATGACATATATAAAATGATGTTTTCATAGGAGATTTCTCAAAATTGTGATGTAAAAAAAACTAATATGTATAACCCTTTATTTCAGAAGTGGTCTAATAAATTTGTTAGGATTCCCAAATACGGTCAAACATCTTCTAGTAACACATTACCGTTTAAGATACTCTATTTGGACATTTAAACATATTTGACATCATATATATAAAAATAAAACCGACCTTATTGTAGTGTTACAAGCAGTTATTCATCACTTCTATAGTTATTCTTGGCAAGTTACTGACTTGTAATTAACGTGTATGATTCATGCAGCTTCTGTTTGGCATTGTAGCTTCGGCAGCAGGAGCAACAATGGCAGTATCATATATAGGACTCAAAGGGAACTCTCATTCGAGATGGCACGAGATTTGCCATGTATATGATTCCTACTGTCGTCACTTAAAAGGATCTATCTCTCTGTCACTCATGTCCTCCATAGAACTTCTACTACTCATTTGGCTCGCCTTTTACGTACTTTCGAAGAAAATCCGTGGATCACCAAAATATTAATTTCTATGTAGGAGGTTGATGTTATTCACCTTTTGCTATTGAATTTCTATACATGTATTCTTGTTCTTCTTTGTGGCATGCAGTTGGAGTCTTTAAAGTTTATGATAGTAAAGATTACACATGACATGATCATGTTTATTATAGTGACATATCTTTGTCCCAAAGAAACAATACAACCTTGAATTGTCACACAATTCAATGATGTATTTTGACGATTGATTAATGATGGAATATATAAAGTCAATAAAAACAATTTTAAACCAAACGTAAGGCAATATATCTCACTCGACAGTTGGTCCGGAGGTTAACATGTACACATACTTTTTTTCTACCCAAGAGTAGTCTTCGCCTTGAAGTTGTGGCGACATTACCTATACGGAACCAAGTTCACCCTTTTCCCTGATCACAAGAGCCTGAAGTATGTTTTCGACAGAAGGAATTAAACATGCAGTTATGACGATGGTTAGAACTACTCAAAGACTACGACTGTGAGTTGCTTTACCATCCAGGTAAAGCAAACGTTATGGCCGACGCTTTGAATTGAAAGGAGAATAATGGTAGCATTAAGGCTACCAACTCTAGGATCAATTTGGTATCAAGCTTGATCGAAAGGATTAAGGCATCCCAAACTAAGGCCTTGAGGGAGGAGAACCTTTAAACTGAAGTAATGGGAAGCAACATCGTCAGTTGATGGAAGACGGTTGCGGAGTGAAACTATTGAAAGGCCGAGTATGGGTGAGGTAGCTGATAATTACTTCTAGAGGATGCCCACAAGTCCAAATACTCTATAAACCCGGAAAGCAGAAAAAAGTATAGGGACTTGAAGCTAAACTACTTCCTGGTTTTGCTTCTGCAGATACAAATTCTGGACAAGAGTCCCGAGTACTTCCTCTGTTGCATTAGAATTACTTTCATCAGATACAACAGTACAAGAAGTTCCAAAAACTTCTAAGGTTGTTCCTGCGATAATTGATGAATATAACGAGAAAAACACACGAGTGTTTGTTCAACCTCTCCCTAGCACAACTCTATAGCTCCATTCATTGTATAGAAGTATTGAAAAATAGGCTAAGTGTAGGATTCTATGAAGACGTCTGCCAAAACACTAAGAATACCACAGAAGTGCTAAAGCTCAGAAGCTTTGTCAACTATCTACCCGAGAAGAACTTAACCTGAAGATGATGCTCTGACCACAGAGCCTCTGTGCCCCTTCACAGAGCCTCTGTGGTGGCTAAGCTTTGGAGGATGGAAGACTTGAAGAGTTGTGAATTTCAAGGAGAAGACAAGACCACGTGCAGATCACATGACCCCTGTTGTACGAAGCTCCTCAAGATCAACAATACACACCCACGATGGTTTTACTTTCCAGGTGGCATTCCGCTTGTGGAATGTCAGCACTTGTCTTGTACGATTGTATGCTCTCCCCTTGTATATATATGTTGGGAGCACCTCCTGAATTCACATAATGCGAGAATACGCAAATTCACCATGCTTTGTCTGGAATTTGAATATCAGTAGAGAGCATTCCTACACACACTACTGTGTGTTTTTGGTGTAATTTAGCAAGTGAATGAGAAATATCTTTCTGTGACTAATTCTTATTTGTTCTTAGATATCTTTGTTACTTGTTATGTGTCCACTACCAAACCAAACCATTCATCTAGATATAAATCGCTTTCACATACTTATCTCTGTTTGTGTAATTGTTTTGGTTTAATCACCGTTAGAACACAAAACTGGGATCAACACAAGCAAAACAAAGGCATCCCAAAATTTCTAAGGTGTGAAAGAACGGGTGCAAAACCAAAAACTAGCTCATAATGACATTTTCCATTCAACACAGAAGATGGAGTTCTGTTAATAAGATAGGTAGCAGTTAAAACACATTCACTCCACATATTTAGTTGAATATCTCCTTGAAACATCAAGGCTCTATCAACATTTAACAGATGCCTATGCTTGCGTTCTACTACCCCATTTTGTTGAGGTGTATAAACGCAAGTAGTTTGATGTACAATTCCTTTAGATTTAAAAAACTCACCTAATCTGGAGTTGACAAACTCCATTCCGTTATCAATTCTGAAATTTTTAACATGTTTGCCAAATTGGGTATGCAACAGACTGTGAAAAGAAATGATATTATCACAAACTTCATCCTTATGTTTTAACAAATAAACCCAAACAGACCTAGTAAAGTCATCAACCATAGTAAAAAAAAATACATGTACCCCTCTTTACTAGTCACACGGTTGGATCCCCATAGATCAAGATGAATCAATTCTCCAAGACTTGTGGTATTGTGATCACTAAGGTTAAACTTATCCCTAGCTTGTTTTGCCTTATGGAAAACATCACATGGGGGAGAGACACTCTCAGTCCCAAGGTTGAGTTTATCTTTTAAACACCCAAGAGCTTTATCAGCTGGGTGTCCAGCCGACTATGCCAAAACTGACAAGACACTTAACAGAAAATGGTCATATTTAACAGACTATTAGGCTGTTTTGAACTAAAGTTCTAACCCTTAGGAACATGATCGAAAAAATATAGACTTCCATGCTCACTACCGGTCCCCCACAATTCTCTTTGGAAGAGAACCCTGAATAAGATAACACTTATATTCATCAAACCCAAAAAATATCTTACTATCCCTTGCAAGTTTATGAACATACAGTAAATTAACATTTAAATATGGGATTACAAGAACATCAAATAAAATGACATTATTGTTAAGTCTAAAGTTCCCAATTTTGTTTATTTTGGCTTCATTGCCATTTGGTTGAGTAACTTTTAGATTTAAATCAAATATATCAATGATATCTTCAAGATGAGAAATTGATGAAGTCATGTGTTGATTAGCTCCAGAATCAATAATCCATCTAGAGCTAGTAAAATTAGATGAAAAACTTTGACTACTATTAGAACTACTAGCCATATTAGTTGAGAACTTACCTGCAATATTAGCAGTGATGTCTTCAGCATGTTAATTTTTGATCAAGAAGAGTCAACAATTTTTTGACTTGATCTTCTGTAAGAGAATTAGGGGGAGTTTGACCATGGCCATAACTTTCTAAAGTATAAGCATTGTTTGAAGGAGACTTAAAAGACTGTTTAGGTCTTTTTTTAGTAAATTGAAAGTCTTTGAGAAACCCAATTAGTTTAAACCATCTTTCTATAGTGTGACCAGTCACACCACACTGTTTACAAAGAAGAGGAGGTTTACCATATTTTTTCTTATTTTCCACTGTTTTACCAAAGAAGGCAGAATTTTGAGTTTTAGTATCTGAAGAGGAACAAGTCACACCTCGGTGAGACTCTTCTCTAGACACCAAAGAAAATGCAGTTTTTACAGTTGAAAGAGGATCCGTGGTTAAAATATTACTTCTTATTTGAATATAAGCATCATCAAATCCCATTCAAAATTGCATTAGTTTTAAAAGTTGGTTATGTTTTGAAACTCTTGTGAAGCATTACAGGAACATGAAGGAAGCTTGACTAAAGCATCAAACTGCTTCCATAATGCATTAAATTTGTGGTAATAATCGAAAACAAGGAGCACCATTTTGTCTAAGAGAATTTATTTTTTTGATGCAAATTAATAGTGACAGATCCATCTACTTTATCATAAGTTTCCTTTAGTTCCTCCCAAGACTCAGAGGTAACTTTTGAGAAAACTTGACTAACAAATAAGTCCTCAGAAATAGAACCAAGAATCCACGATAGAACAATCTTAAAATCTTACAAATGAAATATTACATAAAACTCTCAAACTATTATTACAAACAACATATTACAAAATAAACTCTCAAATGTTACAGAACAATCACTATAGAGAGAATAACAACAAGGTAGAGAGAAGAAGTCTATAATTCTCATTATCATAAGCCCTTTAAATAGGGAGAAGTTTACAAAGAAAAGGAAACATTCATTATGGTAAATTCTAATACTAGGAAAATATTATATCAATCACTTCTTTTGATGATGGCACATAATCCTACAACACCCCCCCTTGTGCTGAGTCAAATGAGTGATGGTGCACAATTGTTGCCTCGTTAAAACCTTACGCCAAAATAAAAACCCAGTGGGAAAAAATAAAAGTTTGACGAAGGAAAGAGTACAACGCACCAGCTTCTTTGCAATAAGTAGACTTTTCCTTTAGTCTAGTTTTCTCTTAGATTCGTACATTAATCATGAGAGTTAGGAAAGCATGATGGTATATAAACAGTTGTCTCACTAAAACCTTACACCAAGGAACAAAACCCAATGGGAAAAATAAAACCTTGGTTGAAGGAAAGAGCAGAACATACCAATATCACAAATATAGTAGACTCCCTCTTTTGTCTATTACTCCCCCTGATTCATGCATTAATCAAGGGAGTTTGGAAAATATTTGCACTTGCATTCTACATGTTTCCCAATATATGGTTTTAGGTAATGATTTGGTAAAATGTGTCATGTTCTCCTGACATCTTACTTGATTCAACTGAATCTCGATGAGAGTTTTCTTATTGCTGATGGTAAAATATATGGTTTTAGAATATTTGATGTATCTTATGCATTATTTCCATATATGCAAGTAGGATACTGGTTGAACCCAGAATTACTAGCTCCTCTAATATATGCAATGATAGTCCTTAATCATATACATTATTTAATTATCATGGGGAGTAATTTTCTTGGATTAGTTCAAGGGGGTAGTTACAAAGGATTGCTTAATTCACTTCCAAGCAATCGGCGTGTTCCTTGTGGTAATTCTTTATCCAGTTTGGGAACAACCTTTGTATGGGTCAGACAGATACCTAATATCAGCAAAGACATACGAAGACATTGTTTGGTGTTTTTCTATAAGAGCTAGTACTTTTGTTGCTTACATTCTAGGTAGGTATTGAAGTTTCATTATCAACCCCATTTTTCTTTCTATAGGGAAAGTATAAGCCTATGTCAATGGTTTCAAAAGATTAATTTGATATCATTCCAATGACGTTATAAGCCTATGTCAATGGTTTCAAAAGATTAATTTGATATCATTCCAATGACGTTGCGTTGGCACTGAGCTAAATCTAGCTAACAAATTCACTGAGAAATACAATATACGGTCAAGTGTATTGTGCTAAGTACAATAATGCGCATATTGTACTTAGATAGGGAATTCCAACTCCTAACATTTTTCGTCATCTTCCTTTTAGACGAAATGGATCTTTCCTTATATCCGACACTTCGACCGATCATGGGAGTGCTAACCGGATGCGCTTTGTCCATATTAAATTGCCTGATTATTTTCTGGACATATGCGATCGGTGAAGTAATATTTCACAAACTTGGTGTCCTAGCTCAAATATCTAGACAAAACCAAGTTTTCCCAAGATCTTTCCTCTCAAAATCATATTTAAAGTAGCTTGTGGTTCCTCTTATTTCATCAAGAGTGCCTATTATGTTCATAACATTGACATATAGAGATACTTTGAAAATCTAAAACTTGTTTCCATAATAAATACGCAAGGGAACAGTTCATCGTTCTTATATATCATTTCCCAATCAAGCATTCCATTAGTTCTTATATATCCTTTATAGATTAGATTGCTTTAATCTATAAAATGGGCATTTCAATTTTATTTCAAACGCATTTCATGGTTTAGAGTTACTTGATTTTGGTAATGTAATATCATCAAACACTTCTATATATCTCTGAATCTAGATCCCCATAGAGACATGCAGTAACCACATCCATGAGTTGCATTTCTAATCCTTCGAAAACTACTAGAGTAATAAATTATTCGGACGCATAACATCCATCATGAGAGAGCAAGCCTCATCATGGTCAATCCAGGGCGTTATGAGAAACCTTGCGCCAAAGGAGAGCCTTAAACATTAAGACTTCATTATTCTCATTACGCTTTATGACAAAGACTTAGTTATGTACTACGGGCTTTACACTTGGTGGGTTAGCACTACCAGACCAAATACCCGATCCTTTATCAAAGAATATAATTCTTTCTGGATTGTTTATTTAGGTCAATATGCTCTTTGTTGATATTATTCAACTGAGCATGGTTCGATGTCGTTGTGCTCTATCATCTTATGAGCAATAGTATATGTGAATAAGTCATCAATGAGTATATATGAACTGTCCATCAACTCATATGTACTCTCATAGTTCATTTGAGATTTTCTTTCATCTCTAGAATCATATTAACTTCGGAGTGTCCTCCAGTGATGATTCATGGACATAATTATAATTAGAGATAATCTCATGAGAGTTTTATGTATTGATGATAAATTGATGTGCCTCACTATTCTCTTCCTTTAGAATAGTATCCATCGAACCAAGTAGCTTCCACCACTTCCAGTTGGTAGCTACGACCTCAACCACACCTCCACTATGTGTGACTGCAACGCACTTTCCAATGGTGTTGTGCCCCTGTTGGAGACTTTTACCTTACGGGTATATTAGCAGCTCGTATGTGTGATCTTGTCACTTTTAGAATAATTTTAACGTATCAGGTATCGAGTCTGATTCGTTTGACTTCAACTTTACGTTGTGAAGTTTGGGGATCAAAATGAGACAGAGTTGGAACATTACATGACAGTTCCTGTCGTTCCCTTGGAAATTACTTTTTCCTATCTCCCCCTAACGACGGGAAGACTGTCATCAAAGTGACAATTCGCAAATCATGCAATATAAGGATTACCCGTAAAAGGTTCTAAATAGCGGATAATTGTTGGAGATTCATATCCAACATATACTTAATAGTTTTTAATGACCCATTTTAGTGCGTTGTGGGGGTGTAATTGGCACATATACTATACAAACAAACATGCATAAATTTAAAAAGATCAGGCTTATATCCAGTTACCAACTGGTATGCATGATATTGGTTGACTAGTAGTGGGTCTAAAAACAAATAAGTAAAGCTGCATGAAAATTTACATAACCCCAAGTAGATATGGGTAAATTGGTATGCATAACCAATGGCCTAGTTACCATCTATATTCTTTTGATGACATCTTTTGTGAGACCACTTTTATGTATACACATGGGGGTATAGGATGCTCTACCTTGATCCCAATACAAATGCAAAGATCATCAAATCCTTATGATGTAAATTCTCTAGTATTACCAAGCCATATAGACTTTATGAGATGATTAGGGTGGTAAGCCCTTAGTTGTATAGTTGGTCCTAGAACTGCAACGTTTTGTGTGGACATTAATACGACGTGTGTTCATCATGTCAAAACTTCAACCAGAACCATAAAGTACTTGAATGGCCCGCATTCTGGATGTATAGGTCCACAAATATTACTTTGTATTCATTGTAAGAATGGAGTATTTTGTATTATGTCCTTAGCTTAGGATGACCTTGTTCCTATTGTGGTTTAAGGAGTAAGGTTTGAAAAAGTTCTAGGTATTCTATAGTTCATATTGCGATGGTGGTGTTGCTTCTATGCTGCAGAAGTGAACAATTGCAATTTTGGATCATTTCTTTCACTCTAGAAAATGTGTCTATATGTATTTTTCAACACAGGGTCATTATGTCATATCCCAAAGTTCATTATTGGTGACAACATATGATTCAGTGACCTAGATAATCCACTAATTTGACACATTAGCTTCTCTAATATATGTTTCCTTCCATATTTATTAAAGTTTATATAGATATCCATTTTCGTTCGTAATATGGTTTTCCATTTCAAACAAGTATTTGAACAAGATTTGATGCATATAGTGCTTTAGTGATTGATTTCGTGTCATTAAACAACAAGTGATAGTCCATCGTCTAAGTGTTTGGTTGGTGGAATTAAAAATAATTAATTCAATGAATGATAATCTATTTCTTTAGGATTGTATGATATGTCACAAAACAATCAAGTTCTCCTCGATACATTCCTACATGGAACGAAGAACATTGAGAGTTTTGTATTTGTTTTTGATGTATTTCTTTACATATATAGTGGTTATAAACCCGAGTGTATATTTGCAGGAGCAATTAATTTGATAGTTAAAACACATTCAAATAAATTTATACTCATCCAATCTTAGATATGATATAGTTTATTTTCAACTTGTTCCCTTTTCGATGGGAGCACTCTTTAGTGCATTTCTTATTTGATTGTTCTTTATCACCTAGGGCGGTAGTTGTATCTCTACTCCAGGTATTGAAAATCCTTCCCAACTCTTACCATGACATGACCCTTTCTAGGTTCTCATCCACATGGTGCATATATGTCACATGTGTGTGGTTTAGTATGTTTATCTCGCTGTCCTTTGGAGTTCTTTCCACCTCTAACGCTTGCATGATTTTGATTCAAAAACTTTCTTTGTCCCGACAAGTCTAGCATCTTAAAATAACCTCATTGTGTCTCTCAACCATTTGCACTAGGTTGATAAGTTTGTTAAAGGTTGTGATTCTTTTGTTATCATATTCCAATTGATACTGATTCATTAGTATGATTGTTGATCTAGGGAAAGTGGAAAACATTTTCTGAATCATGTCGTCTTCCGTGAGTTCCTTGCCACCGAAGTTTAGACGTGCTTTGAGACGCAACATTTCTTTGTTGAAATTATTTACCTTTTTTTTTGTAATCGATTAAGCGGATTTCGTTTCGCTATACGATTAGTTCGGTAAGTACAGGTTCATGAATACTCCCAATTCCCCCCTTCGGGATATCTCACAGTTCTTTGGCGGTTTCTAGTAAAGGTATTCCTATGAAAGTTAGGATTTATATGTCGTCTCAATACATGATGGTATTTGCTTGTACCTTTTAAGGAAGTTGCTTTTTCAGGTCAATAGGGAGTTGACGGGTTTTAGGTATTGAATATTCATATTTGTATTCAAATTCTTTTGAGTTTAGGATATCGAATCATGGATGAGGTGTTTCAACTATTTACGTAAATAAGGGACAATATATGATTTTCTATTTGATAAGACAATGGATGATAATTATAATTATTATTTTATGTATGAAATTTCATTATAATACAAATATTGGATTTTGTATGCTTACATTTTGTTGATAATACTTCATCAATATTTCAATTTGTGAAAATAAATCACTCAATCTATTGGATTTCCATGTAGTAAGAGAATCACATGGATTTCTTAAGTCTCTACTAACCTTGGGGCTATTTACACCAGTTTGACAAAATACAATACATATTTTGCGATTTATTTAATTTGAAGATAACATTGTTAATTATAGAGCTTTTGACATGAGGCCAAAAAGAACATGCGATTGACATATAAAGCCAACTTTAGTTTTGTAATATATTAATGGTATTTTAAAGAGTTTTTTTTGTAGGCCAAATAAATATTTGTTTTGGTATAATACCAAATTCAAAATTTTGCTACCATAATGGTATGTAGAATACTTTTGGCAAGAGATAAAAAATATGGGGGTGGAAGTGTAACTCCCAAAATTTAATTATATAATTGGAATTGTAAATAAGAACTTATAGTTAATGTCTTTATTTGAATATACTATGTGGGAGAACAAATGCATTTGAATAATGTGAATTAAATCTAAAAATAAATCATGACAATAAAGAAATTAAAATGAATAATTTAATATGAGTCTAAATAAATAAATAATATTGATTAATTAAACCAACCAATTAAGCAATCAAATGTGTATGTATATAACAATTTATAAAAAAAATAGTAACTAATAGATATTGTAAATCAATTACTTATTAAATATGGTTATTATGATATTACACTTAGGAAAGAAAATCAGTTTCATAAAATAAACAACTCTTATTTAATAAATAATTTGATACTAAATTAATGGAAAAACAATAAAACATCAATAAGTATTTATATCAATAAACATTTAAATAAAGTAATAAAATACTCAAATATTTTTATTCCATTATGATTATCCATCAATAATTTTAGTTCTAATTGTCAAATGTTGATGCATATTGAAAATGCTATTTTGAAAAATATATTTTTTTTTCAAACATATATTTTTTTTAAGACAAGAATAATAATAAATTTGTTAAATAATATTTAGGAAAGGAAACCATAGGCAATAAAAATATTTTATATTTAACTACAAATTTTAAAGATATACATACCAAAAATAATTCTTTTTTTTAGGCAAAAATCTTATCAAAATAATTATTTGAATAAAGAATATAAATATGTATTTAAACCAATCAAAATTACACCATAACTTTGAAGGAAAAGAACTCGTATACATTACACATTTTCCGAAATCTGATTATTATAATCCTAAAATATATTAACTGTTACAAAATAGATTTTTTTTTGAAAGACTCAACGGTATGGATAAAACTAAAACTAAAAATATATTTATTATCATATTTAATTATCATCGTAAAATATTAACCATACACATAAAGAAATAAATATTTTTATAATCATATTTTATAAAACATACAAAAACAACACGTGAATTAGGATTTCATGAGATTGACAATCATATTTTGCGTTTGCAACATAAAACATGGTAGTATGATGTATATAATTTAAACATATAATTGAAAATCATGTTTTGATGAAATCATCATATTTAGTCATAGCATAAAACGTAATATAGTGATGTTTTAAAGCTAAAACATATAAAAGTTACCTCAAATATCGAAGTTTTGCTTGATTTCACGATCACTTCGTTCTAAGGAGCGTGCGTGCTGATAACGTGTTACAGAACAATCACTATAGAGAGAATAACAACAAGGTAGAGAGAAGAAGTCTATAATTCTCATTATCATAAGCCCTTTAAATAGGGAGAAGTTTACAAAAAAAAGAAAACATTCATTATGGTAAATTCTAATACAAGGAAAATATTATATCAATCACTTCCTTTTGATGATGGCACATAATCCTACAACATCAAACTATTTTATCATCTTCAAGTGATTTGAAGATAAATCAAATATTGAGAAACCCTAATTCTAGAGAGAGAGAGAAAAGGATGTAAACTAAACTCAACTAAAGAAATGTAAAAATGAGTTGTAATCATCGACTGAGAAAAAAAACAATAATTTTATATTGCCAATATTTTCAACTTCAGTCCTCGAGCTTTCCTGAAATTGCTCCGCTACCCTCTATGTTTTCCCAGATGTGAGGAGCAGTCCTCCTACTTCAATTTATTCTTTTCACCCTCATAAATACAACAACAAACAAACAACCACCTTAAGTTAGATTAAGATGACAAGATTGGTATATATGTTATATTTTCAACAACTCCAACACACCATAGGATAAATACCATTCTCATTAACCCTCAGAAATCCTATACCAATATTGCGAGTAAAATGTGAGCATAGCCGCCGTCAAAGGGAAACAACGTACCTAATTTCTTCAACAACTCAAGCAAGCATCTTCAACAATTCAAGCATCTGTTTAACATACAATTTAGCGAGCTTCGATTTATTTCACTCTGATGTTTAGAATACCTTTCGATTTATGTGCTTCATTCGTATCAACAACGTCAATGGCAGTGCGCGAAGACGTGATGAGATTAAAAGCTCATTTATGAGAATTTTTTATGAAACTTTTTTTTACCAAATATTGTTGGGTTTTGATTTCTACCGAGTTAGAAATAAGAACCATGGAGAAAATCTAACTTCAAACCAAGATTTTGAAGCTTCAAGCTCTGTTAAGTTGATGGCGATTGTGATTCCAAGTCTTCTTTTTGGCCATTTTAATTCATTAGATTATTAGGAATATTTGAATCGGTTTAATAGAATTCTCTAACCTCCGACAGACAGAATATTCATGCATGCGTTCTATCTCTCCTCCCCTCAGCCATAGATTCATCTTTCCCAAGAACGGCCCAACTTGCTGGCTGACTATTACCTGCTTACTTATAATGTTAAGATTTAAAGAATAAATTGAATGGGTCTGAAACAAGCAAAGCTTAGGTTGCCATTTTTAGAGTGCAGAAGCCTAGGGAACAAAACAAGATGTATGGTAAATATGATCTACCGAAATATCACCGATCATTTTGACAGAAATCAACTCATTGTTACACAAATTAAATTACCGTCACCCCTTTGGTATACCATACATTGGTGAACAAATATTTGCAATTACAATTATGTACTAATAATCCAAATAGAAGAAGGTTAATTTTGTTAAGAAAAGCCTGAGATTAACAAATTAATACTTGTAACTGGATTAGCCAAGTCACAATCTATCTCGCTACTTGAAGAAAAATTAGTACATAGATGGTTAGACAGAATATTCATTCAGTAGATACACATTCATCACTGAAAAGCTACACATCACATTGCTTGTATGTTAATACGAAGAAGTAGCTTGTTGACATATCGATAATTGTGTCCTAAATTGTTCTTGTAACCATGTCGATAACCATTGAAGTTTGTAACATTTCTCCACAGTGTGTCCATGAAATTGTACAGAATGATCGGTCTTCTCTTGCACCTCTTTTGTAATTATTGATTTGATTACGTTTTTGCACTTGTGCATTAAAAACCATTGGAGACTAAGCTCCAACTTGAGAAATTTTCTTCTATTTTTCTTCTTGAACAATTAGAGAGAAAACTTAAATAATAGTAGGGAGTGGATCTAAAACAAGAATCTAGGAATTTGATCAAAAGAGTCATTAAAACCCATCAAGCAGAAGTTCTGTAACGCCCGTAATTTCAGTAAATCATTTGCTTGTACTCCTTTTGGTTACCTGTAATCATAACCTCAGTTAGGATTGGTTTAGGGAAATGGGCCTTCTTATCGGAAACGCTTCGGGTTAAAAAGTTTGAATTTTGGACGTCAATACCCCGTAGGCGACTGTGCCCGCGATTGTGACAGAGGTCACTCTCGCGGGGCACAATCGCGGCCCCTGTACCGAGAGTTGTGCGAGTCGGGCGACAATGCCCGCGATTGTGACAGGATGTCACTTTCGCGGGACAATGACGCGGGCATTGTACCACAGGTGGCTCGATCCCAGCGATAGTGCCATGCGACTGTGCCATGGGCATAGTCGCCGGGTACAGTAGCGGTCAGCCCTAGACTTGTTTAAATCCCGAATTTTCAGCCCTCTTTCATTTATTCTACACCCAGTCCTTATTATTCTCTCTCAAGCGAACCTTTAGATCCAATTAGGGTTTTCTTGCATTTGAAACCTCAAAACCTTGAATTTTAAGGAGGATCTTCCTCACCAAGCTAGGAATTGGATACGAAGGTTTGGAGCACACCATCTCATCCTCATCTTCTAGGGTTTCATCAAAACCTCCCCCAAACCCTTTTCACCCTTTTTGAAGACTTGAAGGTTGAGGTTCATATTTGGGGCCCTAGAAGTTTATTTGTTGGTAGATGCAAGTTGGGATCAAGGTAATATTCTCTTTTCTTCATCTTTGAGAATTTAGGGTTTTAGTATAGGTTGAGATCTCCATGTATAATGTTTGGGGAACTATTCAAAATGGTTGGAGTTGAATATTGATGGTTGAAAACTTATGGATCCAGTTTTCTGGAAGAATTGGCTTGAGGATTCAGATTTCTTCAAGGAAGCTCAAGATGGGGTAAAATCTAGATTTAGCCTAAATCTAGCAAGGTGAGTTCAAGTTGATTTGTGAAAACGGTGTAGATGCCAAAATGTTTATTTTAAAGTGTTTTGTGTTTTACATGAAATTGTTAACTGTTGATAAGTTTTGAGTATTTTGAAGTAAAAATAAGCTTTACTTGGGGTTTGTCAATGTGTTGGGCATCTTGATAAGTTTTCATATTTGATAAACTTGGGTTGTTTTAGTCTCATAAAATGCCCCTATTTGGGATTTGGGTGTCTTGATAAGTATTAGCATGGTTTATGTATTTTTGGTCATTTTGTGCAAATAAAGTCCATTTTATGATTTATACATCTTTGGTGAATTTTGTACAAATGAAGTCTAATATATGGTTTATGAATTTTTAGTGTATTTGATTTCATAAATCATTTGGAAAATCTTTTGTCCCAATCCGTGATGAGTTTTAGGTTCATCACATCTTTGAGGTATGTGTCTACATAAACGTCGTTTAAATGCATTACATTATTTGGGGGACTGGTATTTGTTGGTCAAATGGATTTTGAGCATTTTAGATCGGTGTTGACTTAAAAGAGTCTTGGGGACAATTGTCCGGTTTTAATGGATCGATGTAGAGTCTAGTTATGACGTACGTACTAATGCGCTGTGTTGCGTATAGAGGTTGGTTGCGGTCTCGAGTGCTTTGGTCATTCATGTGTAGTCCAGTAAGGTTAGATTGTGTTGCATTGGATCCATAGGCACTTAAGTCAGTCTTTATTTGATGGCCAATTGGGTACTACGGGGTTGGACTCCGGGACCCATGTCGTATAACCTTAACCTTTAAAGTGTACACTAGGAGGGCTGAGTCCGGTTGATGTTATCATGAGCTAGAGGGGTGACCCCCGAATGTGCCGAGCCTTGGGCGATATTCATGGTATTATTCGCTAACGTCAGCTGTCTCTTTGGGTGTAGCTTGGAGGGAGTCGTAGGGACACTTGGGCTTTCATGTCGTGAAGTGTCATATGATTAACGTTGTATGAGTGACATACTTTTGTGTTCCTCCACTCTCAATGGATACGGGTCTCCCCCGTTGGCTGCCAGCAGTATTTTGAATACTTAATTGTCTATGCTTTATTATTTGGATCTCATTCCATATTATGGCCGCGTGAGTATTCAATTTCAGTCACAGGTTTTCAATGGCATAATATATTATAAGGGTTGTCCTCCCATGATTTTATGAGTTGAGTATTATGCCTCACCCGTGTTTTGGGTGTTTCGGGATATAAAGTTTTATCCGCGTTTTAATATTGGGGGTCCGTTTTCTTTTCATGTTCGGGTGAGTTTTGGGCAACAGTATTTCATAAAGAATATTTCGTCCTTAAAATGTATGTTATTGGAAAACGAGTCGTTTTCATGGTTAAGTTAAATTATTTTGATAGATCATGATTTAAAATGCTTTATTCCCTTTAACGAAATATTTATTCATGTTGAAAAGTCTTGAACTCACTACGCGTTATCCTAACCTTTTTATTTGTCGGCATGTGCATCAGGTTCCAGTTGGGGGTTTGGTCCTAGCCGTGATATGAAGAGATGAGCCTTAGCTTTTCGCAAGAGTAAGTAGTTGGTGAAGTATTCCGCAATTTGGAGATAGTGTTTGTTATTGGGTTTTGGTAGCACCCGTTCTTATTATGGACTATATGCATAGAATGAAAGGTGTGTTTTGAGGTTAAACTTTAAATTGTTATTGTAGATGAATCATTTAACGATGTATATTGAATTTTTTTTTATTTAGTTGTTATTTCAAGTTTTGAGGGTGTTACAAGTTCTCCTCTATTTTTCTTCTTGAACAATTAGAGAGAAAACTTAGTTAATAGGAGGGAGAGGATCTATAACAAGAATCTAGGAATCTAATCAAAAGAGTCGTTAAAACCCATCAAGCAGAAATTCATGGTGTGTTCAGACGGAAAATAAGAATTGATTTTTTTTGCTGCACAATCTGTTTTTCTACGAGTCTATATTGGTCGATACCGATTGAGTTCCTAAGATAATGATTTAAGTTTGGTGTACTAGACTGTAGCAGAATAATCATGGTTGGAATATGAGGAAATCCCCGTTAGGGTTTGCGTATTATTGCTCTCAATATATAGACAACAAAGTTACAAAAGGGTCCCTATACTATACAAAGATAAAAAGAAAGACTACCAAAATACAAACTTTAACACAACCCCTTAGTTTGAGCGGGAGGTTTGACGGATGCTTAAACTATTTCTAAAGTCTAAAAATAACGGTGTAGGTAAACCCTTTGTAAAACTATCTTCAAATTGATGAGCAAATGGAACATGCAACAAACACACATGCCCAATTAGCAACGTGTTCCCTAAAAATAATTGTGTAGGTAAACCCTTTATAAAAATATCTATAAATTGATGACCAGATGGAACATGCAACACAACGTACATGCCTAATAGCAATGCGTTCCTAAACAAAATGCAAATCTATTTTCACATGTTTGGTTCTTTGGTGCTGAACTGGGTTAGAAGCTAAGTACAAGGCACTAACATTGTCACAAAACACAACTTTCGTACGAGAAAGATGACAGGACAACTCAAGAAGTAGGTTGCGAAGCCAAGCAGCGTCAGCAACAACATTGGATACCCCCATACTCAGCTTCAGCGCTGGAATGGGAGACACCATGTTGGCGTTTGGAGGACCACGACACAAGGTTGTCACCAATGAAGACACAGAACCTAGAGGTGGACCGACGAGTTTGCGGACAACTAGCTAGTCAGCATTAGAATAAGAAACTAATCTATAAACAGTGGACGAATGAAGATGAAGACCATGCGAGAGTGTACCCTGAATATAACGAAGAATACTTTAGGGCAAGAAAATGTGGTTCACGAGGATAATGCATATAAAGGAAGATCTATTGGACCGTATATGTGATATCCAGATGGGTGAACGTTATTGCAGAGCCCTGCAAGGCTGCGATATAAGGTAGGATCAACAATAGGCTTTCCTAATGATGGAAGCTTGGGCTTGGTATCCATTGGAGTGTTGCAAGGATTGCAAGTTTCCATATCAGCACGAGCTAGGATCACCTTGGCAAAAGAAGTCCGCGACAGAAGAAGACCATTTGCATGATGAGTGGCAGCAATGCCAAGAAAGAACGATAGTGGACCAAGATCAGTCATAGAGAACTGGGATGAGAGACGAGTAATAACCCTAGTAATAAGAAATAGAGAGGAGGTTGTAAGAATAATATCATCAACATAGAGAAAAAGATAGATGGTATCCGTTCCAGAGTGATATGTAAAGAGAGAGGTATCCGAGTGAATGCTTCAAAAACCAATGGAAGAGATGTAGACAATGAATCGTTGAAACTAGGAACGAGGGGCCTGTTTTAGTCCATACAGGGCTTTGCGGAGTCGACAAACATGATCGGGAAATTCAGATTGAACATAAACAGGAGGTTGTTTCATATAGACCTCCTCGATAAGATCATCATGCAAGAAGGCATTTTTGACATCCAATTGATGAATCGGCCAATGGCGAGATAGTGCAATGCTTAGGACAGTTCGTATGGTAGGAAGTTTAGCAATCGGACTAAAGGTGTCATCGAAGACCAAGCTAGGTTGTTGAGAGAAACCTTGTGCAACCAAACGACCCTTATAACGTTGCAGACGACCATGACTGTCAAACTTGTGACGATAGAGCCAACGACAACCAATAATGTTGGCATGTGGCGCTCGTGGAACAAGATCCCATGTGTGGTTGGAAGAGAGAGCAACCATTTCGGAATCCATGGCAGCCTTACATTTTGGGTCACACATAGCCTGAGCTGTAGAGCGAGGAAGCAGAGAGAAGTTGGAAGAGACAGAGAGATTAAGAATCTGATGCGGCTTTAGAGATCCAGTGCTATATCCGTGATCATCGGATGACCGACAGAGGTCGTAGGTCGGGAAGGGGGGATTCGGTAACCAAGGGGGAGGAAGTGGGGTTGGATTGGTAATAACTGATGGGTCAGTAGGGATGTCATAGTTTTGTGTGGGTATGGAGATAGGAACGGGATCCTCCTCAGATACAAGGACATCATAGTCGGATGTGGTGGGTGGGTGGAAATCAAAAAAAATGGAAATGATCTTCATCAAAGACAACATGTCAGGAGATGACGACTCGCTGTGTGATAAAGTCTAGACAGCGATACCCACGATGGTCGGGAGATGGTCCAAGATAGATACACACTGACAAGCGAGGGGCTAGTTTATCAGCATCCTTGGAGGAGGTTTTCGGATAACGTAGGCAACCTGTAACACCCCAAAATAGGGGTAAGCAAACATGATTATGAAAATGAATTCGCATGTTAAAATATATAAATAGATATAATTTTAGACCCAAAATCTTAAAGTAAGCGATTAGAAATATCTGATTTCAATGGAGTTGGATTATTTCATTTTTTTTAAATGATTTTGGAGAGGAATATTATAATTTAGGAGGTTCTTATATTTTTGGTGAATATTAATTAGAATATTATTAATTTTATAAAGATTTGGAAGTAGGATGATTTATTGTATGGAAGTGATTTAAATGTTGGACTTAAATTGTAAGTAATATGGTGGAGAGGGATCTGTTGTGCCAAGTCTTGAAAGATGAGAATGGAAGGGATTGGAAGGCAATAATGGTGATTGAATCCCTTCCATAAAACCCCAAAATTCGACCTATATAAAGGAGAGGTAGGTCGAACCTTTTGAGGGTTTGTTGTGCCGACATTTTTGGGAGAAATTGGCTTTGGAATCTCGAAGAATGATACAACGAGGAAGGGTATTGAGGCGCTCGAAGTTTGTCTCATTTTTTATTGTGATTAGTCAGATTAAGGTATGTATCCCCTATCAAACTCGAATCTAGGCACGTGGGACGTTAGGAATGGTGTAAGGTGCGCCGAAATAAGTTTTTGAAGTCCAATGGTTGTCAATTCGACCAAAACGTTTGAATCACCGTTTTCGGTAGAAACTGAAACTTTGAACCTGAATATCACATTCAAATCTCAATGATTTTGAGTGATTCATGTTTTTATAGGTTAGGAAATTCAATAACTAAAAATTAGGGAAAAGAAGTCGACGAAAACAGGTGAAAAACGAAGCCAATCGGCTCAAAACAAGAAGTTCGCCGGAAAACAGTTGATGTCGCCAGAAAAGCGACGTTCGCCGGCGCCTTTCTTCGACGACGCTCCGGTGAGGTGAGGTGTGGTCTGATGGAGAGTATGGCGCAAACTTTGGGCCTAATTTTGGAGCCCATCAGATTTAAAAGTTAGACCTTTCTCATTTTGATAACTAAATTAAATGAAGATCACAATAAATCTTGTTTTGTTTTTAGATAACTAAATTAATTAATCATTAATAATTAATTAATTTAATTATTGGGTTGTATTAATTAAATAATTACTTTTAATAGAATTAATATATTAATTTAAATATATTAATCTCTTTTTTCTTTGGTATTATTTAACTCAGTTAAATGAGTAACACTTAATTACAAAGGAGCTTCCAAATAATTTACTAGGACATCGAGATGTCGAGACTTTACATATGTACAAATTATTTTTGTTGTGACATGTATGGACATGAAAAACGAATTTTAATACCATTGTAGTTGAAAAAATCAAGTAAATATTGGTTATTAAATTCGCTTCCATTATCACATTGAAAAAGTTGAATGTCTTTCTTAACTTGGTTCAAAACATAAGCATGAAATTTTTTAAAAACTGAAAAACATCATATTTAACACGTAATGGGAACACCCACAAGAAATGTGAGAAATCATCCAAAAATAAAATATAGTATTCATAACCACTAATGCTTACAATCGGAGAAGTCCATGAATCAGAATGAATTAACTCAAATAAATGAGAAGTTTTTGAAGTAGATGAAGAAAAAGACAATCTACAATGTTTGTCGAGCTGACACCATGTTGACAATTTATTTGTAGAGTTGAAAATAAAATTTCGAGACTGTAAAAAGAGAAGAACATAAAAGCTGGGGTGGTCAAGACGTTGATTCCAAGTAGGAAGCGACACCGTGGTAGAAAGAGAAGCTTTGGAAGACGGTAGAATTGGGTACAAATCACCAACACTATCACATCGTTGGATAAAAGCACATGATTTAAGATCCTTGATAGAAACCAAATGGGTCCAAATTCTACAGAGGCAGAGTTGTCAATGGTGAACTAACGAACATACACGAGATTTTTAACCATTTCAATTGAAATGAGAACATTATTTTCGAGCAAGGGATTGTTTGAATAAGAAAAAAATGTTTGACCAATACTAGTTATCGGAAGTAGAGCACCATTACCAACCATTATAGATTTAGAATTACAATATGATAAAGAAAGCATGCTACCTTGATTAAAAGACATGTGAGAGTTTGCTCCTGAATCCATGTAGTAGTTGTTGTCTTGAGGTTGCTGAACTGACATTGACTGGAACACCGAGGCAAGATCGCTAAAATGTTGAAGACTTAGTTGAGTTGCGACATGACTCCCGAAGGATGGGTGAGGCGCTGATTGTTGTGGGGTGGAGAAGGAGGCCAAAATTTCCTATAAGTAGGCTGCCCAAGGTGGGTCGTATGCTGTTGGAATATGTGGAAATCCCCGTTAGGGTTTGCGTATTATTGCTCTCATTATATAGACAACAAAGTTACAAAGGGGTCCCTTTACTATACAAATATAAAAAGAAAGACTACCAAAATAAAATTTTTAATAATCACTTTGATTGAGATTGATGATTTCACGCCAAATTTGGAAATTATGTGGCCCGTTGTTTTGTTGGAATCTTTCTTGTAGATCGATCCAGATCTCATAGGCTGATCAATCCGTGAAAATAACACTTTCGAAGATTTATTTAGATACATAGTTGAGAATCTAAGAGATTGTCTATGTTGTTGCTTTAGGTCCAAGAATCCAGATCAGATTCATCATGCCTTGTTATCGTTTCATCTATGAAGCCTAACTTGTTTCTGCTTACCACAATTTATGAGAGACGGATATTCATGTATACATTGAACTGTATAAGGAAGGAAAAATACAGAAAACATATGCAAATGATATATACATGGAAAAGATAAATACAGCTAACTAATGTGATCATTATTAACAATATGTGGATCACGAGAATCACGTCGATCTACTAATGCTTCTCACACTCATATTCAATTATCATGTTATGCATAATTATTTATATAGTCATGATATTATGTAGGGTATCCTTCTCCCAAAATCTTGTTAGACAACTAATAATTGAAAAACATGCTTGAAGCAATCTAAATGCACACTCGACATCTTTCCTTGCCCCTTTGTGCTCTTTAGCAAAATGTTTTTCCTTATTTTTTTGTGAAGCTGGAATAATCTTCACTAATGTTGCCCATGAAGGATAAATATAATCAGCAAGATAATACCTCATAGTATATGATCTACCATTAACCTTGTAGCTAAGAGGAGAATCATGTCCTTAAGCAATATCACTAAACAAAAACAGAGCGCTCCAACATATTAATGCCGCTAAAACACCTAGGCAACAAAAAAAACATGTTATATCCAAAGGTCATATGAAGCTACGTCTTTTAGAATAATGGTTGGTTCATGAGTATTGCCTGGTAAACATACAATGCCAAACAATTGGATAATTTTCCACGTCTAATGCATACATTCAGTGCTTCCCAACATTCGTGGCAAACCACGTTTTTCGCCAATTGCAACTAACCTAGTAAGGTCATCGCTATTTGGTGATTGTAAATACTAATTAGCAAACACGTCAATTACTACTACAATAAATCTTTTGAGACACCATAAACAAACAATTAAAAGCGTAATCAGTTGAAACACCATAAGCAAACAATTAAAAGCTTCAATTACCTTTTTATGAACAAAATAATCATGTGTGCAACAACAGCATCAAGAATCCAAAGGAAAATAGCGTGATTCATTTTAAGCCTCTTTCGAAAAAGTTGAGGACCATATTTTGGAGGAATAGCAAAGTAGTCATGATAAAGTCGTTCATGACACACCCCAACAAGATTGCGATGCGCAACTTTTGTGACCCACAATGGAACCACCTTGAGTTACCCTTGAACTCGTGTTGGCAAGACGTTCTTCTTCTATTTGTAGAAGCAACAACTTTTCATGCTCCTCATCTTCATCATTCATATGTATACTTACTGTAACAATCGTGTTCAAATGATTAATATGTATATAGTTGAGGGAATATTAATCAAGGTCCTTAGTGCAAAGGGATATTGTGTAACGTGGGATAAAAGGGATTTAACCCTAGAGACCTACTCATATTTCATTATGGCGGCTGAAACTTTAGGCTTGGAGAAAGAGAACCTAAGGCGATTGGGAGACGAGAAGGGAAAAAGAGAGCATTTGAAGAGAAATCAAACCTGCAACAATCTTCTTCAAGGTAAGCTTTCTCTTGATTGTTACTTACAAGTGTTGAAAAGTTTTATTTTCGTCTAAAGCTTGAGTAGTTAAGGGAGGTGAGTATTCTGCTGTTTGCCTTCGGGTATTAGAAGTTTTAGCCTAGGTTTGAATCGATAATCGATAGGGTTTTTGGGACTATGTAAAGTCTCGCCTTTTTTATGTTTGTGTGCCAATTTCCGGCGTTGGAAATCGTCGTCAGTGGTATGTTGTGCAAGCGCCACCGCCGCTTATACCGAGGCCGGGAGTTCCCCTACGGGATGACCCCGGGAGCTCTCAATCGGGGAAGCCCGGGTGCTGTTATGACCGGGGGAATCCCGGGTGTGTGTGTGTGTACCGGGAGATCCCGGGTTTATATTAACCGGGTGATCCCGGGTTCAGAGGACCGGGCGACCCTGGGAAACTACCACCGAGTGGTCCCAGGTATCTATTAACCGGGTGTTCCCGGGAGTTTAAAAACCGGGTAGTCCCCTGTAGGCTTTGACTGGGCGAACCGTGTTATTATCTAACTAGGAACCAGGTAAGTTAACCACCCAGTAACCGCGCGTTTGTTCGACGCAAAACCCGTTTAGAGTTGGGAGAAATCTCGTTATTGATTCTCGTGCGTAATCTGAGAGAAAGTTATCTTTAAGAGGAATGCTCGAGTTAGGACCGTTTATCCGAGAGTAGTTAGAAGACTCACAATTATTCATTTATGACGTAGGGGATGTTACCGGTTTCTAGCGTGAACGAGGGGATGTAAGCGAAAAGTATCAGGTGAGTTTTCTAACTAAATGATTTTCGACGTTAAAGCGATCAAAGGCAATTGGAAGTTTATTTTTAAAACATTTTATTATCATGTGAGCTTTATACGTGCTAGACTTATTATGAACGTGGTTTATGCTTTTGTTGTTGGTTAAGTGTATGCATACATTATTGTGAGAGAGCATGGCCAAAGTCAGGGGGTGTCCCGCCTGTACTCATACCGGGGGGTGTGTCCCGTTTATGCCATTGGGGGGGTCCCAGATAAGGAAGTATGAGTCAGACACGCTGTCACTTTCGAGTGACGGTAGTGTGTGCCAGAAGCATGGTTGTAAGTGTGGTGTTATTTTATAACTGAATTGGTTTATGTTATTATAAATCTTTTCTATGCTTCTGTAGTTTAAACTGTTGATAGAGGGGACTCACTATACCTTTGGTCTAAACCTTGCTCTTTCAAAACTAAAAACCTTTTCAGGCAGGCGTGAGATAGGAGGATCAGATAAGAGTAAAGAGAATGTGCGAGCTGGGTTAGAAGACCTCCATTTTAGTTTTATTTTTCTTGTATTCTCAGTTGTGTATTAGGTTTCCTTTCCGCAAACCGTGAATTTTAGATGTTGTTTTGGGACGTTTACCGTTGGTAATTATTAAAGTTGGTATTGCTTTATGTCGTGAGTTTGGGTTGTTACAATTGGTATCAGATCCATAGTTTAAGGGATTTAGGAGACCGGATGGGCCTAAACTTAAACTTTGGAGTAGGGGGACACAACTGAGATATAGGAAGCCTTTAAGGAAGATCTTGATCATCGAGAGTCGTGACAACGGTAGTGAGGACTCTCATGTAAGGTAATTCAGAATCGCATCTAGCCAATGCCATTATGAATTTACAGGTGCATGAGTACGCTCGATTACTATCCTTGAGATGATTGATGGAGGTAGTATAGGTAGTGAGATCTATCATTTAAAATGATAGTGTTGACTTTGGTCTGTGGTGTGAGTCTCCATTATGGTAGTTTGTTATGTCGACCAATAGGAATCAAGAGAGCTTCACCTCAAGAATCGAATAATAGAAATAAGCCTTTTGAATCTGTGGTTAATTGCAGGGTGGCAAGAGTGGTTGAGAGATGATAGCAGTGTTGTTTGATAGCATGGAGTAAGGATAGGATGGAAATGGTCTATTGTTGGTAAATTTATTTGGGTCGAGTGAAGACGCATGATTAGAGAATCTTTAATTGCGGTGGTATCCGGTAGTTGTACATTCATGGATGTTGGGAGGCATTGGTGTCGAAGGTTTTGGTAAATGTGAGGATCCTGAATGGTTGGTCGGAAACAGGGAGTTTGTGATAACTGTGGTAAGTGCAAATGGTTGACCTTGTTAGAGTGAATAGCCTTAAAGTTAAAATGAGTATCATGCAATGTGTTTTTAAACAAGTTAAATGGGTCCTTCATATCGTAATATACATATGTGTATGTGTGCCTTGGGAGTTCCTTGTTTTGAAATTGAGTTGATTATACATTTGCGTTGTGTGAAATTTTTTAAATGACTGAAAAAATATTTCACTTCTTTTATAAGTGAGTTCACCTTGGTTGTGGAAATCATGACAACGTTTGATTGCATAATTTTATAAGTGAATTTGGTACGTACATGTATTGTCATATCACTAAGGGTGAGAGTCGTCTGACTCGCTCAGTATAAGCAATTTCTGGTATTTTTATAAATCGTGTGGGTAAAGTTCATCGAAAATAATTTTTAATTGTGCCAACATCGATTTTGGGTGGGGTGAGGTGTATTTTATCATGGAGTTGAGGGTGAACGATCCTCAAGATCGTTGTGCATGGCTAATCAATGATGTCGGTGTAGTGTCATGTACACTCAAGCTTGTTTTATAATGTGGTACCTACTAAGTATTCAAATGTTTCAAAAGTTTAAATTTATTGTGTGTCATGCATGAAGGCTATGAACTCTCTAGGTCGTGAGAAATGTTGCAACTAAGGATGAGGAAGGTTTTGAGAATGGAAGTGTGACGATCGAATAGTGGGTGGTTGATTCATGACTTTGGTGTTCCTGTTAGGGAAGGGTGGTGAATAGCGGAGGTGATTAATGAAGGCCTCGATCTTTGACGTTAAGGTTGTTTGTATTATAATGGCTTACCCTCTAGTTCAGTGACTTGAGAAGTGGATGTGGACAGATGGTTGCGTCCGAGGTGGATTCGAGGTCGTTAAGATACTTTTTATAGCAGTAGGTTGTTGCATTGGAAGAAGTAGGTTCCATTGGGAATCCTTGTTGGTCGGAGACATGGTTGAAGTATCACCATGTCGACTGTTAGGTTGAAGCCAGCGACCATTGTTGAGGTCAATGACAAGACGCTAAAAATAAAGAAGTAGGTCTGGATAGTTTCGTTGAGTTTTCGTGAGGAAGTAAAGAGTTATTCAGGAAAGGTGTGTACCTGGCGTGATGCTGGACCACCTTCTGTGGGTATTACAAAAAAAATAAAAAGAAGATCGCTAGTTCGGTCAGGTGATTTTTGATGACGTTTTGATGGTTTGTGTAGGAGTGAAGTTTATATATAGCATAACTGGAGGGGTTGAGCTTCGAGCATTTAGGTCAGTGGGGTAGTACGCATAATCTTTCAGGCTACCGGAAATTCTTTCTGGCAGGTCACGATGAGTCGTCAAGGAGAGATATCTTGTTGAGTGATTTAGAGGATCAAGATTTTGCAATTTATCTAGATCCGAGGAAGACAAGGTCGTGAAATGACTTGAATTCAGATATTAGTGTTATGATCAGTATGAAGAGGACGACATCTGTATGTGTACAAAGTTGTCGCGGAGTTTTTGACTGTACTGTGATGAGGTGGTAGGGTAATGGTTGTATGGATGAGTTGGTGATTTTTATGCCATAAGTAGACGTGCAAGTCATTGAGGTGGTAAGGAGTTTCCTTGAGGTTAGGTAATAGGCTTGTGTTATTGATATAGGATGAGCATCCTTGCTCGGAGATTTTTGAGGAATTGTTTATAAGTGGCAAGTATGTTGATGGGATGTATAGATGTTTGGTTGGTATCGGGGTATTACTAAGTTGAGTCTAATGTTCGAATGATGGTTGGTGGCTATCTAAGAGAGGAACCATATGTTCTGGGTTGCGGCGAGTTATGGACGGGTTTGTCTTATACCCCAAGAAGGTTGATGGAAATGTTGAATTGTTTAGATCAGGATGTTGTGTAGTAGATAGGAAATACGTGAGCATGTCGACGTATTCTTTGGGGTGTGAAGGGTTCTAGTGGATTGTGCAATCTTGTTTGGAGAGCGAGATTTGTGCGGTGTTTTCGAGTAGTGGGTAATGTTTTGGGAGAGCTTGGTTGATTATCTCGCGTAAGAATTGTGGGTAATCGGTGGACTAAGTATAGTAATGTGAATGTATTTTCGACACATTTGGGGATCATCGAGGAATAGAGTAAGCAATGTTGGGTGAGCAGTTTTTCATGCAGCGAGAAGGGAGTGAAGATAATATGTTGGAAAAGGTGGGTAGTCTGAGAGTAAGAAGTTTGGCAAGTGATTCAGAAATGTGGAATTATGTTTTCAAATTTGTCGTTAGTAAGTTTATGAACCCCTAGCATGGGTGTGAGAGAGAGATTATAGCGTACATTGCGGTTTAGGTGTTGAGTAATCTAATTTGTGTGGTTGGTCTAAAGCTTGCCCCGTTAATTAGTGAACCGGTCCTTAGAGGTAGGTTTGAAGTATTCGAGAAGAAAGTGGAAGAGGTGGTTGGATGTAGTGCTCAGAGTGAATAACCATAGTGTCAAACTTGGTATCGCGTGGAAAATATTTCAAGTGAGTCGGACGTCTAGTGTTAAACTATTTGGAACAGTTTTTGTGAACATAGTCACTCCGTGTTGAGCGAACGAAGTTTGGTTTTATTGCACAAATGGTCGGACGATTGTGAATACAATGAGAAATTGAAGTATGTGTCACTTTATTCGGTCAGTTGGAGCTGGTAGACTACGAAAATTTTGAATTGTGGAAGTTTTCTTTCATTATGTAAGAAGTTGGGGTGATGACGTTGGGGCGATGTGTGTTTAGCGTGTATGAGTTAGGAAACACTGATGATTTGTGATCAATGTGGTTCGGCAAAGAAAGTGTTTATGCGTTAGACGTATGCCGTATTAAGAGAGGTTACTTTGCAATGGTAGTTTATCGCATGAAGAAACTCATAACTGTGAGTTCATGGTGATGTCTAAGGTTGACTATATGTTATGTGGGCGAATTGAGTGGTTATTTTTAGTCGGTGATGCATGTTGTCGGGGTGTTGACTTCGGTAAAATCTTTCCTTAAAGAAGTTGTGGTTAATCGAGTTGGTAAATCTGATGGATACGTACGGCTATGTAATTGATCAGAATGGCTTGGGCAATTGAGTGGAACTAAGTTGCCTAAATTTAAAAGTATGAGCCATGAGTCCCAAGTGGGGATAAGGTAAAGTTACCAGTCTCGTCTGGAAGAATGTGATTTGTTTCGGGGAGAAAGGGAAGTTAAGACCAAGGTTCGTTGGACCATTCGCTATCATCGAGCGAGTTGGAGAAGTAGCCTATAAACTAGAACGACCCGAGGATCTGCATGGGATCCAACCCACTTTTCATGTGTCAAATCTGAAGAAGTGTTTGACGGAATGCATGCATGGTAGTGTCGTTGGATGATATTTGCGTTGATGAGAAGTTAAGCTTCATAGAGGAGCCGGTGGCCATTTTGTATCCCAAGGTGAAGAAGCTACGGAATAAAGAGATTCGGCTTGTAAAAGTGCATTGGCATTTTCTTAAGGGAAAGAGGCGACGTGAGAATTGGAATCGGACATGATATTCAGTACCCCAGTTTGTTCAGCAATGGAATTCCGGGGAAGAAATTCTTTTTTTGGGGGGGGGGATATTGTAACAATCGTGTTCAAATGATTAATATATATAGTTGAGGGAATATTAATCAAGGTCCTTATTGCGAGGGGCTATTGTGTACGTGGGTTAAAAGGGATTTAACCCTAGAGACCTACTCTTATTTCATTATGGCGGCTGTAACTTTGGGGTTGGAGAAAGAGAACCTACGGCGATTGAGAGACGAGAAGGGAAAAAGAGAGCATTTGAAGAAAAAATCAAACCTGCAACAATCTTCTTCAAGGTAAGCTTTCTCTTGATTGTTACTTGCTAGTGTTGAAAAGTTATATTTTCGTCTAAAGCCTAAGTAGTTAAGGGAGGGGAGTATTTTGCTATTTGCCTTCAAGTATTGGAAGTTTTAGCCTAGGTTTAAATCGACAATCGATGGGGTTTTTGGGACTATGTGAAGTCTCGGCTTTGTTATGTTTGTGTGCCAATTTCCGGTGTTGGAAATCGTCGCCTGCGGTATGTTGTGCAAGCGCCGCCGACTCTTAGGTGAGCCTGGGAGTTCCCCCACCGGGCGACCCTGGGAGCTCTTAATCGGGGAAGCTCGGGTGCTGTTATGACCGGGGGAATCCCAGGTGTGTGTGTACTGGGAGATCCCAGGTTCAGAGGATCGGGCGACCCCGGGAAACTACCATCGGGTGGTACCAGGTATCTATTAACCGGGTGTTCCTGGGAGTCTAGCAACCGGGTAGTCCCGTGTAGGCTTTGACCTGGCGAACCGGGTTATTATCTAACTGGGAACCAGGTAAGTTAACCACCCAATAACCGCGCGTTTGTTCGGTGCGGAACCCGTTGAGAGTAGGGAGAAATCCCGTAATCGAGTCTCGTGTGTAATCCGAGAGAAAGTTGTCTTTGAGAGGAATTCTCGAGTTAGGACCGTTTATCCGAGAGTAGTTAGAGGACTCACAATTATTCATTTATGCTTTAAGGGACGTTACCGGTTTCTAGCGTGAACGAGGGGATGTAAGGAAAAGTATCAGGTGAGTTTTCTAACTAAATGATTTTCGATGTTAAAGTGGTCAAAGGCAAGTGGAAGTTTATTTTTAAAGCATTTTATTATCATGTGAGCTTTATACATGCTAGACTTATTATGAACATGGTTTATGCTTTTGTTGTTGGTTAAGTGTATGCATACATTATTGTGAGCGAGTATGGCCAAAGTCGGGGGGTGTGACCCTCATGTACTCGTACCGGGGGGTGTCCCGTTTATGCCATTGGGGGTGTGTCCTAGATAAGGCGGCATGAGTCAGACACGCTGTCACTTTCTAGTGACGGTAGTGTGTGCCAAAAGCATGGTTGTAAGTGCGGTGTTGTTTTATAACTGAATTGGTTTATGTTATTATAAATATTTTCTATACTTCTGTAGTTGGAACTGTTGATAGAGGGGACTCACTAGACCTTTGGTCTAACCCTCGCTCTTTCAAAACTAAAAACTTTTTCAGGTAGACGTGAGATAGGAGGACCAGATAAGAGTAAAGAGAAGGTACGAGCTAGAGCTGGGTTAGAAGACCTCCATTTTAGTTTTATTTTTCTTGTATTCTCAGTTGTGTATTAGGTTGTCTTTCCGCAAACCGTGAATTTTAGATGTTGTTTTGGGCCGTTTAGCGTTGGTAATTATTAAAGTTGGTATTGCTTTATGTCGTGAGTTTGGGTTGTTACATTGACCCGTGAAGTAACGGCTAACTAAATAACGACGAGCCATGAAAATAATTTCAAAATAAGAAAGGAATGAAGAGGTGAAAGAATTAGATAGAAAAAAATGGTTGTAACTTCGTCTTATTTATAGATGAAATTGTCAAAAAAAATTGCTACGGGTTGGAAGTTAACATTTTTTTAAATATTGTTGGAAATTAACTTTTATAAAAACTTTTTTTTTGGACATTATCATTTTATAAGAAGTTTGTCAAAAATTATCATTCTATATAAGTTTGTTGAAACTTATTATTTTATTAAAATAATAGTTGCAAATAACCATTTATATAAAGTTTTATTAAAATTATCATTTTACATAGAATTTGTTGGAAATTACTATTTTGTACAAAGTAAATATGTTTAAAAGTTAGTTTAAGATATCAGATGTATTGAATAATTGAATAATATAATTAATAATGGATTCTTTAAAACCGAGAATATGTTGGAGTTCAATGTAATTTTTTTTAAAGATTTTGACTTGTTATTCTTCATTTTAATTTTTTTTTTTAGAAAATATTACTCTTACTAATCAAGGGAATTGGTTAAATATAATGTTAAAATCAAAAACTCCAATAGATATGGATCTAGACCTGGCAAACGTGTCGTGTCGGGTCGGGTTCAAAGTTAAACGGGTTGAAAGTGTCTAACCCTAACCCGACCCGTTTAATAAACGGGTCAGAAAATCCCAACCCTAACCCGACCTGCCATGACCCGCCTAACCCGTTTAACATTTATAAAATTAAAATTAAAAATCGAAAATTCACAAAAAAAAATACAAATACAAAATTCAAATGAAAGCATTAGAAATCCAAAATTTATAATTATAATCAAATCTAAAACACTAAAAATCCAAAACATTAAAAGGAAAACTTATATATATACATACATATATATATATAAACGGGTTATTCGGGTCATTTTCGAGTTGAAATTTTTGACCCTGACCTTACCCGTTTAATTTTCGTGTCGTGTCGTGTCAACCCGTTTACTTAAACGGGTTGAAATGTATTACCCAAACCCGTTTATTTCGTGTCGAGTTCGTGTCGGGTTAGCGTGTCGTGTCAGTCCATAATGGATCAAATGAGATCTGAATGCAAAGCTTTGTTATCATTCATGGTTGCTATTTGAGAGTGGAGTAGCATTGGGAAGAAAACAAGGTGTGTCTTACAAAAAGATGTATATCTTTATAAAAGTGTCTTGTACAAAAATTAATACGAAACTCTATTTAAAGAAGTTGTTAAAACGTCCTAAATATTTATGGATAAAAATCTAATTGTCCCATAATTTTACGTCTCATTCGTGTCCTACCATTAAAATTAAGACATATCATATTTTTATAGTATAATTCGAATTCACATTCCCTCTTTAATGATGTGTATTTGTATCGAGATATGAATGAAACATGAAAATTTGAGACGAAAGATTTTTATCTTAAACTTATGGCAACACATTTAAATAGAACGTATAATTGTTTTCTCATATTTTTTATAAAACAATTTATTAAAACATTTACATATTTTTGCCACCCATTCTTATTTTGTAATAGTGAATGAGAAACATCAAAAAGCTAGATTAGGTATTTGCTTATGTAAGTGCATAGTGTGCTCGTAAGAAGTTTTTTCAAAAAGCAAAACCTCCTTTTGAGGTTTTTCACATAGTGAAGAGGTTTTTCAATTGAGGTTTTTCGTCATAAGTCGTAACTGCACGACGTGGTTTTTCGTAGATTTTTCGTATTTAATCAGTTTTAACTTTATATAATTTTATAAAAGTTTCTTATTTAATCAGTTTTATTTATTAACCAGTTTTATTTATTAATATATTTAAAGTAATCATATTTAAAAATAATATATAAATAAATACATAATGAAAGTAATTATATTTTTATATTTTTAAAATAATATTTCAAATTTGACATATTTATACAATTCTAACAGATTTTTTAATGACCCAATTTTTATTTTCGGTTATACATACTTTTAAGTTTAACATTTTTTAATTTTTATTTTACATACTTTTTATACAACTTTTATATATTTCTTAATAACCAAATTTTTATTAATTTTATTGAACATACTTTTATGTATTTGTATGAATTTTAATATATTTATTTTTATAAATAAGAATAAAAATGATATAAAGTTAAAATTGTGAGACCCTGAATAATTTTAAAAAGTAATAAAAAAACTTGGGTGAGTTTTTTCATATAGTGGAGGTATATAAAGATTTTTAAGTTGTTGAGATTGTAATAATATATATAAAAAAAGCTATAAAAAACCTTACAGTTGGAACTTGGGTCAATAAAAATTAAGCTAATATATAGTAGGAAGACAATTACCAACTGCCTGATAATTGTCTGATAGTGTGAGGGGTTTGAGATAAAGAATTAGCTAGGGGCCTACACGCTTCCATCGTTTTCAACAACCGATGGCGGTAGTTAATGTGTTTCCTTTCCCCATCTATTTTGAAAAAGCATGAAAGACAACAAAAACAAATCTGTAAAGATATTTAGAACCAATTATTAATCAATGATTAATACCATATTTTAACTGTTAGAACATGTGGAATTCTACTTTTAGTTAGTTTTTTAGGACATAAATTATAGTTCTTCCAACATACCCTCTCTCCCGGAGGCTAAACAGTATTCACAGATTAACCCTGTGTAGAAAGTTATTTGATCTAATTAGATACAACCGACAATAATCAGATATATCCAATTGTAGTTAGATCAGATCGGATCGGATCCAGAATTTAAACATCCGAATTGGATCGGTTGATTATTTTTTGGATGACAGTCCATAATCCAATAAAACCGAACTGCAATCCAATCCAACGACCATTCAATTACTAATACAATTATCATCCAACTAACATCCAATTGATAATCATATATAGTTATTAACATTTTTAGTTGATATATATAAGTAGTGGTTTTTAGTAAATTAAGAAAATATATGAATAATTTGTTAAAAATTGTATTAGAACATTGGATGAATCCAATCCTATCCAATGGATAAATAATATTAATAGATAATAGATATATGGAACCGATCCCAATCCAATCATCAATTGGATCAGATTAGATCGGATATCGAATGTTGATTAGATCGGATCGGATGACAAAATCCAACATCTATTGGATTATTGGATCGGATCTAATCAACCTAGATCTATTGGATTTCACCCCATTAAATATCATTTGAAGAGATAAAAAAGAATACAAACTATATGGTGGAGGAAATGGTCGAAATCTAAACCATGATATATATACTGTAACACTTATAAAATATATAATATATGTCATACATACCACATCGTTAATTACAAACGTGGATTTAGTTTTCTATAAATATAATGCTGTGGCATTCCAACAACACTTGCAAGAAACACAAGCTTTAATTACTTTGCTGCTATCAACGTTTCTTGTCCATGGCGGAGTACAAGGTGGGTACAGATGGTGTCGAGGGCAATGGACATGGGTTGCTTGAAGCGATTTTGAGGGCATTGCTGTGTGTAACCAGCATGGCTGGTGTCATTGTTATGGTCACTTCTAAACAAACTAAGATGATACCCATTTCGCCCACCATGGCTGTACCCATGGACGCAAAATTCGATCACTCCCCATCTTACATGTAAGTAGCACCAACCAGTGACCTAATTTGGCTTGAATGGCGTCTATATATAACCCCTAGAACTAATTTATATGATATTATTGTTTTTTGTTATGATGCAGATACTATGTAGCAGCACTCTCGGTGGCATGCTTGTACGCCATCATCACTGGTGCCTCGTCGTTTTTAGCTCTGAAGAAGACAGGAGGAAGCTACGGAAAACCGCAGTCCAAAACCGTGATACTAGATTCTGTAAGATCTTCTATCTAAGATGTTTACATATCCTAATAAATTGTGTCATTGGACTTAAGTTTATAGTACGAAACAGTTGTGCATAGTGTTATGAAACATTTAGGCATTCTAACATTTTATTAGGACATGCACTTCTGAAACTAAGGGGTTGTTTGTTTTTTTTTAAAAACCTCTTAATGACTCTTAAATCTGAATCGTTCAGACCTTTTTACACACCACCTCTAATTAATCATAACTAAAATAAGACTTCAGACTTTAGACCTCTTAAAAAACAAACGACACCTAAATATATTATTATTTTTGTTAGAGGACATTTTCTGTAAGTGTTTAATGAACACATCATTAATTTTATAGGTTATTAGTTTTTTAAGACACTTTTTCATATAATGTCTTATAAAAAAAACTAATATGATACTTAAATTTAAGATTGTTCTAAGATACTTTTCGGGATGTTTTATTAACTTATTCTTCTTATTTAGCAGTCTATTAGAATACTTAGACATAATATGACGTTCTATAAAGTTGATTTTGTTGTAGTAGTTACTCTTTGCAAGTAATTATATCCGTGTATAAATAAGGAACGGACTTCTAATTAACGGGTATGGTTCATGCAGCTTCTGTTCGGCATTGTAGTTGCGGCAGCAGGAGCAACAACAGGAGTAGCATATATAGGACTCAGAGGGAACTCTCATTCGAGATGGCATGAGATCTGCCATAAGTATGGTTCCTACTGTCATCACTTAGCAGTCTCTATCATTCTATCACTTATGTCCTCCATAGAACTTCTACTACTCATTTGGCTCTCCTTTTACATGCTTCTCAAGAAAATAGGTGGATCACAAAAATATTAAGTTCCATGTAACAGTTTGATGTTATTTGCCTTTAATTTGCTATATATAATTTCTATATATGCGTTCATGTTCTTCTTTGTGCTAGTTTGAATCTTAAAGTTTAGAGTGAATTGTGATTTGGTTCCTGTGTTTTGATATGTTTTTTAGATTACCTATAGTATGTTTATTGTGAGTTTTATCCTTGTCGTATTTATTTTGTTTTCGCCATGGTTCCTCTTACTAACGCATTCGTTAACTCCGTTAAATCAATGGTCATTTTAGTCACTTTTACCTTTTTTTTGTCTTTTTCCTATAAAAAAGTAAAAATAATATTTTTATACACACATATATATATATATATAATTATCTCAAAATAAATAAAATAAGATATTAGTTTATGATTTGATTTGTTAAAATTAATTATATTAAATATGATTTAATTTTATTGTTTTAGTATTTTTACCTATATTGGTATGAAAACCTGATTGATGTATATATAGGAGTTTGTAAGATTTTAAGTTATAAAGATGATGGTATGTATGAACAATTCATTTGGTTAAAATCTAACTAGTTGATTTGAGTTTTTAAATGAAGAATTGTTATAAAGACGATTTAATCGTTTTTAGGTTTCTAGATTTCATATTTGATCTTTATTCAAAAAAACTCAAAATCAACTATTTAGATTTTTGCCGAAGGAAATCTTCATACATACTATCATCTTTGTAAATTAATATTGAACAAATCTCTATACAAACTTCAACCTAGTTTTAATACCCAAATTGAGAAAGTTGAATCCTATTTAATATAATTAATTTTCTTAATTTAAACAAATTAAATCATAAAATAACATCTTATTTTATTTACTTTGGTAATCATTATATATATATATATATAATAGTCGTATACCCGCGCAATATGGCGGGATGAAAACATTTCGTTTAAAACATAATGAAGAATCAACACTAATACTGACCATGGGAAAACTTAAGGGTCATTTACCAAAACACGCACTTGGTAAGCGCTTACCGGTAAGATTCTACACTATTACTTACTTTATCTGCTAAGATTTTAGTACATAAAAACATCTTACGCAACGATTTACTTTGTAAGCGTTAACCGGGTAAAAGTCGACACTCTCACTTACCGGGTAAGAATCTCGGTCCTTGCAATTGCCCTTACCGGGTAAAATCCTCGGTTCTAATCATGTTCATTATCTACTTGCCACTCATCTAAACCTGAGAAAGCTCTGAATTAAGGGATAATTTATGTTTAGAGACAACAAATGATGAAATGAAGAATAAAAACCAACAAAAGAAATCATCAACTGTGTGAACAAGATAGTGACAAAACAAGACAAATTTTAAGCAAATGGATGAAGCATCTTGTAACACCCTCAATTTGGAAAGAGCAGCTAATTAAAATTTTCGATATTATGTCAAACAAAAGATAATTCTTCATCATATAAATCAAAACTTGATACACTTCCAAAATAAAAATCTACATCTAATCTCATCAATCAGAACTCCAGTCTTATACAAGGACTGAAACCTAAGTCGGTGTTACTTAACCTCAAACATATGTTACTCTTCTCAGACGGATGCGGAAGACTTCAACAAGCTAAGAACACCTCGAGCACACAACTAGCTCTCCCTTCTTCACAATGACACTAAGACTATTCCCAACCGAACCTGTTGCACATGCCGCCAAATAAAAACGTTAGACTAACACCTAGTGAGCTCAAGAGTTTTCAGCATGAATAAATATATCGTTGAAAGGAAGGGATGCAGTAAAAATCGTACCCTTTCAAAATAATATGCTCCAATTATGAAAACGACTCGTTGACCAATATTATGCATCTTACGCAAAGGAACCACCAATATAAACGTTTTCCAATCCAAACTATTTTAAGGGCGAAGATTCAAATATAAAACGTTCTTTCGTAAATTAAATTCAACTCAAAACTCACTCCAAATGAGAATAGATATCAAACTCCCAAGAGATGAAAAGCGGATAAAACTTTATATCCCGAAACACCCAAAACACGGGTGGGGCATAATACTCAACCCATAAATCATATATATAAAATCCGTAAATGTAAAATGTCATCGAAAACATGGATAATAAACACAATATCCAAAACAACACTTTTCAGTGACGGGGGAGACCCGATTCTATAAAATGTGACGGTACACAAAGTAAGTCCCATTTCATGTTGTTAAGACTAGTCATATAAACAAGCACACGCAAGGGATGTCAGGCTCGGTAGGTTTAAACTTACACCCATGGAATGTCAACTTCAACCGCGAAAGATCCTTACGTTGAGTTCCCCATCCAATATCGTGTACTAGCACGTAGGACTTACAGCCCAATCTGATGCCTAAACGTGCCTCAATGTGGAAAACTAGCGTTCCATCATTGAACATAATGATTCCAAGCGCAAGGGATGTCAGGCTCGGTAGCTTTAAACGTACACCCACCGGATATCAACTTCAACCATAAAAGGTCCTTACGTTGAGTCCCTTATCCAATATCGCAACCAAAGCTCGAAGTCGAGCTATCAAAACTGGACAAATGTCCTAAACCCAATTATAATAAAATACCGAGCCACATGCTCAAACAACCAAATGACTCATTGTCAAAGAAAATAAAATGCACTCGACCAACATTTATGAAAACACATGCTCCAAAGTACACGACTAACTCCAACACAACTTAGAATAAGATAGATCATTTCCAAAACAAGGTTATACCATAGACACGTGCTCAATTGCTCGGAATTTACTCTTGAAATACTTAAAATGCATCTTTTCCCCAAAACAAAGATTTCAAGTTTCCAAAATGTTCACAAGGTCGGAAATGACCAAAACCCAATGACTCATCCATTGTTGTTTTCAAACCACTCATAACCCAAATTATGCCTATTTCCAACCAACACAGAAATGCATTTTACCAAATAATCTTCATGCATGAAATGAGTTAATAACACACTTTAGTTTATGACTTATTTATCAAAATGCCCAAAAGTTCCAATTGTGGGTGTTTTATAAGTTTATAAAGTTAAACACTTCCAAATAACCAAAACTTATCAAGTGATCAGCAGTTAACAATTTCATGTAAAACACAAAACACTTTAAAATGAACATTTTGGCATGTACAACGTTTTCACAAATCAACTTGAACTCACCTTGCTAGATTTAGGCTAAATCTAGATTTTACCCTAATTTGAGATTCCTTGAAGAAACTTGAATCCACAAGCACAATCCTTCCAAAACCTAGATCCACACATTTTCAACCATAAATAATCATATTCAAGTGTTTAGAACCATTCCCCAAACATCTTATATCAAAATACTCATTTTGGCCAAAAACCCTAATTTGACCTAACTTTTCTCAAAATCTTCCAAACCAAAATTGGAGAAATAAAAACTAGGATATCACCAATGAAACATTTATATCTTAAAATAAGGCTTAGAAGTGGAGAGGATAAACTTACCACTTAAGTTTTGGTGAAAACCTAGAAAACCCTAAAATGGAGCTTGAGGTTGAAGATGAAGGTGAAGATAAAGATCCTTGTTATCTAGTTTCCATCCTTGCACTTGGTTGATTAATGCTACAACAAAACTTGAGGATTTGAGAATTTAGAACCCCAAAACACTATGGATGAAGAAGATGGGTCTTGGGAGGGTTTTGGGAAAGTTGGGGAGGATGTGAGAAGTGAGAAATGAAGAAATGAGCCAAAAACCCGCTTTTGATAGCCTGCTCCCCATAGCAATGTCGCTGGTCATTGTCGCCAGTAATGCCCCCCTTCTAATCCTTCTTTGCGACTGTAACGGTGCGACTATGACACTGTCATAGTCGTCGGGCATTGTAGCGGGACCTTTCCGGAGCCTCAAAACTCAACTCTTTCAACACCGAAACCCTCGACACTCTTAGGGATTTAAATAATGTTTTAGCAACGTAAATCCCACTGTTTACCAGATACAAAAATGTCTGGGTGGCCTATGCTTACCGAAATTGCGGGTGTTACACATCTGGCATTTGTCTTGTTGTTCTTAGTTTCCTTTACAAACAATAATCGTTGAAGACATCCTCATAATTGGTAGAACTTAAATCTAATTTACCAATTCCCTTAGGTAGTTTCATGCTAATTATGCTCCCATTATGTATTGTTCATCTCAATGTCATGAAGTTTGCTTTAGTTCATGTTTAATTGGGATGTAGTAAGTAGAAGATAGGTTAGTTATACTTACCCCAACCAAAAGTCGTATGTTAGTCTGGGAGCTCATACCTACATCAAGAAAATCCGATTATCACCACAAAGAGAGATGGGAAAAAAGTAATGAAACGAAGAAGATAAAGCCAAGTATGATGGTTATACATATCTAAGTTACGAAGATGAATTTAAGTATGTACCAGATTACTAAGAAATGGTATAGACTTCATCACCTTACAAGGACAAGTCCACGAGACGTCCTATAAGTGCTTACGAAAACCTAAAAGAAGAATAAGTATCGATCTTAAAGCAACAATCTTGATTGAGGGAAGATAAATTGAAGCAGTTGCTATTTCAAAATAGTAAAATAACCCCTTATTCATGCAACAGTCGTTCATCCTTTACCAATTTTATTACATACCCATTAAATGATAAAACAAATCCATTAAGTTGACATGGATTAAACCACAAAAGAGAATCATTCTATGGGCCCTCAAGGCACTTATCAAGAGAATGCAACAATAATTGGCTTGAACTTGTGATAAGTGTCATTTTTATATATATTTTTATGTCAAATTTACCCTAAGATTAATGTGGATTAATGCTTAAAATTCTTATTTTATTTGAGTTGGTATTTGATTATGTTTGGCCATTTAAGTTGAGAAAAGAAAAAGAAAACAAAATTCTTTTTTTTTTCTTGGTTTGTATTTTCGTTGGCAGCCAAACAAAAGAAAACAAATGCCATTATAATTGTTTTTTTTTCGTCTCATCATTTCCATCATATGCGGCAGGAAGCAAATCAAAAAAGGAAAAAGAAAAAAATAGTCAAGCCCATGTGGTGATGCAAAGTAGCAGCCCAAAACAGCCCCAAGTGCTGCAGGCCCAGATAAAGAAAAAAAAATCGAATGCAGTTTTTTCTCTCGAGTGGTTCCAGCAGGGGGCGACTTCTCGAGGAACCGTTGTTTTGAAGAGGGAGATCGATGGGGAATCAGACAAGGGATTGAAGAGGAGCAAGGAGACGATTTAGGAAGTTTTCATCATGATTTCTTCAATTCAATTAGGTATCTTAGATTAAGTTTAATAGTTGTTCTTCTTAGTTAATATTTTCATTTTAGACAATGAGTTTGTAGCCATTTGATTGAGATTGTATTGAGACTTGTTGGGGTTTAATATTATTTGATTTATATTTATGAAATTTATATTTTAAAGGTTTCATCATTGTTAGGTTATTGATTTAAGTCGGATCCCTTTTATCAATTAACCTAATTGTGAATTGCTAGGCGAGACATGGAATCCGTAATTGTTTCGTGTTTTGTGAAGTGGCAAGCAACACATCAATTGACCACCAAATTAATTGTTTAGCGTTGTAGAATTGTATAATCTGGCTTAAATGGTCTGGCATCCGATCATTAGTTAGGACCGACGTTTGTCTTAAATCTAATGCAATTGATAGGTTAATTTCTATGTTCGTAGCTAGAAGTGGCTTAATCGATTAGGAACTAATTCACTGGGCGTCCGGTGCTAGTTTAATCGTAAGGATAAGCGGAGTGTTTGACGCGGTTCGACACTTACGGTCGGTCTAGAATAAGATGACAAAATTCTTTTGTAAACAAGTCTATGATACACAGTCCGATCAATGGTTTACACTCATTGTCAGTTTATTTTTGTTATAGTTTCAGTTTTTAATTCAATTATGTTTAGTTTAATTATCGCCATCCAACCCCCCCTTTTTTTACATAAAGCGTAGAAATTAACATCGTTCACATCCAATCCCTGTGGAATCGACCCTACTTACCACTATTGCAATTTATGTTGTAAATTGAGGTAATAGGACTTTATTATTTGTCGGGCTCGACACCCGTCAACTTGATTAGAAGAAACGTTGGAAGGGAAAAGCTTGAACAAACCATACACCCTCCTTCCAAAAGCTTGTGTAGTAAAACAAACCATTTAGTTTCTAACCAGATATAGTAAAATAAACCATTTAGCTACTAACCAGATACAATAAAAATAATTTAGCTTCTAACCAGATACAATAAAAAATCAATTAGTTTCTAACTTGATACAATAAAAAAAGCATATAACTTCTAACAGTGATTGTTTCTGTGTTGGCAAATGGCAATGTTGCTTTACTTCCACAACCAAATCTGCACTTCTCAAAATCCAAGCTCTATATGTTTTTAGAAACAATACTGAAGATAAAAGTTCTACCACAACATACATATACATACATACATCTTTCTTCATCATCCAGAAAATTAAGAGGAAATTCTAAACCTGTCTTTAAAAAGCTATTTTGGGAATTTCAAGTTCTCCGAGAAACCAACTACATATATACTAAAATTGTTTCTTAGAAGAAAGAAAATAAATATATACTAAATGTGATAACGTAGAGCATATGAATAGTGTAAATGAGGATTCCATTGGCCAAAACTAAAGCATGCTTTGATGTCCTTCACTACTAGAAAAACCTTTATCATCGACCAAAAATCACTGACGGAAAGTAGCCGTCGGTAAATACTGACGGATCACCGATCATTTTCCGACGGATAGAGACATTTTGCGACGAACATCAAATCCGTCGATGATCTGCCAATAAATATAAACATTTATGAGGGATCACCGACGGACAAAAAATTATTTTATTTTTGATTTTTTTTAAAATACAAATCCGTCGGTAATCCATTGGAAAGTTTACTTATTTAATAATTATTTTTTTATTCCAAGAAATCCGTCGGTTATCCATAGTAAATTATCGACAGATTACCGACGACCATGGGTCATCCGTTGAAATTGTTACTGATTTAATAGTTATTTGAGTAAATTCTAATTTTGGTCCCCATGGTTTAGTGAAATCTTTGAAAGTGAGACTTAAACTTTGATAACTCTAGAAATCGTCCCCGTTGTTCTCATTTTGCTCTGAAAGTGATCCCCGTCACTAGATCTGTTAATTTTCTCTGTTAGTGGCAGGGACATTTTTGTCTTTTCATTTACTTCTCTAATTCTCTTTAAAAAAAATAAATATATAATATTATATAAATATGTATATGTATGTGTGTATATAAAATATCACAAGGACGCATCACACTTCATCAAAACTTCATCACACTTTCAACACCAAAGACGTTTTCGGGCCGCTTTACACCGCCGTCGTGAACCTGAAAAAACCCCTTGCAGAAACCTACAAAGATCACGACTAGCCATCTCAATCCCACGTCACCCCAAACTTCCATATATGGTCATCAAATGTGATGCAGTCGTAGTTGGATCCGGCTCCGATGGTGGTGTGGTCGCCAGAGTTCTAGCTAAATCCGGCTACAAAGTTCTTATCTTGGAAAAAGGAAATTATCATGCAAGAACCAATTTTTCACTTCTAGAAAGACCATCCATGGATGAAATGTAAAGCATCCGAGTTTTCTCTTCCATCTCTATTCCCTTCGGTTATGTCGTGTTTGCATCGCATTCTATCAATATCGATGATTTATTCCTCCAATCAATCTCCCTCCTTTCTTTTTTTACCAGGTAGCACCAATCAGTCTCCCTCCTCAAAGAAGTAACTTCTTTATTAGAAATCCAACAAGGAACGATATGCTTGTAGTACCTCAAATGAGGATCAATATTAAATGCCAATCCATGAGACGAAATCCGAACCCCAAATCTGATTTAGGAACTAGAAAGTTGTGATCAGTTCGACGTTTTATATAGGTGGGTGTTGTAAGGATAAAAGGTATCAGAAATCTTATTGCTTTTTCTGACCAAAAGCCAGCTTTTCATGCAATTTAAGTGCTTCCAAGTAACTGGCTGTGCTTAATATCCAAGCCTCAAACTTTCGATTTTTCGTATGTTAACTGAGTTTGGCAATCAAGAAGAGACCTTCCATCGTCTAAAAATATGTTGGTTGTTGGTCTACTATATGTGCTTCCAGCATGAGCTTCGAAATTACTTAGCAAGACGAACTCAACGCAACAATCACAATATACCCTCTTCGAAAACCCGACCTTCCGCCATCACTCGACCGTATTTTCTACTACGATATGACACTTTCAAACCCTGCACCTACAATTAATACGACTTTCTGTTCAATTAACAGCAAAAGTACGCACCTCCGGCGGGTAGACGAATCCACCACCTTTTATATCCTTTTCTTGGGCTTAAACTCGTTCCTTTTCTTGCCGGAATATTCCATCAATTGCTTTATCCTTTTTTTAAGTCGATCAGTACTCAGAAAACCCTTTCGTCATCTTCAACAATACCCACATTGTCATTACTATTCATGACACCTGATTCTTCTCCTTTTTGATGGAAATAAGAAGCTTTCACATCTTGAATTCGAAATCAAACCGGAAAATGGGGATGTGCCAGTGACTACATAATGCTTTATTCTGGTGAGATTTTATATACACATGTACCCGTGTGTATATATATATAATATTATTAGTTAATCGATTTTCTTAATGGGTCTAGTTAAAAAAAAGGAAATGTAAATGGACAAAAATACCCGTGCCATTAACAGAGAAAATTAACGGAGTTAGTGATTGAGGATCACTCTTAGAGCAAACTGAGAACTACGGGGACGATTTCTAGAGTTATCAAAGTTTAGGTCTCATTTTTAAAGATTTCATTAAACCACGGGGACCAAAATTAGAGTTTACTCTAATTATTTTTATTCCAAGAAATCTGTCGGTGATCCATAGCAAATTACTGACTGATAACCATGGTCGTCAGTAATCCGTCGATAATTTGCTACGGATCACCGACGGATCATATGTATTTTTGTTTTTCCTGTTTTTGTTACGCATATGAATTTTTACGGGTACATTTGTCTAATCTGGTTCATATGTATATATGTGTATATGTATATGTGGATATCTCTATATGTTCGCATATATATATATATATATATATATATATAAGTGTATGTATAAATGTCATATGCATATAAGTGTGTATGTATGTCTATGTGTACATGTCTATGTATGTATGTTTGTATGTCTACAAATGTATGGATATGTTTATATATATGTATACATATGTATTGCTTGTATGTATATAGTACATACATGTATATCATGTATATATATAGTATATGTCGTATGCATATAGGTGTGTGTGTGTGTGTGTCAATGTCTATGTGTACATGTCTATATATGTATGTATGTATGTATGTATGCATGTCTATAGATGTTTGTATGTGTGTATATATATGTACACATATGTATTGCTTGTATGTGTATAATACATACATGTATATCATGCATATATGTATATGTCGTATGCATATAAGTATGTGTGTATGTCTATGTGTTCATGTCTATATATGTACGTATGCATGTCTACATATGTATGTATGTATGTATGTGTATATATGTATTGCTTGTATGTATATATAATACATACAAATGTATTGCTTGTATGTATATAGTACATACATGTATATCATGTATATAAGTATATGTCATATGCATATAAGAGTGTGTGTGTGTATGTCTATGTGTACATGTCTATATATGTATGAATGTTTATCTATAGATGTATGTATATGTGTATATATATGTATACGTATGTATTGCTTGTATGTATATAGTACTTACATGTATATCATGTATATAGTTGTATGCATATAAGTGTGTGTGTGTGTATGTCTATGTGTACATGTCTTTATATGTATGTATGTATGTATGCATGTCTATAGATGTATGTACATGTGTACATATATGTATTGCTTGTATGTATATATAAATATAGTACATACATGTATATGTACTATACATATACATATCTATGCGTTACATACATATATGTAAGTATGTGTATGTCTATACATACATGTATACGATACTCATGTTATATATATGTATATTTGTGTATGTATTCTTATGTTTATACGTATATGAATGATAAAAGATGTATGTATGTTTGTATACATGTTTATGTATTATATCTTTAAGTCTGCAAATTCATCCAATGACTAGTGGGTCCGAACCATTCTCAATTTTTAGAGGGGTAGGGGTAGAGGCACTAGCAGGGGCAGTAGCAGCTCCTCTGGGTATGGTGACCCCACGCTGATGCGTTTAGTGACGATTCCGAGTTCGATCCAACTAACGATGAGGGACTAGATCAAATCCAACACGAGGAGGACGTGCTTGTGACGTCGTCGCCTGGATCGGGCTCGAGGATTAGAGGCCCCAATATTTCTTCGTAGACACCTCATCATCTGAGTCAACGACCGATGATTGAGTTGGCTAGAGGCGGGTAGGTAGATGTGGTATATTATTTATTCTAGTACATAATAAACCGATCATAATTGTTTTGTCTTGTATATTGTAACACCCGTAGTTTCGGGTACGTATAATTTCAAGTCAGTGTAGAAACTGATTTTTCAAGAGAAATAGAAGAAATATGATTTGTATTGAATCCTATATTTTATAGTTTTGTTGGATGGAGAATTCAAATACGAATCCAACGGGCCTTTCCGGAGCGAAAACAGAGCTAAAACGAAGAAGTGGAATGAACATACCTATTTGAAACGTGGAATAGACATGGGCTCTTAATGGGTAACAGTTGTAGACTTTAAAGTCGGGCACCGGTCAATGATGAATAATTGTAATTCCCGTAATATACCAAGAAATAGGCATGGGGTCAAAATGGGTAATAGTTGTGCACTTCAAAGTTGGGCAACAACCAACGACCATTAATTGTAATTTCTTGTGAATGAGTGAAATCTAGAATCAGTGGAATGACCATTGATTCGTAGTGGGGCTCTTAACATGTATATGTGACTTACTTTTCTGTTCCATCACATTCAATGGAATCGGATTTTCCCCATCACCGAAAGGTGTTGTTTTGGGTTTTGAGTTTGTTGATGTTATACTTAGTTTTGTTAATCGAGTTAACTTAAGCATTGATTTGGAAAAAGGGATTTACCCTTTATATGATGTATAATTGGAAATTTAAAATTAGTTGCTCTTTCCAAATTTGAAGGTGTTACATATATTTTGCAATTGTGAAGGTTTAAGGACCTTAAAGTGGTCAAAAGGGCCACTAACATCTTTCGGTCCTTGTTCGTGGGTCCATAGGCTCACTATGGGGATATCCTTGAGCACTTTCACACTGTCATTGGAGCATTTACGTGTTTGTATTTTACTCCATTTAACTAATTGTTTTAATTTATTTTTACTTAATACAAACAATGTGTATGCAGATGTTTTATAGTTGGCATCCTCATAGGGAGGCCAACGTATTACTTGCATTCCGGCGTACCGTGATGAATAGGTACCCGGATATGATGAGAGATGCCCTTCAATGGGCTATCAAGCAGGCTTTTACTATTGATGGTGTAGTGTTCGACCATCATGACTACATGGTGCTTAGCGCACACCCTAGAGTGGATCCAAATGATTGATCAGGTTTGTTTTGTTTTGAATACTTGTGTTAGGAAGTTTTGTAAAGTCATCTATGTTGTATAATAGGCCTTGTCATTAGCATATGGGTTGGGCTTAAATGTTGTACATGTGTGATTGGGGTATAAATAGGAGATTGTTTGTCATTAGTTAGCAAGTAATTCATTTACAATGTAGTCGTGAAGATGTAATGTGTTTCTAGAGAGAGAAATAACTTCTTTCTCTAGGTTGTGAATAATATACAATTTCCTACCCAATCTCTCTCATGTCTATCTAAATTACATTGATTAAATTGTGAATTATTGATTCCTACAACTTGTATCTAGTTGTATTAGGGTTTATATTGATTTATGTCTTGATTTTAACAGGTATGGAACACCGACGCATTTAGGCGTATATCTAGGGCCAATATGGCCAATCATGCCACCATGCATGGTAATTTATCATCCATTAGACTAAATGTATATAGTTGATGAATATATATACACATGATTTTGTTACCTACTAACAATTTAAGTTGTCTATTGTAGAGAGAGGCATGGGGCCATGAGCCTATTGCTGGGGAGGTTTATGAGAGAACGCACTGCAACAACATGAAGCTTGTATCGGGAGAGACTGGTCTACCCACAGATCCTCTGATCTACGTTTACCCGATGGCGGCTCATATACCTGTAAGTTCAATTATATTAATAGATTTTTGTTTGTTTTATAAGATAGATATAAAGTATAGCAAATTTTGTCATATGTTTGTGTCATTTGATTCATTTAGTTTGGGTTGCCATTGTTGGGCAGATGATATGATTGTTTTGATAAAAGTAGGTAATGGATATGTTCAAATTACAATTGAAATGTTGTCGAATTTTCTACATGTTAGTTAACAATGTCTAATTTGCTAAACTGTAGGGTACGTATTCGCGTATTAGGGAAGAGGAGTACCCAGACTTAGATCCCGACACCGTTCCTCCCATTGACGCAGAGTTGTGGGAGCGTAGTGTCGTAGGATGGCATAAATGCCGCCTGTTTGGATTTGGACTAGTCAGGATTCCCGATATTCTATGTTCGGTGATACAGGTGCCGGTACGAGCGGGATCTCGCACGACCATCGCGATGAGGAGGTATGCTTGTCAAATGTTGAATGATTGTTATATGTTTGTTAAATGTTGTCTAACATTGTTATATGTTTGTCAAATGTTGATATTTAGATAGATGAGCTAAAACAGAAGTTAGAGGAAGAGACAATAGCGAGGATACGGTTGGAGGAGCAAATGAAGGGGTTTATGGCCATCATGAAAAAGTTTCAAGATCAAAACCCTCCCCCTCCCCCCCCCCCCCCCCCCCCCCCCCCGTATAGGATATTTAGATGTATTTAGTATTTGCATATTTTATTTTTTATAATATTACGTTTTGGAATCTTTATCAATACTTCTTGATATTAAATGGAAAACGGGTAGGTATTATGCAGGTTTTGTACCGGAAATTATGAATTTTTAATTATTTTTTTAATAAAAAAGTAAATTATCGACGGATTACCGAAGTAATATACGTCGATAAATGTTTTCAATCTTAATTTTAATTTTTTAATTGGCATTTTATCCGTCGGAGATTTGTTGCTAATATTCGTCGGAAAGTGTGTCCGTCGGTGACTGGAGGCCATCGGCAATCCATCGATGAAAAGTTGGTCGTCGGAGATCCATCGGAAAATGGAGGCCATCGGAGATCCGACGCTAATATCCATTATAGATCCGTGAGAAAGTCAATCGCCTACGAGATTTTTAACGACAGACTTTCACTGACGGATCCGACTTTCACTGACGGATCTAGCCGTCGGTGAAAGCCAACTGTTTTGTAGTGCTTTGGACATTTACTACTTAACATATATAGTTATGGTGAGTGTCATTTTGGACATGAATCAAAAGTGTAAATGAGAACTTTAGTGAAAAAACATGTTCTTTTCATCTTTAAATATGAGAACTAACATGAATTTTTCCCAATAGTAGGACAAAATAGGTATGCCCCTGTCAAGAGCCTAAATCGTGTCTGAGTAATAGAATTGGTCAATTTCTGTGGTGATACATAAGTTTGAGGATTATCGGTGTAAATGAATTCTTAATAGCCTAAATGGTAAAAAAAAAATTAACTTGAAAGCTCGATGGGTAAAAAGATAAAACTAGGATTGGATATCTTCTATTTTCTTTGCTATTTTACTTGTAAGATATTGCAAGTCTTTCAAGTTTCAACTTTTTTCTTACTATATGTTGTTAATAAAGGTAGAGTAGGTAAAAAGACTTACTTTTTTTTCTAATCACTGAAAAATTTGAACGTGGAAAGATTGATAACAATTTGTTTTTCAGAAAGATTAAAAGCCATATTATTCTTGTTCAAATATATGTCGATGACATTATATTGGTTCTACTAACCCTCTACTCTGCGTGCAATTCGCTAAGAGAATGAAGAAAGAATACAAGATGAGTATGATGGGCGAGCTAACCTACTTCCTTGGTCTTCTGATTAAGCAATCTGACAAAGGTACATTCATACATCAAGGTAAGTATGTTAATGATATGTTGAAGAAGTTTGATCTTACTCAAACTTCAGCGATGAAAACTCCTATGGCTCCACCGCTGACACTAAACAAGGATCCATCTGGAAACTTGTTAATGTCACAACTTATAGAGGAATGATTGGGTCATTGTTGTATTTAATAGCTAGTCGACCTGACATGATGTACTCTACCTGCTTATGTGCAAGATATCAGTTTGAACCCAAGGAATCCCATATGATTGTTGTTAATTAAGTGTATCTTTAGGTATTTGAAGGGAACTCCTAACCTAAGTCTTTGGTATCCCAAGGACTCAGGGTTCTATCTAACTGCTTATTCATACAGTTATTTTGCAGGATGTAAGCTAGATAGAAAGAGCACCATTGGAGGCTCTCAGCTTCTAGTTGGAAAATTGCTAAGTTGGACAAGTAAAAAGTAGAACTTCGTATCCACATCAACTGTTGAAGCTGAGTATGTAGCCGCTGGTAGTTGTTCTACTCAGGTCTTATGGATGAGAAATGAACTCCTAGACTATGACCTTCAACTATCAAGGATTCCTATCTATTGTGATAACACTAGTGTGATTGCAATAGCAAATAATCTTGTGCTACACTCAAAGACCAAACGCATTGAAATCAGATATCATTTTATCTGAGATCATGTGATGAATGGAGATATTGAACTTCATTTCATTCCTACTGATTTTCAACTCGTTGATAACTTTACCAAACCTCTTGATGAGACAAGATTCAACTTTCTCATCAACGAGCTTGGAATGTTAAATATCGAAGAATAACTCTTTAGATATTATACATTGTATCAGCATTTGAACTTCAAAGTTCATCATTCATCGAATAATCGCTGACTACATGTTATTTGATAATAAGATGTGCTTTCTATCTCTCCTCATTGAAGAACTCTTTAGCGGGACGCCACTTGAATATTTCAAAAGATAATTACTGATTTCTTCAAGTCATTAAAAGCTTTTTCAAAGAAAAACCTATCACTGACTTTCTTCTCAGTGATACCTTAAAATCGAAAAGTCAATCACTGATTTCCTAAAGTGCTTAAAAGTTTTTCTTTTAAAACTGAAAAGACGTTTTCTTTTATGACGTCATTTCTTTTGGATAACCGTTGGCACAATTTTTCTAACATCGTCGTCGGTTTCTATTCTTTAACCAATCACATGCGAGCGATGTGTCCTTGTCATGATGATCTTTCTCTCTCTATCATCATTCTTTTCTCTTTCCTCCTATGTATAAATACGTCTCTTTATCTCACATTCAAACTTTATGCGCTCAAAACTCTCTCTCAAGCAAAAATACTCTCAAAGCAAGAAAACACCAAGAACACCAAGAACATGCACTCACATCCCTTTGTTATTCTTAGGTTCATTCATCTTTCTTCTTATTTTTTTTTCTACAAAACATCATTTGATCTTATAATCTTTGTTTATTTAGACCAATACCCTGTTTTTTTTTCAAAATCATCTCGTTATTGATTTTCACAACAAAAACTTAAAAACTATGTTTTTAGAAGAAGTTGTGTTTTAAACTAGAATTTTTTTTTCAGTCTCCTTCTCTTCTTTTCAAACTTTCTATATATAGATAATTCAGTATATTTCCATAAATACTTACATTTTCATATATTATGGTTCCTAAAAATCCAGAATATCATTTATTTCTTAAAAATAGAAACTGGTAATCTAACTATCTATTCATCTTCTTCCATACTTTAGAAATGGCATCCCAATCTATCAACCTCTGCAAGGCCTCAAATGTCACCTTCAACTTTGAGAAGATCATCTTCAAGTCAAACAATCATCAGGGAATGGTCTCTTTCCCTTCCAAGAAACCTTAAGTTCATCTCCTCACTACTGCTGACTTTTTGAAATCTTTCCCCATTAGCTATGCACTGACCATTCACCCAACCGAGTGCTCATCACTGCTAAAGTAGTTATGGTTCACTGCTGAAGTCACCACGAAGACATTGGCTTCTGGAACTGTCATCGCCTTCCAAATCGAGCATAGGAAAGGAAGCTTTGGACCAACAAAGTTGACGAAAGCTCTGAACTTCCCATTTGCCACGACCTGTGAAGCAACTCCCACTGATGAATAACTCGTCAACTTTCTTGATGCCATGAACTACGACTGGATTATGGAGAAGGGTATGTCCAAGAAGTCGCTGACAAAAATCCTGAAGGCACGTATACCCACTGCCTTAGGCTACGTCTTTGCCCACTTTATCCAAAGAATGGGTGGGAAAACTAGAAGCATGGATCAGGCAAGCATGATGGCATTAGGTATTGGCTTCTCAGTGCTTACCGGCCGAAAAATCAATTATGATCGCATAATCTTGAGCACATGGTGTCAAAGATCACCAGCTCCAAGAGGGAACCTATTGTTCCCTATGTACGCTTCATCAACGTTCTTCTCCAACACCTATTCGACACCCTCTACTTGACCACCGGCGATTACTCACTACCCAAGCTCGGGTCACGACTCCTCGACCACGAGCCAACTGAATCTGAGGTAAGTTTTTTACCTTAATCCAAAACCTCTCTTTTTCATCTTCTGCAACATATATGATTGGGTCTCAGCCATCCCAATCTAACCCCGCTGTCACCACCAAGTCAAAGAAACACCAATCTGAAGCCACTCTTGGTCTTTTGAAGAAAGTCAAGAAGATGCCAAAAGAGAAAATTATATAAGACATTGTTTTTCAATTCAGTTCCATGATCACTTCTTATAAAGTGAACAATTTGGATATTGAGGACTTCAATCTTTTTCACAAAAGAAAATTATTTCCTCAGGGGTATTGCTTTTGGATCTAAGGAGAATTTGTCAACAATAACGATGGTATGCTTCTTTCCATCGATAGTCTGACATTTACTGGAACAAAGAGATCTACATGTAGAAGATGAAGAGGAGTACTTATTGAAGAAAACTTTTTAGATTTAAGACTTGATTTCGTCTTCTTTCCTTTTTCACATGTTGAGCAAAGAGATTCCTTTGCATAAGTGTGTTGAAAAAGTCCAGTGACCAACTCCTTTTTAGAAAGATCGTTCAATGTTTTGAAATTAAGGTGAGAGAGTCTTTTATTCTAGAACCAATTTACATCAGGAGAGGCTTTAGAGTAGAAGCATATGTCTTCTGTGAGTTTGGAATCCATATTAATGACGTAGACATTTTTCTTTCTTGTACTAGTCAATGCAAGCTTTCTTTTCTTATCATTGACTGTACATTTATTCTCACTGAAGTTCATACATAATTCTTTATCACATAGTTGACTAATGCTGAAAAGATTATGCTTCAGTCCATCGACAAAAGCAACACGTCTAAACGTAGTCACACCATTAGTTACTATATTATATCCCATTGTATAACCTTTTCCATTTGTACCAAAAGTCACTGATGAACCTTTTTCTTCCCTGTAGTATGTTATCAGAGGCTTATTCCCGGTCATGTGTCTAGAGCAACCATTGTTGAGATACCATGCCTCTTTGAAATCTTGCATTCACACTGACGATTAATGTTTTTTCGGTACCCATTTTTAAATGGGTCCAGTAGGGTAAGTGGACTTGGGAGAAATTTTCTTTCTTTCACCTTAGCTGACTTTTCAGGTTTAACATCATTTTCCCTTAAAAATGTTTAAAATGACTAAAATAACTCATTTATGACGGGCTTAACGGAAAAGGTTAACGGCCATTAGGAGGAGGGACCAAAACTATTATGAACTGACAAATGTGAGGGACCAAATCTGAGTTTTTGAGGTTTGGGGACGATATCCGTTGAAAAAGACAAATGTTAGAGACCAAAAGTTAAAGTTACTCTTAGTTTAAAATTAGCAATTTACGAATATACCAATCATTTTTTTTTTTGGTTCATAATATTCTAATTTATAATGTTTTTTTAAGTATATAATATTTATATACGATAAATGCAACAAATAAACACACACATCCTTCTCACCTTTGGTGAGGTTTGAACCCCTGACCTCCTAGGAGGCCAAAGACTCCAATACCGCTAAGGCCAAAGGCCCTAGTTATTAGATGAAAATATTATGTGTTAGATTTGTAAACTAATAATAAATATAAGGGTTTGATTCAAAATCTAGATAAATTAAAATAGGGAATATACTTATAAAAGATAGGTTCATACGAGAACAATATTTATTTAATAAAATACGAGAATGACTGAGTACATATAAAATCACATATGATTCACGGGACTTTGCTGCGACTTAAATCGCGGCCGACTTATAGACCATTAATGCCGAATCATATATGATTTTGCACACGATTTGCTGTTTTCATAAATAGTTAGCCGTTTGAACATTCCTCTATACTTATAATATTCTATTTAGTGTTAAAAATGGTATAACAGATTAAAAAGAATAAAAACTCACGCTAATTTGGTAAAGAAAATGATATAAATGATTGGAGATGGTCCTATTATGACATCGATTATTTATTACTCATCTAATCTATACTATATTATAAAAACGACATAAAAACTCTTAATTACAACATTTTAAGCACAAGGTATAACTAATTAAAGTCAATTACTTAATTTACAATTTCTTAATGCTTTGGTACAACTTTTCCAAGCACAGTATCTCACATAATCATCTATTTGTGGAATGGATACTCATTTATTAATATAAATATTTGTTTTTTTGGTGGATGATTTTATAAAATAAATTTTATATTAGCATAATCTATTTTAAATGTAGATTTTTAAATTTAAATCTATATTAATGAGATGTAATATAAAATCTTTTTTCTTTCGTATTTTTTTATATTACATCTCATAATGATTTTTCCATATTTTATTTTATAAAATCTCTTTACATAATGAGATGTAATATAAACTCTTTTTTTTTCCGTATTTTTTTTGCTAATATAAAATCTATTTTATTTTATAAAATCTACATGTATTTTATATTAGCATAATATAAAATCTACAGGTATTTTTTTTGCTAATATAAAATCTATACGTATTTTTTTTTCAGGAGCATTAAAAGAAGAAAAAAGAAGGTTGATATGAATTAAAAATAAAAAATAACGAGATACACTAATAAATTATCGTATTCTTTAAAATAAAAATATTCCGCAATACTTTCCAAATTAAGCAAGTGTAAAAAAAATAAAATAGAAACGATGTAGATATAAAAATATTCTTCCATATTTTTAATATATTTACATTTAAATGTAAAATCGAAAATGAAAATAAAAGATTTTAAAATATTCTCTACATTCACTATAAATATATATAGCTTCTCTATGTATCATCCGAGTACAAGAAGAAGACGAACGGTCGGGTGTCAATGGCGGAACCTGCAACTGAACAAAAGGTATTCCACTATAATTTTTTTTTCTTTGAAAAACTAATTTTTTATATTTTATTTTATTTACTGAGGATTTGTTTATATTTTTTAAAACCCACAATCATATTTTTCGAAGTAGGGGAATAAGATATACGTACATATCTTTATTTTTATCGACTAATACTATGAGTTTTTGAAGTCAATAGTCAGATAAATTTTCAAGTGGTACTGAGTGAATTTGAACTATACAAGTTGAGTTGTCGGTTACAAAAGATAGAAATCATTTATTTTTGTTAGATCAATTTTAGTTGTAACCTTTGTATTTATTTTACTTTGAGGGTATATAAACCTTTGACTTTGTTCTTTTTAATACAACAGTTTACTTTTGCATATCTTAAATACAATATTACTTTTGACTCCTCATTCACTTTCTCTCTCTAGAATCTTTAGATCTTGAGTTTACAATTGGTATCAGAGCAGGTTAGATTTTGAGAGATTTGAGAGTAGAATTCTAATTTCGTGTTATCAGATCAATCGAATTTCAAATTCGTTAAATTTTTTTTTTTTGAAAATCGGTTTTCTGGTCATTTCTATAGATCTATGTTGATTTTCTGATTGTTTTTCAGTGAATTTGGATTCAATTGCTCAGGAATACAGTTTAGAACAAGTTTTGTTCTTGATTCGTGCAAAGATTTGATCAATTTGTAATCGAATTTGTCTATTTTGAATATTCCAGAAAAGTTCTCGAGTTTTTCTGTTCTTCGCGAATTCTTGCTGATTTTTGGTGTTTGATCTATATTTGGATTAGTTTTGGATAATGAACATGTTTATAAGTGAATTCCGTGAGAGTGTTTTGAGAAATTTTGGACTTGTGTGATTTTCTTAGATCGTTATCTTGGCAGAATCGATTTTCGGTTTATTCATAAGAGTTTTCGGGTTATTCATCAGGGTTTTCGGTTCTTTCTTCAAGTTTTTTTCGGTTCATTCATCTGGATTTTGTTCTTTTCGGCTAAGGTTTTCGGCTAAGGGTTTTCGTTCTTTTCAGTTTCATCTTCAACCGAGAAGCTAAGTTTTCGGTCTCTTATATAACCGAAAAGTTTGGTTTTCGGTTTCCTCAACAACCGAAAAGCGTGGTTTTCGGTTCTTTTTTTTCTTCAGCCGAAAAGCTCTCTGCTACTTTTCAGCATGTCTCTTCAATCTCAAGTCTATAAGAATGAGTTGATGATGTCTCTCGGGACAGATACTCGTCCCCCTGTGCTTATTAATGAGAATGAGTATTCTCAATGGAGAGATCGATTTATTAATTTTCTTGAGAGACAACAAAATGGGGATTACATGGTTCGAGCTTTAACCAATCCTCCTTTTGAGAGACCTGTCAAGATAATTCCAGCCACTGCTAATACTGAACAATCCACAATATTAAAGCCAGTTGATGAGTACAATGAAGAAGAATCTTTAAAATACAATGGAGAAAGAATTGCTAAGTCTAATCTCATTCTTGCCTTGCCAAATCACATATACAATCGTGTAGATTGTTACAAGAACAATCTAATGCTCATGTGGACTCATTTGGAGAAAATCATGCTTGGATCAGTAGTGGCTACTCAACTTCGAAAAACGAGATATATGAACAGTTTTGAGGAGTTCAAAGCAAAGAGTGGGGAGGATTTGAAGACTGTCTTTGATAGATTCTGTGCAGTGATAAATGATTTATACAAGATTAGTGTGGAAAAGTCCCCGTTGGAAACAAACTTAAAGTTTCTGAACGCTCTTCAACCTGAATGGACAAAGGCATGTCATAGAATCCGTATTGATCCAAAGATTTCAATCATGCCAATTCAAGAAATGTTTGAAATTCTCCTGAATGAAGAAAATCTGATTGTGGCAAAGAAAGAAAAGCAAGAAAAGAAGAAGAAAGGAAAAGATGTAGATCCTATTGCTCTAATGACTGCAAAATTTACTGAGCAAGCTTTTGAGAATGCTTATGATGGGAATATTGATGATGAAGGAGAAGCTCTTCAAAGAGCAATGATCTTACTTTCTCAGCAGTTTGCACGAAAGTTTCCTAACCAGGCCAGCTCCAACAACAATCTTCGACTTTCATCTGGGTCAAGGAAGGTGGATTTTTCTGGGTCAAAGACTATCTATCCAAAGCCTGATCATCCAAAACTTGTGGAAGAGAAGAGGGATGAGAAGAAACCTCCCACATGTTACAACTGTGGTAAAGTAGGTCATTACTCTAAAGAATGCCGAACAAAGGTGGTTCGTGATTCTACCTACTATCAAAAGAAGGTTGATATGTTGAAAAAGAAGGAAAGTGGAGCTGTTCTCTTAGCTGAGGAAGAATCATTTATTGATTTCTCTGATAATGAAGAAGAAAAAGAGGAAACTGCAGCAATGTGCTTTATCGGTGATGATCAAACTGATGATGAAGATGATGATTCAACTGATGAGTCTGAGGTATATTCTGACTTAGATTTTAAATTCATTAACTCTCAGTTTGATATTATCATTTCTGCCTTGCAAAACTTTCGAAAAATGCTTAAATCTGAAAAGGAAGTGAATCAAGAAAAGTCTTATAAAATTGAAAAATTACAAATTTCTTTGGAAGATCAAAAATTGATTCTAAACGATACCAAAGAAAATTTGCAAAATAAAATAAATGAGTTGGAAAGTTCAAACAAGACTTATCTTGATTCATTGACTAGCTTGACCACTTCTAAAAATGAGCTTTCAAATAACATTGTTGATTTAGAAGAAAAATTATATGTGAGAGCTCAATCTGAACAAACAATTAATATGAATAAACCTCGTAGTTATGAGTCCATTAAAGAAAAGTGGGGGCTTGGATATGAAAGTCCTAAATATTTAAATTTAGCCATTAACAAATCCCCCACTATATATCACTTTGAATATTTGAGACTTGCTCGTTATGCTCCCCAATTTATAATAGATTGGATGAATGAACAGCAAATCTTAGATATTGAGGCTAAGAGAAGAACGGAAAACACTAGAATGGAACTCCCATTTGTTTATTCGCGTGAAAATGCAAAATATTTTCCTGATCCTCAAAAGAAAAAGAAATCTGGGATATTTTTAAATACAAACTCATCTAACAAAACAACTTTACCAAACGACTATTTTGATTCTTATATCGTAAACAAAAATGAGGATAGTGTTTCTAAAACATCTTATGATACTAAGAAATACGTTCCTCCTTTGATTTTAGAATCTAAAATTGTTGAGTTGGAAGATAAGATAGATGATGATTTTATTCAAAACAGTTTGGAAAAAGATATCATTTTTACTGTTTTTAAATCTAGTTTTAAAAGGAATGTTATTTCTGAAAAACAAGTTTCTGGATTTTCTGAAGTTTCAGTTGAAAATAAAATGGGATTTTCATCAAGTGTTGGTTCTCGGTTCAAGCTAGAAACGAAAACTGGACTTTCTCGGTCTCAGTTAGAAACGAAAACATCAGTTTTCGGTTCATCCTTGGAACGAAAACCAGATTCTAACTCCTATCATTGTGATAATTTTATGACTTGTGCTACTTATGGTAAATCATATAAGTTGTCTGATCAAATGGATGATTCTTTGACTTTCAATGATTTTTATTGTTCAAAGAAAAGAAAAAGAAGTCGGTCAAGAAAGTCTAAGAAGAAAGATAAAGTTAAGTCTGATAAATCTGATTCTGATTCTTTCTTTTCAGATCGGCCTTTGAGAAAGGAAATCAAGATGGAATGGCGAGTGAAGAATAGAAAAATAGATGATATACATGTATTAGATAAACGTGATGATACTTGTAATAAAAACACATTTGCTAGTTTGAATAATGTTCAAAAATATTCTCGTAAGCAAATGTTGATTCTTCAACAGGATATCACATGTTTGTCTTCTCCATGTGATCTATCTTCTATTGCTTTACACATTTCATCTAAATGTACTAACTCTTCTTTGTTTCACTATGCAAAATCTTTTGTGAAAAGTACATTTTTCTTTAACAAACTCATGGAATGTTCTAATAAAAAGGGACCCATTCTGAAGTGGGTTCCTAAATCTTTGTGAGTTTTTCTACATGAATGCAGCCTAGTCATCTCTGGTATATGGACTCTGGATGTTCAAAACATATGACTGGCAATAAATATTTATTGTCAAATTTTAAAGAACTGTCTGGAGGTCGTGTGAGATTCGGAAACAGAGACACTTCTCCTATTCTTGGCTATGGCGATCTTGTACAAGGCAACATAACGATTAAAAGAGTTAGCTATGTTGAAGGCCTCGACTTCAATCTCTTTAGTATCGGGCAATTCTGTGATAAAAATTTGGAAGTCAATTTTAAATCAAAGAGAGTTTCAGTCAAAGATGACAGTGGTAAGGAACTTCTTATTGGTAGAAGACGGTCAAATCTTTACACTATTGACTTCTCAACAGTCAAGTTCCCTTCCAAGACTTGTCTTCTTTCAAAGGCTTCAGTTCAAGAAAGCTGGTTGTGGCATAGACGGCTAGCTCATGTCAATTTCAAGTACATTGATCGTCTTGCTAAAAACGATTCAGTTCGTGGTCTTCCGACTCTTCGATTTCAAACAGACAAACTTTGCCGAGATTGTGAGAAAGGCAAAATGAAGAAAGTTGCACACAAACCAAAGCCTGATTTTTGCACAAAGGATATTCTAGAAATCCTTCATGTAGACTTGTGTGGTCCAATGAATACAAAGAGTATTGGTAAGAAACGCTATGTATTGGTCGTTGTTGATGATTATTCAAGATACACTTGGGTTCGTTTTCTGAAATCCAAAGACGAAACCCCGGAGATACTCATCACTCTAATCAAAACTACTCAGACTAACAAGCAAAAGCCAGTCAAGATTGTCCGATCAGACAATGGTACAGAATTCAAGAACAACATTTTACAAGCTTTTTATAATGAACATGGCATACAACAACAGTTTTCTGCCGCACGTACACCACAACAGAACGGAGTTGTTGAACGCCGCAATCGTACGCTTGTAGAAGCTGCTCGTTCCATGCTTGCTTACTCTGAACTTCCTATCTCTCTTTGGGCCGAGGCTATCTCTACTGCGTGTTATACTCAGAACCGTTCGATTCTTCATCGCAGATTCAATAAGACTCCATACGAATTGATGAATGGAATCAAGCCCAATATCAAATACTTCAAAGCGTTTGGGTCAAAATGTTATGTTCTGAACGATCGAGATAACCTCAACAAGTTTGCACCAAAGGCTGATGAAGCAACCTTTCTTGGTTATTCAATTTCTTCAGTTTCTTATCGAGTATATCTTACTTCTTCGCGCAAAGTTATCGAAAGTGTCAATGTCAGATTTGATGAAGCTGCTGGTTTGGCTTCTGACCAGCCTGGATCAGAACCCGGTGTTATTAAGAATGCTTCTGATCAACCAAGATCAGAACCAGTGAAGATTTCTGATAATCAAGATTTTTCATCTAATACTTCATCTATTATTCTTACTGATCTTGATTTATTATTTGAAAATTTTTATGATGATGTACCTAAAACTAATTCTTCTAATGTTTCTACTGCTGTATTACAGGAACCTGGCATTGCTTCTTCTAGTTCTTCCGCTGCTACACAAAATTCTGATGATGCAATTCCAGAGGTTCCTGTGACTGAACTTCCTACATCAGCAGTTGAAACTACATCTCAACTGGAACCATCCATTGTTATAGAGCTGAATTTTTCTCCACCAGTTCAATCTGAAGATGCTCCAGCTATTTCTGATGACTCTCAAACAACATTTCCAGATGTTACTTTATCTGAATCAGTTGAAGTAGTCCCTCCTCCAACAATTAATACTACACAGATTATCTCTTCTGATTCAGAACCTCTCATAATTTCATCTCATGATATTCAAAGTGTTCAAGATGAAATAATTCCTCTACCTCATACGACAAAATGGACAAAGGCGCATCCTCTTCATCAAATCATTGGTGATCCTGCTTCTTCGGTATCAACTAGGTCAAAAGTTGCTTCTTCAAATGAATGTTTGTACACTTGTTTTCTAAGCAAGCTTGAACCTACAAAAGTTTCTGAAGCATTGGCCGACCAAGACTGGATCATTGCAATGTAAGAAGAACTGAATCAGTTCAAGGCATTAAAGGTATGGCGTCTTGTTCCAAAACCACGAGGAAAGAGTATTATCGGAACGAAGTGGATCTTTAAAAACAAGAAAGATTCAGAGGGTATTGTTGTCAGAAACAAAGCAAGACTTGTTGCAAAAGGCTATCGTCAACAAGAAGGGATAGACTATGATGAGACATTTTCTCCCGTTGCACGTCTTGAAGCTATTCGAATGTTTCTTGCTTTTGCTGCTTATAAGAACTTTAAAGTTTATCAGATGGATGTAAAGACAGCGTTTCTTAACGGTCGTCTAAAAGAAGAAGTCTATGTCTCTCAACCGGAAGGTTTTATGGACAAAGATCATCCAGATCATGTTTACATCCTCGACAAAGCATTGTATAGCTTGAAACAAGCTCCAAGAGCGTGGTATGACGAATTGTCTGCATTTCTGCTAAGCTCAGGTTTCACAAAAGGTTTAATCGATACTACTCTGTTTGTTTTTAGAAAAGATTCTGATATTTGCTTAGTTCAAATTTATGTTGATGACATTATTTTCGGCGCTACTAATCCTTCACGTTGTACTTGGTTTTCCGATCTCATGACTTCTAGATTTCAGATGAGTGTGATGGGAGAGATTAAATTCTTTCTCGGACTCAATGTTCAGCAACTTTCAGATGGGATTTTTATCAATCAAGCCAAATATGTCTTTGACATTCTGAAGAAGTTCAATATGGATAAATCTACAAGCATTGGAACTCCAATGGCTCATGGTGCAAAGATAGGCTTGGACCCAGATGGAAAAACTGTTGACATCAAGACTTACAGAGCCATGATAGGATCTCTAATGTATTTAACTGCCAGTAGACCGGACATCATGTTTTCAACATGCTTACTTGCACGATTTCAGGCGAATCCAAAGGAATCTCATCTGTTAGCTGTAAAACGGATCTTCCGTTACATCAAAGGAACACAATATCTAGGTTTGTGGTATCCTAAATCTTCTGATTATTCATTAACAGCTTTTTCAGATGCAGATTACGGAGGAAATCAGCTTGATCGCAAAAGCACTTCCGGCCATATCCAGTTTTTGGGAGATCGTTTGATTAGCTGGTCATCAAAGAAACAGAACTGTGTGTCAATCAGTACTGCTGAAGCAGAATATGTGGCCGCTGCAAGCTGCTGTGCTCAAGTGTTATGGATGAAAACACAGCTGCGGGATTATGGGATGAATTACAACAAGATTCCAATCTATTGTGATAGCAAATCTGCCATTGCTATTTCTGTAAACCCGGTTCAGCACACTAAAACAAAGCATATTGATATGAGATATCACTTTATAAAGCATCACGTTGAAGAAGGTACGATTGAACTTTATTTTGTACCTACTGAGTATCAATTAGCTGATATCTTTACTAAAGCATTGGATGAAAAACGCTTTAATTTTCTTCTGACGAAAATTGGAATGCTTAATTTAAAGATTCAAAATGATTAACAAATATTGTTTAACAGAATAGAATTTTTATAAATTTTCTATCTTTTGATTGCTTATGCATGCCTAGGAAATATTTACAAGATTATTGTTTATAAATGAGTGTTATTTGTTCAAATTTCAAAATTTCTGATCTCGATTGGTCCACTTCATGAAAATTCTGATATGTGTTTTAAGATATGTAGGTCAATATATAATAGTCATCAAGGCTTTGAAATCCTATTTTACAAATTTTATGGATGATTATGGAGATATAGGCTAAACTAATTAGTTAGTTGATCCTAGTGATTGAGATGATAAAATATTTCATATTTCATAATACATAAATCATTTAGTTTGATAGTTCATATCTGTGACCTTTCTAGTTTGGAAGAGTAAGATCCGCGGGTTGCTTGACAACTGACCCCCTAAGGCTACGGTTTGGGAGCGGTCGATCAGAAATTCTGCTATAAAACCAGTTAGAAAGTCATGTTCTACTGATATGAATGGGCTTAGGGAATATCGATATAGCCTTTCTGATCTGGGTAAGTAAGTTCTGTGGGGTGCTTGTCACCTAGTCCCCTAAGGCTATGGTCTGGGAGCGGCTGATCAGAAAACCTGTTATAGGATCAGATAGAAAGTTAAGTTTACGATATTTTCTAGGCTTACTAAACTCTCTGGTTAAAAAGATGCCAAAGTGCACAAATGCAAAAGATGCTATAAGAGCACACTCATTTGAAGATGCCTCTGTGCACACTGTAAAAAAAAAAAAAAGATGCCAATGAGCACAACATCTCATGATATTTGGTGAAACTGCTAAGATGTGATAAACCTTTAAATCTATGAAAGTTCTATTTTTTTTAGTGTGAGTAACAGCTGTTTTTACTCTTATATAGTGAAATACATTTTTCTTAAGACTGGTCATTTTTTTCTCATGTTTGTCCACCTATTAGAAGGATGAAAATCTTTGTTTTCGAACTAATATACACTCTTTATGCAATAATACATGTCTATAGTTCCAAAAGCATGCATATGATTTCATTAGATGGTTTATTTTATGAAAATTTTATTAGGTAAAATTTTATTTGTCAAATTTTTTTTTATTCTTTAAAATACTCAGTAATTACAAAATCTTGTTTAATTTTATTTTCTAAAAATGTTGATATAATATGAAATGATTTTCTTTTCTCAATATTTTAAATTTTTTTTTTCTTCTTGAAAAACCCGGTTCTTTAAACGTTTTTCAAATTTCACTTTTCCCAAGGTCACTATTCATCTTCTTCTTCATTTTTTCTCTTCCATTCGGTTTCTTTGGGTTACAAATTTTTTTTTTCAAAGTTCAGATTGTATTCGACTCTTTTTGATTTCATTTGAGTATTTCGTGGTTCGCTGCTTCATCTTCGATTCGTCTTGATCATTTCGGTGGTGGTGAAGTTCAGGGGGAGTATTCGAATCGACTGGTTCTCCTAGATTTTAAGTCGATTTTTTTGTTTTTCAACAAATTCCGCATTACAGGTATGTTTTTCTACTCTTATGCTTCGATTGAAAGGTTTTATGAATGCATTTTTGTAGGGGGAGCAAAGGGAGTTCTTTCGATTATAATCTGGATCGAGTATTTCACTTCTCGGTTCACTCATAACCGAGAACTTCACTTCTCGGTTCACTCATAACCGAGAACTTCACTTCTCGGTTCTCTCATCAACCGAGAACTTTACTTCTCGGTTCCCCTCATCAACCGAGAACTTCAATTCTCGGTTCTCTTCACCAACCGAGAACTTCAACTTTGGTTTACTAAATATTTTTGCCATCTTTGCTTCTCGGTCCAACCCATACCCGATAAGATCATTTCTCGGTCTATGTTATAACCGAGAACCTCTCTTCTCGGTTCTTGGTGCAACCGAGAATCTTGCTTTTCGGTTCTTGTTTCAACCGAATTTTACCCTTTTTGGTTTGTTCTACAACCGAAAACCTCACTTGGTTCTTTTAGATTGATTATGTCCTAACTTTTTAACTATGCTTACTTTTCAGACTTAATGGCTGATGTTCAAGTACAACAAGATGAGAATGATCTCTTTGATCATCTTAATGATCAAGAACAGATTTCTAGGCTTCGTCCTATGCCTTCTCAGCCTTCTACAACAGCTGATCAATCTGCTCAAGGACTAGTTCCGGATGATTTTCTGCATCATTCTCACTTCCTTCCTTACAAGGGTAATAATCATTATGTTGATTTTGGACATCTGAATATACGTGGAGTGGTGAAAGAAATTTTAAGAGGACATCCCCTTGCTTATGCGTTGACAAAAACAGTTGATGTTCCTGAGGTATATGTGCAGCAAGCCTGGCACTATATTACAAAGAATGATAAAGTAAATCCTCCACATTTCCTGATAAATGTAGATCAGTTTGAATCTCGCCTTACTTTCAGAAGGTTACATGTGCTTCTACAATTTCCAGGCCCTGATTCCAGACCAGGCAAAGTTGCTTATGATCCATTCCCTTCTGATCAAACTGTTCTTGATGGAATTATTGCACTTGGTTATAATGGTGAACTCAGGAAAGTGACTCAGTTTCACAAGGCTAAGCTTCCACCTCTCTGGTATGATTTCTTCTCTATATTCAATCGGTGCTTAACTTCAAAGGCTACTGGTACAGATAGCACAAGCATGCCGATTCTGAAGCTATTCTACTGTGTTATTCACGATCTTCATATCGATTATACTTTGGCCATCTGGACTGGTCTTTCAGAAGTTGTATATGCTAAAGCGACAAACAATAGGAGAAAGTTTGTGCCGTTTTTGCGATTTTTGAAGATCTTTGTTCGGAGCATTATGGATAGCACAGAGAATTTTCCTGCTCGCACTCAGTGGCCTCGCATTGCTGATTATCAGTGTAAATACTTCCAGGTTCAAAAGCATACGTTTACGAATGAAGATCAATGGATGCCCATTCCAGCAATTCTTATTGTCATTTATGCAGATTTGACAAATGAAGCTGTGGTCGAATACATGCTAGATCATGATTACGAAATTCCACAGTCAGAGAATGCTGATACAGATGTTCAAGTTGCTCAATTACATCAACAAGTTCAAGACCAGGTTGCAGATGAACATGTTGATGAAGTTCAAGAAGTTGCAGAGCAAATTCAGAAACAACAACAGGCATTCCCAGTTGGTTCTCGTTTGGTTCAGGCAATTCCTGAGTCAGGTTCAGATATTCACTTTGTCATCGAAGATGAACTTGAGGAATTACATGCTGATGATGATAATCAAGAGTTTGTTGATTTTCAATCCAATCAAGAAGGTTCCGATGATGAGTCTGTTCCAATAAATCCAAGTGTTGGCCATCTTGCTGTAGACGAGATTGATCTTTCACTAAAGAAATTTTCTGCTGCTCATGAATCTTCTACTGTTGTTGTTTCTACCACTGATTCAGCATTGGCTATGGTGTCCACTTCTTCTGCTTTGCACTCTTCTTCAAAACTAGATATTGTTCATAATCTTCTACGGACAACAAAGGCTTCTATGGACGCAGAAAGAGATACTCAATTAGCCAGGATGGAGGCGTTTCTGCAAGGAAATCTGTCAAATATTGATCCTTCTATTATCCCTCCACAGTTGTTGACCGGCAAACCCATAAAACTTCATCTTTCTCATTCAGCAGCTCTGGGTTCTGCACCTTCACTATCTGCACCGATTTTTTCGTCATCTACTATGTCATCGGGTTTTCTATCTTCTTCTGCTCAAATGGCTTCATGTGCAACTTTGTCATCAACTTTTGCGGGTGCATCTTCTTCTTCTACTCCTGCAGGTCCTTGTATTGATGATCTTTCTGTTCAGGAAGTAGCTGAGCACTTAAGAGCTCGACTTGCATCTATGGCTCCAGCAAATCAACAGTCGATCGATCTTTTGTCTCTTCTCAGATCTTTTCAGCCATCATTTCGACCACCTACAACTGAAGATTCTCTCTCTGCTTTACGATCAGACTTTGAGAAATTTAGAGATGAGGTACAGTTAGGTTTGGGTCAATTGCAATCCACTGTTTTTGCCATTGCTCAACACTTGTAGGTTCCAAATGTCTCGTGTCGTGCTGAAGCTGGACCATCTAACAAGCGTTCACATGATCATGATGATTCTCAACCTGATCATGAGGGGGAGAAAAAGAGACGCTTGGATAAGTCTGCAGCTGATCTTTCTAAAGAAAATAAAGCAGAAACTGCTCCAAGTGAAACATGCTCTGCTGATAAAGAAAAGCCTAAAGAAGCAGAAACAGAAATGCAGTCTATGTTTGAAGACATGTTAAGCAAAGTAAATCTTCCAGAGACTGACATTTCTACAGAAAACAATTTACAGCTGGTACTTTATGTTGATCCAGATTCTGAGCCAGTCTCTTCTGTTATACCAAAATCTGTGAATATGACTGAGGCTGAAGCATTTGAGAATTTCAGAGCATCTTACGAAAATATTATTGATGTGGATTCTGAAAATGAAATTGATGACAAGTTTGAAAGCTTTTGGAAAGTTAAAGAAGAAGAAGAAGAAGAAGATGATGATAGTGATGCTGATGTATTGTATGCAGATCTTTCATCTCAAGAAGTTAGATTCCCTTTTCAAGATGAACAGAATTCTCCACAAGATGATTCTTCTCAGATTCAGTCTAAAGCAGTTTCAAATCCTCTGTTTGTCTCTACAACTCTTATATCTTCTACATCAGTTGTCTCTGAGCCTCCAGCAATTGTTACTAATGTGTCTATTCCAGTCGTGATTCCATCTACCAAGATTCCTCGTGCTCCAACAAGTAAATCTGATAAGTCAGTTGATCCTAATTATATGGCTCCTGATTTTATTCCAGAAAATCTTAGATCTTCAGGAATTCATATTTCAAGGGAACATAGACGACAAAGGTTTGAGGCTAGAAATATGAGACAGGTGTTTCGAAATGTATACCTTGAAGATACTCACAGAAGTATTTTTGTGAAACACAAGACTGCTTTGAGTTTTGAGTTTTTCTTGGGCATTGAAAAAGAGTCTGATCTTGTTAAACAGAACTATTTGATGGCCATGAGGTATTTGAGACAAGGAAAAGAAACAGTATATTCTGAGAAGGGGATTGTACAAGTTAAATGTGTTTCCATGTTCAACATATTCAACATCTGGGTTTCTAATTTCACTGTTCAACGAAGAGACTGCAAAGACTATACCTTCACAGAAGCAGATTTTAATGAAGTTCATGTGGATGATATTGAGTTTCTATTCAATTTCTTCAGCTCTCTCAATGAACGATCAGATGATATGAATAGAGCCTTCAACACTGTCAAAAGACATATTATCAGAACAATTCGCTTTTATAGCTTATTTGATTTTCAGTTGGGTGTCGAAAATCATCAACCTACGGTCAACTTGCACAAGCCAAAACAGAAGCTCGACAACATTAAAAGTTTCTTATTATATACTGTTGTTGATGAACCATATGGTGTGGTGTACAGAAACTTGAAGGGTTGTCATTGTTTTATGAGATTTGAAGAAGTCTGCAAGTATTCTGATGGAACTTTGAAGCTTATCAAGATGCATCTAATTCAGAAGTTGAATTATGAAAAGCAGAATGTGGCAAACAGACAGAGATTCAATTTTTATCCACAAAAGGAAGGTAACAAAGAGTTACTGAGATTGGAGAAGGCAATTGATGTAATTCAAGACAGAATCAACTTTCGAAATGCTTTACGACGCCTTGAAGCTCAAGTGGATATCAGAAGATTTTCTTGATTTTAGAGCTCGGTGCCAAAGGTTACAAAGGGGGAGATTGTTAGATCAATTTTAGTTGTAACCTTTGTATTTATTTTACTTTGAGGGTATATAAACCCTTGACTTTGTTCTTTTTAATACAACAGTTTACTTTTGCATATCTTAAATACAATATTACTTTTGACTCCTCATTCACTTTCTCTCTCTAGCTTTCTCTCTCTAGAATCTTTAGATCTTGAGTTTACAATTTTCTTTGTCATATTTGATGTGGGTTGATTGTTGTTAATTAATCTACAGATTTATACATTCAAAGTGATTGTCAAGTGTTGTCGAGGAGGTTTCAGAAAAATTGCAAAATCTGTAAAAACGTATGTTCATATTTATAATTATTTCAATAATAGTGATATGTTGTGAGACATGTCGTTTGAGTTTTAAATAATAAATACAAAACTATTACCAATATTATTGCACAAATTCATAACAACAAACGATTAAGAATATATGCAAGTTAACCACTAATGAAAATACATTCGTTTTTCACATTGTATTTCATTAACTGTTAACAGAGAAATTACGTTTCATTTTAACTCGGTTCAATATTCCAACAAAAAATTTATCCTCCCGTGCAACGCACGGGCCCAACACTAGTTTTATTATAATGCACCAACTTTTTTTTTCTTATACGCTTGGTGCATTGTTTATTTGCTCTATCATCTTAATTATCCAACGTGTACCTGTTAGTTGTAAACTAGTTACTATGATGGAATGATATAATAACGTTATAAGTCATAATTATTTCCAGTTTTTAGCTTGTAAATAGATGTTATATATGGGCTGATCGCTGATGTATATAAATAAATGTTGTATGCATAGACCATTTTATGTAAATAAATGGGTTTGGGCTTTTTCTTGTGCTGCTTTCGTATAAATTAATGTTGAGTTTAATTTTTGGCATCATCCGCAACATGTAACACTACTAGAAAAATTGAAATTTCCGACGAAAATTACCGACGGACAAAAACCGTCGGTAAATAGCGACAGAATACCGACGGATTACCGACGGATTCTGGTTTTTACCGACGGAATCTTGATAGACCATCTTTAGCATTGTAGCCGAAGCATCCATGTTATTATTCCTTAAGTTTGTTAGAACAGAGTAATGGACAGAAACCAAAATGATCAAAACAGTAAAACGAGGACGTGATTAAATCACTATCCTTAAGGAATATTTGCCCCCACTACGTCGTTCATGGATCTAGGTTAATTCCTCTCAGGATCTCCTCGATTTTAAGAACTGTAGGCAACGATCCTACAAGTTCTTGTCATGATCATGGTTTTGATGTAGTGAAGAAGATGAAAAAGAATTGAATTAAAAAATGAAGGAAAAGGTGCAATGGTTAACGAACAGACGCAATGGTTCGTTTTTTCCCTCCAAAAAATAACCGAATTAACTAACTGAAAGTTAACGGAAAAGTTAACTGTTAGGACCAAAAGTGTATGGAATTTTTTTGCAAGTGCAAAGTACTGAGTCTTTGATTATATATATAGTTCCTCAACTATATCATATTTCCAAAAACCTCTTCTAGACTTTTCCCCTTTGTGTTCCCTCTAAATCATTTTCAAACAATTCAAATGTATTCCACCTTTTTAACCAATAAATGTATCGTCACTCCTCTTATATGGGACAAACATAACAAGTGATAAATACTACTTGTTCTAATAGTATCAACTTCTCTAAGTGGCGTGAGAATGTTGAATTCGACGAAAAAATAATTTCTTGTTTCCTCGTATTACAACCTAAATTGTAATAGTGACAAGTAGAGTCGATCCCATAGGGATCAGTCGTGAAAGGGATTTTACTTCTATGCTTTACGTAAAATGTGCGTGTGGGGGGGGGGGGGGTTGGATTGAGAGATTTAAAAATAAACATACTTGAATTAAAGATTGAAAACAATAATAAGAACAAATTGGCAATGAGCGCAATCCATTGAGCAAACCGTGATCATGAACTTGTTCACAAAAGCATTTTCACATTTTATTCCAGACCAGCCGAAAGTGTAGACATGCATCAAACACTCCGCTTATCCATACGATTAAATTACCACCAGACGCCAAGTGGATTAATTCATAATCGATTAAGCCAATTCTAGTTACGAACATATAAATTAACCTACTTATTGCATTAGAATTAAGACAAGCACCGGTCCTAACTAATGATCGGATGTCAGGCTATTTAAGCAAGATTACACAATTCTACAACATTACTAAACTATTAATAATCAATCTGGTGGTCAATTGTAGTGCTGTTGCTACTTCGACAAAACATGGAACAATTATAGATTCCAATTCTAGAAGTTCACAATTTGGTTAATTAATCTAAAAGATCTGACTTAATTTGGTAACCAAACAAGTCTCAACACAATCCCAATCAAATGGTTACAAACTCAATGTTTGAATGGAAGAAATTAACTAGGAAATAAAAAATAAATCTAAAATCTACGTTACCTAATTAACATAAAGAGAACGTGATTAAAAAATAAATCTAAAACATGGAACAATTATAGATTCCAATTCTAGAAGTTCACAATTTGGTTAATTAATCTAAAAGATCTGACTTAATTTGGTAACCAAACAAGTCTCAACACAATCCCAATCAAATGGTTACAAACTCAATGTTTGAATGGAAGAAATTAACTAGGAAATAAAAAATAAATCTAAAATCTACGTTACCTAATTAACATAAAGAGAACGTGATTGAAGCCTCCAAAATCGCCTCCTTTGCTCCTGCCTTTTTTCTCCTACGAAAGATGATTGATTCCCCCTTAAAATGGAAACTTCCAACTCTTTAAAAGCCTTAAAACCGCCCCCAAACTAAATGACACGTCATTAGAAAGCGTATGCCTAAGCCAACGATCATTTGAGAAATATTCCCTCTTGAGTTTCCATATGAGAAAATATTTGCAATCATTAAAAAATACTATGCTCTACAGTGGCTTAGGCGACTTTTAGCGTTACTTAAGTCACCCAAAAAGTCGCACAAGCCACTTTTTCACCATTTTCACACTTATTTACCAATAAACATAATACGGGACTTAGGCGTAGCTCATAAAATACATGAAATCAATATAAATGAAGGTATTTGAGTATAAATATGGATTCAAAAATGTGTTTATCAAATACCCCCACACTTAGATCATTGTTCGACCTCGGCAATGACTTAAAATAACATGTAATGGTAAAAATAGAATCAAATGAGAATATCAACATACATAGCTTATCATGAACTCAATATTTGCAACATAGTCTCGAATAGCAAGCATACACATGTCAAGTTAACTAATTAAGGCTAACCTCAAGAACTCTCATGGATGGACAAACAAATTAAACACTCGTTTGACTCTTGGGGTTCAAAAGTGTATCACTCAGAAGACGTCAATTCACCATCATAAATGTACCATAGGCTTGTAAGAGCTCTCACTTTCTACTGCTTACATTAGATGCATGCTTATGAATCAAAAGGACTTCTGAGGGTTGTAATTTAAAATATGGCTCAAGGTAAGGTAGGTAAACATATTGGAAAGTTTCTAATGACCGTTAAACCAAAATGAGAACTCGTTAAACCATTCAAATTCGTACAACAACTGGGAACCACTGAATTTGGATTCTTTGATGGACAAACCCATTAGATGGCATGGGACAAATATTTTGCAATGATATCTCAACCACACCATCTTTTTGTTGTCATTATCTTTTCCTTCTTATTGACATGATTTTCACTTTTCTTTCCATTTTTAATTGTTTTCTTCTTTGATAATAATTTTTTCGCACTTTTTTCATCTTTCGTTTCCCCATCATATACATATATTACTTTTAGCAAACAAGAATACTCGAAAAGTCTCCATTGGTTATCTTGGTCATCAATCAGGTGGGTGGTGTTTGGATAAACTTATAATGTGGATAACAAACAAAATAGGATAAGGCTCAAACTTGGTAAACAAGTGGAAAATGTCACCAAAGGTAGGCTTATGGCTATAGTGGTTGTACGATAAACAAGAAAGAAGACCTTTATCACTTTCATTAATATGCCCAAATCAATACAATATTTAGAGAACTAGTTCAAGTTCTAGAAATACATCATTAGAGAAGGCATAATCACATGAGAAATGAAAGTGAGACTAATCCAAGATGTCCAGTCAAATCTCACGGTGTGTAAATTGTTCAAGAGATTAACTAGAGTAAAAACTGACCGATGCACATCAACTAATCTACTCCATGTGCTATCATAAAATTCAATTATTATGTATCAAACACATCATCTAAAATCAAGTTTTGCTTAAAACACATGCTAATCACTTTGAAAAAGACAGATAATAACCCAAAATTAAGCACAAAATTCGAAAACTTGCCCCAAAAATTCTAGAATCATTCATAAGACCCGATCCCCACAATTACTTCATACATTGTCCTAAATTTATGCAATATGTAAAGGACACTCAAAAAAATGAAAAATCAAGAGGAAACGGTAAACTCCCCTGATTGGCGAGTGGTCCTTCAATATACGAATCAGCAAGATGCATACATCCTTTAAGCTCCAAACTCATGGTGGATATCTGAAAAATAGATAAGAGTTTAAGCGACGATAAGGGAAACTACAAAGGAAAATAACTAAAATCAAATGCATAAAATTAAAACCCATGGATTGTCTCTCATGCAACGCCTTTCTTTAACATGTTTGGCTAGTCGCCTTCCACACTCTATCCTGTGTCAAATAAGTTTACGTCCCATACATGTTTCTTCTATACGCATCGTGGCTTCTCGTACAATAACACTCATCCAATATCATATAATACAATGCATCACATATAAAGAAAAACATCAAATGCATTTTCAAAGAAAATACACTCTTACAAGATCTCATAAAATTGTCCCATTATGTATAAGTGATAGCTTGCAAGCATTCCCTCGACATATATGGCTCTCCATAGAGCCAACAACCCATTTCGGGGTCATGCTCCCATGTCACAGGCATTCCCTAGTGTGGACGACTCACACAGAGTTATTCACCCATTTCGGGGTCGTGCCTCCCTTTAAGTGTGACGTATTTCATTGATTTCTCATTCTTCCAATTATGTACCGTTAGTACAATTTAAAACAAATAAAACCTCTAGCATGCGAGAAATGTTATAAACCAAAAACATTTAACATGCATACCCATAATCTCCATATACATGTAATCATAAAAGTGAGAACATGTAATTAAAACATCTTATCATACATAACATACATCACGACATAGTCATACATATAAAACTAATTTTCATACATACGTATACATCCCAGTGAAATCTCATTAAGACTCACCTGATTGCGTAGATTACTTTGTGATAAACTCCAACTAATAACCTAAAATTCGAAACCATAATAGACAATTAACGACTATGTTTCTCCAAAAGTCAACTACGGTCAACCTCTAAACACCACGTTAAATAATAACATTTAACGTTTTTATAATTGGGTATTCTGACCTAGCCATCTCAAAGCATCTAAAATATTTAACCATGCCAAAATACAACCCTTTATCACCTTATTAAATTATTTGACCCAACTAAATAATTTAATCATACAATGTGAGATAAGTGTTGGACACTACACCGACACTCACCCTACAACAAATAACATATGCTAGGGCTGACCCACACGCCTCCTGAACAAAATTACCCATCACTGTTGTGTTAAAGGTACCATCTGCTCTTCCTTCTAAGCCAAGGCAATCAAAAAAAGCCTGTCTCCTCCTCATCTGAGAATGTTGTTGCTATCAGAAATGACACCTCCATCATGTTCTCAAAGGAAGCTTTGTTTGGTCCTCCTCCTAATCTCTCAGTTCTTGATCTATCCCTGCCTCCTGGTGGTCCATATCTACCTAGGCAAGTACTAAACAATCCTCATGGAATCTTTTTCAGAGATGATGAAGGGGTTCTCAGATTTCAAAGAGTCTCTGAGATTCCCATCTGCCCCCTTAACCATATCAAAGATCTTTTGTGTCTATGGTGCGACTTCTCTCCATTTGCTGAATCTATCAAGACAATCATTCGTCAAGAAGCATCGAAAAGAAAGCAAAAAGGAGAAGAAGTACCTAACTATATGATCAAGGTTCTACAGTCTCATCTAGATAGCTGATAGATTAGTTTCTTCTTGTAATCTATCAGCTAAACTTACAGTAGTTAGTTCCTCACTTGTACTTATAATTTTCACATCTTGTAATTCAATATTTGAATTAATGAAAATTTCAGTGAAGTACTTAACCCTATCAGTACTGTAAAAGATCCCTCAAAATAGTAATCGGGACATGTATGTTACGAGTCCTAATTATTCCTCATTTTCATTTATAAAGTAATTTTCTTCAGTTACTTTATGATTATCAAATAGGGGGAGATTTTTGATCCAAACTCTCTTAGTGAAAATTACGTTTATTAATATATATTAGTGTTTCACCATCAGCGATCAGACTGAGTCTGTTCAGTTATCACTGATGATTTCTCTTATAAACATTCATATGTATTAGTGTTTCACTATCAGCGATCAGACTGAGTCTGTTCAGTTATCGTTGATGACTACTATGTAAACGTAATCCCTAAAGACAATTTTTGCGTCAACAAATGTTCATAGATGAATCGAAGACGAAGCTGATGAACAAAGACAAGTTTACTAGTGACCTGATGCGGAGATCAGTGAAGCAAAGACAACTCTACTCATACGCGAAGAAACCTGAGGAAAAGCTTCGATGATAGATGAACTTCTTTGTATCTCTGAAGCAAGAGATATTCAGCGATCGATGATCACTTAGCTTATGCCTCAAGTCTCTTTTGTCTTTCCCTGCACACCCAGTACGATGTGTCAGAATGGACATACCTCTGTCATAATTCATACAATCCCTCTGTCAACTACACTGTTCATGATACGGCCGAAAGCATGTCTCCCAAAGTCAGACTCTCTCTGCCAATCAAAGAAAGACACGTGTAAAGTGCCCTGCCATGCATTTAATGCATAGGGTATAAATAGAAAGTGTTGGTCCCGAAGGTGCTTAACAAGTTTGTAGAAGGGGGGCTTGAATACAAACACAGAAATTAAGGTTTAATAAATTGTTTATTGATAAATCAAATACAATTTACAAGTTTGTTGCGGAATAAGATTAAGACAGACTCAATCTAAACAAACTTAAGAAACACTAAGATGATTGCACAAGAAATTCAGAGAATGAGGAATTAAGAGAGATAGAAAACAAGGGTTTCTATATGGAGTTCAAGGATTGAGCACACCTTCAGATGAAGGGGTGAACTTCCTATTTATACCCTATGCATTAAATGCATGGCAGGGCACTTTACACGTGGCGTTCATAGATTGGCTTTGGGAGTCTGACTTTGAGAGACATGCTTTCGGCCGTATCATGAACAGTGTAGTTGACAGAGTTGTTGTACGATTTGTGGCAGAGACGTGTCCGTTCTGACACATCGTACTGGTTGTGCAAGATAAGACAAAAGGAAACTTGAGGCATAAGCTTTGTGATCGATTGATCGCTGAGTATCTCTTCTTGCAGAGAAAGAGAGGTTCAGCTATCGCTGAAGCTTTTCCTCATGTTCCTTCGCGTATATGTAGAGTTGTCTTTGCTTCATTGATATCCGCATCAGGTCACTAGTAGACTTCTCTTTGTTCAGCAGCTTCATCTTCGATTCAGCTATGAACATATGTTGGCTGTTTATTTCAGAAACTATCAGTGATAACTGAACATACTCAGTTTGATCGCTGATAGTGAAACACTAATACATATGAAATGTTTACAAGAAAGGTCATCAGTGATAACTGAACAGACTCAGTCTGATCGCTGATGGTGAAACACTAATACATATTAAAACGTAATTTTCACTAAGTATAGAAGAGGGTCGTTATCAAATCACTGAGAGAGTTTGGATCAACAATATCCCCCTATTTGATAATGACAAAGTAACTGAAGAAAATTACTTTATAGTTCAAAATGAAGGAATAATCAGGACTCATAACATACATGTCCCAATTACTATTTTGAGGGATCTTTTACAGCACTGATGGAGTTAAGTACTTCACTGAAATTTTCATTTAATTCAGGGATAGAATTACAAGATATGAAAATCATAAGTACAAGTGAATAACTAACTACTGTAAGTATAACTAATAGATTACAGAAAGGGAAACTAATCTATCAGCTATTAAAAGAAGATTTAGGAGGATTGATCATATACTCAGGTATTTCTTCACCTTTCTGTCTTCGTTCCAAAGATTCTTGGCTGATAATTTCTTTGATTTTCTCAGCAGCAGGGAAGAAGTCACACCATAAGCCTAAGAGATCCTTGAGATGATTTAGAGGACAGATAGGAATCTCAGAGACTCTTTGAAATCTGAGTTCCTCATCATCATCTCTGAAGAATATTCCATAAGGATTGTCAATTACTTGACCAGCTTGGAAAGGACCACCAGGAGGCAGAGATAAATCCAGAACTGAAAGATCAGGAGGAGGACCAAACAGTGCATCTCTTGAAAATTTTATAGAAGATTCATTCCTGATGATGGCGACGTCTTCAGAGGAGGAGGACCAAATTCTTCTCTTGAGTTTCAAAGATTTGGGAGGAAGAGGAGATGGCAGCTTTAGTACAGAAACAACTTTATTTATGAGGGCTTCAAGAAGTCCTTCAACGTAGCCTCTGTATGTAGATTTGGATTTCTTCAGCGCATCCCAGAACTCTAACCATTCCGTAAATCCGAAGCTCTCAAGTTTGGATACGTACATAGCTTTTTGGGTTCCATCCTCTCTGGTAATCTCCATGGTCACTGAGAGTTGATCCTTTTTCTTGCGACCAGAGATAGTCACGGCTGATATTTGAAGAAGATCAGAACGATAATCCATCTTTTGTTTGCACCATTCGATAGACCTATCGTTGATCTCTTGTTCTTTGGAGCGTTCCTCTTCAATTTCTTTCAGCAGTGCAGCTTGAACTTCCACAGGTTTGCTTTTCAGTTTTTTGTCCTTGACTTGAGAAGATTGAATCTTTAAAGCGAGTTGGGCATCTCGTTTGCATTCAGCGATCAGTTTCTCAGCTTTGGCAGATTCTTCTCGTTCAGCTTCAGTGAGGAAGTCGAGCTCTGAGAAGGATGTTTGAAGAGGGATTTTCAGCCGTTGACTTTCTAGTTGAGCGATCATTTCAACTCTTTTCTTCACCACTTCCTCTGACCAATGAGATGGTTGAGAGGGCCTTCCTGGATGGACCAGAGAATATTCTTCTTCTTCTTCTTCATCAATCTCAGTGATAGAGATTGGGATTATTTCTTCAGCGATAGTGGCTGGAATTATTTGTAGTTCAGAACCCTTAAGCAGGGGTGAGAACTGTCTGGATAGAAAAATGAAGGAAAGAAGGGATAAGTGTATATTTTTAGAAAAAGAGAGATAAAGGCTAGAAAGAAATAGGGGTTTGGAAAGAGTAGGAGAGTGGTACAATTGAAAGACATACCTGAGAAGGATGCTCCCCCTCAGATTGTGATCCAGTCCTCAAGCATTCTTCAGCGATTGGTTGCTTGTCTTTGCTTTGCGAAGGAGCGCTTGAAGATGTATCACCTCTCACCCCTGCTTTGACAACCTCTTGCGAAGTTGTCCCTGATGCGACGTTCGGCTTGGAGAACCACATAGATTGGTCTTCATCGTCGTCGTCGTCATCGGAGGGCTGATCCTTTTCTTGATCATCAAGATCTAGATTATCTTCCTCTTCATCGTCTTCTTCCTCATCCTCTTCAAAGAGAATAGAGTGAATAGATGAGGATTCTTTTGCCTTCTCCCCCTCATATTGAGAGGGAGGTTTCTTTGGAGTCTTAGCTTCCCCAGCAGCAGCGATAGAAGTTTCTTCAGCTTTCTCCCCCACTTTGTCATTATCAGCGGTAGGGGTTTGTTCAGCTGCTGGAGTAGCTGTTGAAGCTTTTAACACTTGGACGTCAGCCTCCAGACGCTTGATCCGGTCTTCAACCGCAGGGATGTCGCACGTGGCATCATGGATGAATTCCACAGCGATGTTGAGGTTGGTACGATCATCTTCAGTGAAGGAGGGAGGCAGCGCTGGAGCTGGTGCATTCACCTTCTGTAGAATTTGCTGAAGAAGGGACGTGCAGAGGTCAACCTTTGAAGAAAGACCCTGAACTTCAGCGGTAAGAGACTCAAATCGCCCTTGAAAGAGTTGAGAGGACTCTTTGAGTTGGACGACTTGTTCTTGAACAGCTGAAAGTTGTGAGTTCTCAGCTTTAGATGAGCAGGTCGCGGTCAACTTCTTCAGCTCCTCACCAGCCTGATTGACGGCGCTGGTGGTGTCGTTGATGGTGTTGGTGAGGGCGTCCACCTTCTCTCCCAGACTGTTGACATGCGTGTCAACAGACGCCAAACTAGGACCTAAAAATAATGTTAGTTCAGATACGGGCTTATTTGGAGAGGTGGGGAGAGAAGTGTTTAGGATTATAGGTGTACCTGACGTATCAAACATTTTGTAGAACTGCATAGATTCCTCAAAAGTTTGATGTTCAGGTCCTATAGGGAAAGAAGAGGTAGCGGGTTCAGAGACCAAATGAGTAGAAAAAGGAAGAGTTTTGGGGATAGAAGTAGGGATGGGGTTAATCTCAGCGAATGAGATAGTAGGTGGGGTCACTGATGATGTGACAGCGAGCGAGATCGCTGACACGGCAGTATGAGTGACTGCTGAAGTTGTGGAGGAAAGACCCACAAATGCATCTAAGGTAGATTGTTGAGAAGCTCCCTCAGGTATAGTACTAGAGGGTGTACTTTCCTTAGTCTTTTTGGCCTTTTTGGAAGGACCAATCGGACTAGCTGATGGTCGTTTAGAAGTAGTGGTAGCGACAGGGATAGCAGACGAAGGAACCGTCTGCGTGGTCACTGAAGATGAAGAAGAATGGAGAGAGAGACGAGAGCGAAGGAGAGAGATACTTACCTCGTCGGCGAGTGGCTTTACCTCCAGTGATCGTTGACCTACCCTGGCAAAGGTGCCATTATCTTTGGTGGGATAGGAGTTGGGATAGAGGAACTTGATGTACGTACATATGAAATGTACGTACGAGATCTTGGGATCTCGTTCAGGCTTCTCTAATCTCGACTTCAGGTCTTCAAAGATTGCTGTGGCGTAGTCAAAGTTTTGACCAGCGATAACGGAGTAGGCCATCTGCAGTTGTGTTTTGCTGGCTTGATCCAGCTAACCACTCTTCCCGCTCATGCACTGAATTATGTGCGAGAAGATAAAGTTCAGTTGTGATGGCATCTGAGCTTTGAGGATCTTGGTGAGCTTCTTGTTGGGAATAGAAGATCTCGGTTTGTTTTCCCAACAATAGCCCATTGCGTCCAGGAATGATATCAGCTCATCATCAGTGGGGAGTGCGTCGAACCCACTCTTTGGTTTGTCAGGGAATCTTAAAGATTTCCTGAGGCTAAGAGCGGTCATGCTCCCTGGCCCCAATTCCGTGCTGACAGAGATAGCAGGGACTCGTTCACCTTTCTTGTTGGTGAGTTCAGTTGCATCAGCAGTGAACCAGAACTGCTGGAGTAGAGTCTTGGAAGGCTTAGGATCCACAGTGATCGCGTAAGCTATACATGACTTCTTGAGGAATTCAGCAGCTTCCACCAGATGTGGGTATTTGTCAGCTTTGAACTCGAGTCTTGCCAAATGATTACATTTAGTAATCTCAACTTTAGTGAGAGCGAATCGTACATGCTTGGAAGCAACGATTGAAGACTCTGTCATTTCTGTTATGGAAAGAAGCATAATAGAAGAAATGATTTAGATTAAAAATAATCTGATTACCAGTTACCATAGAAGAAGGGAAACTGGAAAAATATCAAGTTATTTTTAGGAGTAGAAAAATAGTGTTCTGGGTAGAAAGAATGAAGAACACTTTAAAACCAAAGGGTTTTTATTGAAAAACATAAAATCAGAAAGAATGATCTTTAGTTTTTGAAAAAAAACGTTTTATAAAATCCATAGAAAACGAGTGGGATTTTAAAAAGAATAAAGAGCATACGAACAAAACACATAAACATGAAATAAACCTGTGTATCTTGAAGAAAAAGATTTGCAGATTCAATGTTCTGGGTTTACTTGCTTGAGTGTTTTTTAGAGAGAAAATGTTTCTTGCGTTGATAGTTTCGAAAGCGTAAACCGTATAAGGAGAGAAGAATTCCTTTTATACGAAGAGAGAGAAGAGAGAGAGAAGGAATGAAGCGGGAAAAGAAAGGATCATCATGACATTGACACGTTCCACGAAGTTGATTGGATAGAAGAGCAACGGACGAACGTGTCAGAAAAGGCATGTCGTGGATTGTCGGTTCAAATGACGTCATAGAAGAGAGAGACTGTACATTTGTCCGTTTTGAAATTATCACTGAAGAAAAGTCAGCGATAGATTTTCCTTTTTAAAAGTATCCCTGATTGAAAGAGGGATAGATTTTCCTTTTTAAAAGTATCCCTGATTGAAAGAGGGATAGATTTTCCTTTTAAAGGATCACTGACTAGAAATATCAGTGATTAATGTATTTTTCAAAAAGCTTTTAATCATTTGAAGAAAGTTCAGTGATTAAAGTTTATATTTTGAAGAAAAACATCTTTGAGGGAAAGGAGAGAACATACCTGAGAGTCAGAATGTTTATCAGAGAGAATGATGAGAGGGGAACTTTTGATTACTGACACAATACATGAACGCTGAAGAATTATTCTTCGAAGTTCAGCATTCCAAGCTCACTGATGAGAAAGTTGAACCTTGTCTCATCAAGAGGTTTGGTGAATAAATCAGCAAGCTGAAAGTCAGTAGGGATAAAGTGAAGTTCAATATCACCATTCATCACATGATCTCTGATAAAGTGATATCTGATCTCTATGTGTTTTGTCTTTGAATGTAGCACTGGATTATTTGCTATAGCGATAGCACTAGTGCTGTCGCAATAGATAGGAATCTTTGACAGCTGAAGGTCTTAAATCTAATAGTTGATTTCTCATCCACAAGATTTGAGAACAACAGCTTCCAGCGGCTACATATTCAGCTTCAGCTGTGGAAGTGGACACATAATTTTGCTTCTTGCTTGTCCAGCTTACCAGCTTTCCTCCTAGGAGTTGACATCCACCAGTGGTACTCTTTCTGTCAAGTTTACAGCCTGCAAAATCACTATCATAATAACCAGTTAGATCGAACCCTGAGTCTTTGGGATACCAAAGACCGAGGTTAGGAGTTCCTTTCAGATATCTGAAAATTCGCTTTACAGCGATCAGATGGGATTCCTTGGGTTCAGATTGATAGTGTGCACATAAACAAGTAGAGTACATGATGTCAGGTCGGCTCGCTGTGAGATACAGCAGGGAGCCTATCATTCCTCTATAGGCAGTGACATTAACAGGTTTTCCAGAAGGATCTTTGTTAAGTGTCAGGGGTGGTGCCATAGGAGTTTTCATCGCTGAAGTTTGTGTGAGATCAAACTTCTTCAGCATATCTTTAACATACTTACCTTGGCAGATAAAAGTACCTTTGTCAGATTGTTTAATCTGAAGACCAAGAAAATATGTCAGCTCACCCATCATACTCAGTTTATATTCTTTCTTCATTCTTTCAGCGAAGCGAGTACACAGAGATGGGTTAGAAGAACCAAATATTATGTCATCAACATATATTTGTACAAGAATTATATGACCTTTTATCTTTCTGAAAAATAACGTATTATCAATCTTGCCACGTTCAAAATTTTCAGAGATAAGAAAAGATGAGAGAGTGTCATACCAAGCACGAGGGGCTTGTTTTAGACCATAGAGAGCCTTATCCAATTTATAAACATAATTTGGATGCTTAGGGTCATAGAACCCTGGTGGTTGTTCTACATAGACTTCTTCATTCAGCTTTCCATTTAGGAACGCTGATTTTACGTCCATTTGATAAACGATGAAGTCTTTATAGACTGCATAAGCTAAGAATAGTCGAATTGCTTCGAGCCTGGCCACAGGGGCAAAGGTTTCATCATAGTTTATGCCTTCCTCTTGTCTGTATCCCTGAGCAACAAGTCGAGCCTTGTTGCGGGTTACAGTTCCATGTTCATCTAACTTGTTTCTAAACACCCATTTGGTGCCTATTACAGTTTTATCAGATGGTCTAGGAACGAGATTCCAAACTTTGTTTCGAGAAAATTCAGTCAGCTCTTCTTGCATAGTGCTGACCCAGTTTGGATCTCTGAGGGCATCATCAGTCTTCTTTGGTTCTATTAAAGAGAGAAAGTTTACAAAGAGACAGATATTACCTGAGCTTCGTCGTGTCTGAATACCTGCATCTGGATCACCGAGAATTTGATGTATTGGGTGATCTTTGGTCCATCACTGAGCAGGAGCATTATTGCTTAACTCAGAGGTTGGATCAACAATTGGAATGTTTACTGATGAGGATGTTTGAGGTTCATCAGCGATTAACTGTTGAGTAGATTCACTAGAGAGGTTTTCCGACGAAGGCAGATTTGATGGTAGAAGTGTATTTAGAGGTTCAGCTGAAACCCATGAGGTGAATTCAGCGGTAGGATGTATAATGTTTGGATCATCATCAGCGGTTGAAGGATCAGAATGCTGATGGTTTGAGAAGAAAGGTTCAGTTTCTCTGTAGTGAGAAAGCATCCAAGCATTTAACTCTTCATTGTCAGCGATTGGTTTAGAGTTCGCTGAGCGAGTTTCATCAAAAGTGACGTGAATTGTTTCTTCTATAGTTTGTCTTCTCTTGTTGAAAACTCTGTAGGCTTTGGAGATGGAGGAATATCCTAGAAATATTCCATCATCTGCTTTTGGGTCGAACTTTCCAAGTTGATCTCAGTTGTTTAAGATAAAGCACTGACAACCAAAGATATGAAGAAAGCTGATAGAAGGCTTCCTTCCAAGAAAAAGTTCATAAGCTGTCTTCCCAAATCGCTTTATTATCAGCGATCTGTTTTCAGTAAAACATGCAGTGTTTACAGCTTCTGCCCAAAATTGAGTAGGGAGGTGAGAATCGCTGAGCATTGATCTAGCAACTTCTATGATCGTTCTGTTTCTTCTTTCAGCGACTCCATTTTGCTGAGGTGTTCTTACTGAAGAGAAGTTGTGAGAGATTCCCTTGTTCTCAAAGAAATTATTCAGGGAACTATTTTTGAATTCAGTTCCATGATCACTTCTTATTGAACGAACAGTAAGATTGTTCAGCACTTCCATCTTTTTGACAAAAGATATTAGTTCTTCTGGAGTATCACTCTTACAGCGAAGAAAGATAACCCAGGTGTAGCGAGAATATTCATCTACAATGACAAGCGTATATTTCTTTCCAGCTATTGATTGGATGTTGACAGGGCCAAACAGATCCATATGCAAGAGCTGAAGAGGACTTGTCACTGAGGAAACTTGTTTTGACTTGAAACTAGCTTTTGTTTGTTTTCCTTTTTCACATGCTGAGCAGAGAGATTCTTTAGTATATGAGTGCTGAGGAAGACCAGAAACCAGTTCCTTAGATGAGAGAGAATTTAGGGTATTGAAGTTTAGATGAGAGAGCCTTTTATGCCATAGCCAGTTGACATCAGAAGAGGCCTTAGAGAGAAAACATAAGTTTTCAGTGATAGTAGAGTCCATATCTATTACATAGACATTTTCTCTGCGATAACCACTGAGAGCAAGTTTTCCTTTTTCATCTACCACTGAACATGCTTTCTTAGAAAAGCGAACTTCATAGTCTTTATCACATAGCTGACTGATGCTTAGAAGATTGTGCTTCAGTCCATCTACATAAGCGACTCTTCGAAAGGTAGTTGTCCCATTGTTGAGGACACCAAACCCTCGGGTAAATCCTTTTCCATTTCCACCAAAGGTCACAGAGGGACCTTTCTCTTCCTTGTATTCAGTGAGCAGGTCTCTTTGTCCAGTCATATGACGAGAACATCCACTATCGAGATACCAGATGCCCTTTGATCCCTGCATACATAAGGAAGATTAAGCGTTGTTTGGTACCCATTTTTCAATGGGTCCTTCAGAGTTAGTGGATAAGGAAGATTCAACAGTCTTCACAGCTGATGAAGATTCAGCTTCAGTGGTAACCTTCACTTTGGTTAATTTCTTAACCTTAGTGGTGTTTTTCTTCACTTTAGCTGTTTTATCAGCTTTGGTGGTATTTGGACATTTACTTGCAATATGATCAGTAAAACCATAGTGATAACATTTTCTGTATTTGAAAATGGTTTTAGGATCAGTAGAAGGTTTTGCAAGTTTAAGATGAGCAGGACCAGCTCCAAGAATGCCTTTTGCACGAGATCTGGGAGGAACTTTTATTTCTTCAGATCTCACGGGCTTTAGATCAACCTTTAGCTTTGGAGGACAGAGATCAAAAATTTCTATCACAGAGCTAGAGGATTGCTTAGCTGAAGGTTTAGAAGGAATTTTCAGCTTTGCTTTCCTGGTTGTCTTCTGAGGAAGGAGAATGGACTTTCCTTTATCCGTAGACACAATGTCTTTGGATTTTTCCTCAGAGATGGGATTTGAAGAAGAACAGGGATAGAATTGATTATAAGAAGTGTCAAAGAAAGATGTGACAAAAGTTCCAAACTTAAGCGAGGAACTTTCTTCTTTAGGATCATCCTGAGGTGTCCAAAAACCAAGACCAGTTTTATCACTTTCAGGAGTTTGAGCATTTATTATCTCAGAGATCTTTGTTGATGATTTACACCATTTTTCAACATGAGCCTTTTCTGCTTTTAGAGCAGCGATGGCTTGTTCGCGTTCAATGCTGATGATTTCATTTATAATGACTTGATCTTTCAATTTTTCTTCTAAAAGATTTAGTTCACTGATCTTTTCATGACATTTCTCTAGCTCTTGAGTTAAATAAACATTTTTATTTTCAGCTTGAGTTTTGTCATTTAGAGCATTATAAAGGTCAATCGTCAGCACATCAACAGCGCGACTTCTTTCAGCTTCAGGCAGAGAGGGATTTGTAGAGATAGATACCTGAGATGATATGTAGCTCATAGAAGGTTCAGATGGTTCTTCTACTTCTTCTTTAATCTCAGCCATGAGGCAAAGATTAGCGACTTTTTCTTCATCAGAAGATGATTCTTCTGATTCAGCCCAGTCATGTTCTTCAGCGATGAGACCTTTACCTTTTCGCTGATAGCTTTTCAGCTTTTGATATTTGTTCTTCAGCTTATGCTATTTGTCATCACTGGATCTTCTTGAGGTAGAAGGTTTGAAGACCTTTTTCGACCTGCACTCACTAGCAAAATGTCCAATTTTTTCGCAGTTATAGCAAGTGGCTGTAGCCTTATCAACCGGAGTTGATTTTGGCTTTTCAGTAACAGAGAGAGGTTTACTTCTTCGGAAGTTATTCTTTCTTGCAAATCTCTTAAAAGAGTTTGTCAAGAGTGCTAAGGACTCATTAAACTCTGAAAGATCAGGGTCTGATAGATCCTCAGATTCAGAATCTAACTCAGTGATGGTGAGAGTAGATCGCTGAGATGGAATTATCTCTGATGAAACTAAAGCAACAGGAGTGCTTTTGGAGTCTTTAGAATCTTTTACAAGATTCTTCTTCAGGAGATTAGATTGCTCATAGTTGAGCAATATTCCATACAGAGTGCTTAGAGAGAGAGTATGTAAGTCTTTTGTCAGCTTAAGACATATTGAATAACTGTCCCAGCTTTCAGGAAGACTTTCCAAGAATTTTGTTAGGACCTCAGAGTTAGAATAGGTCCTACCAACAGTTCTTAGGTCAATGATTAGGCAGTTAAACCGCTGATGAATGTCAGAAAGAGATTCATTCTTTCCAGCGATAAAACTTTCATACTGTCTTACCAAGTTAATCTTTCGAGTCTCTTGGATTTCAGTGGTGCCCTCATATTGAACACATATGGTTTCCCACATTTCTTTAGAAGTTTTTAGATGCATGATGGAATGGAAAACTTCATCAGGCAGAGCCATTGATATAATGGTCTTTGCTCTTGCATCTATGCCTACCTTCTTTTTATCTTCATCACTCCACTGTCTTATTTCCTTAACGACATATCGTTCAGGGACAGCTTCAGTGGTGGCAGTAGCGGGAACCGCAGCTATAATTCTAACAGGTTCATATGGTCCGTTTTCTATATATTCAGGTATAGTAGGATCCGCACCTTCAAGAAATAGCATCATTCGATTTTTCCATAGAGAAAAGTTATCTCTGCTAAATCGAGGAGGTTTAGAAAGTGAACCATTATCATAGTAGTTTGTGTTTGTGTTTAGTGCCATTTTAGAATAGCAAGGAAGAGTATACAGCAAGATCTTGTTTATTAGATTAAACAAACTGCTCTGATACCACTTGTTGGTCCCGAAGGTACTTAACAAGTTTGTAGAAGGGGGGGGGGGGTTGAATACAAACACAGAAATTAAGGTTTAATAAATTGTTTATTGATAAATCAAATACAATTTACAAGTTTGTTGCGGAATAAGATTAAGACAGACTCAATCTAAACAAACTTAAGAAACACTAAGATGATTGCACAAGAAATTCAGAGAATGAGGAATTAAGAGAGATAGAAAACATGGGTTTCTATATGGAGTTCAAGGATTGAGCACACCTTCAGATGAAGGGGTGAACTTCCTATTTATACCCTATGCATTAAATGCATGGCAGGGCACTTTACACGTGGCGTTCATAGATTGGCTTTGGGAGTCTGACTTTGGGAGACATGCTTTCGGCCGTATCATGAACAGTGTAGTTGACAGAGTTGTTGTACGATTTGTGGCAGAGATGTGTCCGTTCTGACACATCGTACTGGTTGTGCAAGATAAGACAAAAGGAAACTTGAGGCATAAGCTTTGTGATCGATTGATCGCTGAGTATCTCTTCTTGCAGAGAAAGAGAGGTTCAGCTATCGCTGAAGCTTTTCCTCATGTTCCTTCGCGTATATGTAGAGTTGTCTTTGCTTCATTGATATCCGCATCAGGTCACTAGTAGACTTCTCTTTGTTCAGCAGCTTCATCTTCGATTCAACTATGAACATATGTTGACGCGAGACTTGTCTTCAGGGATTACGTTGGCTGTTTATTTCAGAAACTATCAGTGATAACTGAACATACTCAGTTTGATCGTTGATAGTGAAACACTAATACATATGAAATGTTTACAAGATAGGTCATCAGTGATAACTGAATAGACTCAGTCTGATCGCTGATGGTGAAACACTAATACATATTAAAACGTAATTTTCACTAAGTATAGAAGAGGGTCGTTATCAAATCACTGAGAGAGTTTGGATCAACAGAAAGATTACCTCTCCATCTGGAGGGTGTGCGCTCACCTCTAGCCTTCATCTTTCTAAAATATAGAAACCCTTGTTTTCTATACTCTCTAATATCCCATTCTCTATATTCTTGTGCAACCATCTTAGTGTTTTCTTAAGTTTGTTTAGATTGAGTTTTACTTAATCTTATTCCGCAACAGACTTGTAAATTGTGTTTGATTTATCAATAAAAAATTTACTAAACTTTAAATTTTGTGTTTGTATTCAACCCCCCCTCTACCAATTTGTTAAGCACCTTCGGGACCAACAATAAAGAGTCAAACTAGTGCACTTAGAACTTTCAAGCGCACAAACCCAACCCGGTTTCTTCTATATGCATGGTTTGACTTCCAAACAGTCAAACTAGTGCACTTAGAGTTTTTATGCGCATAAACCAAACCTTATTTGTTCTATATGTGTGGTTTGGGTTTCAAATAGCCTAATAGGTGCACTTAGAGCTTTCAAGCGCACAAACCCAACCCAGGTTTCTTCTATATGCATGGTTTGACTTCCAAAGAGTCAAACGGGTGCACTTAGAGATTTCAAGTGCCCGAACCCAATTGAGTTTCTTCTATATGCATGGTTTGACTTCCAAATAGTCAAACAGGTGTACTTAGATATTCAAGTGCACAAACCCAACCCGGGTTTCTTCTATATGCATGGTTTGACTTCCAAAGAGTCAAACAGGTGCACTTAGACCTTTCAAGTGCACAAACCCAACCCGGGTTTCTTCTATATGTATGGTTTGACTTCCAAATAGTCAAACTAGTGCACTTAGAGCTTTCAAACGTACAAAACCAACCCGGGTTTCTTCTATATACATGGTTTGACTTCAAACAGTCAAATTAGTGCACTTAGAGCTTTTATGCGCACAAATCGAACCGTATTTGTTCTATATGCATGGTTTGGGTTTCAAATAGCCTAATAGGCGCACTTAGAGCTTTCATGCACATAAACCCAACCTGGTTTCTTCTATATGCATGGTTTGACTTCAAAGAGTCAAACGAGTGCACTTAAAGCTTTCAAGCGTACAAACCCAACCCGGGTTTCTTCTATATGCATGGTTTGACTTCCAAACAGTTAAACTAGTGCACTTAGAGCTTTCAAGCGTATAAAACCAACCCGAGTTTCTTCAATATGCATGGTTTGACTTCCAAACAGACAAACTAGTGAACTTAGAGCTTTTATGCGCACAAACCAATTCTTATGTGTTATGTATGCATGACTTATAGCTTTCACGCGCACAAACCCAACCCGGGTTTCTTCTATATGCATGGTTTGACTTCCAAAAAGTCAAACAGGTGCACTTAGAGCTTTCAAGCACACAATCCCAACACGGGTTTCTTCTATATGCATGGTTTAACTTCCAAATAGTCAAACGGGTGCACTTAGTGCTTTCAAGCGCACAAAACTAGTCCGGGTTTCTTTTATATGCATGGTTTGACGTCCATATAGTCAAACTAGCGCACTTAGAACTTTCAAGCGCACAAACCCAACCCGGGTTTCTTCTATATGCATGGTTTGACTTCCAAACAATCATACTAGTGCTTTTAGAGCTTTCAAGCGCACAAACCCAATCGGGGTTTCTTCTATATGCATGGTTAGACTTCTAAATAGTCAAACTAGTGCACTTAGAGCTTTCAAGCGCACAAACCCAACCCGTGTTTCTTCTATATACATGGTTTGAATTCCAAATAGTCAAACTAGTGCACTTAGACCTTTTACGCGCACAAACCTAACCTTATTTGTTCTATATGGATGGTTTGTGTTTCAAATAGCCTAATAGGCGCACTTAGAGCTTTCATGGGTACAAACCCAACCTTAGTTTCTTCTATATGCATGGTTTGATTTCCAAAGAGTTAAACGGGTGTACTTAGAGATTTCAAGTGCACAAACCCAACCCGAGTTTCTTCTATATGAATGGTTCGACTTCCAAAGAATCAAACGGGTGCACTTGGAGCTTTCAAGCGCACAAACCCAACCCGGGTTTATTCTATATGCATGATTTGACTTTCAAACAGTCAAACTAGTGTACTTAGAGCTTTAAAGCGCACTTTGATTATAATGAGTTTGATGGTGTTCAAAAAATGGTGATGGAGCAAAATATTCGTGGTACTTTAAGTACGTAGAAGGAGCAAGAACCGAATCTACATGCATGCCATTTCTATGACATGTTACAGTTGCGGACCAGACGTTGGGGGAGGGGTGCCAGAGATTTTCGAAGTTAGAGGCAGCGTCAAGGTTTCTGAATTGGAAGGAAGATTTAAATATACCAAAGACAACCTACAATCGTAACATTGCCATTGTGAAAGAAATGCTACTTTACGGTGAACAATTGGTTGGAAGTTTATTCGAGACAAAGAAGATGTTGAGGCAACTCAATCTTCCGAAAGAGAAGATCCATGCTTGCAAAAAACATCGCATGCTATTCTATAAGGAATATTCTGATGATGACACTTGTCGAGTGTGTGGGGAGCCTCATTACAAGACAACTAGACGAAATAATAAGGTGCCTCAGTTGGTGTTGACGTATTTGCCGGTTACACAAAGATTACAATGATTGTATATGTGTAAGAAAACAACAAAAGAGATGACTTGGCACCGTGAACATCAAACTTGGTCGGGAAAGATGGTATATTCGAATGATGGGGAGACTTGGAAACATTTCGACATACTACATCCTGATTTTGCTCAAGAGATCGGGAATGTTCATTTGGGCTTATGTACAGATGGTTTCAACCCCTATAACTCGAACTCAAATATGTATTCACTATGTTCCGTCTTTCTTACAAACTACAATCTACCACCTTGGATATGCATCAAGGAGTCCAATGTCCACCTCGCCTTGCTAATTCCCGTCAAGAAGAGTCCGGACAGAAATTGGATGTATTTCTTCGGCCCTTGATCAATTAGTTGAAGACGTTATTCTTCGGGGTGTCCATACCTGTGATGCTTCTCGTAGGATGAATTTTACAATGAGGGCAATACTGTTGTAGATGGTTAATGACTTCCCAGCTTATGCTATGCTTTCTGGTTGGAGCATGCATGGAAACTTAGCTTGTATATATTGTATGGGTAATGCATGTGCGTTCCAATTACGAAGCGGAGGGAAGTCGTGTTGGTTTGACTGTCACCGCAAGTTTCTACCACAGAGACACACGTTCAGGCATGACAAAAAGCAATTTCGTAAGGGACATACCGAAAAAGCTGATCCATCCTTGGTGCCAACCAGGCAACAAATATGGAATCAAGTGTGTAGCCTTCCTACGGTTTATGATGGCGTCCCACACGGGTCAAGACACTATAAAAAGCCTGTGGGTTTTAGGGTAACACACAATTAGGTAAAGCGGGGCATTTTCTAGGAGCTGCCATATTGGCACACTTTGTAGATACGACACAACTTGGATGTAATGCAAATTGAGAAGATTGTGTTTGATAATCTGTTTCACATGATTATGGACACACGAAAATCAAAGGACAACATCAAGGCAACGAAAGACATAGAAGAATATTGCAATCGACCCGAGTTGCATATGAGGGTGGAACGAAATAAAATATTTAAACCGGAAGCTTCATATACTTTGAACAAAGGGCAAGTACGAAAGGTGGGTGAATGGTTGAAGAAGTTGAAATTTCCAAACGGCTATGCTTCCAACATAGGGTCGTTAGTAAACCTTGAGGATGGTAGTTTCTATGGTTTCAAGAGTCATGATTGTCACGTGTTCATGCAAAGGTTGCTCCTTATTACTATTAAAGGGATGGTACCGACCTAAATATGGGATGCTATCATTGAGTTGTGCACATTCTTTCATGCAATATACTCCAAGGTGTTACATGTTGAGGACTTGATTCAATTGAAGACAAGTATAGTTGAAACGATCTGCAAGTTGGAAATAGTCTTTCCACCGGGGTTCTTTGATTCCATGGAACACCTTATGGTACATCTGGCACAAGAGGTACTAGTTAGGGGTTCGGTTCAATACAGATGGATGTATCTCTACGAGAGACATCTAGGGTCCTTGAAATGGACAGTGAGAAACAGAGCAAGGGTAGAAGAGTCAATTGTGGAGTCATATTTGGTGAATGAACTATCTACCTATTGCGCGTTGTATTTTGAACCAACGGTAGAGACGTGGATAAACCGTGATCCTCAAAATTTTGCCCACGACATATTTGGTGAATGAACTATCTACCTATTGTGCGTTGTATTTTGAACCAACGGTAGAGACGTGGATAAACCGTGATCCTCAAAATTTTGCCCACGAATGTGAGTCTTCCGACCAACGCTTAATCATATTTAAAACCTCGTGTCGTCCATTAAAACCTCGTGTCGTCCATTATAGATATGCACAAAGCTCACACATACATCTTGCTTAATTGTGAAGAAGTCTTTCCTTTCATAACCATTTTCAATGATTGGATTAAACGTTCGGAGCCGTATATCGATGAAGAGGGGCTCGACAAACGTAGAGGTGACCACTTTGCTGATTTGTTTGAGAACTACGCAAGTATACATATGAGTTTTTATTCATCATCATTTATATGTACTTAATATAATATTACAAATGAAATAATATTTTATAATGTAGGTTATGACTCGGCCCGACCCCTCAATTGACCACTTGAATGTTTTGGCACAAAGACTGCTACACTGGGCTTGGAGACACCCTTGATTTTTTGTAAATGGTTACTGTTAGTCCCAAAGAAGTAAACAAGTATTGTAAAAGGGGGGGGGGGGTTGAATACAATAACACAAAATTACTTAATTTTAATTCTTTTATTGATAAGGAATATCAAGAATTACACAAAGAGAAAATAAAGATTGTTGCGGAATAAGAATAGTTAAAGACTACTCTAAACAATCTACACATAGAAGATATTAAGAACACAAAGACTTAAATCTTAAGAAAGTAAAAGACAACTATCAACCTGCTTGAAATCTTTTAATGCCAAAGCTGGAGATGAAAGCGTAAGTAGCAAGGTGCTACTTCCATCCTTTATATACTCTCCAATGTAATGAGTGCAAAGGACAAGTAGGAGTAAAGGCTTTGTTGGTTGAGAGGTTGACAATAAATTATAAGATATTTGATGTGACTTGTCACAATACAAAAGGTAACTTTTGTACTATGAAAGTACAATATCTAAATAAAATATTCTTGGGAAAATCTTTTTGAGATCTATTAGAAAAATAAACATCTAATCAAATTAAGACTAAATGTAAATCTTCTAAAGGAAGAGAGAAGCTTCCATTCCCATTGTCAGAAGATCATTGGGAAAGAGGAAGTATGTCAAATCATGAGGATTTAACATAAATGTTCGTACTAGATAAAGAAGCAATCTGTACGAGGAGAATGCCGAATAAAGAGTTCGGCAGATGAGGGTTGTGCCGAACAACGATTATTCGGCAACATAGAAAGGACATACCGAATAGGAAATCGGCATGTGGAGAGTCTGCCGAATAAGAATCGGCAAAGAGGATGATCTGTCGAATAGAAGTCGACAGGTCAGGCTTAGTTCACTTTGAGGTCCATCTCAATCCGCATTGTAGACTTCCTTCATGTTGGATTCGGTTTATCTTCGACTCACCGATCTGTTAAACTAACTAAGCTATTACAAAGAACCATAAAACAAAATACAAGGTTCAATCATCAATAAAGACTAAGGAGAGGTTATCTTTAAATCTTAGATGACCCAACAATCTCCCCCTATTTGATGATAACATCTCATACAACATAGAAGTTAATGAATAATGCATTTTGACCCTTTTTCATATTCTTTTGGGTTCTTTTTCACATAGACCATTCTTTTTGTTTATATTTGGATTTTCTAGAGTATCCGACATTTACAGGTATAAACGAATGAAATAAATATTTGTACAAAATTTACGATAAGACATAAAAGCATAAAACTACACCGAGTTTATTCAAAAGAAAAATGCGGTTCAACATCCCTCTTCTTTAGTTCGTCGGTAGTAGCCACATAGAAGTTCTTAGCCGACATTGGAATTATTTGAATAATCCCGTGGAGAAAGGTTGTGTCGGCAATAGGGATTTGGCTTGATCTGAAGAAGGAGATCTGCCCAAGCGCATCGTTGAAGAAAATACCATGAGTAGGCTCAGAAATCACAGTGGTTGAAGGATGAGGAACCGGAGTCGGTAAGGATAGATCCAGATTTGAGGTTTTCGGAACCTTTCCTTCTTTAGCCATTTGAGCAAACACATCTTCCTTTTTGGATTTTGGCTTGGATTTGGGAGGACGATCAAACCTAAGACTTTCGATGAGCTTCTCTTCAGTCGGAGAGTGAACAATGTTATACGTCTTTCGGTACGTCCTGAACTTCGTTTGGAGATCTGTAAGAAATTTATCAACCTTAGGCTTGAGAGCATTTCGGCTTTTATTCAAACAGATACCAATTTCCATCCATTCGGCAACTCCAAACCGAACAAGAGAATCCAGTCTGTCCATAGAACTTGAAGCATCCTCCCTTATAATCCTTAGCCGAATGACATTGCAGCTAGAAGACGGTTTGATAATTTTGACATCTGTGATTTTTGCAGAGGATCGGCGTCTAGAGAGAGCTTTGTGGTACCAATCGATACACAAAGACTTTATTTCTTCATTTTTCTTCGCCGATTCCTCCAGAGCACTCACCTGAGCTTTGATTGTGTCGGTAGGATTTTCTTCGGCAGCAAGTTTAAAAGCCAGGTCGGTATCTCTGTCCCGAGCAATTTGGGCAAGCTTTGCAGCTTTTAGTTCCTCTTCGGATAAGCCCAAAACAGAAGAGGTAGTCTTTAGGAGAGGAAGGTGAAGACCAGTACCATCTGCAGCTTTCTTTATTAAAGCATCTTTTCGACGCTTTTCTTCAGCAACTACTTCATCTGGTGATAAAACAGCTTTGCCCTTATCCTTTTTGGGCTTTTTCTCCCCCTCAGACTCTTCGACCACCAAGGGGTGATCGGTGCCCTTCTCTTCGGTAGCAGAAGGTTCGGTAGCAGCAGCAGCAGTGGGTTTGGTAGCAGCAGAGACTTCGGCAGAAGCAGAGGGTTTTCCCTGACTCGTACTGACTATATGAACCCGAGGGAGTTGCTCCCCCTGAATTTGTTGCTCCCCCTCAGTTGATTTCTCCCCCTCAGAACGAGCCGGGGAAGAAACACCAGCTTTAGCCGACACACGGCCAAGACGGCGATCAACACGCTCCAACACTGTGCGATCATCAGGAGTGAAAGCGGACTCGGTGATGTCGACGTCCAGAGATTGAGCACAATATTGAGCAACATCGGCAGGCATAGAATCAAGACGCCGATTTATATGCTGAAGAGCAGTGAGAATTTGAGAATTGACAGATTCTTGTGCCAGGGCCTGCTTCCGAAGATTGATGAGATCCTGATCCCGTGCATCAGAGGCTGCCTTTAGAGCGGCCACTGACAAAGTCAAGGAGGTACTTTGATCATTGAGCCTGACCACCTCCTTGAGGAGAGATTCCATAGTGGCAGAGAGCGGGGCACGAAGACCATCAATTTGGTTATGCACGACATCCAAACACCGAAAGATGTCGCGATTGAGACCAACAACCTCAGAATTTTGCTCTTTGACGAGCTGCAGAAGTTCGGCAAGAGAGATGTTGTTTGCATCCAAAGAATGAAGAAGCGCCGGTTCACGCAAGGACTTGCGTAGCTGTTCAAACTGAGCACCTAGCATCCGTACTTGCCGATTGGAGTCAACAATTTCGGCAAAAAACTCGGTAGATATGGTGATCGGTACTTGTGCAGAAGCTCCACCCTTTTCGGCAGAGGAGGGTTTCGGTGAGGGGGATTTCTGTGGTGAAGATTTTAGGGAGGGGGTCTTCTTCGGTGAGGGTTTTGGAGAAGGGGATTTCATCGGTGAGGAAGTGGGAGAGAAGAGCCGTCGGTGCATTTCCTGGGATAAAACCCCAGTTTGTGCAATATCATCGGGATTGACCCCGGGTGATGGGCTGTGTAGTGAGGAAGCAGAATGTCGGTCCGGAGAGAATACCAACTCATCTTCAACCTCCACATAAAGAGGAGGAGGAGAAGGAATATGTGGGGACTCCTTTTGTACATCCAAATCTTGTTGAGAAGATTTGGAGGAGGTGAGAGAGGGTTTAACAGATCCCCGTGGCCCTGGAGGGGAAAGTTCAACATCTACTGATTGTTGAGAATCGGTAGATGGAGTGTGAAGCTCGGCCGAAGGTTTCCTAAGTTTCTTAGAACGAGACTTAGGAGGGGATTTGGAGCTCCGTCGCTTAACAGAAAAAGAAGGGGTTATTGTTGGTCCCGAAGGTGCTTAACAAGTTTGTAGAAGGGGGGGGGGGGTTGAATACAAACACAGAAATTAAAGTTTAATAAATTGTTTATTGATAAATCAAAATACAATTTACAAGTTTGTTGCGGAATAAGATTAAGACAGACTCAATCTAAACAAACTTAAGAAACACTAAGATGGTTGCACAAGAAATTCAGAGAATGGGGGATTTTTAGAGAGAGAGAAAACACGGGTTTCTATCTTTGGAGTTCAAGGATTGAGCACACCTTCAGATGAAGGAGTGAGCTTCCTATTTATACCCTATGCATTAAATGCATGGCAGGGTACTTTACACGTGGCATTCATAGATTGGCTTTGGTAGTCTCACTTTTGGAGACATGCTTTTGGCCACTTTATGAACAGTGTAGTTGACAGAGTTGGTGTACGATTTGTGGCAGAGACTTGTCCGTTCTGACACATCGTACTGGTTGTGCAAGGTAAGACAAAAGAAAACTTGAGGCATAAGCTTTGTGATCGTTGATCGCTGAGTATCTCTTCTTCCAGAGATAAAGTTCAGCTATCGCTGAAGCTTTTCCTCAGGCTTCTTCGCGTAAGTAGATTTGTCTGGTCTTCGCTGATATCCGCATCAGGTCACTAGTAGACTTATCTATTGTTCAGTGGCTTCGTCTTCGATTCAGCTATGAACTATGTTGACGCGAGACTTGTCTTCAGGGATTACGTTAACTGTGTTACATAGGAAACGATCAGTGATGACTGAACAGACTCAGTTTGATCGCTGAAAGTGAAACACTAATACATATTAAATGTTTACAGAAAGGTCATCAGCGATAACTGAACAGACTCAGTCTGATCGCTGATGATGAAACACTAATACATATAATAACGTAATTTTCACTAAGTATAAAAGAGGGTCGTTATCAAATCACTGAGAGAGTTTGGATCAACAATCTCCCCCTATTTGATAATGACAAAGTAACAAAAGAAAATTACTTTTTAATTCAAAATATAGGAATAAAAAGGACTCATAGAATGCATGTCCCAATTACTATTTTGAGGGATCTTTTACAGTACTGATAGGGTTAAGTACATCACTGCAATTTTCATTTAATTCAGGGATAGAATTACAAGATATGAAAATCATAAGTACAAGTGACTAACTAACTACTGTAAGTATAACTAACAGATTGCAGATAGGAAAACTAATCTATCAGCTATAAGAAGATTTGGGAGGATTGATCATATACTCAGGTATTTCTTCTCCTTTCTGTCTTCGTTCCAAAGATTCTTGACTGATAATTTCTTTAATTTTTTCAGCAGCAGGGAAGAAGTCACACCATAAGCATAAGAGATCCTTGAGATGATTCAGAGGACAGATAGGAATCTCAGAGATTCTTTGAAATCTGAGTTCCTCATCATCATCTCTGAAGAATATTCCATAAGGCTTGTCGATTACTTGACCAGCTTGGAAGGGACCACCAGGAGGCAGAGATAAGTCCAGAACTGAAAGATCAGGAGGAGGACCAAACAGTGCATCTCTTGAAAATTTGATAGAAGTTTCATTCCTGATGATGGCGACATCTTCAGAGGAGGAGGACCCAATTTTTCTCTTGAGTTTCAAAGATTTGGGAGGAAGAGGAGATGGCAGCTTTAGTACAGAAACGACTCTATTTATGAGGGCTTCAAGGAGTCCTTCAACGTAGCCTCTGTATGTAGATTTGGATTTCTTCAGCGCATCCCAGAACTCTAACCATTCCGTAAATCCGAAGCTTTCAAGTTTTGATACGTACATTGCTTTTTGGGTTCCATCCTCTCTGGTAATCTCCATGGTCACTGAGAGTTGATCTTTCTTCTTGCGACCAGAGATAGTCACGGCTGATATTGGAAGAAGATCAGAACGATAATCCATCTTTTGTTTGCACCATTCGATAGACTTATCGTTGATCTCTTGTTCTTTGAAGCGTTCCTCTTCAATTTCTTTCAGTAGTGCTGCTTGAACTTCCACAGGTTTGCTTTTTAGCTTTTTGTCCCTAACTTGAGAGGATTGAATCTTTAAAGCGAGTTGGGCATCTCGTTTGCATTCAGCGATCAGCTTCTCAGCTTTGGCAGATTCTTCTCTTTCAGCTTCAGTAAGGAAGTCGAGCTCTGTGGATATTTGAAGAGGGATTTTCAGCCGTTGACTTTCTAGTTGAGCGATCATTTCAACTCTTTTCTTCACCACTTCCTCTGACCAATGAGATGGTCGAGAGGGCCTTCCTGGATGGACCAGGGAATCTTCTTCTTCTTCATCAATCTCAGGGATAGAGATTGGGATTATTTCTTCAGCGATAGCCGCTGGTATTATTTGTAGTTCAGAACCCTTAAGCAGGGGTGAGAACTGTCTGGTTAGAAAAAGAAGGAAAGAAGGGATAAGTGTATTTTTAGAACGAGAGAGATAAAGGCTAGAAAGACATAGGGGTTTGGAAAGAGTAGAAAAGTGGTACAATTGAAAGACATACCTGAGAAGGATGCTCCCCCTCAGATTGTGATCCAGTCCTCAAGCATTCTTCAACGATTGGTTGCTTGTCTTTGCTTTGCGAAGGAACACTTGAAGATGTATCACCTCTCACCCCTGTTTTGACAACCTCTTGCGAAGTTGTCCCTGATACGACGTTCGGCTTAGAGAACCACATAGATTGGTCTTCATCGTCGTCGTCGTCATCGGAGGGCTGATCCTTTTCTTGATCAACAAGATCTAGATCATCTTCCTCTTCATCGTCTTCTTCCTCATCCTCTTCAAAGAGAATGGAGTGAATCGATGAGGATTCTTTTGCCTTCTCCCCCTCAGATTGAGAGGGAGGTTCCTTAGCTTCCCCAGCAGCAATAGAGGTTTCTTCAGTTTTCTCCCCCACTTTGTCATTATCAGCGGTAGGGGATTGTTCAGCTGCTGGAGTAGCTGTTGAAGCTTTTAGCACTTGAACGTCAGCCTCCAGACGCTTAACTCGGTCTTCAACCGCAGGTATGTCGCATGTGGCATCATGAATGAATTCCACAGCGATGTTGAGGTTGGTACGATCATCTTCAGTGAAGGAGGGAGGCAGCGCTGGAGCTGGTTCATTCACTTTCTGTAGAACTTGCTGAAGAAGGGACGTGCAGAGGTCAACCTTGGAAGAGAGACCCTGAACTTCAGCTGTAAGAGACTCAAATCGTCCTTGAAAGAGTCGAGAGGACTCTCTGAGTTGGACGACTTGTTCTTCAAGAGCTGAAAGTTGAGAGTTCTCAGCTTTAGATGAGCAAGTGGCGGTCAACTTCTTCAGCTCCTCACCAGCCTGATTGACGGCGTTGGTGGTTTCATTGATGGTGTTGGTGAGAGCATCCACCTTTTCTCCTAGACTGTTGACATGCGTGTCAACAGTCGCCAAGCTAGGACCTGAAAATAATGTTAGTTCAGATATGGGCTTATTTGGAGAGGGGGGGAGAGAAGTTTTTAGGAGTATAGGTGTACCTGACGTATCAAACATTTTGTAGAACTGCATAGATTCCTCAAAAGTTTGATGCTCAGGTCCTATAGGGAAAGAAGAGGTGGCAGGTTCAGAGACCAAATGAGGAGAGAAGGGAAGAGTTTTGGGGATAGAAGTAGGGATGGGGTTAATCTCAGGGAATGAGATAGTAGGTGGGGTTACTGATGATGTGACAGCGAGTGATATCGCTGACACGGCAGTATGAGTGACTGCTGAAGTTGTGGAGGAAAGACCCACAAAAGCATCTAAGGTAGCTTGTTGAGAAGCTCCCTCAGGTATAGTACTAGAAGGTGTACTTTCCTTAGTCTTTTTGGCCTTTTTGGAAGGACCAATTGGACTAGCTGATGGTCTTTTAGAAGTAGTGGTAGCGACAGGGATAGCAGACGAAGGAACCGTCTGCGTGGTCGCTGAAGATGAAGAAGAATGGAGAGAGAGACGAGAGCGAAGGAGAGAGATACTTACCTCGTCGGCGAGTGGCTTGACCTCCAGTGATCGTTGACCAACCCTGGCAAAGGTGCCATCATCTTTGGTGGGATAGGTGTTGGGATAGAGGAACTTGATGTACGTACATATGAAACGTACGTACGAGATCTTGGGATCTCGTTCAGGCTTCTCTAATCTCGACCTCAGATCTTCAAAGATGGCTGTGGCGTAGTCAAAGTTTTGACCAGCGATAACGGAGTATGCCATCTGCAGTTGTGTTTTGCTGGCTTGATCCAGCGAACCACTCTTCCCACTCATGCACTGAATTATGTGCGAGAAGATAAAGTTCAGTTGTGATGGCATCTGAGCTTTAAGAATCTTGGTGAGCTTCTTGTTAGGAATAGACGATCTTGGTTTGTTTTCCCAACAATAGCCCATTGCGTCCAGGAAGAATATCAGCTCATCATCAGTGGGGAGTGCGTCGAATCCACTCTTTGGTTTGTCAGGGAATCTTAAAGATTTCCTGAGGCTAAGAGCGGTCATGCTCCCTGGCCCTAATTCCGTGCTGAACGAGATAGCAGGGACTCGTTCGCCTTTCCTGTTGGTAAGTTCAGTTGCATCAGCAGTGAACCAGAACTGCTGAAGTAGAGTCTTGGAGGGCTTAGGATCCACAGTGATCGCGTAAGCTATGCATGACTGCTTGAGGAATTCAGCAGCTTCCACCAGATGTGGGTATTTGTCAGCTTTGAAGTCGAGTCTGGCCAAATGATTACATTTAGTAATCTCAACTTCAGTGAGAGCGAATCGTACATGCTTGGAAGCAACGATTGAAGACTGTGTCATTTCTGTTATGGAAAGAGGCATAATAGAAGAAATGATTTAGATTAAAAATAATATGATTACCAGTTTCCATAGAAGAAGGGAAACTGGAAAATTATCAAGTTATTTTTAAGAGAAAAAATAGTGTTCTGGGTAGAAAGAATGAAGAACACTTTAAAACCAAAAGGTTTTTATTTAAAAACATAAAATCAGAAGGAATGATCTTTAGTTTTTACAAAAAAACGTTTTATAAAATCCATAGAAAGCGAGTAGGATTTTAAAAGAATAAAAAGCATATGAACAAAGCATATAAACATGAAATAAACCTGTGTATCTTGAAGAAAAAGAGTTGCAGATTCAATATTCTGGGTTTACTTGCTTGAGTGTTCTTGAGAGAATGTTTCTTGCTTTGAAAGTTTTGAAAGCGTAAACCGTATAAAGGAGAGAAGAATTCCTTTTATACGAAGAGAGAGAAGAGAGATAAGAGAGAGAATGAAGCGGGAAAAGAAATCATCATGACATTGACACGTTCCACGAAGTTGATTGGATAGGAGGGCAACGGACGAACGTGTCAGAAAAGGCATGTCGTGGATTGTCGGTTCAAATGACGTCATAGAGGAGAGAGACTGTTCATTTGTCCGTTCAAATGATCACTGAAGAAAAGTCAGTGATAGATTTTCCTTTTTAAAAGTATCCCTGATTGTAAAGATAGGGATAGATTTTCCTTTTAAAAGATCACTGATTGGAAATATTAGTGATTAATGTATTTTTCAAAAAAAAAAGCTTTTAATCATTTGAAGAAAGTTCAGTGATTAAAGTTTATATTTTGAAGAAAAACATCTTTGAGGGAGAGAGAACATACCTGAGAGTCAGAATGTTTATCAGAGAGAATGATGAGGGGAACTTTTGATTACTGACACAATACATGAACGCTGAAGAATTATTCTTCGAGGTTCAGCATTCCAAGCTCACTGATGAGAAAGTTGAACCTTGTCTCATCAAGAGGTTTGGTGAAAATATCAGCAAGCTGAAAGTCAGTAGGGATAAAGTGAAGTTCAATATCACCATTCATCACATGATCTCTGATAAAATGATATCTGATCTCTATGTGTTTTGTCTTTGAATGTAGCACTGGATTATTTGCTATAGCGATAGCACTAGTGCTGTCGCAATAGATAGGAATCTTTGACAGCTGAAGGTCATAATCTAATAGTTGATTTCTCATCCATAGGATTTGTGAACAACAGCTTCCAGCGGCTACGTATTCAGCTTCAGCTGTGGAAGTGGACACAGAATTTTGCTTCTTGCTTGTCCAGCTTACTAGCTTTCCTCCCAAGAGTTGACATCCACCAGTGGTACTTTTTCTGTCAAGTTTACAGCCTGCAAAATCACTATCAGAATAACCAGTTAGATCGAACCCTGAGTCTTTGGGATACCAAAGACCGAGGTTAGGAGTTCCTTTCAGATATCTGAAAATTCGCTTTACAGCGATCAGATGGGATTCCTTGGGTTCAGATTGATAGCGTGCACATAAACAAGTAGAGTACATGATGTCAGGTCGGCTTGCTGTAAGATACAACAATGAGCCTATCATTCCTCTATAGGCAGTGACATTAACAGGTTTTCCAGATGGATCCTTGTTAAGTGTCAGTGGTGGTGCCATAGGAGTTTTCATCGCTGAAGTTTGTGTTAAATCAAACTTTTTCAGCATGTCTTTAACATACTTACCTTGGCAGATAAAAGTACCTTTGTCAGATTGTTTAATCTGAAGACCAAGAAAATATGTCAGCTCACCCATCATACTCATTTTATATTCTTTCTTCATTCTTTCAGCGAAGCGAGTACATAGAGATGGGTTAGTAGAACCAAATATTATGTCATCGACATATATTTGTACAAGAATTATATGACCTTTTATCTTCCTGAAAAATAACGTATTATCAATCTTGCCACGTTCAAAATTTTCAGAGATAAGAAAAGATGAGAGAGTGTCATACCAAGCACGAGGGGCTTGTTTTAAACCATAGAGAGCCTTATCCAATTTATAAACATAATTTGGATGCTTAGGGTCATAGAACCCTGGTGGTTGTTCTACATAAACTTCTTCATTCAGTTTTCCATTCAGAAAAGCTGATTTTACGTCCATTTGATAAACGATGAAGTCTTTATAGACTGCATAAGCTAAGAATAGTCGAATTGCTTCGAGCCTGGCCACAGGGGCAAAGGTTTCATCATAGTCTATGCCTTCCTCTTGTCTGTATCCCTGAGCAACAAGTCGAGCCTTGTTGCGGGTTACAATTCCATGTTCATCTAACTTGTTTCTAAACACCCATTTGGTGCCTATTACAGTTTTATCTGATGGTCTAGGAACGAGATTCCAAACTTTGTTTCGAGAGAATTCAGTCAGCTCTTCTTGCATAGCGCTGACCCAGTTTGGATCTCTGAGGGCATCATCAGTCTTCTTTGTTTCAATTAAGGAGAGAAAGTTTACAAAGAGACAGATATTACCTGAGCTTCGTCGTGTCTGAATACCTGCATCTGGATTACCAAGAATTTGATCTATGGGGTGATCTCTGGTCCATCTCTGAGCAGGAGCAAGATTGCTTATTTCAGCGATAGGATCAACAATAGGAGCAGTCACTGATGAAGATGCTTGAGGTTCATCAGCTAGTAATTGTTGAACATTAGATACACCAATACTTTCAGAAGGGTTTTCAGACGTAGATGGATTTGATGGTAGAAGTGTGTGTAGAGGTTCAGCTGAAATCCATGAGTTGGATTCAGCGGTGGGAGGTATGATACTTGGTTCTTCATCAGCAGCTGGAGTTTCAGTGTGCTGTTGGTTTGAGAAGAAAGGTTCAGTTCCTTTATAGTGAGAGATCATCCAAGTATTCAGTTCTTCATTGTCAGCGATTGGTTTAGAGTTCGCTGAGCGCGTTTCATCAAACGTGACATGAATGGTTTCTTCTACGGTTTGTCTTCTTTTGTTGAAAACTCTGTAGGCTTTTGAGATGGAGGAATATCCTAAAAATATTCCATCATCGGCTTTTGGGTCGAACTTTCCAAGTTGATCTTTGTTGTTTAAGATAAAGCACTGACAACCAAAGATATGAAGAAAACTGATAGAAGGCTTCCTTCCAAGAAAGAGTTCATAAGCTGTCTTCCCAAATCGCTTTATTATCAGCGATCTGTTTTGAGTAAAACATGCAGTGTTTACAGCTTCTGCCCAAAATTGAGTAGGGAGGTGAGAATCGCTGAGCATTGATCTAGCAGCTTCTATGATCGTTCTGTTTCTTCTTTCAGCGACTCCATTTTGCTGAGGTGTTCTTACTGAAGAGAAGTTGTGAGAGATTCCCTTGTTCTCAAAGAAATTGTTCAGGAAACTATTTTTGAATTCAGTTCCATGATCACTCCTTATTGATCGAACAGTAAGATTATTCAGCACTTCCATCTTTTTGACAAAAGATATTAGTTCTTCTGGAGTATCATTCTTGCAGCGAAGAAAAATAACCCAGGTGTAGCGAGAATATTCATCTACAATGACAAGCGTATATTTCTTTCCAGCTATTGATTGGATATTGACAGGGCCAAATAGATCCATATGCAAGAGCTGAAGAGGACTTGTTACTGAGGAAACTTGTTTCGACTTGAAACTAGCTCTTGTTTGTTTTCCTTTTTCACATGCTGAGCAGAGAGATTCTTTAGCATATGAGTGCTGAGGAAGACCAGAAACCAGTTCCTTAGATGAGAGAGAATTCAGGGTTTTGAAGTTTAGATGAGAGAGCCTTTTATGCCATAGCCAGTTGACATCAGAAGAGGCCTTAGAGAGAAAACATAAGTTATCAGTGATAGTAGAGTCCATATCTATTACATAGACATTTTCTCTTCTATAACCACTGAGAGCAAGTTTTCCTTTTTCATCTACCACTGAACATGCTTTCTTAGAAAAGCGAACTTCGTAGTCTTTGTCACATAGCTGACTGATGCTTAGAAGATTGTGCTTCAGTCCATCTACATAAGCGACTCTTCGAAAGGTAGTTGTCCCATTGCTGAGGACACCAAACCCTCGGGTAAATCCTTTTCCATTTCCACCAAAGGTCACAGAGGGACCTTTCTCTTCCTTGTATTCAGTGAGCAGGTCTCTTTGTCCAGTCATATGACGAGAACATCCGCTATCGAGATACCAGATGCCCTTTGATCCCTGCATACATAAGGAAGATTAAGCTTTGTTTGGTACCCACTTTTCAATGGGTCCTTCAGAGTTAGTGGATAAGGAAGATTCAGCTTCAGTGGTAATCTTCACTTTGGTTAATTTCTTAACCTTAGTGGTATTTTTCTTCACTTTGGCTGTTTTATCAGCTTCGGTGGTATTTGGACACTTGCTCGCAATATGGTCAGTGAATCCACAGTGATAACATTTTCTATATCTGATGGTGGATTTATAACCAAAAGGTTTTGAAAACTTAAGATGAGCAGGTCCAGCTCCAAGAATACCTTTAGCACGAGATCTGGGAGGAATTTTTATTTCTTCAGATTTCTCGGGCTTTAGATCAACCTTCAGCTTTGGAGGACAGATATCAAAGATTTCTGTCACTGAGCTAAAAGGTTTATCCACTGAAGGTTTGGAGGGAACTTTCAGTTTGGTTTTCTTGGAAGCCTTCTGAGAGAGAATAAACTTTCCTTTATCTGCAGGCTTAGATTTTGCAGATATATCCTCAGGGTTGGGATTAGAAGAAGAACAGGGATAGAATTGATTATAAGAAGTGTCAAAGAAAGATGTGACAAAAGTTCCAAACTTAAGCGAGGAACTTTCTTCTTTAGGATCATCCTGTGGTGTCCAAAAACCAAGACCAGTTTTATCACTTTCAGGAGTTTGAGCATTTATTATCTCAGAGATCTTTGTTGATGATTTGCACCATTTTTCAACATGAGCCTTTTCTGCTTTTAGAGCAGCGATGGCTTGTTCGCGTTCAATGCTGATGATTTCATTTATAATGACTTGATCTTTTAGCTTTTCTTCTAAAAGATTTAGTTCACTGATCTTTTCATGACATTTCTCTAGCTCTTGTGTTAAATAAACATTTTTATTTTCAGCTTGAGTTTTGTCGTTTAGAGCATTATAAAGGTCAATCGTCAGCACATCAACAGCGCGACTTCTCTCAGCTTCAGGCAGAGAGGGATTTGTAGAGATGGATACCTGAGATGATATGTAGCTCATAGAAGGTTCAGATGGTTCTTCTACTTCTTCTTTAATCTCAGCCATGAGGCAAAGATTAGCGACTTCTTCTTCATCAGAAGATGATTCTTCTGATTCAGCCCAGTCATGTTCTTCAGCGATGAGACCTTTACCTTTTTGCTGATAGCTTTTCAGCTTTTGATATTTGTTTTTCAGCTTATGGTATTTGTCATCACTGGATCTTCTTGAGGTAGAAGGTTTGAAGACCTTTTTAGACCTGCACTCACTAGCAAAATGTCCAATTTTTTCGCAGTTATAGCAAGTGGCTGTAGCCTTATCAACCGGAGTTGATTTTGGCTTTTCAGTAAGAGAGAGAGGTTTACTTCTTCGGAAGTTACTCTTTCTTGCAAATCTCTTAAAAGAGTTTGTCAAGAGTGCTAAGGACTCATTAAACTCTGAAAGATCAGGGTCTGATAAATCCTCAGATTCAGAATCTAACTCAGTGATGGTGAGAGTAGATCGCTGGGATGGAATTATCTCTGATGAGACTAAAGCAACAGCAGTGCTTTTGGAGTCTTTAGAATCTTTTACAAGATTCTTCTTCAGGAGATTAGATTGCTCATAGTTGAGCAATATTCCATACAGAGTGCTTAGAGAGAGAGTATGTAAGTCCTTTGTCAGCTTAAGACATATTGAATAACTATCCCAGCTTTCAGGAAGACTTTCCAAGAATTTTGTTAGGACCTCAGAATTAGAATAGGTCCTTCCAACAGTTCTTAGGTCAATGATCAGGCAGTTAAACCGCTGATGAATGTCAGAAAGAGATTCATTCTTACCAGCGATAAAACTTTCATACTGTCTTACCAAGTTAATCTTTCGGGTCTCTTGGATTTCAGTGGTGCCCTCATATTGAACACATATGGTTTCCCACATTTCTTTAGAAGTTTTTAGATGCATGATGGAATGGAAAACTTCATCAGGCAGAGCCATTGATATAATGGTCTTTGCTCTTGCATCTATGCCTACCTTCTTTTTATCTTCATCACTCCACTGTCTTATTTCCTTAACGACATATCGTTCAGGGACAGCTTCAGTGGTGGCAGTAGCAGGAACCGCAGCTATAATTCTAACAGGTTCATAGGGTCCGTTTTCTATATATTCAGGTATAGTAGGATCCGCACCTTCAAGAAATAGCATCATTCGATTTTTCCATAGAGAAAAGTTATCTCTGCTAAATCGAGGAGGTTTAGAAAGTGAACCATTATCATAGTAGTTTGTGTTTGTGTTTAGTGCCATTTTAGAATAGCAAGGAAGAGTATACAGCAAGATCTTGTTTATTAGATTAAACAAACCGCTTTGATACCACTTGTTGGTCCCGAAGGTGCTTAACAAGTTTGTAGAAGGGGGGGGGGGTTGAATACAAACACAGAAATTAAAGTTTAATAAATTGTTTATTGATAAATCAAAATACAATTTACAAGTTTGTTGCGGAATAAGATTAAGACAGACTCAATCTAAACAAACTTAAGAAACACTAAGATGGTTGCACAAGAAATTCAGAGAATGGGGGATTTTTAGAGAGAGAGAAAACACGGGTTTCTATCTTTGGAGTTCAAGGATTGAGCACACCTTCAGATGAAGGAGTGAGCTTCCTATTTATACCCTATGCATTAAATGCATGGCAGGGTACTTTACACGTGGCATTCATAGATTGGCTTTGGTAGTCTCACTTTTGGAGACATGCTTTTGGCCACTTTATGAACAGTGTAGTTGACAGAGTTGGTGTACGATTTGTGGCAGAGACTTGTCCGTTCTGACACATCGTACTGGTTGTGCAAGGTAAGACAAAAGAAAACTTGAGGCATAAGCTTTGTGATCGTTGATCGCTGAGTATCTCTTCTTCCAGAGATAAAGTTCAGCTATCGCTGAAGCTTTTCCTCAGGCTTCTTCGCGTAAGTAGATTTGTCTGGTCTTCGCTGATATCCGCATCAGGTCACTAGTAGACTTATCTATTGTTCAGTGGCTTCGTCTTCGATTCAGCTATGAACTATGTTGACGCGAGACTTGTCTTCAGGGATTACGTTAACTGTGTTACATAGGAAACGATCAGTGATGACTGAACAGACTCAGTTTGATCGCTGAAAGTGAAACACTAATACATATTAAATGTTTACAGAAAGGTCATCAGCGATAACTGAACAGACTCAGTCTGATCGCTGATGATGAAACACTAATACATATAATAACGTAATTTTCACTAAGTATAAAAGAGGGTCGTTATCAAATCACTGAGAGAGTTTGGATCAACAGTTATGACTGGGGTAGCCACCGAAGGATTCGTCGGTGGCATAGTCATGAGAGCAAGTGCGACGTTTCCGGTGGCCTTTTTCTTTTTAATAGCCACCGTGTTAGCTCGGGAAGGTTTTGGGGGAGAGGGGACCACCGATTTGGATGGCTTGAGAGAAGATGAAGACCTTGCGGATTCACCTTCGGCAAGCGTTCCCCAAATCGGATTGGGAGAAGTGATAAAAGAAAGCATACCTGAGGTGAGCGGAGAGTCGTTAGGCTTGATAGACTTGAAGATCGTTTGCTTGCTGATTTGAGAAATGGGCAAGTCAAACTTGATCGTCGGCTCAGGCAAAGCAGCATCGGCACACAGTTGTGCTGATAGCTTGTGGTTGATGATCAGAGAAATGAACCGTGGGAGAGCCACATTGTGAGTTCTTGGAGGTGTGATGGCAGCGACCAAGGAATCGAAAAATACTTGAGCAAAATCGATCCTCCTCATGAAGATGAGGGCATGGGCCAGACGAGTGATGGCAGTCGGGGATTGATCCCACCCCGAAGTCTTGTGAGAAAGACAGTAGAGGAGGTGAGAAAAGAAGTAGTTCCAAAGTGCACCCATATTCTTTCGAAGAAGAGTGCCGGAACCCTTGGATTTTCCCTCGTGAACATAGTTGAGAGTTGCAATGACCTCATCGTGTTCTTGATGAGTAGGGAATGGAGCATACACATTAAACTCTGGAATATTGAGAACCGCACGAAGGTCATGCACCCCAAAGGAAAGGTCGGGATGCTCTTCAGAAGAGAGAATGGAGGCAGAAACCTGATGAGTATCAGAGTCGTACTTACAGGTAAGCCAGAAGTTACCAAGAAGCATTTTGCTCATCTTGGTCGATTCTGTGAGAGCATGGCGCAATGGCGATCTTTGAAGAAAGATAGAAACTTGGTTGAACTCAGGATGATCAACATCCGCAGAAAGACGAGCCACCTGGTTGCATGGAGGGAACACAAGGGATTCCTTAGTGAGAGGAGTAGAAACCTTTGAAGCCTTTGTCAATTTGGAGGATGCCATTGATGAAGAAAAGGAGTTGCAGGTTTAGGGAGTCTTGATGAAGAAGATGAGAAAGACAAGTAAAGAATGAAACGTAAAGGAAAAGAATTATTTATAGGTTGGAAAAATAAGAGGGAAAAACGTGCGTATTTGGGAATGCACAAAGCCAAAAAAAAATTTTGTAATGATGGTACGACGCAAATGTGCGTCATTGAGAAGTGTAAGGGCTGAAAAACGGCTAAGTGTCAGGTCGTGGACGTCCCATCAACTGACGCACGAACCCTGTAGTGCCACGTGGCAGAAGCCCGTAGGGTAAAGAAAAGGTGCCGAAGATATTCGGTATGAAAGAATTGGATAAGAATGACACATCATACACTATACCGAAAAGAGAGAGATGCCGAAAAATGAGAGATATTTCGGTAAGAAGTATTCGGTATATAGAGATACCGAATATAGAAAGAGATATTTCGGTAAGAAGTATTCGGTATATAGAGATACCGAATATAGAAGGAGATATTTCGACAAGAAGTATTCGGTATATAGAGATACCGAATATAGAAGGATGCGATCGTTCGGTAAGAAGTATAGAGAAGTACCGAAGTATGAGAGATACTTCGGTAGAAAGAGTTACCAAAATGCGAAAGGAATTTTCGGTATGAAAGAGTTACCGAAGGTAATAGATACTTCGGTATGGAGAGAAAATGTACAAGTTGCTGAAAGGTAATCGTCGGTAAGGAGGTACCGTCAATTATTGGGCAAGTTTTTTTTTTTTTTTATGATAAATTTAACATACCTAAGGATCCCACAAGGAAGTTGAAACGTGCCTCATCCAGTGGTTTTGTAAAAAGGTCTGCAAGTTGAAGATCTGTAGGAATGAAGTGAAGTTCAATATCACCTTTAGAGATATGATCTCGTATAAAGTGATACCGAATATCAATGTGTTTAGATCTAGAATGCAGCACTGGATTGTTGGCAATGGCTATGGCACTAGAATTGTCACATAGAATCGGTACAAGAGAATAAACTTTGGCATAATCTTGTAGTTGATTCTTCATCCACAAGATTTGGGCACAGCAACTTCCAGCTGCAACATATTCGGCTTCGGCAGTGGAGGTGGATACCGAATTTTGCTTCTTGCTGGACCAACTGACTAAGTTTCCTCCTAGTAATTGACAGCTGCCAGTTGTACTTTTTCTGTCAACTTTAGACCCTGCAAAGTCAGAATCTGAATAGCCAATTAGATCAAAACCTGAGTCCTTGGGATACCAAAGACCCAGATTCATGGTACCTTTAAGGTACCGAAAAATACGTTTCACAGCCGCCAAGTGAGATTCCTTGGGATTGGCTTGATAACGTGCACACAGACACGTAGCATACATGATGTCAGGTCTACTAGCAGTAAGATAAAGAAGAGACCCTATCATTCCTCTATAATTCGTGATATCTACCGACTTGCCGGTGGAATCTGCATGAATTTTTAGAGGTGGTGCCATTGGAGTTTTCATGGGAGAACAATTTTCAAAATCAAACTTTTTCAAAAGATCACGAATATATTTATTCTGACAAATGAAAATACCTTCAGAGGATTGTTTAATTTGAAGACCAAGAAAGAAAGTAAGTTCACCCATCATACTCATCTCATATCTACTTTTCATGAGAGAGGCAAATTCTTGACAAAGATTTTCATCAGTGGCACCGAAAATGATATCATCCACATAGATTTGAACAAGAATGATATTACCGTTTGTTTTCTTGAGAAAAAGAGTATTCTCAATTTTACCTCTGGTATATTGGTTGGATAGAAGAAAATCAGACAAGGTGTCATACCAAGCACGAGGAGCTTGTTTCAGACCATAGAGAGCTTTGTCAAGTCTGAACACATGGTACGGATGAGCTGAATCTTCAAAACCAGGTGGTTGTTTCACATAGACTTCTTCAGCAAGTTCTCCATTGAGAAATGCACTCTTAACATCCATTTGAAAGACCCGGAAGTTTTTGTGAGCAGCATGAGCAAGAAAGATTCTTATTGCCTCAAGTCTAGCAACAGGAGCAAAGGTTTCACCATAATCGATACCTTCCTCCTGCCTATACCCTTGAGCAACAAGTCTGGCTTTATTCCGGATTACAGTACCGACTTCGTCCATTTTGTTTCGGAAAACCCACTTAGTACCTATAATGGTTTTACCGAAAGGTCTTGGCACAAGTCTCCAGACTTTGTTTCTCTTAAATTGAGACAACTCTTCTTGCATGGCAGTGACCCAACAAGAATCTGCTAGAGCTTCTTCAATTTTCTTGGGTTCGATAACAGATAGAAAATTCACATAGAGACAGATGTTTCCAATACCTCTTCTAGTTTGGACACCTGCTTGCTGATCTCCGATAATTTGATTTATCGGATGATCTTTGGTCCATTTTGAAGCTGGGGGAAGAGGTGCAGGAATTGTGTTTGGAAAGTATGAAGGTGAAGGATCGGTAGGTATAGGATGAATATGATGAAAAGGAGAAGTATGTAAGGTGGTTTCGGTAGGAGCTATGGATTCGGTAGTAGCTGTGGGTTCGGCAGTTGGTAAAGGTTCTGCCGAATCATGATGGAGAGAAGTAGAGGGTACTGAAAATGGGACATATGGAGGTCCTGAAGATAGAATATTTGGAGACTCTTCTCCAACACAGGAAATGATCCATTCATGAAGTTCAGAATCATCACAAGATAGAGAGGATGTCTTGTGATCATCAAACTTCACATGTATTGACTCATCAATACATTTTCTTCTTAGATTACATACTCTGTAGGCTTTAGAGGAGAGAGAATAACCCACAAATATACCTTCATCAGCTTTGGGATCAAATTTCCCAAGTTGCTCTCGATCATTCAAGATAACACAAAGGCAGCCGAAAACATGAAGAAAACCAATGTTTGGTTTTCGGCCATAGAAGACTTCATAGGAAGTCTTGTTGTGCCTTTTCACAATGATAGATCGATTTTGAGTGAAACATGCTGTATTGACAGCTTCAGCCCAAAAATAGGTTGGAAGATTTGATTCACTTAGCATGGATCTTGCAGCTTCACAAAGCGTACGATTCTTTCTTTCCACAACACCATTTTGTTGTGGAGATCTTACTGCTGCAAAGTTTTGAGAAATACCTTTGTTACAAAGAAAGGCATCTAAAGTAGCATTTCTGAATTCGGTTCCATTGTCACTTCTGATAGATCTGACTAATTGACCGTTGAGAACTTCAGATTTCTTGATAAAGTTGATGATTTCTTCAGGTGTATCACTTTTGTACCTAAGAAAGAATACCCAAGTGTAACGTGTATATTCATCAATGATTACAAGAATGTACCTTTTTCCACCTAGGCTAGGTGTGCTGACAGGCCCACAAAGATCCATATGCAGCATCTGTAGAGGAGTAAAAATAGAGAAACATTGTTTTGATTTGAAAGAAGATTTTGTCAGTTTGCCTTTCTCACAAGCTGCACAAAGCTTTTCTTTCGAGAAAGAAATTTTCGGCAAGCCAACAACAAGCTCTTTGTTGGAGAGAGCATTTAACGTCTTGAAGTTGAGATGAGAAAGACGTTTATGCCAGAGCCAGTTTTTCTTTTCAGAGTCGTCAGAAATGAAGCAGATGCTTTCCTTTTCAGTTGATTTGTCATTCATATTGATGACTTACACATTATCCTTTCTAAAACCAGATAGGACTGTGTGAAACTGTTTATCAGTGATGAGACAATCAATTTCTCTGAAAATTACATAGAAACCTAAATCACATAGCTGACTAATGCTTAAAAGATTATGCATCAGTCCCTCCACATAGGCAACTTTGTTAAAAGTAATGGAACCGTTAGAAAGAGTTCCATAACCTTTAGTGGAACCGCGAGAGTTATCACCAAAAGTTACAGTTGGTCCCTTTTCTTTCACAAAGTTTAGAAGAAGAGATTTGTTCCCAGTCATATGTCGTGAGCATCCGCTATCAAGATACCATGTTTGATGATGCTCATAGACCTGCAGATAAAAACAAATTAGTCTTTTGGAACCCGTTTTGAGGTGGGTCCTTTAGGGTGAGAAGAGGAAGAAGAAGAATTTTCTTTGGCCGGACGATACCTTTCGATACGGTCCTTTGGACAGTCTTTGGCCAAGTGAAAAGTATCACCGCAGTTGTAACACTTTCGGTAAATAAATTTCTTCATTGGATCAAGAGAAGCAGCTTTTACCTTTCCTTGAGGTTTAGATTTAGGAGGTTTGGAAAGGTGAGAAGGAATGAGATGACTGTACGGAACGTGAGGGTTATGAGGAGCCGATCCAAGGATTCCTTTGTAAATGGAAGAAGAAGAAATGTTTGAAATTCCTTTGGACTTCTTTATTTTTAGAGCTCTTGGGATGAAGTCCGTTGTGTTCATGGGAGATTTACCTTTTGAAGAAGGTGTAATCTTTCTTTTGTTAGGAGTATTAACAACAACGGATTTTCCTTTAGAGAGGAAATGGGCCTTTTTCGAAGAATGGGAAGAAGAAGAAGAATCGCTGTTTAGATTTAATGACATAAGAAGGTCATTTACTGGTTTGACCAACTCATTTAACAGACTGTTGAAACGGTTGTAATAAGAGGGAAGAGATTCTCCTTTTTCATGAGAGAAAAATTCGTATCTACGAACTAGAGAGATCTTTTTAGATTTCTTTACTTCACTTGTACCTTCGTACAAAACACATAGAGTTGACCACATATCTTTTGCCGTTTTAAGATTGACAAGAGATTGGTAAACTTCATCAGGAAGGGATTGAGCAATGATGGTTCGCACTTTGGAGTCAAGTCCAATAATGCGCCTATCCTCATCATTGTATTCTTTTGTCGTTTTTAAGACATATCGACCAGTTGCAGAAGTTCTTTCCTCCTCAGATGAGTCATCGGAAACTTGAAAGAGATTGTCCTTTTTCTTTTCTTTATCCTTAGGAGTTTTGACAAATCTATCCCATACTTTTGGGATAAGAGGACCGTCATTAAGGATGGTAAGATACCGACTGTCAGCACCTTCAAAGAAGAGCATCATCCTACTTTTCCATAAGGAGAAGTTGTTCGAGTTGAACTTAGGAGGTTTAACAGTAGATCCATTTTCAGAGTAAAAGGAATTTTGAGAAGAGGACTCAGGTTTTGTAGAAGGAGAAGTCATTACGGATCTGGTTTATCAGATTAAACCAACCGCTCTGATACCACTTGTTAGTCCCAAAGAAGTAAACAAGTATTGTAAAAGGGGGGGGGGGTTGAATACAATAACACAAAATTACTTAATTTTAATTCTTTTATTGATAAGGAATATCAAGAATTACACAAAGAGAAAATAAAGATTGTTGCGGAATAAGAATAGTTAAAGACTACTCTAAACAATCTACACATAGAAGATATTAAGAACACAAAGACTTAAATCTTAAGAAAGTAAAAGACAACTATCAACCTGCTTGAAATCTTTTAATGCCAAAGCTGGAGATGAAAGCGTAAGTAGCAAGGTGCTACTTCCATCCTTTATATACTATCCAATGTAATGAGTGCAAAGGACAAGTAGGAGTAAAGGCTTTGTTGGTTGAGAGGATGACAATAAATTATAAGATATTTGATGTGACTTGTCACAATACAAAAGGTAACTTTTGTACTATGAAAGTACAATATCTAAATAAAATATTCTTGGGAAAATCTTTTTGAGATCTATTAGAAAAATAAACATCTAATCAAATTAAGACTAAATGTAAATCTTCTAAAGGAAGAGAGAAGCTTCCATTCCCATTGTCAGAAGATCATTGGGAAAGAGGAAGTATGTCAAATCATGAGGATTTAACATAAATGTTCGTACTAGATAAAGAAGCAATCTGTACGAGGAGAATGCCGAATAAAGAGTTCGGCAGATGAGGGTTGTGCCGAACAACGATTATTCGGCAACATAGAAAGGACATACCGAATAGGAAATCAGCATGTGGAGAGTCTGCGGAATAAGAATCGGCAAAGAGGATGATCTGCCGAATAGAAGTTGGCAGGTCAGGCTTAGTTCACTTTGAGGTCCATCTCAATCCGCATTGTAGACTTCCTTCATGTTGGATTCGATTTATCTTCGACTCACCGATCTGTTAAACTAACTAAGCTATTACAAAGAACCATAAAACAAAATACAAGGTTCAATCATCAATAAAGACTAAGGAGAGGTTATCTTTAAATCTTAGATGACCCAACAGTTACAGGTTCCACATTCAAACTTACAGTAGAAATTTCACCACACATAATATTGGAGTTTGTGCTAGAGGCTCTTGTTACTCAGAGTATGATGCAGACTACTATGGATTATTGGATGAAGTGCTAGAGATAGATTACCATGGGTATAGACTCGGTCGATGTGTTATCCCAATATTCAAATGAACATGGTTTGATACAGTTAACGGTGTCCGAGTTCATCCAAAGCATAATCTCGTGGACGTCAAACACAGATCAAAACTTCATTTAGACGATCCTTTTATCCTAGCGTCACAATCTGAACAATTCTACTATGTACCATATCAATCGAATGAATTAAAAGATTGGTGGTCTGTGGTGAAGACAAAGCCTAGAGGGGTCTATGAGTTGGCATCAACTACACACGAAGTACCAACCAACGAAAATGTGGATGGGGAACAATTTTTCCAAGAAGATGATAGAATTGCACCCATAGGGGGAAACGAAGACGTGGATGAACCTATATGTCATGTCACAGAGGGAGAAGACATCGATGTTGCCAATGATGGCCGTGACAACTGGCATGTTGACGAGAGTGGTGACGAAGAGGAAGAGTTCCAAGACTCGGATAGTGACTCTGATGAAGAAGAACTTGACTTGTCTGATCAATCCTCAAATGAATAAATATTATTTTAATCTTAGGCTTACTAAACTTTATGTAGTTAGGGCCTTTATTTGTATCTCTAGCATATGTCATATGTTTGTGTATGTAATATGTTAGTGTATCTCTAGCAAATATAATATGTTTGTGTACTTAGGGCCTTTATGCGTACAAACCCAACCCTATTTGTTTTATATGCATGGTTTGGGTTTCAAATAGCCTAATAGGTGCACTTAGGGCCTTTATGCGCACAAAACCAACCTTATATGTTCTATATGCATGGTTTGGGTTTCAGATAACCCAATATGTGCACTTAGGGCCTTTATGCTTACAAACCCAACCTTATATGTTCTATATGCTTGGTTTGAATACTTGAATTATTGTTGTATGATTTCTAACGTTGCTTTGTAGACAATGCCACGTACGCGTGTGACTGGGTCTGGATGAGGTACGCCTAGCCGAGGAGGAGCCTTTGGTAGCGGCTCGTCATAACCAGACGATGGGGAGTATGGTAATGTCTGTGGCATCGTTGTTCCAGAGCTGCTCCCGACACAAAGGATGGAGCTAGCACCTCGTAATGTCAACTCGAACGAGTAAATCCATTTCTATTAACTTGTTCATTATATTATATGCATTGTTATTTTTATGGATATTAATTTAATTCCTAATGTAGTTGGAACCTACAAGACGCGAGTTGGATGACCACCAGGAAAATCAAGGGTTCTTTACTGAGCCATGGCGTACTTGGTATCACATCCCTATGTCCCAGAGGGACAGGATGTTTGAGCGTTTCCAGGTTCAGATTGTATATTTAAATAATTATATCTTTGAAGTTTTATTTCCAACTTAAGAATAACTAAACTTATACTTACAAAACCACTACACGTGGGACCCATCTTTATACGCTGGAATGCGAGATATCTGGGAGAGAAAGTGTTCGAAACATTACAACGACAACCTGAGTTCCGCCCGGAGCAGAGCCGCCAGGTTTTCCACAAAGAATGGGCAACCCTATCGTGAGAACAACCCCAGCCGAGATATAAACTTGTTGAAGCCATACCCACCCGATTAGATCTCCCAGATGATCTGGATCGTGATGATCGATGGATGGAACAACGATCATTTGTTGGGAACTGAAGATTCTACTAAGTGTAGTTACTACTGCCAGAACAAGTTGAAGATTAATACTGCTAAGTGTTACTACTGCTAGTAGAATTACTACTGCTAGTTAAAGTTAGTACTGCTTGAACAAAGTTAGTACTGCTAGTAGTTAGTACTGCTTGAAGTTAATGCTGCTAGTTGAAGTTAATGCTGCTGAGCATTATTAGTGCTGCTAAAGAGATCTGGATGGAATGTACTACAGCTGGATATACTGAAGATATACTTAGAAGATATACATGGAAGATATACTGAAGATTTGTTTATTCTTTGTAATTATCTTTTTATCAGTATATGTATAGAATGTTTAGAATAGATAATATATAACTTTTGATAATCGTTTTCATTCTTTAAGAGAAAAACAACCTCAAGGCATAGATCCTAATTCTAGAGAAGTAGAATTCGTATTGGTGAGCCTGTTCATCAATATTGAGGTTGAGTGTGTAATCTTGTAGTTTTAAGCATTCAATACAAGTTTACTGTTTGATAATTATATACTGTTTTTTGATTACTGTTTTATCAAATATCAAAGTGTTTTTCCGCAACTTCTTTGATATTAGTTTCTGAGTATTAATTATTGTTAAGAATTCGATCCTGACAAGTGGTATCAGAGCCAAATTCTCTCAGAAACAGTTATTCATCATGGAAAATCTTACAGAATCAAGCAGTACTTTGGTCTCAAAAGTTCCAATGCTCAGATCCAATGAATTTGACATGTGGAAAATCAGAATCAAGCAATATATTCTCCTCACAGATTACTCTATGTGGGACATCATTGAGAATGGCCCATCTGATGGAGGAAAGATTGGTGAAGATGGCAAAAGAACTCCTCCAAAGACAGATACAGACAGGAAATCAAGACAGACAGAGATGAAAGCCTTGAGCACACTGCTCTTGGCCATTCCAAATGAGTATCAACACCAATTCTGCAATTGTACTGATGCACAGATGCTCTGGAATGCTCTAGAGAAGAGATTCTCAGGTACTAAAAGTACCAAGAGAAATCAAAAGGCAATCTTAAAACAACAGTATGAAAACTTCATCTCAACTAAGAATGAGTCCATGACTCAAACTTTTGACAGGTTTAATAAACTAATTGGTGAACTAGCTACTATGGGAGTACAGACTGATCAAGATGATGTGAACAGAAAGTTCTTAAGGTCCCTTGGAGATGAATGGACCATGTACACTGTGTCATTCAGACAGAATGATCAGTTGGAAGACAAAGAACTTGATGATCTGTACAATGATCTTAGAGTATTTGAAGCTGAGGTGGAGGCAAAGAAGAAGCCTTCTGAATATGTTCATAATGCTGCACTCCTATCAGCATCAATTGATTCTACTGCTAACCCTGAATCAGTTAATGCTGCTAATGGATCAAATTTAGATAAAGGCACTGATTATGTATTTGAAGCTCTTCTTTCTAATCATGGAAATTCTTCTTTGATCAATGATGACTTAGAACAACTTCATCCTGATGATCTGGAAGAGATGGATATTAAATGACAGATGGCCATGCTCTCCATGAGGGTTAAAAAGTTTATAAAGAGGACTGGAAGAAACAACTTCTCACAAAGAAGAGAAGATGGAGCAGGGTTTGATAAATCAAAGGTAGAATGCTACAAATGCCATCTGAAGGGACATTTTGCTAGAGAATGCAGAAGTGGAATGTCTCACAACAACAACCATCAACAAGCTCAATCTGGAAGCTTCAATAACAACAGAAACTCTGCTCAAGCCCTTGTTTCTCAACAAGGAATGGGGTTTGATTGGAATGATCAAGCAGAAGAAGCTATTCAGAATCAAGCTCTTATGGCTAAAGTATCTGATCTCCCATCTGAGGTAAGTTCTAATCTCTGCTCTAAAACTTGCATAGACACTGTTAAAAGGTACAGGGATCACAATCAGAAGATGAGTGATGACCTGAAGAGACTAGAAAAGGATATAAAAGACTATGTGAGGATAGTAGAGAGATTTGAAGATCAAATCAAAGGTTTTCAAGCCAATGAACTACAACACTCATATGACACTAATTACTGGCAGTGGGAGAAAAAGGATTTAGAACTTAAACTGACCAAATCTAAAGAGGAGAGTGAAAAACTGAAAGAGGAGTTAACCAAGGTTAAGCTTGATGTAGAAAAGTTTTCCAATGCTTCTAAAGCAATGGACTCCTTACTGCAAAATCAGATTCATGATAAGTTGAGAAGAGGAATTGGGTATAATGCCACACCTCCACCATATAACAACAATTACATTCCTCCTACTTCAGACCTGTTAGACACCAAAGATAGGAAGGACTTGCCTGAGGGAGCCACTGAAATAGATCCCTTAGATGAGGTAATTGTTGAGGATAAGACTGAGAAAGAGGTTGGCAAGAGTAAGAAGAACAAGGTGAGTGGTGAGATTTCTATAGAAAACAACATTATCACCAATGAGGATTGTGGAAGGGCTTGGATCAAATCCAAGAACATAGAGAAGACAGAGGAAAAGTTTGGTAAGGTCCATTATAAACAGACCACAGTTGTGAATCCAGGTCCTTGCAAACAGTGTGCTTGTAAGAAGAATGAGCCCCAAAAACAGGACAAAAAGAGGGGAAATCAAAGAAACTGGAATAATCAATGGGCACATAAACAAGGGGTTGATCTGAGTAAAATCAATAGACCAAAACCTTGTTTTATCTGTGGCAAATTGAATCATCTTGCAAAATTCTGTTATTTCAATCCTATGCACCAAAGAATGAATTTCCAAAGATCCATGCAAAAACCCTTTGGTTATAAGAAAATTGAAAAGAATCATGTGGCTAAGAAAACTGTTAAAACTAAAAGCCACATGAAGAAAAAGTATTCTGTTAAAGAAAGTGTCAATATGTGGATTCCTAAAAGCACTAAAACTGTTAGTACTGCTACCACAAATAGTGCTGCTGACAATGATAGTGCTGCTAGAAGTAATACTACTGCTAACAATGTTAATGCTGCTAACAAGGTTAGTACTGCTAAACCTGTTAGTACTGCTACACCTGTTAGTACTGCTAACTCTGTTAGTACTTCTAAGGATAGTACTGCTTCCAGTGTTGATTCTGCTAAGCCAATCATATTGACAAAGTACTCTAATAAAGAGTGCTCTGAGTTTAAAAAACTCATTAAAAAGGAATGTAAATACTTTGATGAGAAAGGAAGACCCAAGATCACTTTGGCTTGGGTCCCCAATCATACTAATTGATTTATTTAATGTGCAGAGCAACCAACAGCTCAAGGGAAAAAGCATATGGCATGTTGATAGTGGTTGCTCTAGGCACATGACTGGCAACATGTCATGCCTTCAGGATTTCAAGCAAATTAATGGAGGACATGTTGCATTTGGAGACAATCTTACTGGTGGTAAGATAAGTGGAAAAGGTAATGTCACCAAAGTAATGAGTATACAGGAACAGATGGTGGAGAATCAGAGATCACACAAGTTCAAGAAAGTATATCTAAATCTGTGATTTTTCCCATACCCACAGTAAATGAAGACTGTGAAAAGGAATCATTTACTGAACCAAGTCAGAGTGAAGAAGACACTAGAGATGAGGAGACTCAAGAATCAGAAGTGACATCTGAAGACACTTCAGTTGAGTTGCATGACTCTAATCTAGAGGCTGGACTGAATGAAGAACCTAGTCATAACACAAGAGTTCAAAAGAATCATCCTCCACAGCTGGTAATAGGAGATATCTCTTCTCCTATGATGACTAGACATCAAAGCAGGCTTCAAGAAATGCAAGATCAACAGCATACAGTCCTTTCTTGTTTTCTATCCCAGCTTGAGCCTAAAAAGGCACATGATGCTATGAAAGAATCTAGCTGGATAGAAGCAATGCAAGAAGAACTGTTACAGTTCAAGCTACAAGATGTATGGGATCTAGTAGACCTTCCTAAAGGTCACAGAGCAATTGGCACAAAGTGGATTTTCAGAAACAAGAGAGATGAAAGAGGTATTGTCATAAGGAACAAAGCAAGGCTGGTGGCTCAAGGCTATACTCAAGAAGAGGGTATAGATTATGAAGAAGTGTTTGCACCTGTAGCTAGGATAGAAGCAATCAGACTATTCCTAGCCTATGCTTCTTACATGAACTTCAAAGTCTACCAAATGGATGTAAAAAGTGCTTTTCTCTATGGGTCAATTGAAGAAGAAGTATATGTCTGCCAACCACCAGGGTTTGAAAACCCAAGCTATCCAGACAGAGTATACAAATTAAAGAAAGCACTTTATGGACTACATCAAGCCCCAAGAGCATGGTATGACACCCTGTCATCCTATCTCTTGGAAAATGACTTTGAAAGAGGAGTCATTGATAAGACTCTATTTATCAAAAGGAAAAAGAAGGATATCTTGCTGGTCCAAATATATGTTGATGACATTATTTTTGGTTCTACAAGAAACAACATGTGCAAGGAGTTTGAGGATTTAATGCATCAAAGGTTCAAAATGAGTTCCATGGGGGAACTTACTTTCTTCCTTGGACTCCAAGTCCAACAGAAGTCAGATGGCATTTTCATATGTCAATCCAAGTATGTGCAGGATATTCTAACCAAGTTTGGTTTCTCAGAATCAAAACCTGCCAGCACACCTATGGAAACACACAAGCAGATCACAGCAGATCTTGAGGGGGAGGACATGGATGTGCATTATTATAGATCCATGATTGGCTCTCTCATGTATCTCACAGCATCTAGGCCAGATATAATGTTTCCAGTCTGTGTCTGTGCAAGATTTCAAGTTAGGCCAAAGCAATCTCACTTTCAAGCTGTTAAGAGGATATTCAGATATCTCAAAGGGCAACCCAGATTGGGACTTTGGTATCCTCATAACTCCCCTTTTGACCTAATAGCATACTCAGACAGTGATCTAGGTGGGGCAAACTTGGACAGAAAATCTACTTCTGGAGGATGTCAGTTCTTGGGTGCTAGACTAGTCTCATGGCAGTGCAAGAAACAAACCACAGTATCCACATCTACAACAGAGGCAGAGTACATAGCAGCTGCAAGTTGCTGTTCTCAAGTCTTATGGATTCAGAATCAAATGTTGGACTATGGGGTAACCTTTCTACACACTCCAATCTTTATTGACAACAGCAGTGCTATTAGCATTGTAAATAATCCAGTCAAGCACTCAAAGACAAAGCACATTGAAATCAGGTATCACTTTATAAGAGATTGTAATGAAAAGAAACTCATTCAAGTTGTCAAAGTTCACACTGATAATCAGTTTGCTGATCTATTCACTAAAGCTTTTGATGTGGGTAGATTCACTTTCTTGGTAACAAGTGTGGGAATGATAAACTCTGAATAATCTTCTTCTTAAAAAGTGGTTTTATACCTGTATATTTTTATTCTTGGTGTTACTAATCTTCTTTTTCAGGATATGCATAGCAGTACTCAGTGTTAGCAAGTTTAAAAGGAGTAAGTATAGTTAATACTGCTAGTAGCCAATACTGCTAGTAGTTAATACTGCTTTCAGTTAATACTGCTAGTAGTTAATACTGCTAGTAGTTAATACTGCTTTCAGTTAATACTGCTAGTAGTTAATACTGCTAGTGGTTAATACTGCTTTCAGTTAATACTGCTAGTAGTTAATACTGCTAGTGGTTAATACTGCTTTCAGTTAATACTGCTAGTTCGTTTATACTGCTAGCCGTTACTACTGCTAGTAGTTAATACTGCTAGTGGTTAATACTGCTTTCAGTTAATACTGCTAGTTAGTTAATACTGCTAGCCGTTACTACTGCTAGTAGTTAATACTGCTAGTGGTTAATACTGCTTTCAGTTAATACTGCTAGTTAGTTAATACTGCTAGCCGTTACTACTGCTAGTAGTTAATACTGCTCTAGGTTAATACTGCTTATATTCCGAATACTATAAATACTCTTTGCCCGCCTAAAAGTTCATAACGACTCTTTGCATACTGTTCCCTTGCGCTCTAAACCCTTTCTCTCTCAAAGTTCAAAGTTTTCAGGCAAAAATCTTCAAGGTCAATGGCATCAATGGCATTCATTGACGAGCACAATGAAATCGCAATGCTCCAAAAGCCAAAACAAGCAGAAGGCTTTCATCAGATTGTGGATTTCCTCAAGTCAAGCCACATTGCTCATGCTCTTACTGTATCCCCTACAATCTACATTGAGCATCAAAGGCAGTTCTGGGCCAATGCAACCATTGTTGTGGAAAATGGTGTGCAAATGATCAAGACAAGAATCTGTGATCACTCACTTACAGTTACTGAAGAAGTCATTCGCATCAGTCTACGTCTAGACGATGCCTCTGGTATAACGTCTATCTCTAATGATGAACTGTTTCCTAATCTTACTAGAATGGGGTATGGAGGCCCATTGGGGGTTTTCAAATTCTCAAAAGCAAAGTTTTCACCCCAATGGCGTTTTCTTGTTCATACCCTGATGCATTGCATCTCCAAAAAGACCACTGGATGGAGTGAGTTCAGCAGTCCAATTGCATATGCTTTGGTATGCTTGGCTACATCCAGAAGGTACAATTTCTCAAACATGATTTTCAGTGATCTTGTATCAAATATGGGAAACAAAAAGAGTTTCTTTATGTATCCCAGATTTGTTTAGGAAGTAATTAACCATGAATTGACGGATATACCTCAACCTGTTGGGGTATATGTACCTAAACCCCCAAAAGGCAAGGTTTTCTCAAATATGAGAAGATCTGCTGGGGACTCGGAAGGAGTTGACACCCCATTGTTCTCTACAATGATGGTGGTGTCCCAAAACACTGAAGGTATGGCAGCAGGGTCAAGGCCCTCATTAGACCATCCCACTGCTAGCCAAGCCCAACCTTCTCACTCAAAAACAATTCCCCAGTCCATTCTTACAAAACCCACTTCTCCAATTACCCAAACTTATCAAAGAAAACAGGTAAAGAAGGCTCCTTCCCTTCTTGTACCATCACCCACACAGCCTTTAAGCCCTCTAAGGGAGAATTCTCCCCTAGAGAATATCCAAAGGGAAACCACAAGGGTATCTCCCAACCCAAAGGAGGTGCTCTCTGAGGAGGAGATAGAGCATATGGGTGATGAGGCTGCCACTACTCCTGCTAGCACAGAGGAGGAAAGTGGTAACATCAATAAGACCTCCCCCATGGCAACTTTGAATGAGCAATCATTTGAAGGTCCCTGGTGCCAAGAAACCACAGGGGTGGATAGTGCTTCTGCTAGGCAGAAGACTTCCACTACTAAAAGATCCAATGATCCTTCAATAGGGGGTAACACTCCTGGAGAAGGTGAGGACAGATATAACTATGATGAATTGATGGAGGCAATGGGCAACATCAACATGGATGTACTCAAACAGGGCAAAGATATAGAAGAGCTAAAACTCATAGTACTGTCACAACAAGAACAAATCATCAAGTTGAAGCAAATGGTAAGGAAACTGATTCTGCAAAAGAAGAAGAAACAATTTGTGCTCAGAAGGAGGAAACCAGTGACTGATGCTCCCAAAAAGGGGGAGATCAACATGGAAGAAGCATCAAGGGAAGGGGAGATTGATAAAGAGAGAGTTGAAGTTGAGGGGGAGAAGGAAGCAGAAACAGAAAGAGGTTCAGTACAAAAAGAAGCAGAAACTGTTAATGCTGCTGAAACCTCACAAGCAGCAGTAACAGAGTTAACACCAACAGAAATTGAAGTAGCTGAAGTGCTAATCAAAGCTAAGAATGACACTCCCAAAGCAAAGGGAGTGGTCATAAATGAAGGGAGAGACAGAAAATCAGAACAGAAAGACAAAGCTGCAGAATCAAAGAATAAGGGAAAAGAAAAGATAGTGGAATCTGATCAACCAATCAAGAAGCAAAGGTTGGTTGAATCAGATGAAGCTTTAGCAAGGAAAATGCAGAAGGAGATGGAAAAAGAAGAAAGAGCTCAGGAGGAGAAGGACAGGGAAATGGTAAAGGCTTTAGCTGCTGAGCTAAATAAAGCCTATCAAAAGGGGCTTGAAACTGAAAAGGCTAAACAAAGGGCTATAAGTCTGAGAAAAGCTATGATGGCTAATACAAGTGCAAAGAAAAGAAGACCTTCTCAAACTTACCAAGCCACTCAGGAAAGAAACAAAATGATAACTTTCTTGAGGAGTGCAATTGGGGTAAAGAAAGAAATGTTTGTGAAGATGAGTTTTGATCAGATCAGAGAGCTCTATGAAAAAGAAATGGGGAATCTGAAGAGCAATGAAAAGAAAAGAGTAGAGTTTGAAAAGAAGGCCAAGGAGAGTAATGATATAGATATGAATCAACCATTCCCTGAAAGTGAAGAGGCAACTCCTATCAAAGAAATGGCAAGGGAAAAGGAAGAAAAGAAGAAGGAAGTTACTCTAGTACAGGTTCAAAAGACTTTGAAAAGAACCAAGATGATGGCCAAAAGAAAGAAAGATAAGAAGCCCAGAATAGAAGAAGAACAAAATGTTGCTGAAGAAGAAGGGGCACCTGAGTCATCAAGTCAGCAAGTGTCATCAATCAAAGATGATGTAAGCTTATATATGGTAGTGATGGACAAAGTGCCTGAACCAATTTCTGCAGAACCTGTTGGAGTTAAGCCACCTGAGATCATTCACTGGGATGTACTGACAATGGATGGGAAAGATTACATCAGACTCAAGAGGAAGGGTGATAAGTATGAAGTATTCAACACTTGGGTCAAGATTGTCAGAACATGCTCTAGATCTGATATAGAAGAGATGTTTGACATAGGAATTAAGCTGTATGCAGATCATCTGAATACTCCAGGAATTTCTCTTACAAAACTGGTGATGGAGTATCTATGCATGATGTTCAAACCTGAAGAAGTGGACCAGGTCATCAAGAGTGTGTTTAAAGAAGTCACAAGTTGGACTCTATATGAAACTAGTGGAGTATATGCAGTGACTTTGGATAGAAATCACACAGAATACTTCCTAGTGGATAGAGTATATAATCACACCAGACTGAAGGTTCATGCCATGCTAAAGAAGAAGTTGGGTTGTGCACCAAATTCAGAAATGGCCAAGTATCTAATTCAGAGGATAATCAATCAGAGTTTGGGACTAAATCCAGACTTAGGAGCATGATCTTGGAAGTTTTGGGAGCATCAAAAAGAGCATCTGGAAGAATATCTGAAGAACTTGACTTCTCTTCTAAAAGTCAAGTTAGGGGGAGATTGTTGGGAACTGAAGATTCTACTAAGTGTAGTTACTACTGCCAGAACAAGTTGAAGATTAATACTGCTAAGTGTTACTACTGCTAGTAGAATTACTACTGCTAGTTAAAGTTAGTACTGCTTGAACAAAGTTAGTACTGCTTAGCTAGTTAGTACTGCTAGTAGTTAGTACTGCTTGAAGTTAATGCTGCTAGTTGAAGTTAATGCTGCTGAGCATTATTAGTGCTGCTAAAGAGATCTGGATGGAATGTACTACAGCTGGATATACTGAAGATATACTTAGAAGATATACATGGAAGATATACTGAAGATTTGTTTATTCTTTGTAATTATATTTTTATCAGTATATGTATAGAATGTTTAGAATAGATAATATATAACTTTTGATAATCGTTTTCATTCTTTAAGAGAAAAACAACCTCAAGGCATAGATCCTAATTCTAGAGAAGTAGAATTCGTATTGGTGAGCCTGTTCATCAATATTGAGGTTGAGTGTGTAATCTTGTAGTTTTAAGCATTCAATACAAGTTTACTGTTTGATAATTATATACTGTTTTTTGATTACTGTTTTATCAAATATCAAAGTGTTTTTCCGCAACTTCTTTGATATTAGTTTCTGAGTATTAATTCTTGTTAAGAATTCGATCCTGACATCATTGGAAGGTGGTTTCAATGGTGGCGCATAAGAACCGGATGACAGAGGTGGATGGAAAAATTTCCAAGCACTGTAATGGATCGATCACGTTCGGAGAGACATCGTCTCGTTTGGTAGGACCTAAAAATGTTATAATTAACCATTGCTTGTTATTTAATATGTTATAATTAACACATGTTTGTATTATTTGCACTTTGCAGACTAGAGCAAAGGGCCTGCCACCGTCGGGTTTAGAGATCTTCAATTAGACCCACAAGAAGAGGCGGTCGGGTTCGGATACCTCGTCTTCATCCGGGGATTATGTGACTAAGAAGTGTAGCCGGGTTGCGGTAAGTATTTTGCACAATACTTTAGCATATCTATATATATTGTTTTTAACTTTAAACTTTATATATCTAGTTGGTGTTGCCATTTGTTGGGCAAACATTAGGATTTTTATACCATAAGACTTTATCTTATTGTGTATATACGTATATATCTATCTAGTTTGGGTTTCCATTTGTTGGGCAAACATTAGGATTGTTTAACATTATTGGGTATGTCCCCTTTACAGTCGTTATGCTGTCGAACCAAACGTTATATTTTCTATATGCATGGTTTGGGTTTCAAATAGCCTAATATGTGCATTTAGGGCCTTTATGCACACAAACCCAACCTTATATGTTATATATGCATGGTTTGGGTTTCAAATAGCCTAATATGTGCATTTACGGCCTTTATGCGCACAAACCCAACCTTATATGTTCTATATGCATGGTTTGGGTTTCAAATAGCCTAATATGTGCATTTAGGGCCTTTATGCACACAAACCCAACCTTATATATATTCTATATGCATGGTTTGGGTTTTAAATAGCCCAATAGGTGCATTTAAGGCCTATATGCATACAAAACCAACCTTATATGTTCTATATGCATGGTTTGGGTTTCAAATAGCCCAATAGGTGCACTTAGGGCCTTTATGCTCACAAACCCAACCTTATATGTTTTATATGCATGATTTGGGTTTCAAATAGTCCAATAGGTGCGTCCCATTTACAGTCGTTATGTTGGCAAAATTGACCTGTATGTATTTTGTAAAAACCACAAGACGGGTATTCGACAGGCCTCAGCTAGAGGTACAGTGATGACCCCAACCAACATCTGACTTTTGATACCGAGTTGTGGCAGGAGGTTGCTGTTGGAGCGAAGAAAGGTCATACATTTGGGTTCGAGTACCATATAGATCCCAACACAATCTTGACTGGGACACCCTCACAGGGTGGTGCTTCTTCTTCTTCTTCCCGACAGGTGTGTACCACATTTCTTTATATGAGCTATTTGTCCCACGATAATAGTTCTAATCAACATTAACAATAACAATTTCAACTCAAATTGTCATATGTCATTGATCTCAATTTCACAGTTTACAAATTCATTCACATAATGTTTTCTCTCTTTAAGATTCACTCTGGATGCGTATTCTCAAAGATACCACACGACTAAGTTTCACACAAAGTTTTTCTCACACGCTTTTCAAAAGAACAAAACCTATTTATACTAAAGTACAATACAAAGGAATGTAAACTAAACTAAACTAGTTGACTTTAATTGACCTTGAGCTTTGACTTTGACTTTGCTTGAGAGGCTTTGACTTGGACTTTGACTTTTAACCTTTGATGATCTTGGATACAATATTTATTCTCTAACAATCTCCCCCTTTGTATTCAAGATCATCTCCAAAAAGATATGCATTGAAACTCCTCCTTTCGATTCAGATTAAATTTCAGCAGCAAAAAACAATCTTCCTCTTTAAGTTTCTGACAAATAATTTTGCTTTGAAAGTCAATCTCCCCCTTTGGGTAAATCTATTCAAAATCAATCTTTCTTTTCTTTGAACTGTCTTTAGACCTTCTGTAATCTCCTCCAAAGTCTTTGAATATCTTTTGCAAGAATCTTTAACAATCTCCCCAAGGTAATAAAACCTCTTCCAGACTTCAGAAAAGAAATTATCTTCAGATTTAGCTCACTTTTCGTCAGCAACCAAACTTCAAAGAAAATTTCTGCAAATTTCATCAAGCTTTCTGAACACATGTACTTTCTCTTTCAAATCTTGTACAATCTCCCCATAACAAACACTAGCTGTTCTCTAAACCATATTTCTTGAAAATAACTTCTCCGTCATATTCTGAATTTGACCTTTGACGTAACTTTCATTTCTTAAAATTAGTTCTCCCATAGATCATTTCTTGACCATCTCCCCCCCCCCCTTTTTGATGATGTAGAGCATAGAAATCATCAAAAATGCTTCAAGAAATATCATGAATCTTCTTTCTGATATTTGACCAACTGATCTTTCCATAAGAGCCACTGAACATCCGTCAATTCATAAAATATTCATCTAAATCTTTTCAAATTTAGACAAATAATATGCCTGCAAGTAACACAAAGTCACTTAGTACAACAAATATACTGTGCAAGGAGTTTTATTGATGTCCACTCCCCAAGTCTTCCATTCAATCATCAAATAACACAAGATTATTCTATGAACGTTCCGACAGAAAAAATGAATTTTTTGTGTGTTCGTGCTTGTGTATGAAAGAATTTAAACATGAATGTTTTATAAATTTCAAAATGTGTAAACCATTGAGACAACAACAATAATACACAGGCTTAATTGTGCATGATCGAAGTGTGAAGGTGGGGCAACTTTCCTTATTTTTCAATATCCACATCTTCCGAATGAAGACGAGATAGATTATGTGTTGCATCCCCATGAGAAATTGAAACATCTCTTTGTTGAGAAAGAAATGAGTAGCTGGTGGGGTTTAAAGCAAGAGTTGGCATGGGCTAGTTGTTTGTTTCAATGATGTTCACGAAAAAAAAAATTATAAAACAACAGTAATATTGTTGCCCGGCTCAGAAAAAGTTGGTGCAGAGTTTGATATTCTTTTACTCTGATCTCTCACCCTCTTTCTTTTTATCAATTGAGCTTACTTCTACCCAAACTCTTTTTTCATTTTATCTCATCACACACCCACACTCATATATTAACCCCTCGCCTCTCAATCACTCAGGGATAACTTCGTGGGTAGGAAACATTGGCTATCGTGAATCCATAGAAGTTATGTTAAGTCCTCACACTGATCCCATGTATTTGTTCTACAAGCAAAATGTTGCTCAAATGGTTTAACTTTTCAGGTAAAGCACAGTATAAAATACATGTCAGATATATGTATGCTCAGTAAGATAATCATGAAGATTTGAGCATTTTAATCATGAAAGATTCTCTCAAAACAAAGAAATTGAATGAATGAAATCAAATCAAGAGAAATGTTTTGAGAATCTGACAATGTATGGAAAAGATCAAATATGAATGATTTATCATTAAAAGCTTAGGTCATGAAAAAAATGGAAGTTGTCTATATGAACAATTATAGACATTCTTGAAAGAAACGTTTTGAATGAAATAATGCTCAATAAACTTTGAATTTCAAACAGGGTGTCTTACCATTGAAAATTATGTTCAATTATTGAGACATGGTAAGAACATATTCAACAAAAGTACTAAACCAGTGTGTATGAATACGTGACAGTATATGGAAAAGATAATACACAAATATTTATCTTTGGAAACACACGGTTTGTTAAACAATGCTCATAACAACGAAAAACATTTAAAATCACACTTCTGAATTCATGAAATTTGTTTAAGAATCAAGAAGTGGTTTGAACATTTAGAAACATGTTGTCCATGTTTGAAAGTTGTCCTTCTTTCAAACACAATGAGATTAAGAGTAGAATAATCCTTACGCTCAACTTTAATCTCATAAAGTCAGCTCCAAAGTCATGATTGATATGATCATGTATGCTCTTCCTCAATATCTGCATTTCGTCAAAAATCGTCAAAGTACAAAGTTTTATTCACAAACTTTTTTGAAAAATAAAAACATGAAAACAGTAAAACTTTTAAGAACGAGTTCTGATTAGATGTAATTAGATATCAATTACTCCCCCTGAAAATATGCATTCACAATATTATCAGTAGAGGTAATATGTATACTCCCCTTTGAAGATTGATCATCTCTTTTGATGCATCAGATTACACTTTCTTTTGATCGTTGAAGTATGAGTCCTAAAATGTTGTGTTTAGAAGTCAAACTCTTTGACGTTGAAGTACGCGTCCTGATTTGATTTACACAGAAGTCTAACTTCTCAACATTTAAGAATGGGTCTTGAACTGTGTTATCCAAGAGCCATGGTTTCTTTACTCCCCCTAGACTTGAGGTGTCTGCAACACAGATGGATCTTTTGGCTTTGGTACCCACTGGTATTTGGGTCCATGTTTGTTAGTTTCAATTATGTTATGAGTAATATAAGAAGAACCATACCAGTAATTAGCAAAAAGAGGTTTAGGTACCTATTTATAGATGGGTCATAGCATGTTAACACAAGATTTTGACATCCATTTGAATTTGGACCCTCTGATCTTTTGAAAAACTTTTGAAACAATGTTATTATTATTGACATGATATGATCCAAACCAATTATCAGAATATTTTCAAGACACGAAATCACTAATAGTAGACGAAGATAATTGGAGCAGTTGTTTTATTGAGTAAGTCTTGTAAGAAGATACAAATTTTGTTTTATGAGAAGCAATATTACCAATTACATCTGAATCACTAATAGTAAACCTATTACATTCAACATCAGAACATGATTTTGTAGTCTCATCAACTTTCTTCTTTGGTCTCCACTCAGATTTTACTTCAGGCTTTCTCTTTTTTCAAAATCCGAAACATATTAATTTTGCAAGTTACAACTGTGAGATTTAAAATATTGTCTTTTCCTAGATTTACCAGTGTTAATCTGTTTCTGTGAATGCCTATTCTTTCTTTTCTTACCTTTGGCATGATTGGTATTCACAAAAACTGCTCTATCAACCTTAGTTGATGATTCATCCTTTTCAAATACACTTGGTAAATCTTTGGAATTCACAATAAATTGAGAATGATTTGGAAGTTTTGCATTCAAATCAAATTGATCAACACATATATCAAAACAACCATCAGAGTTTAGAAAATCAAACTCTTCATCAAACAGAACATTAACATCATTTGACTTAGAAACTTTGTAAGTATTGGAAAAAAAGTGTTTACAAAAACAGTTGAAAATACCATTTGTTCTAATCCAATCAAAATTCTCTCTTCTACAAGAGTGTTCTCAAGTTCAGAAATTTTACTTTCTAAAATGAGTGGAGAAACATAAAATTTTCCTTCAATCGGTTTTGCCTCCATTTCCTCTATAGAATAGCTTTGAAAATAGTAGTTAGAAAGAAATTTTGACTGTTTGGAATTGTAACTAGAATTCAACTTTTCATAACGAAATAGAAGTTGGCATTTTAGTTTTATTTTTCCTTTTCTCATCTTCCTTAGCTTCTTCCTCGTCTGACGATTTTTTTCCATTTGACTTTGAGTTCAGGATATTTTGGTACCAATTTTAGAAAACCAAAATCATATAAAGCAGGCACTTTGGAAATACCCTTTTTCAAATAATGTGGGTTATTGTAACCAATACCCCAACAATCACTACTCTCTTTTAGTTTATTAAGATGAATAGTTTGATCAGTCTGACCTCTAGTATAAAGTTTTTCTTCCAAACCACTCACTTTTTCAACCAAAGACTTGTTTTCTTTCTTTAAAGATAAGCACTTTTTAGCAACCTCTTTAATCTCAAGTTCACACAATTTGAATTTTGATGATGTTTCAGATAATTGATTATGGATTACAGTGTTTTCTCTAGCACTGGTATCAATATTTTTATGTAAAGTCTCAATCAATACATTCTTCTCAACAATATCATTGTTGAGTTTAATAGTGCTTGGTTTTTCTTTTCAATGATACATTTTTCGCGTTTAAGTTTAGACTACAAATCCTGGAGTTCAACCATCATGGATTGCATTTGATTTAAAAAATGAGATTCAGTCATATCACATACCTCTTCAGAATCCTCCTCATCTGAATCTTCTTCAGCTACTCTCTGTCCCATGAAGCACATATGGGCAGTCTCTTCCTTGTGACTCTCAGGCTTAGAGTGATCCAACCAATAGTCATCTTCAGCTATTAAAGCTTTGCCAACTTTTTTCTGTTTGTCCAAAAACATCTTGTTCTTGTAGTACAAGGAATTACGAACTTTTGGCTTCTGGCAGTCTTTGGCAAAGTGGCCTACTTTGCCACAGTTGTAGCACTTGACTGGTTCAGCCTCTTTCTACTCCTCATACCTATTTACATAATTCTTTGCTTCAGGCATCTTCTCCTCAAACCTTCTACCTTCTACTCTATCTTTGTGCTCAAAATTCTTTGATCCCGATGAATACCGTTTACTGTTTAACCATGGCTTCTTGTAAAACTTCTTCTGGAAAGCCTTCGTGAATAGGAGCATTGCTTGCTTCAGGTTCTCACTATCATCCGAATCAGAATCATTATTATTCTCTTCCTCTGACTCAGAAACTGTCACCTTTTTCTTCTTCAGAATGACTGACCTTTTCTCTTTTCTCTTAACCACCAAGGCAACTGGATCAGCTATAGGTTTCTCAGCTTTCTTTTTTTCATCTCTTATCTCCTCCACCTCTTCCTCATTCTGACGCAGAGTCTCATAAACTTCATGCAAATGAATCTCATTGAGATCTTTCATTTGCTTAATTTGACGAGTAAATCTTTTCCATTCAGGCTGTAAAATACTCAGAAACTTCACGTTCAGTTCAATTTGAGATTTCTTTACTCTGTTCTTGCTCGGCTCATTCAGAAGAGTAACAAATCTGTCATAAGTAGCCTCTAGGTTTTCACCTTCCTTTGCTTTAAACTCTTCATAGTTGTTGAGACAACTTGAAACCTTCAGTTGATTACCAATCTTTGATCCTAACATCATCTTCTCTAGTTGATCCCACATTTGTTTACCAGTTGCGTTGTAGCTGTCTATCTTCACATATATCTCATTAGGAATACCTTGGAGTAGAAAAGATCTAGCTAGTCTGTCAGCTTTGTGTCTCGTCTTCTATTCATCATAATATTCATCTACATCCATCTGATATTCTTTGTTCACTACCTCTTCTCCTTGTGCTTCTACTTCTGTAGAATGAATCTTTGTTGGAGGTTTCATTAGTCCTTCTTTCAAGGAAAGTCTGGTATAATCACCAAGTACATTTCTGTCAATGAAGTCCAGAAATCTGTCTTTCCACTGTTCGTATTCTTCTTTGAACAGAACTAGTGGTTTGGCATCGGTTCTAATTGCAAGATCATCCCTAGAAGTCATCCTGACAAATAAACTATAAAATAAGAACTTAAAATGATCGTTAGTTCGAAATAAATCAATAATCATAAAATCTTAGAAAAAATCTTCAGAAAATAAATTTCCAAAAATTTCCTAAGGCAAGAATCCTTACACCACTGTAGTTAGAACAATTCGCACAACACTACAAAATTTGCAAAACTTCCACAATTCGCACACTGAAGGAATTCGCACAACCACGAAATTCGCACGTAAAGAGATGCGAATTCTAGGAATCCGCACGCTGCTTTATGCGAATTCCTTAGAATTCGCACACAACTATATGCGAATTTTAGACTTAGAATTTTCTAGAGCTTCCAACTTTTCTCGTACACTGAAGTATGCGAAATCTGAACAATTCGTATCTTGCTTTATGCGAATTCCACACTTGTCATTTTCACAAATCAACTTCTATACGAAATATTTGGATCTTGCGAGTTCTTCAGAGATTATGCGAGTTCTTCAAGTTTTCGATGAAAAATCCTTCAATCGATCCAAAAACCCATTAATTCTTCTAATTCAATTATGGAACATCACCAAATCAGTCACGAACAATATATGATCCTATTACAAACAATGAATTTCACATAAATTCACTCAAACATTCAATTCGAATCCTATATAGTGCTTAGAACACGTGCGACTCAAAAATCACAAAAACATCAAATCAATAAAATATTAAAGTGAGATTGTGTTACAAAATGAAACAATTATATTCTATCACATCAATCGATCACTATGTAATCAATTAGACTCGCTATTACAATCTAAATCACTAAAATCAATCAAATCACAGTAGACATGGTGCGAAGACCAATTCTTGAAGATTTCAATCGAACTTTGCTCTGATACCAATTGTTTATCCCACAATAATAGTTCTAATCAAGATAAACAATAACAATTTCAACTCAAATTGTCATATGTCATTGATCTCAATTTCACAATTTACAAATTCATTCACAGAATGCTTTCTCTTTAAGATTCACTCTGGATGCGTATTCTCAAAGATACCACACGACTAAGTTCCACACAAAGTTTTTCTCACACGCTTTTCAAAAGAACAAAACCTATTTATACTAAAGTACAATACAAAGGAATCTAAACTAAACTAAACTAGTTGACTTTAATTGACCTTGAGCTTTGACTTTGACTTTGACTTTGCTTCAGAGGCGTTGACTTGAACTTTGACTTTTAACCTTTGATGATCTTGGATACAATATTTATACTATAATATGAGCTTTATCAATTTATTTTATAATTCATGTTAAATTTGTTCTAACATTTTTTCTATTTTATAGAAAATTGAGAATCTAAGGACCAAACTTCAGGAGTTGAAGGAGCGGGAAGAGAGACGTGATGCGGAGGAAGCGTCACGTCGGACGGAGGAAGAAACACATCAACGGGAACGTGATGCCCAGTATGAGCATATGTGTGAAATGCTTAGCCATTTCTGTTCTTCCTAGCCCCCACCACCGCCACCGCTACCGCCACCCATGTGATCAGACATTTGATTTTGCTGAACAATTTGTTGAATTTGTTGTTGGAACGTATTTTGGAACAATATTTGAACACTTGAATATTGTATTTGGATTTTGGGCGTTAAGTTACGGAACGTTCGTTGTATTTTATGTTTTTTATAGTTCGGACGTTAAATTATAGTTTTTACAGTATTCAGCGGATTTTTACAGCTTTTTAGCAGGTTTTTAGCAGAATTTTTAATGAGAAACAGGTTTTTCTTGTTTCTGTTTTTTAATTTTTTTGACGGATTTTCGGTGGATTCATCCGCCAAAATTAAATAAATAAATTAATAATAAATAATTAAAATAAATAATAAATAAATAAATTATTTTTGACGGATATATCTGCCAAAACATTTCGCCGAAAATATTTTTTTCCTTTAAAAAATATAAAGAAAAAAAGATTTTAAATATTTTCGGCGGATTTTGCTGCCGAAAATCAGTAAAATTAATTGTTTTAATTAGAAAAAAAAAGATTAAGTTCGGCTAATTATTGAATGTGATTTCGGCGGATTTTCGGCGGTCTAATCCGCCGAAAATATTGGTTCCGCCAAAATGATGAGTTTTCAGCGCCTTTTCTTCCGGCAAAAAAATCCGCCGAAAATCCAGATTTCCGACGGATTTTTCCGCCGGAAAACCGGTCTGTTTTGTAGTGCGTTATCTAGATCACATGCATACGTACATACACATATATACATAGGGTTAGGTTCAAATGAAACTCATCTTTCATTGTGCACATGAGGACAAAATCTTAACCATTGATCAAAACTTAGAAAACTAATCAATGGTTAATACATAATAAGGTTAATTGAGAAGTGATTAAGGACAAAATTGTAATTTTAAATCAACGTCTACCTTCTTTGACTTTTTATTTTTAATTAAAAAATTTTACCCCCTTAAACTTTAAAATAATTTATCGTTAAAATTACTAATATTTTAATCAAACAAATTACATAAAAAACGAGAATTTCGTGCTCTTCGATATGACATCCATCTGGATATAGTTTTTTTTTCGTTTTAATCGTTTTTATGTGAAATTCTATATACGTGTTATATTCATTATAAATATGTAAGCACGTCTTCGGGTGTCCACATTCAGTATGAATAACAAAGATGAACGTGCATTCACTATTCATGATGAATAATACAGTATGCAGAATAAATAATACAATATTCATGATTTTTTCGTTTTACCCGTTTTTTACGTGAAATTCTATATATGTGTTATATTCGTTATGAATATGCATGTACGTCATCGGGTGTCCACATTCAGTATGAATAACAAAGGTGAACGTTCATTCACTATTCATGATGAGTAATACAATATTCAGGATGAATAATATACGAATCCATGATCCATGTATTATTTATCATGAATCGTGTATTATTCACCCTGAATGTTCTATTATTCATCCTGAATGATACATTATTCATGATGAATAATATATAAATGACCCGTGAAGGTGTAGATACATGGCGCACTCTCTTTTGTTTTCCAATTCACAACCGAAATTTGGTTTAATTCATTATGAATATGTATGCGCATCCCCGGATATCCCACATTCAGTATGAATAACAAATGTGAATATTAATTCATTATTCATGATGAATAATATAGTATTCAGGATGAATTACACAACATTCATGACGAATAATATACGAATTCATGAATCGTGAATTATTCACCCTAAATGTTGTATTATTTTTCCTAAATGATACATTATTCATGATGAATAACACATGAATGACCTATGCAGATGTGGAGACGTGACGTACTCTCTTTTGTTCCCCGATTCACAACAAAATTACTCGATAGGTTCTTGATTCGTCTTGATGGGTGTTGGGTTACGGTGCTGAAGAAACGTGATGCCTTACGACGTTGAAGAAAATGTTGAAGAAGGTGGTGTCGAGTTACATACTTACGGTGTTGAGACATTGTACAAATTTGAACGTACATAAATATTCATAATAAATGTAACACATATATAACATTTCACGTAAAAAACGGTTAAAACGACAAAAAAAACTATATCGAGATGGATGTCATATCGAAGAGCAAGAAATTCTCGTTTTTTTGATGTAATTTGTTTGATTAAAATATTAGTAAGTTTTAAGATAATTTATTTTAAACTTTAATTGGGTAAAAAGTTTTTAATTAAAAAAAAGTCAAATATGGTAGGCGTGACTTTAAATTTTCTTCCATTTTTACCCCTAACAATTTTAAAATTAAAAACTCTATTTAATATGAGTTTTTGGATCAAAAGAGATCGAGTGACTAAAATTTGTTCTCACGTACACAATAAAAAATGTGTTTTCTTTTGAACTTTCCTCTATATACATATATAATAAACAAATTGCGAACTTTCACCTCTTAAATATGATGTTTGGATACCAATAATTATGCGAAATTGCATACATATTTTGCAATGTGAGAGTCAATAATTGATGTGTTTTTATGTTGGCATTATACATTGACTTTCAACGATGGTTAGCTTGAGCTTATATATGTCTTCAAATGTGGGCGAAATGGAAACAAACAGACGGTTTAGGTGTTCATTTTGTTTTGTCCGCCATTTTTCTCAAGTGTTTTGGTTTTAATAATTGTCTTGAGCGCTAACACATGGTACCATTTCTTAATGTATAAAAGAAAAGGTTATAAATGGCGTGAATCGTGAGCCTGGCAGCAAGACGAGGTCAAGGCCTTTTTCAAGGCGACGCTTATGACGATAAATCTCTATCATATATAATATTATATATAAAAACATATGTTTTTATACTAATACTCAATGAGTCGATGACAATAAATAAGTTAAATTAGTTTATATATTAAAAACTAGCAAATAGGATATTAAAAACGTAAGGAAAAATCAAATATCGTGTTATGAAAACTACGTATTAAGCCATGGCGAGCCTCAAACTTAACATGGTGTGAGACACAAATCTTGAGCCAGGGACGCGCCTTAGACACAAGCCTTGAGCCATGAGGCTCATGACGTGCCTCGGACTTAACATGGTGTGAGACAGAAGCCATGAGCCAGGGTGGGCCATGACGGCTATTTTGTCAAGCCTTTTAGAAAATAAATGTTGGTTGGTTGGATCACTCGAGTTTGTGACTCGATTGAGGAATATATAGTTTGGTTGTAGTTGGACCCTGGATCCTTGCACCAAATAAAATTTCAACTTAGAGAACCGATTGGGGTTTAAAGCATTGGATCCAAGCAATATATTGAGATTTCTTGTTACTTATTCTTGTTTCAAGACTCAAATTGGCACAAGTATATATTTTTTTATGGATTCCGAAGATGGAGGAAGTGTTATCTGGCGTATGTTGAGTGAGCTTTTCCATATCTAGTCCCTGTTTCGATTGACATTTCTTAATCAATAAAATCTAATAATTTAATTTCTAGAATACATGTTTTTGACAGTTTATAATACGTTTTTTTTTATCACAAACTCGATCCTCAGTCATTAAAAAGATATAATAAGTTCCTCTAACGAAGATTTTAAAAATGGTTTATCCCTAACGAGAATACAAACAACTTTGTTGTCACCTACTCTCTCTTTCTGCTCTTGAGATGATTTCGAAATATATTTGAACCCGTAATTTGTAACACGGCTAATTATTGTTACCCAAAAACTACAATTTTTTAAAATTAAAATAAAATGGTCGTTGAATTTTATTTTTTTTGGTTTTTTAAGGAAAGAATATGTTCTAAAGAAGGCCGAACACTTATTAAACACTTAAAAACATTTTTCCATTTTCTTGGTTTTATAATAAACACATTTTTTTGTTTTCTTATTCCACGATTTCATTCTTTTTTCCCACGAGTTGGGTTCTTTTGATCTAGTTTTTTGTCCTTTCAACCTTCTTATTTAAACATATTTTGAAACTAGCAAGCAAATATATTATTAAATGGATCCAGAGTGATTGGGAATAGAATCGAAATTAATAAGTTTATGTGTTATGGTAAGAAAATAAGAATTCAATACAACAAATTGATCCTTTTAAGAAGTTCAGTTGTTTTGGTAAGAAAATAAGTAGATAGTTACACTGAAATCACGGACGTTCTAAACTTTTTGGAGGCTTGTTACATCTAAACAGTTCGATTACAAAAGCAAAGTGAGATAACAAATATACATATATACAAATTACCCAGGTGATGATACAATATTTTATTTTTGTTTTCAGATAAAAATTAGTGAAGCACTAAGGTGGGCTCTAGTTTTACATTCGTTGATTAAAGACTCTAAATAACGTAAAATTTCTCCCCAAATTTTAAGGGTCTGTTCAAAATCACACATTTAACATGTCAAAGAACGACCCTGATTGAAATGCTTACCCTAAATGATTACAACTGATATATGTAAGTAACTAAGCCTATCAACTTCAAACTTGGAAAGGAAAACCCAAGTTGTGTGGCTTCTCTTGAGTGCCACAAAAATAACCGTCCACTACTTAACACACACGACTATGAGATATGAGCAAAATCAAAAGTGTTACACTCTAAAGAGGTTTGGCATTGCCATCACCGTTAATTAAAGACCCAAGTCAATCCTCAAGAAACGATACAATGATGACAAAATAGGTTGTAATGAAAACACTCTGCCTCATTTTCGACCACCTGCTCAGTGTCCATGAAATCAACGTTTGAACTCCAAATTACACCTTGGTCCAAGCATCCCCAATGGATATAGCTTACCAAAAACAGAACGGGAATTAAATCCTCCAAATAGAGTTACTAACTCCCAAAGTACCTTTGTGGTCAAATGTGGGAAACACCCCTAACTCGACACCACACCAGTCAACACACTGAAGAAAGAACAATATTCCACATTGAGCCCAACCTAAATCTAAAATTCTACCCAATACTCCACCTTGGTGCAAATTAACCTAGAAGACACAATTGTGAGCATGACATTCCTAATCTCACTATCTCTTCAACGAGTCCTGAATAAACAAAATGTTGAGCATAACGAGTAAACCGTCACATCTATGTTTCCCAAATCTTGATATCCATCACAAACGAGCATTATTTAAACAATTGTTAGGATACCAAACAAAATTGACACATACCTCTACTACCGCCAAATGTGGAAACTCTCAACGAACAAGCCTTATAAACACAAGAATGAGTGTAACGAGTCAAAAGTCACATATATCCATATTGTCGCTAAATACAAGATAGAACAAAACTCCTACGTGAGCTAAACCCAGGGTCCATACAATTATAGTCCACACTAGTACAAGCACCCTCAAGGTCCAAACAAGTATCCAAAAAATTCAAAAAGTCACACAAGTATCAATAAACGCCTCTGAACCCACACGTCACCATAATTGCTCGAACTTCTGAACATGTAATCCCTATGCAAAAACATGATAACCAAAAACATGTTTCATTATCTATGACTGTGTGACCAAACATAAAAAATTTGTTGTTTAGGGGCTTTAACCATTTATTTAACCATTGATCATCTAGGAAATGACCCAATATGTGTCAAATAATGAACCCCAAGATGGAGAATCGATTGTGGCCTAAAGCACCTCATCATTCACAGTGTCTTCTGTCTCATGCTTCTTATTTAACTTCAGACACTCTCTCACCCAACCAAGTGCTTTAGGAAATACTGGAAGACACACCTACCTCTGTGCACTTGTTCCTTCAATTGGGCGCAAACCAAAACACCACCTAGATGACTTAAACGATCCCTTTCTTCCTTTCTCCTCCAATAGGCCTTGAGAAATATTGTTATCCAACAATTTCATGTCCATTACTCTCATTGTCTTTCTAAATAATTCACTATATATACCTATCGTCACACTCGAAAGTGACAATGTATCACACCCATTAAAAGACAACAACATAATCATTACCAACTGCTCTTCGTCGACCTTTAACTCAACACCCTTTATCTACATGACAAGATCGTCGAAACTATTCATAAGTTGCTTAACAATTTATCCTTCTTGCATTTTGAAAGAAAAGATGGTATTTGTCAAAATCAAATGGTTAGACGATTGGTCAAGTAAATCTTCTTGAGATTTCTACGAATACCTATAGTAGAATTCTTAGAATTGATCTGTATGTCACACTGTCACTTGTGGTCATCTAAGTCTCGACTTGGTCACACTGTCACTTGTGGTCATTTAATGTGTATGGTACCTAAGGTTGAAATTAATGGTCGTTTGACATCGTTCTACTGGCCAAGAGATCTAAGGTCGCACAACACAAGTCACCGAAAATGAATTGCAACACTTTCCCCTTGTGTGACAATTTTGACAAAAGCTATTTAAGCATTTTTATAAACTTGTTGTATAAGACATTTTTCAAAATGATCATATAAGAAGACTAATATAATTAACGGTTTACTTGTATCATATTAGGTTGCATAAATTCGTTGATAAAACTTGTTAATTAGTTGACTATTTTGATCCTATAGACTTAAAGTCTCCTTTAAGCATACTCAATTAGGCTACCCAATGATAATTAGACATCCCAAAAGACCCATTTGGTTGTAGCAGTTTTCTTCGACAAAAATTAGATAAAGCAATTATTGAATTTCTTGTAATTGGATACCTTTACGTTTTCATGATTTCGTGAAGTAAATTACCTTTTCCCTATTATCATTGAAGTTGACACATTTAAATTTGAAACATAGATCACTATCAATCATTGATATTTAGATTTATGAGCACGTCTCTCTATTGGACCAAAAAGAAATGTTAGAATTGAGATGTAAAGGGAAAAAATTATAAAAATTTACCGATCATGTCGATTTTTCTGTTGAGATTTATGCATAGCTCCTACCCTTAAGCTTCCAATCTTTTTCTTACTATCAGCTTCATATCTTTTCCTTACTATTAGCTTCCATATAGGACATTATTTTTTCCTTTCTTTATAGGCTTTCTTTTCTATATAATCCTCGTATGTATGCATAAATTAAATCAATGAAATATCTTTACCCAAAACTTGATATGGTATCAGAGCAAAACATGTGAACCAAAAATCTAGCATAACCCTTTTCTGTCAAAAGAATGGTCGTAGGCGTAAAGAGTCTAGCCTACCAACGGGAAAGAAATCCATCATGGATATTTCTTCAAGATCAATCCATCATGGATATTTATTCATCCAATTCTCTAATGAGTTGGAAACGATGAAATGCGATGGTACGAGGATGGCTTGTGAGCGCAATGGAGAAAGAAATCAAAAGCAACATGAAATACACGACCACCGCTCGAGATATATGGCTTGATCTTGAAGGAAGATTCGGTAAGGTGAATGGACCTCGAGTGTACGAGTTGAGAAGAACCATAACTACGATACACCAAGGAAATATGGCGGTCTCGGCTTACTACACCAAACTAAAAGGGGTTTGGGATGAAATCCAATCCATAAGTCCAATGCCGACATGCACTTGTGGAATAGCAAAAGAAATAATGACAATGCAAGAAGAAGAACGTTTGTATGATTTCTTAATGGGTCTAAACGAAGAATACAGAGCCGTCAAGAAACAGATTTTGGGCAGTAGTCCTCTTCCCACGCTAGGAGTCGCTTATCACCTCGTTAGCCAAGATGAACAACAAAGTCAAATTGGCATTGCCTGCAATACCACCACAGGCACGTCAACCTTCCAAACATCCGGGAAAAATTATTCACGACCGTCAGGTAAGAACTATTCTAAAATCACAAACAAGAGAGATGACCATGGAAAGAGTGAAAATCCGACGATTGATGGTGTACCCACTGCCACAAATTGAGACACATAGTTGATGGGTGTCTCAAATTAGTAGGGTATCTAGAGTGGTGGACGACGAAAACATCCACCTCCATAAAAAAATCCGACAAGAATAGGACTCAACCCCGTACGAATGCTGTTAACGAATATGATACGAGCAACAAAAGCAAACGAACAAACACCAATGGCAAACAAGATGGGTAAGACAAATTCACACAAATCTTGGGTCATTGACTCCGATGCTAGTGAATATATCACACACCATGAGGAATCGTTAAAACCAACCAAAGGGTACGAAAATTGCTCCACCGTAACAATACGTAACGGGGATCCGTACCTGTAAAGGGAGCTGGTAACATCCATTTGTCAGATGGATTTGATTTAAAACGAGTGCTAAGCGTACCAGAGTTTAAATGCAATTTTTTATTGTAAGTAGATTGACCCGTGATTTAAAATTCTCACTAACTTTCTTCCCAGATACATGTTTCATACAGGACTTACGTTTGAAGAACCTAATTAGGATGGGTAAAGAACGCAACGACTTATATTATCTAGAGTCGTTCAAGTGTAGGATAGTGGCAATGTCAGTTTTGAGTATGTGGGAAGTTTGGCATAGAAGATTGGGCACGCTTCAGAGACGTTTCTTAGAAAAATACAACTATTAGAAAGTATAGGTAATTGTCGTAACTGTTGTGATTCTTGCATTTGTGCAAAACAAAGTAGACTTCCATTTCCTATTAGTAGTTGAGTGTTTTGAATTAATACACGTCGATATTTGGGGTTGTTATCAACATGCTTCTATGAATGGCACCCATTATTTTCTATCCATTGTTGATGACCACAGTCCTAGAGTTTAGGTGTATCTAATGAAAAATAAATCTGAGGCGGCTTATCTTCTAACGTTGTTCTATAATACGGTAGAAACACGGTTTGATAAAAAGGTAAAAGAGTTGCAAAACGACAATGGTTCGCAATTTAAATCCCACTACATGCTTGGAGTTCTACAAAGAAAGTTTTGTGATTAGCCAATGGAAATATACACTCGATATATTGGAAGATTGTAGAGTCTAGGCAAGTCGTCCTAGTGCTTTTCCCATGGAACAGAACCTTTGTCTACAAAACGACGATGACAGTCCTGAAGTTGACGTTTCTAAGTATCAACGCTTAGTGGGACGGTTACTCTATCTCACCGTCACTCGGCCCGACATAGCTTACTCAGTGAACCTACTCAGTCAGTTTATAAGTAATCCATAATGTACTCATATGGACACTGCATTTCGTGTTCTTCGGTTCTTGAAAACCACACCGGGACAAGGTCTATTTTTACCCTCTGTAAACCCAAACAATTACAGATTTCAATCTAAAATCACAAGTTTATTGATTCTTGAACTTTCTCTCTCTACATATTTTCTCTCTCTGAAAACTCATTCGTATTCTTTCTCAATATATGACAATGTCTAGAATCCTACCTACAAATTACAAGACCAAACCTATTTATACCTCTAATTATAAACCTAACTAAACTTTGACTATTACAAGACTTTTAACACACTTGACTTTTGATGACTTTTTGACATCTTTGACTTTACAATACAAATACAAACAATTACATTTGACCTTTTAACCTTGAATACAATTCTTGGTCTAACAATTTCCCCCTTTGGATTCAAGATTAAAAAAAATTGACATTAATCTTCAGGTCTTCGATTCTTCAGAATAATCTTCAGCTTTGAATCTTTTTCAGCTTTGATCTTTGTAAGCTTTGATAATCTTCAAATCTTTGACACTTTAAAAACCTTGAAACTTCAACTTGAAGTAAATCTCTCTTTGCATGATATTTAATCTCTCCCTTTGTTATCTTCCACTTTGACTTTTCACTTTGATTCAACTTCCCTTTTCATTTCATATTCTGAAATCTGACTTTGAACTTATCTGAACTTATCTCCCTTTCTGTTCAAAACTTCTCATCTAAACTTGAACTTTGATTTATCTCCCCTTTTTAATGATTTGTAAGAATCAAAATCATTAAAACTCTTCAAGTTTAGATCTGTCTTTGGAACTCTTCCCCAAATAAGCAATTTAGCACAATCTTCATGATCTCTCCTTTTGACAAAATATGATCAATCTCCCCCAGATAGGAAAAATTATCAATCTCCCCAATGAATGATAAGAGAGAATATGTCGTCTGATCTGAATGAGTTGTTGAATCATGAATGTATTCATCTGAATCTTTTCAAATTCAAACGAATTAGGAATGGTAACCCTGAATCAACATATGAAACAGTTAGAAATGCCTGTCAGTAGCACAAAGCCACTTGTACAACGAATGTACAATGTAAGGAGTTGGTTTGATGATGACTCCTCAGGACTTCCATTCAATCATTGAAAAACACAAGGTATTTTCTATGAATGTTCTGACAAAAAAACACATTTTCTGTGTGCTCGTGCTTGTGTATGAAAGAATTATCACAATGATTGTGTTTCATAAGGTTCAAAGTATGTAAACCATTGAGACAGCAACGATGTTACACAGACTCAATATGCATGATGAAAGGGTCTAAGGCGGGGAAACTTTCCTTCTTTTTCAATATTAGTATCTTCAATTCCAAATGAAGAACCAATAGATTATGTGTTGCTTCCCCATAAAATGTGAAACATTCTCTTTTTGAGAAAAGAATGAGTAGCTGGTGGGGTTGTATGCAAGAGATGGCATGGGCTCACTACCTTTTTAAATGTCGTTCACGAAGAAATGTGAAACAACAGTTTATGCGGTTGCCCAACTCAAAAAGAAGTTTGGTGCAGAGTCTGATATTCTTTTACTCTGTTCTCTCACCCTCTTTATTTTTAATCATATAAGCTCGCATCTAACCAATCTCTCATTTCCATTTTACCTCTTCACACACCAACACTCAATCTTTTGAACCCCTATCCCCTCAATCACTCAGGGAATACTTCCTGGGTAGGACACACTGGTTATCGTGAATCCATGGAAGGTCTGTTTAAACTCTCACACTAAATCCCATGTATTGTCCTAAAAGGATATGTATCTCAATGATTTTCTTGACATTTTAGGCACAAGAAATCAATTGTCAGTATATGTATGCTCATTAAGAATTAGAATGAAATTTGAGCATTTTAAGCATTTAAGATATCTCAAAACTTTATATGAATGAATAATCATGAAAGAATAGAAATGTTTTGAGAATCTGACAATGATTAAGATCATAACAAAATTCATGAAGAATAGTATTTTTGGGAAATCAAAGACGAATGTCGTTTATATGAACAATATATAAACATTGTAACAATAAAAGCACATGTGTAATAGAAATAACGTTTGATTCAAACAACAGTGAATAGCAAACGGAAGTATTACCATAGAAAGATTTATCATTTGATACATGGTAATAACAAAGTTCAAGAAAAATGTACTGAACTGTTGTGTATGAATAATTGACAAAGTATATTGACAAGATAATACACAAGTATTTATCTTTTGGAACACACGGTCAGATAAGCATATAAGTATCCAAAATCATTTAAAAATTACACACTTCTCAATTCATGAAAATCTTTTAAGAATAGGAAGTGGTTTGAACATTTAACAAACATTTTTCACAAGTGAAAGTTGTTCATCTTTCAATAAGTGATAGAGTGTAAGGATTAAAAAGATATACCTGTAAATCAGAATCCTTAACTCCCCCTGGAATGAATGTTTTCAATTAAGTGTTCTCCCCCTTTATATCTGTAAAACAACAATTTATCAGAAAAATGTAACAATTAAAGTATAACCAATTATTTCATATCTTCTCCCCCTAAAAGATATAGTAATATAATTTCCAAATTCTCTCTCAAATAAAAAAAGTTCTAAAAAAATGTTATCATTTAAGCATCCTATCGGAAGAAAAACATTTGAGTACGGGTTCTGAACTAAATTATTCAGAAGCCATTATTACTTATTCTCCGGTGAGAATAGTAATTCCATCTAAAAAATGTAAATCATTAAATCTCCCTCTTTTACATTGAGGAGCGGGTCTTGAACTGTTTTATCCAAGAGCCATAGTTATTTGAAGCACGGGTTCTGAACTGATTTATTCATAAACCTTGGTTCTTTCTCCCCCTTAAACCTTGGGTGCCTACAACACAGATTTAGCTTTTGGTATCCACTAGTATTTGGATCCAGATTTGTTAGTTGCAGTTTTAGTAGGAGAGATATAATAAGAACCATACCAGTAATTTACATAACTTTTACTTACAAAATCATTTGAGCCACAATAAGAACAATTAGTTTTCTTTTGTGCTAACCTGATCAGTTGATTGACAGTGTAGATCATATCAGGTTTGCCAAAAATTTTACCGTTTGGAACATTGTTCTTCTTTTCAATTGGTGTATACACAAATGACTTTTCTTCTGTCTTCTCCTTCGAAGAACCTTTCACTCTCCAAATCCACTTTTCTTTGTTATTTGTCTTTTTAGATGTACCTGAACCATCAATATTTCGAACATAAAAAAGATTAGAAGAACGAATTTGATCGTTATGTGCAGAAGTATGAGTATCATCTGAATCAAATAAAGGATTATTAGAAACATTCATAAAATATGAACTTGAAATTGTTTTGAATGAACATTCTGAATCAGCTTGATCATCTCTTGATGATTGGAGAATTGATTCTGGCATCTTTGTCTCAGTCAACTTCACCTTGAACATGATCTCTTCAAGTTCTTTTATCTTTGTAGACAAGATGTTTTTGTCCTTTGAAATCAGATCAAACTTCTTTTGTAGTTCAGATTTCGTCTTCTGCTCTTTCAAAATAGTTGATGACAGCTCAGATAATTTCCAAGTCAACTTTTCTATCTCAATTTCAAATACTCTTCTTTCTTCCTCAAAATCTTTTTCAACATCTTTTCTTTTATCAGATATTTCTCTAAATAATCCGACATTCTTCTGTTCAACAATCTTCTTTTCCTTCTCAAACTTATCTCTTTCCAAGATAATGACTTTCTCAAAATCTGACACTTGTTGAGAAAGTTTTATACATTTGAGTTCTAAGGATTTATTCTCTTCAAAAGACTATCTTGAGAAGTCAGAAAACTTTTTAGCATAAGCTTTTCTTTATCTTTCAAACTCTTCTCTTTCTTTCTTGACAACCTTGACACCTTGAGAAAACTTATCTTTTCATTTCTGTAATCATTCTTTGAAGTTCACCATTTTATTTTTCACAATTGTCTCTTTCAACTATAATATCTGGGCTTTCAGATTTATCTTTCAGACCTTTTAATTTTGATTCAAGCGCAGAGACTTTGATTTGCAATTCAGCCTTTTCAACTTTAAGCTTTGAATTTTCTCTGTCACAGTCATTTGCCATTCTGGTGTAAATTGATAATTGACCAATAAGACTTTTAATATTCGCTTTAGCCTCCAAAAGATTCACCCTGTCAAAATCAAAATTGAAACCTTGAGACATCTTGAAATCTGTAAAAATATGATCGTCAAAAGAAAACTTCGATTAGAAGTACAGTTATGTGCACACTTTCAAAAATGAATACAACGATTAAAGTCAGAAAAAATTTCAGAAAATTAAAATCTGAGAAACAAATTAAAATTTTGTCTTCCAAAAATTAATTCTGAAAAATCAGCGCGAAAATATCTCACTTGAAACCTTCAAACCTGCAAAAAATAAGAAAGATATATCAGTTACGCTCGAAAAACTGATAAAACAACCAAAAATAACATGAAACGGGCTAAAAATGAAAATAAAAAGAAAAACAGGGACTAAACACGACAAAAAAGAAAAATCAATAAAAAATTTACGAAAAATGAACAAAAACAACTAAAATATAAAGAAAATACGGAAATACGGACTAAAACCGACAAAATACTAAACTAATACGAAAAACGAGGAATAAAAATGAAAATTACAAAAAGATATTTCTGTGTGTTTTGTGAATTCTATGTGTTTTTGCGAAATCTATACTTAGACAAAAAAAATTTGTAAAATGTAATATGGCCTCTAAATGTCAAATTTTTTTCTCTAGGGGTGCTGCCCCAGACCCGGCAAGGGCGTTGCCCCGTGCTAGGTCTGCGGAGGGGGACAATCTGTTCATGAGATTTTCGCGGAACACATATGTGACATCATTCCTATCTTCCGTTGGTCACATATTTCTAGCAACTGATCTACATTTTCACGAGTGCTCATGCTTTTCAAGATTTTCAGATTCTGGATTTGATGATTTAGTCTCTGATTGGATTGAGTTAGCTGTCTGAGCATCTACAATCATCAGTTTGGAAAGCTTCTTGAGTTGTTAGACCGTTGAGAGCACTTTATCATTCTTCTGAACTGTTCACTCAGTAGTGTGAGCGACTACAATCATTGTTCTGATGCTTGATTTGTGATTCAGAGTCCTGAGTGCTTATAATCATCCAGCTGATTCGTGAAGAAAGGAGTATTGGGTTTGATTGTTTAGTATTCTGGAAAGCAGTCAGAAAATGAGCATATTTATCAGTTGTTGAACATTGTTTGCCTTCTAATCCTTGCCTTGTAGTGTTGCTACCGGATGCTACCACCCGTAAGCTGATAAGATGAAGTTCTTAAGCTGAATTCCTATTTCAACTCATGGTTCAAAGACAGATCAGATGTTATACACTGAAGATGCACTAAAAACACCCTCGACCGGAAACTTAGAGCTTGTGGCTTATGATGCAAGTTGGCTTAGTTGTCCATCTACCAAACGTTCATGTACATGCTATTTTATTAGTCTCGGTTGTTTACTGATCTCATGGAGAACAAAGAAACAAAGTCTTGTGGCACGCTCATATGCCGAAGCCGAATATAGAGCTATGGCAACTACTGTTTGTGAAATTTTATGGCTACGATGGATCCTTCAAGATCTTGATGTTGTGCAGAAAAACGAGACTCCATTGATGTGTGACAATGAAGTGGCACGTCATATTTTTTTTTTGAAAGGGTATCCTGGGCCTTTGGCCCAGACTAATCCCTGGCAATTTGGGTCTTCGGCCCAGCTGCTAAAGCGTGCAGCCCTGAGATTATCCTCAGTGGCCACAAGTGCTGCTAGTGGGGCTCGAAGTCGGGCAACCGCTATGAAGTCCCCGAGCTCTAACCACCACACCACAACCCTTGTGGTTACGTCACATTGCTGTAAACTCTGTCTATCATGAACGCACAAGCATGTTGTAATGGATCGTTATTTTGTCCGCGAATGCGTAAACAGTGGAGAAATAAAACAATGTGCCATTCATTTTGCATTCCAACCGGCAGACATTTTCACCAAAGCGGTCTGAACGAATTCAATTTCTATGTGGCAAGTTGGGTGTTCGTGATCTTCACATTTCAACTTGAAGGGGAGTTGAGATTTATATATCTCCTGCCCTTAAGCTTCCTATCCTTTCCTTGTTGTTAACTTCATATCTTTTCCTTATTATTAGCTTTCGAACAATATCTTTTCCTTTTTTTATAGGCTTTCTTTTCTACATAACCCTCGTATGTATGCACAAATCTCGTATGTATGCACAAATTAAATCTATGAAATATCTTTACCCAAAACTTGATATTTTCTTCTCTGCGACACAAAATCTTACATTAATCAACCATCAATCATATCTCATATTTTTCTAGAAATTATAAGCCGAGTACAAAAGAAAAAGGGAAAAGCAATACACTTGTTCGTGTGCGTGATGAATTTTCAAACGCATAATAAAACCAATCAAGAAGCTAATACTTTACTAGCCAAGAACTTCACAAACTAAAACATAATTAAACACCCAAAACTTTCAAAACAAAAGTTGAATGACATCAAAATGGTAAATTTGGAACGTTTTCGCATCAACCCTGACTATCGCCTTCCACTGTTTTTGGCGAGCACGCAAACGGAGATCCAAACGAGCGCTAGAAGTGTCATCGAGGATAGGAGCGACGTACAAACAGAAACTCCAAGATGGCGACAGAAGATATCGTAGACATGGCAGATCTTGTTCCATCTGATATGAGGATTTCCTTTCAGTGCTTCATAAGCTACTCCTCCTGCAGCTCCTGTTGCTGCTGCTACGATCGCTAACATCAACTACATCCACCATATGTACATACCCATTAAAATAAAAACTGGTTTAATCCACAGAAACATGTTCAAATTCTCACAATTCCAAATGGTTCAAGATCGCTTACAGAATCAAGTATCACCAAATGTATCAACTGCTCTGTTGAGCTTCCTCCTTGTTTCTTCAGTGCTAAATATGATATAATACCAGTAATGATGCCGTACAAGAAAGCCACCGAGAGTGCTGCCACGAAATACCTACATCGTAACACAAACAAACATGTTAGATGTCATTGTGGTCAAACGACACTTGTGGAAACTGATGCTACTTGAGCGACGGAGGGCAACCGGTGGCACGTGCCACCGTATTATCTCTCCGCCGAAAGATTAAAAAAAATTACGTTACGTTTATGAAAGGTGCAACCGTATCGTTTTAAAAGGTGTCATTGTATGATATTCAAAAGTACAAGAAGGTGTCATTCTAATCAACCAAAAAAACTTTTGAAATCAACCTAAAAAGCCAAAAAGCCCCTCGAAATCAAGCAAAAAACTATAAAAACCCCTAAAAAACGGTGTAATTAGACTAAAAACACATTTGCCGATATTGAACGTTGGTAACACGTCGATAAAAACCGTTCTTTTTGTAAGTATTTTTAATCAATATTATATAGTGTCATCGTATGAAAAAAAAAATTGTGTCCGTCTCTGTGCTACTTACGTGAAAGATGCGGAGTGGGTGAATTTTGCAGCCACGGTTATGGTCATGACCGGCGAAACAGGTATGATCGCGTCTTGCTTAGAAGTGACCATAACAATAACAGCAACCAAGCCAGTTACGGACAGGAAGGCTCTCGAGGCTGCATCAACTTTCGCATGGTTCTTGACAGCAACCGCACCTCGACCAGCCAGGTAACCCGATAATTGTGAAGCCCACTTCACCGATGACTGGGTGGTGACTTGCGGCTGAGCTCTGGTATCAGTGGAAGCCATAGGAAGGTGGAGAGCAACAAATTGATGAATTGATGTGTGTTTACGACGGCTGTGGTTTGGATGTTTGTCATGGCATTTAAATTTATATCGGATTTTTGTTTGGCTGCTAATATTTTTATAAGGGTATTAATTAGTTGTCTATTATTCGTTTAGATGGCTTATTAATAGTTAAATATTACTTTTAACAATTCATACCTACTGATTATATGTTCTATTCTTTTAACCAAAGTTTCTCCTGGACACGAGTATCTTTTTCGTTTTTTTATATAATATTTATTCCATTTTTCTTTGAATTTGCCATGAGGGAACTCTTTACCCTAGATCATGAAAACGAAAACATTGTTGCATTTATATTTGGATCAATAAATGTTGAACTATTGAATATGAACTATTTAAATTAGGTGGGGTTTGTTTTTTAAAAGGTTTGAAATCTTATTTCACTTCTAATTAATAAGAGGTGGTGCTGAGATCTGAAATCTGAATCAATAAAATTGTTTGTTTTATAACGTCTAAAGGTGTCCTGAGAGAAAGAAGGACATATGAAATGAGGCGATGATAAGAGGTTTGAAGAAGTTGGTCACCGCTTCTTATTTCAGATATATTTAAGAGTTTAAGAGATTCTGAAAACTTGAAAAAGAAAAAAAAAATAGTCTAAACGTAAAAAAATCCGACCGATTCAGACATAAAAGTGTTAAAAAGAGGGTTTTTTTTTCTTAAAACAAACAACCTCTTCTGCAGTCATATAAATTGGATATGTGGTGACCAATTAAAAAAAATTCACTGTCACGATAGAATTACAATATTGTTTTAGAAGAAAATTGATTAAAAAGCTGATAGATTTTGTAAATGAAACAAATTATGTTAGGATTTTTAATTTTCATATCACCTTTTAAATTAATTTATTTCTTTTTTATGAGGGGTTTTATATAATAGATTTATAACCAAACAATTTTATTAACTACTAAAAGTATATGTCATACATCTTGATTTTAATGTTTCGTTTTATTTTTTGTCTTTGTCAATTTTATAATACGGTTTTACGTGGTTTTGGGAAAACGATAATTTTTTTTTTATAAATTTGTTCAATTTTTTATACTAAATTTAGATTTAATAATGATGTAATTTATTTCATATTTAATAATGATGTAATTTATTTCAGATTTAATAATGTAATGTTTTTTTATAAAATAATAATCGAGTATTCTGTTAGAATTTAATGATTATCCTATTTGATTATGTTTATCAGTTAGTTATAAGTTTAAAAATGTAGCTTTAAAAAGTTATACTAATACATCATTTATTTGTAATCTTAAATTGTAAGTAATGTTTATCAATAAATAATACTTTATGCATAAAAATTTGTTTTTAAAATTTTTTCACAAGTGCTTTATAATATTAGTATAGATATTAGTTTTCATGTAAACTTTCAATTTTGGACCTTGAGATTTAGTGAAAAGTCTAAGAGTGGGGTCTGAACTTTGATAAGTTTCGAAATCATCGTTATCGTTTTCATTTTGCTCTTAAATTGGTCCCTAGTCACTAAACTCCGTTTATTTTCTCCGTTAGAGTTAGGGCATCTAAATCTTATTACCTTACTTTTTACCAATTCTCATTTTAAAACTAATAATTTTTTGTTATATATTATTTACTAATTAAAAAATATATACATATATAGGGGCTTAATCAAATGAGAACTAAGTAGTTTGTGGTAACCGTGAGATCCAATATGAGTCACTCCTTTAATATAATTAATGTTATTTTTAAAATAAAATAAAAAGATAATTTGGTAACAAATTGGATTTTTTATACTAGGAATCAAATCATTAATTACAAGTTACCCTACTTATATTTTGAAACGGATTGATTCCCTACTTCCAAACCCTAATTTCGCCGTCCTGGTGGCCAGTGAAGATTTTCTCACCAGCAATCACAATGGATTTAACCAATCCACTTTTCGATTTGAACCAACAAAATTTCTTATGGTTCTTCCAGACACGATTGTTCTTGCTATCAGATCCGGTGTAGAGCAAATCTCCGACTGTTGCTAACGAATATATGTTGCCTTCTTCACAAACGAGAGAAGCCATTTAACCGGTGTAAGTAAATTGAGAATTGGAGCAATCAGGCACCGATCTTTCTACGTAAGATTGCCATGGAGATCTTGTCGATAGAGACATCTTTGTGGAAGTCAAAGCACCAAAGAATACACGCTTTGCATATGAATACATGTCATCCTCCATCAGAGATTCATTGTCTTTCATTAATGGCAGGTGAGGGTTGTTCATTTTACTCAGGCGAAATAACAACAGCTTCTCCACAGTATCCTTGGGATGATTATGATTGTTGTTGTTCATAAACTTGTCAGCGGTGTATTCCTGCCATATCATAGGTTTAATATCAATATTATACTTGTTGATTCGAATGGTTTTAGTAGGTATCACAGTGGTATCATAGTGCGTATCATAGTGGGTCTTGTATCACAAAGGGTATCACAGTGTATTTTGCCGGAATTAGGTTCAGAAGAAAGAGGAGAGAAAGGGTACCACAGTGTATCATAGTGTATTCGAATTACGTTCAGAGTATAGAGGAGAGAAAGGGTATCACATTGTATCATAGTGTATTTTGTATGACAAAGGGTATCAGGGTGTATTTTTCCGGGATTAGGTTCATAGGAGAGAAAGGGTATCATAGTGTATTTTGTATCATAAAGGGTATCACAGTGTATTTTGTCGGAATTAGGTTCAGAAGAGAGGGAGAGAGGAAATTTTCAAAATACCGAACATGCCCTTTAATTAAAAATTTAAATCAAAATTACCAAATTTATCAATTTCCTAAATTATTATTTGACTTGTGATTGATATTGGATCTCACAGTTACCACAAACAATTGAGTTCTTCCTTGAATGGTCGTTATAATATATGTATATATATACATACAAGACCTCGTCCCTCCTAGGCTCCTACCTTTACCAGACATTAAACTCAGGGAACACAAGAGTCTTCCTCCCCTACCACCAAGAACTTCACCCCACTCCTACACCATTGATTCGTGCATATGATGAAGTTGTGATTTGGTCCATATGATGAGGCTGAGATGAGGGTTGTGATTTGGTCCCTATTACAAAACCCATTTACAATATATATTTTGTGATTTGGTCCTGGGTTTTCTTAATACTTGAAGCTCTTAAGTCCCAAATGATTTTCGTAATTTGGTCCTTAGAATAAACCATTCGATATGCAGTCCATGCGATCATCTAGAAACCCAAAAGCTCGAATTGGAGAGAGAGCTAGGGTGTGGTCTACCGGAGAAGGAGGACGCAAACCATCTGGGTGTGAGATCGACTTGCTATGGTGGGTGTGAATCTGGGATGAAGCTCGAAATGGGGAGAGAAGGTGTGGTTCATCGGAGGAGGAGTTGCAGGAGACGTTGATCGACGACTTTTATAAGGAAGAGGAGTCGGGGCTAGGGGTGTGGTTCACAACAAGTGGTGAGGGGAGGGAGGGAGGGAGGTGAGGGTTGGTCACAATGAGAAGAAGGAAGGAAGGGGAGGATGGTAGTGGAGGTACAAGTCGTCGGAGGGAGAACAATCGAGGGAAGAGGGAGGACCAATGCAGGGGTTTCAAATAGGGGACAAAAAATGAAGTTTTATAATATATATATATATATATGTGTGTGTGTGTGTGTGTGTGTGTGTGTGTGTGTGTGTGTGTGTGTGTGTGTGTGTGACAATAATCAAATGAGAACCACAAAAGTTTGAAAACTATGAGAACCGATCTAAGCCCTTATTTAGTTTTGATCCTATGGTTTTAATTGAAAGATGTTTCAGCACATGAAAAGGACACAATTGTCATCTTGGTAAAAAAGATTCACCGAATAAAACACATATTCACCATGTTATTTCACCTAGGGATGGCAATGTGGCGGGGATAGGGCGGGGAATGCAATCACCGACCCCGACCCCGGTCTCCGGCAGGAATGGGGGAATCAAATCTCATCCCCGCTTTTTCTTGGGCCAATCCCCGGTCAATTCCCGGTCCAGTAATTTTTAAAGATTAAATCATTTTTATAAATATAATATTGTGAAACATGATTGTATTAAGAGAGTGAAATCAATTTTGTTTAAATAACATGTGCGGTAGATAAATTAAGGAAAATGTATAAAATATAATACTAAAAAGAATTAGCATTACGGAAATTATTAAAAAAAATATTAGAAATATATATATTGAATATATACGGGGACGAGGCGGGTCGAGGAATGCATTATTGAATACATACGGGGACGAGGCGGGTCGAGGAATGCATTACCCGACCCTGGTTGTAAGCAATCGAGGATCCTGGCCCCGATACTCGGTTTTATGGGGAATCCCTGGCCCGATCGGGACGAGTGAACCGGGTTCCCCAACGGGTCGGGTACAATTACCATGCCTAATTTCACCTGATGAAATAGAACACAATTTTCATTTCTTTGGTATTTCACGTCATGAAGTCCAACATAATTTTTATATTTCACCACATGAAATCAAACACACTTTTCATCTATAATCTATTTCACCCCATGAATTTAAACACAATTTTCGTCTACATGTTATTCCATCTCATAAAATCAAACACAATTTTCTTCTATATGTTATTTAACCACATGAAACCAAACACAAATTTGGGAAACAAAAAAAAACCCTAAATTTGTCTTTACCATGGAAATCAAACACAATACTCTTTTCTCCCCCACCCATGGACGCACGAAACACCACACACAAATTCATGGAGAACAAAATCGATGCCTTCACCTTCTTCACCTTCTTAATGTTCATCTTCTCCGCTGCTTGTCACGCGGTGGATCCATCTTTAACCAATCCATTTGTCGTCAAGAGTTAAGATGTATCCAATTTGGCCTAGATTTCTCACCAATCTGCTACCAATTCCAACATTCATTTGCGAGAAGGCAGAATTAGATTTCAATAAAACTACCGCGGACAATCACCTACTTGAACTAGGAAAAGCTACGAATGATTTAACATCACCCAGATTAACTTATCCAGATTCCATGGTAAAGTACCTCCTCGGGGGCAAAGCAGATTGGAAAAATAGTTGGAGGATGAATAGTAATATAAGAGGTCGCCATCGACGGTGAAGGAGCGGGGAGGGGGAAGGCCGCCGGAGACGGTGAAGGAGAAGGAGAAGCGGAGGCTGCTGGAGATGATGATGGGCGATGGAGGGGTCTGAGACGCATGCCCCAATCCTATGGTGAAAATAATTAATCAAATATGATTTGTTATTTAGATTCCGTAATTTAATTTTAAACTGAGTTTAATAAAATAATATCCAACTTACCTTTATTTGATTTGTAATTGAGATCAGATCTTGCGGTTATCACAAATTACTAGATAGAAGCGTACTCGCACAATGTAGTGAGATACATCACGACTTTTTTTTATCGATTTATAGTACGATTTTGGATGGTTTTGAGAAATTGATAATGTTTTTTTTTATAAATTTGTTTAATTTAGGCTTAATAAGATAATGTTTTTTATATAAAAAAATTAAATATTTGTTATAATTCAATGATTATCTTATATATTTTAATGACATCTAGAAAAAAATAATCAATTACATATTTAATAATATAATTTAAACAAATTTATAGTAATATAATATATTAATTAATAGTGATACATGGAAATGTCTGCATAAAAAGAAGACCCTGCACATATCAAATTGGTGGGTGTCAGTAGCCTGCAGTAGTAATATGTATTTTGTGTTTTAATATTTGTAAATTAAGATATTTTAAAAATCTTGCATAAAATTAATGATGGTACCTTGTGTCTAATAATTTGTATTTAAGAGTTTTTTATCTCTGCTTTATAATATAATATAGATTGAGTATATATATATATACATTGTGGGTGTGTAATCAAACATTTTATATTATATAAATTAAAGTAAATTATTATAAACTGATATTGATATGAAAGTAGGTTAGATTAAATATATTATTTACAATTAAAAAAGTTTGAATCAATTAAAAAAATATAAAATCAACATACCTCTTTTTAAATGTTACCATTTTAAAAAGATATTTTGAATTTGATATATAACATTTGTATTCTATTTGTTAGATTCTTTGAAGAAGATGAACGCATACGAATTGAATGGAATTGTTACCTATTATTAATATTACATTAATTACAAAAGGGAAAAATAAATATAAATATCTAATTTAACTACATAAAAATAGTCAAAAAATGGTCTAACCCGTAATTTAATTTTGATCCTATGTTTTTAATTAAAAGTTGTTTCACCACATGAAAACAACACAATCGTTATTTGGTAACTGAGATTCACTATTCATAAATATGGGATTTCATATATATGTTATTTTACCACATGAAACCAAACGTAATTTTCTTATATATGTTAGTTATTTCACCCCATGAACCAAACACATTTTTAGGAAATAAAGAACCGTAAATATGGTTTCTCAAATTGCACAAAATCATAATCCTTCCCTCTCTTCACACCTTCATCATCGCATTCCCTCATCGAAGGCTTATACGATCCGACTAGATCCAAATGACCCCCCGCCTTAAAGTATTCGGGCGACCTTGGTGCAGGTTTAGTCGTGTGGGAGTCGCTTTAGGGGTTGTTGTGTATGGCCTGAGTTAGGTTCCAGCGACTTTGGCGCGGGTTTAGCTCGGGTTTAGCTCGGTAAATTCGCATTCGCAGTGCAAGTCTGTTTTTAGGACGAAAATGCCATAAGTTGGGGCATTTATTCCTCTCTTCTTCCTATCTCTTCATTAAACTGATTTGGAAAACCCTTGGTTGGTATTTTGAGCATTCAAGGAGCATTTATTCATCTTTAGCCTTAAGGTTCAAGGATTTAAGTTGGGGAAATCAAGATCTCTACCCTCTACTCATCATCTTACTTGGCTTTCTAGGTTTTCTTCAAAATCTAAGTTGTGAGCCATTCTTCTTTTCTCAAAACTCATATACAAGCTAAAATGTCACATTTTAACTTCTTGAATGCCTCTATACTATTACAATTCGAGTATTGGGAGCTTTAGACCATTTAGGTCAAAATATTACATTTTGGGCATTTAAGTATATTATGTTCTAATTGAAAATTTCTATATGTAAACCATGAATAGAGTTTATCTTTGTGATCAAATGTGTTGCAAATCTCAAAACCACAGGTTTTAATAAATAGTTGGGTTTTGTATGTCAAGTGTGATGATTTTATCAAATGTGAACATATTTTGATGTAAATGCCTAGGGGATTGGATATGAATGAGCATATCTTGATGACTTAAATACTAGACTAAATGTGATGGATCCATAGGCATAAGAGTCGTTTTGGGTGGGAAACATTCCCGTACTGTAACATGAAATAGGCATGAGGTCTTCATGGTAATAGGATGTGGTCTCTTTAAGTCGGGCATCGACCATTGACCAATAATTGTAATTTCTCATGAATGAGTAAAATCTAGGATCATTAGGGGTCTTATGCCATTAACCTCAAGAGGTTGAATTGGATGACCATTGATCCCTAGTGGGGCTCATTGAACATAGATATGTGGCTTACTTTTGTGTTGTGTCACTATCAATGGTAAATCAGGTCGTCATTGCAAGATGTATTTGTTGTATCATTTACTAAGTGGAAAATTGATATTTGGTTTCTAAAGATAAGTTTGTGTTTCCGGATTTATACTTCGTTCTTATTAAATATAAATTGTTTGATCTCACTAGGCGTTAGCCTAACATTTTCTTAAAATGACATGTATATCAGGTTCTCAAGGTAGCGGGGCTACGAATCCTTGAGTGGAGAGATCATTTCCATTAGAGGCAACTTTTGGGAAATTGTAACACCCTAAAATTTCAAGGTAAAATGAAACTAAAATTTCTGCAATATAACGCCTAGAAATAAGGCGAATCCAAAACCTGTAAACAAGATAGCTATAACCCGAAAGAGTTGGGGTAGTTCAAAAAGGAAGTAGTGGAATAATTAAGACATATACATGACAACCTATTTAATCTAGAACAATTAACAACTAGATTAAGGTGGGTGTCACTATGACTTCAAAAGCGCTCTTTCTCAATTCCTAAAAATGCCCGATCCAAGGAGGAATCCTAGGCGCGCTCCCAACAGATCAAGACATCCTACTCGCACCGCTAACGGAACTTGTGAACCATTTAAACATGAACACAAGTGTTAGAACGAAGTCTATTGGTTGTTATGTCAATACCAATTATGATGTAAACAAGAACAATAATTAAATGTTACCGGCTCCCAATGCATTGAGGTCAATGCCAAACCTCCCAATAGGGACATTGTAATTTCCTGTACAAATAATACACAAATATCTTCCATAGAAAGCGGGGTAACCCGCGATCTAGATTGGATTTCACCGTCCAGCCCGGTTCTAGTTCCCATGCCACGCCGGACATCACAATCCTCAAACCCTCTCTGCCTCTAGTGCTTACCCCGTCGGGTTACACCTCAAGGTCTTACAGGCAAGGGTGCCTATCCAATCTAGCCGAGTGTACAACTAAGGGACTTGCGTCCCCTATTGTCTACTCAAAATGCCCAACGGTAATAACCATGCAATAATCATGCATACCATCTAAATCCTCGTGCACAAGGAAAATAGACATAAGACTTCCCATATAAACCATGAGCAAGTAGGATTAACAACTTTCATGCAAGCATATACTTGACAAATAACATAATAATGTTTGATACATATTTCTCATAATAAACTAAAACTCCTTTAGCCACATACAAGTTCCCAATAATAGTTTGACTCCAACTGCTGATAAGAATCTATGCCCTTGATAGTAACCCTTAGAAGTGTGGCCATTTATTCTAATCCACATTTCATCCATTAATTTACTTAAATGAATCATCACAAGATGTTTGGACCCTCACACTCATTTCACGATTATTTACTTCAAGACATACCAAAACCCTAGATTGTTGGGTTAACATCCAATACCACATAAAGCACAAATAAGCAAGTAATGGAGCATGAGTGAATGTTTATGAGTAAGAAAATTTACTTTGAGATTGATTGAGCAAACCCTAGAAATGTGGTATTAATGGAAGTAGACTTGGATTCCTTGAAATCCTAAAGAAGAAACACTTCTACAAACTTAGAGCCTTACCAAACACCAAAACCCAAAGATCTAACTTACCACATTTAATGAAGGGATAGAGAGAAAAAGTGTGTGAAAATTGCACCTTCTGGTGTGTGTAAACGTTCTTCAAGAGCTGCAGTCCCAAATGATATTCAAAACCCCAAAAATGGAATTAAATGAGAAAGTCTTCGTCTAGACCTGAGTGGGCGCGACTATGCCACGGCGACAGTGCCCTGGGCAAAGTTGCGGGTCACAATCGCGGCCATGTACCACCTACAATACACCCCGCGTGACATTGCCCTGGCGACAGTGCCCTTGGCACAGTCGCTGGGCATAGTCGCCGGTCTCTCACCCGATGCTGCCCGGTCTGGATTCGACGCTAAAAATTCAACCCAAACGGTACCAAAATCATTAAAATAGTTTGGGAGCTCTAAATAACCAATAATACTGATATTAAACCATCGAGGTCCAAAATTCGGGGTGTTACAATCCTCCACCCCTTAGAATGGATTTCGTCCTCGAAATCCTAACTAGTCAAACAAATGAGGGTATCGCCTCCTCATGTCTTCTCCCGACTCCCAAGTCACGTTGGTCCCGCGATGATGCTTCCATTGAACCTTCACCATAACCACCTCTTTGTGCCGTAGCTTCTTTGTCTTCCTTTCCAGGATAGATTCGGGCTCCTCTATGCAACGATTGTTATCCACTCTAATTTCCGACAGTGGGATGACACTCTCTTCTTCTGCTAGGCATTTCCGTAAGTAACACACATGAAAGGTGGGGTGAATTCCGTCCATCTCCTGCGGAAGATCCAGCTTGTAGGCTTGTAGGCCTATACGTTCAAGGATAGTGAAAGGCCCAAGGAAACGGGGACTGAGCTTCCCGCGCTTTTCGAACCTTATCAGTCCTTTCCACGGTGACACTTTCAGCATTACCCGTTCCCCCACTTGAAACTCGACTGGTCTTCTCTTTTTGTCCGCGTAGATCTTTTGTCGGTCTTGTGCCGCTTTCAGACGCTCTCTGATGACTTTCACTTTGTCGGCCGTCTCTCGTACAATTTTCAGTCCGGCGAACTGTTTCTCGCCCGCCTCTAACCAACACACGGGTGTTCTACACTTTCTTCCATACAACGCCTCGAATGGAGCCATACCTATAATTGAGTGATAACTGTTGTTGTAGGAGAACTCCACTAGTGGTAGGTGCGCATCCGAACTTCCCCCGAAGTCAATAACGCACGACCGCAACATGTCCTCGAGAGTTTGAATAGTCCTCTCGCTCTGGCCATCCGTCTGCGGGTGATAAGCGGTACTCAACTTGATTCTCGTGCCCAACTCCTTTTGTAAGTTATCCCAAAAATGAGATGTGAATCGGCTATCTCGGTCGGAGACAATAGAAAGTGGCACTCCATGTCTCGATATCACTTCGTCTATATACAACTTGGCCAACTTATCCATCGGTAGGGTCTCTCGCATGGATAAGAAATGCGTGCTCTTGGTCAAACGATCCACTATAACCCAGATGGTATCGTGGCTCCTCAAGGTCTTCGGTAGCTTGGTTACAAAGTCCATGGTGATGTGCTCCCACTTTCACTCCGGTATTTCCAAGGATTGGAGACTACCATATGGTCGTTGGTGCTCCGCCTTTACCTGTAGACAAGTTATGCATTGCTCCACATAATGAGCCACATCTAATTTCATCACCGGCCACCAATAGTTGAGCTTTAGATCCCGATACATCTTAGTGCTTCCTGGATGGATCGAGTACTTGGACTTGTGCGCGTCTTCCAACAATAAATCCCGACATCCTCCAATCTTTGGCACCCAAACTCGACCTTGATATAACTTCAAACCTCTTCCATCTTCGGTCAATTGGAGATGTTGCTTCACCATAATTTCACTTTTGAGGTTGACTTCAAGAAGGGCTTCCGACTGTGATGCTTTGATTTTATCGATTAGGCTTGAGACTACATCTACCCTTGCAAAGGTGGCTTGAATTCCACGACTGTACTCCTTCCGGCTCAAGGCATCCGCGACCACATTTGCTTTTCCGGGATGGTATTGAAGTTCACAGTCATAATCCTTGAGTAGCTCGAGCCATCTCCTTTGTCGTATATTCAACTCTTTCTGATCGAAGACGTACTTCAGGCTTTTGTGGTCGGTAAAAAGGGTACACCTCGTCCCGTAAAGGTAGTGTCGCCATAACTTCAAGGCGAACACCACTGCCGCTAGCTCGAGATCGTGAGTTGGGTAGTTCTTTTCATGCTCTTTCAATTGTCTGGATGCATAAGTTATTACCTTGCCCCTTTGCATCAAGACACACCCCAAACCCATCTTAGACGCATCGCTGTAGACTACAAAGTCTTCTGTCCCCTCGGGTAGATAGGATTGGCGCTTCACACAATTTCCTTTGGAGGGCCCGAAAGGCTTGCTCTTGCTTCTCGGTCCAAAGGAACTTCACGTTCTTCCTTGTCAGAGATGTCAATGGTGAGGCGATCTTGGAAAAATCTTGGATAAATCTTCTATAATACCCGGCTAGACCCAAGAAACTCCGGATTTCCGTAGGACTTTTTGGCGGCTCCCAATTCATCATAGCTTCTATCTTTGACGGATCAACCTTCACTCCTTCACTTGACACCACATGACCCAAAAACTGAACTTCCCTTAGCCAAAATTCACACTTAGAGAATTTGGCATAGAGCTTCTCTTCCCTTAACACCTCTAACATTTCTCGGAGATGTCGCTCATGCTCTTCATCATTCTTCGAGTACACCAAGATGTCATCGATGAACACTATGACCGACTTGTCTAGGAAAGGTCGGCAAACTCGGTTCATCAAATCCATGAATACCGTCGGCGCGTTGGTTAGCCCGAAAGGCATAACCAAGAACTCGGAGTGACCATAACGGGTTCTAAAGGCGGTCTTGGAAACGTCTTCTTCTCGAACTCTAACTTGATGATAACCCAATCGAAGGTCGATCTTTGAGAAACATCCGGCTCCTTGCAGTTGATCGAAGAGATCGTCGATTCAGGGTAATGGATACTTGTTCTTTACGGTTACCTTGTTCAACTCCCGATAGTCGATGCACATCCGCATCGATCCATCCTTCTTCTTGACGAAGAGTACCGGAGCTCCCCAAGGCGAGGAACTCGGCCTCACGAATCCCTTCTCCAACAACTCTTGAAGTTGTGACATCATTTCTTTCATCTCAGTCGGAGCGAGTCGGTAAGGTGCACGTGCAATCGGCGCCGCTCCCGGAACTAAGTCGATCCGGAACTCCACTTGGCGGTCGAGCGGCAGGCCCGGTAGATCGTCCGGAAAGACATCTGGATACTCACTAACGACCCGAACATCTTCAATATTTTTCTTCTCCGCTTTGGCATCCAAAATGTAGGCAAGGAATGACTGGAAACTCTTCGCAAGACACTTACTTGCTTTGATGAAAGAAATAAGTGCCACTTCACCCTTACGCCTTTCTCCATAGACAAAGACAAAGCTTCCGCTTGAAGTCGGTAATCTGATCATCTTCTTTGAACAAAAGATCTCCGCCTTGTGATGAGACAACCAGTCCATTCTGATCACTACATTGAAACTCCCGATTGCCATAGGGAGTAGGTCCACAATGAACAACTCCCCACTAATAGCTAGCTGGAATTTTTCCAACACTTCCCGTAAGATCACTTGTTCCCCATTTGCTATTTCTACCACTAAAGCATCGTTAAGAGTACTAGTAGGCATATTCAAATCCTTGCAAAAGTCATGAGATACGAAAGAGAAATTCGCACCAGAATCAAATAGCACTTTAGCAGCAAGTGAGTTGAGTAAGAACGTACCCGACACCACGTCGGTGGTTTCCTTCGCTTCCTCTCTGGTCATTTGGAAGGCTCTCCCTTGAGCTTTAGGGACGAATTCCCTCTTTGGTTGAACCGGTGGATTTCCTCCTTTAACTCCACCCCTTAACTTGGGGCAATCCCTCCTCTTGTGCCCCGGCTCCTGGCATTCGAAACAAAGTGTCCCCGGCATGGGACAACGCGGACTTGTGTGACCCGGCTTATTACACTTGAAACACATGACTTGTCGGGGGTTGGAGTTGCAAGGACCAAAATGCTTGCTTTTGCACTTGGGACACAAATTCGCCTCCCGGCGATCATCAAAGTTTCTAACGTTTGGTTGGAACTTCGGTCGCTTGAATGAACTCGGCGACACTTCACTTTTCCTCTTTTCTGCGGCCTTCGACTTCTATTCCTTGTCTTTAGCATAGACTATTTCCATTACTTTGGATTCCTCAATGATCTCTCGTAGATTTGTTGCTTTCGAGTTTTGGACTCGGTTTCCCATGTCCGCGGGTAGGCCCTTCAGATAGGCCTTTATCTGTTCCTTCTCGGTCGGGGCCAAACTAAGGGACTTGCGTCCCCTATTGTCTACTCAAAATGCCCAACGACAATAACCATGCAATAATCATGCATACCATCTAAATCCTCGTGCACAAGGAAAATAGACATAAGACTTCCCATATAAACCATGAGCAAGTAGGATTAACAACTTTCATGCAAGCATATACTTGACAAATAACATAATCATGTTTGATACATATTTCTCATAATAAACTAAAACTCCTTTAGCCACATACAAGTTCCCAATAATAGTTTGACTCCAACTGCTGATAAGAATCTATGCCCTTGATAGTAACCCTTAGAAGTGTAGCCATTTATTCTAATCCACATTTCATCCATTAATTTACTTAAATGAATCCTCACAAGATGTTTGGACCCTCACACTCACTTCACGATTATTTACTTCAAGACATACCAAAACCCTAGATTGTTGGGTTAACATCCAACACCACATAAAGCACAAATAAGCAAGTAATGGAGCATGAGTGAATGTTTATGAGTAAGAAAATTTACTTTGAGATTGATTGAGCAAACCCTAGAAATGTGGTATTAATGGAAGTAGACTTGGATTCCTTGAAATCCTAAAGAAGAAACACTTCTACAAACTTAGAGCCTTACCAAACACCAAAACCCAAAGATCTAACTTACCGCATTAAATGAAGGGAGAGAGAGAAAAAGTGTGTGAAAATTGCACCTTCTGGTGTGTGTAAACGTTCTTCAAGAGCTGCAGTCCCAAATGATATTCAAAACCCCAAAAATGGCATTAAATGAGAAAGTCTTCGTCTAGACCTGAGTGGGCGCGACTATCCCACGGCGACAGTGCCCTGGGCAAAGTCGCGGGTCACAGTCGCGGCCATGTACCACCTACAATACACCCCGCACGATATTGCCCTGGCGACAGTGCCCTTGGCACAGTCGTGGGGCATAGTCGCCGGTCTCTCACCCGATGCTGCCCGGTCTGGATTCGACGCTAAAAATTCAACCCAAACGGTACCAAAATCATTAAAATAGTTTGGGAGCTCTAAATAACCAATAATACTGATATTAAACCATCGAGGTCCAAAATTCGGGTTGTGACAGAAATGTTATTCTTTTGGAAATGATACTTGGAGATATTGTTGATAGAGTCTTTTGGTGATTTTAGCGACAGCCGTTCGTAATACAAATCTAGAGACGGTTTGGATTAGTATGTTGTTAGCTAATGATTCTTTTTATTATTGTAAACTATGTTACGATTTCCCCAAGTTGGATGATTATATTTCATGCAAGTCTTATCATGTCTTATTTTTAATGGTTTATTAACACATATTTTAAGGGTGTTACAGGTGAAAAGTAGTCAGTTCCTCAACCATAACATCCTGCCAAAGAGGATAAAAAACAACCTCTCTATAGGACTTAGGTTCAGACAAACGATGTATATTATCAATAAAAGAAACAAATGAAGCTAAATAAGAGGAGTTAGAGAAGTTTGGTAGACTTATCAGAGCGAGTGGACTGAAGTAGATGAGGGATAGCCGAAGTCTCAACAGGTGAGGGAGTAGTCGTAGGTGCAGGAGGGGGATCTAATGTCGTGGATGTCTTAGGAAAATAAGTGTATGATGTTGTAGATGTCTCATAACCGGGGTATCAGATGGAATGTCATCAGTGGCAATACTAAAAGGATCAATAGACAAAAGATCGGACTGTGTTATGTCGTGGGATTGAGTAGAAAGGGAAGAAAAGGAATATGTTCCAAAAAGGTGATATGACACGAGACATGGAGTTTTTGACTTTACTTGATCAAAACAACGATATCCCTTTTGACCGACCTCATACCCCAAAAAAACACATAAAGTAGATCGGGAAGATAACTTGTTATGCTCAATATGAGGACGGACAAAACAAGTACAACCAAAGACATGTAATGAGGAATAATCAGGACTGTGCCCGTAAAGTTTTTCGAAAGGAGACATACCAAAGTTATGACAGATGGGAATGCGATAAATTATATAGGCAATGGTTAGAAGCGCTTCACCCTAGAACACGTGAGGAATCTCAGAAGACAATAACAGTGGTCGGGCAGTTTGAACAAGATGACAATTTTCCTTTCAGCAACACCGTTTTCTTGAGGAGTGTCGGTACACGAGATTTGATATATGGTCCCATCAGAAGCAAGTAACTGAGTGAAGTCAATAGAGGTATATTCTCCCCCTAAGTCACATCGAAAACATTTTATGACAGCGGAATGTTTGGTTTTAACAAGAACCCTAAAATTGCTGAAAATGGACAAAAAGTTAGACCTGCGTTTCATGAGATAAACCTGAGTGTAACGAATTAATCATCAATAAATGAAACATAATATCTAGAACCTCCCTTAGAAGACACAGGTGAGGGTCCCCACACATCAAAATGTACAAGATCAAAAGGTGCAGAAGAACAAGAGACGCTTTTATTAAACGATTAAGCAGAAAATGTTGCTAGTTTACAACCACTACAATCAGAAATATCACAAGTGTTCAAATGACCTAGAGCGCCTGTATATGCCATCCTCAAAAACTGATCTGCACAATTCAGAACGTTGATAAAGATGTTGTGAAGCTACTGTCCAAAAATCATGATGATCCGTCGGTTCAAACTCTGAGAATAGACAAAACGGCGTTGTTGCGCTTGTCCGAAAAGTGTTGTCGCAATTTTCTCTCTTTTCTCTCACGAAAAGATCATCAATCAACAAAATTAACTACCATGGATTAACCGCGCTCTATACTATGAAGATTGAGAGCCAAAAGTGGCTAGGTTTTATTATCATAGAAAAAAAATAATTACAAAAGAAGAGAAGAGGGAATATTTATAGCTAAACAAAAAGAAAAACCTAATTAAAAAAAGTCTAAAACATAAATGTAGGCTAAAAATAAGCTAATAAAAATACGCAATATACACCAATAGAACACACTTGTTTTTATATATCCAATATATCTAATTCTGTCATTTACATAGAGATAAATTCATAAAACTCATGGAACGTTAATTAAAACATTTTTCTTGTTATCTTGTTCCACGATTTTTTCCCCACGATGTTGGTTCTACACCACCTTCTTCTCAACATACAATCTTTGCAAATTAAGGGACACATGTAATTAAGAAATGAAAATATTATTAAACGGCTTGATCAATTTAAGACTATAGTCAAAATAAAAAATAACAAATTTGAATTTAGAATGTAACAACCTGTACTTTATAATTACAACAAAATAACATTTCCTGTCCAAAAACAGTTCCAGGCTTACAATTCAGAGTATAAGGTTAATAACTACAACCTATTACACAACTGAGTCAAAAAGAAAACTATTACAGGGAGTCTTCTAGCTCCTGGAAATAGTTCACATCTTCTCTCTACCCTTATCTGTACCTGCTATCTTGCGATAACCTGAAAGAGTATTATAATTTTGAAAGAGCGATGGTTAGACCGATGGTCTAGTGAATTCCCTCCAACACTACTGTAACAGTTCAAATATTATTTAAAACATTTAAACAAAGCCTTATGCCTCACAAGCGTAATTCATTCTACTGATCAAATATTAATCATACTTTACGCTTCGCAAGCGTAACTCACACTACTGACCAACACTGTCGTCAAAGACGGTATGTCTGTCTCGAACTGCCTTATTTTAGAGACACACTCCAATGGCATAAACGGGCCACACTCCCCGGTACGAGCAGGCGGGTCACACTTCCCGACTTAGGTCAGACTTCTGAATCAAATGTATGCATACATCTAATTAACATCATTATATAAAACGAGTTTATATAACAATATCTGAATATTCCAACATAATTAAATCAACTTTCTCAACTTTCGATAATATAAACATGCAGTTTAGAAAACTCACATTTATCAAATAATTTTCAAAATCGTAAAAGATTTAGTTTGAAAGACTCACCTCAGATTCTTCTCGCTTACAGTCTGCTTCATAACGATTAACACCACCTACGACGGTACCAAAATAAAAAGGGTAAGCTAACTCGCAGTTAACATTGTTTCCCTATCTAAACATTTCAACACACTGTGCGACCCCGGTCAAGACCCCTCCGGTCGAGACCTCTCCGGTCGAAAGCAACATGGTCTAGACCGGTCGCCACACATACCGGTCATCACCGGTCAACAAACCGGTCACCTGGTCCGGTCGACACCGGTCTCCCGGGTTCAGTCGACACCGGTCGGCACCCCTGGTCCGGTCCGTTTCGGTCGACATTCAAACAGAGTCGGCGAACTCAGTTCTTCGTACAGAAAACCCAGATCCTTTAAATCGATCGAAAACACGGATAAAAACTCAATAACAAGATCATTTACCGACTATAACTCTTAGATAGAAGTATTAGGCTAGAATCATACTTTTATTTGCAAAATAACTGATCGATCCTTTGAAACCTAGATTTCCTTTCTCTCTGCTTTCGCTCTGATCTTACTCTCCTTAGTCGGTCACACAAATTTTTATCAGGAATGAATCTGAATAATATCTTAGGGTTAATATATATATAACCCAAGATACATTTAACCCCCTTGAACTTTGGGTCTTGCTTAACTTTTCACCCAATTCTCAAAATTATTAAAAATTTTCGGACCCGGATATTACAATCTTCCCCCCTTAAGAGAATTTCGTCCCCGGAATTCCATCGCTAAACAGATGGGGATACTGAGATCTCATGTCCGCCTCTACTTGCCATGTTGACTCTTGTCCTTTGTGAAATTTCCACTGGACTTTCACTAACCGGATCTCTTTGTTTCTCAACTTCTTTACCTTGAGATCTGAAATTGCTACGGGTTCCTCAATATAACTTAATTTTTCATCCACTCGAATGTATTCTAAGGGAACTACTACATCTGCTTCTGCCAAGCACTTTTTCAAGTTTGACACATGAAATGTGGGGTGAATCCCCTACAAACTTTCTGGTAGATCAAGTTTGTAGGCCACTTCACCAACACGTCCCGTGATAGTAAATGGTCCAACGAACCTTGGTCTCAATTTCCCTTTCTTTCCGAAACGGACTACCCCTTTCCAGGGCGAGACTTTCAACATTACTTTGTCTCCTACCTGAAACTCTATCGGTTTCCTCCGCTTATCTGCGTACATCTTCTGACGATCTTGAGCTATCTTTAATCTTTCTCGAATCTGGTTGACCTTATCAGCTGTCACCTGTACAATTTCCGGTCTCGCTAGCTGTCTTTCACCCACCTCAGTCCAACATAAAGGTGTTCTACATTTACATCCATACAATGCTTCGAACGGGGCCGCTCGAATGCTAGCATGATAACTGTTGTTGTAAGAAAATTCAATCAACGGCAAATGAATTTCCCATGAACCCTTGAAATCAATGACACATGCTCGAAGCATGTCTTCTAAAGTCTGAATGGTTCTCTCACTCTGGCCATCAGTTTATGGGTGATAGGTCGTACTCAGCTTGAGTTGCGAGCCTAACTCCCTTTGTAGACTTCTCCAAAAAGCTTATGTAAAACGAGCATCCCTGTCTAACACAATTGACGACGGTACTCCATGTCTGGTTACTATTTCTTCTATATACAATCGAGCCAATTTCTCTAGTGAGTACGTCTCCTTGATTGGTAGGAAGTGAGCTGACTTTGTGAGTCGATCCACTATCACCCAAATGGCATCATGCCCCTTAGGTGATCGCGGTAACCCGGTAACAAAATCCATCGTAATCTCGTCCCATTCCCAAACTGGAATTTCTAACGATTGAAGCTCCCCATAAGGTCTCTGATGCTCAACTTTAATTTTCAAGCATGTCAGGCATCGCTCAACGAAGTGAGCAATATCTTTCTTTAAACCCGGCCACCAATAGCTTTGTTTCAGATCTCTATACATCTTGTTGGTTCCCGGATGTACTGAGTAACGTGACTTATGCGCTTCTTTCAATACTCTCTTTCGTAGTTCTCCTACCTTTGGAATCCACACTCTCTTATTGAAGCACTTCACTCCGTGATTATCAACGCCTAACGAATTAACAATTCCAACAATTTTTTTCACTCTTCCAGTTTTCCTTTGACGTCGCTTCTTCTTGGTACTTTATGACTTGTTCCAAGAAATTGGAAATGACATCAACTCGATAGGCCATCACTTTTGTTGTTTCTCTACGTTCCTTACGACTTAGAGCATCCGCCACCACATTGGCCTTGCCCGGATGATACAGGATATCACAGTCGTAATCGCTCAACAACTTCATCCATCTACTCTGCCTCATATTAAGCTCCTTCTGGTTGAAAAGATATTTAAACTCTTGTGATCCGTGTAAATCTGACACTTGATCCCGTACAGATAGGTCTGTAAACGAACCGAACGAACACGAACAGAGGCTTGTTCGTGTTCGTTCGTTTAACTTAACCGAACAAACGAACGAACACGAACGGTAAACGAACGAAATTTTTTTGTTCATGTTCGTTCGTTAAGAAAATATGTTTGTTCGTGTTCGTTTATGTTCGTTCATTAAGAGCTAAACGAACGTAAACGAACGAACATAAATGAACATAGACGAACGTAAACGAACGAACATAAATGAACATATACGAACGTAAACGAACGAACATAAATGAACATAAACGAACACAAATGAATAAAAAATAACATAACAAAATAAAATAAAAACGGATAAACTTAGGAGGTATAAAAAATTAATTTTAAAAAATTAATTTAATTAATGCTTTGACACATTAATGTCATAATATATATAAATATATTTATATATATATAAACAAATATAAACGAACATAAACGAACGTAAACGAACATAAATGAACGAACATAAACGAACGTAAACGAACATAATTGAACGAACATTAACGAACATAAATGAACGAATGTTCACGAACGTAAATGAACGAACGAGACCATTGTTCATGTTCGTTCATTTAACTAAACGAACAAAAAAATGTGTTCATGTTCGTTCATTTATTAAATAAACGAACTTCCCGCCGAACAGTTCACGAACGGTTCGCTGAACGTTCGGTTCGTTTACAGCCCTACGTACAGATAATGCCTCCAAATCTTCAAAGCAAAGACTACCGCGGCTAACTCTAAATCATGCGTTGGGTAATTCTTTTCGTGTTCTTTCAACTAACGAGATGCATACGCAATCACCTTGCCTTCTTGCATTAACACACACCCCAGACTCAAATTTGAAGCATCGCTATAAATTACAAATCCTTCCGTTCCATTAGGTAGGGACAAGATAGGTGCACTACTCAGACTCTCCTTTAATTTACTGAACGCTTCTTTCTGAGCTTCCGCCCATACAAACTTGACATTCTTTCTGGTTAACGTCGTTAATGGTGTGGCTATTCTCGAGAAATCCTGAATGAACTTTCGATAATAACCCGCCAATCCTAGAAAACTCCTTACTTCTGATGGTGTTTTCGGCACTTCCCACTGTTTAATGGCTTCAATTTTAGCCGGGTCAACCTTAATCCCATCTTTTGACACCACATGACCTAAAAACTGAACTTCTTTCAGCCAAAATTCACATTTTGAGAACTTGGCATACAATTTCTCGCGCTTAAGCAATTCTAATATCGCTCGCAAATGAGTTTCATGATCTTCTTTGGACCATGAATAAATCAGTATATCATCTATAAAGACTATGACACACTTGTCTAATAACGGACTACACACTCTATTCATCAGGTCCATGAAAGTTGCTGGCGCATTGGTCAGTCCAAAGGGCATAACTAGAAACTCATAGTGTCCGTATCTCGTACGAAAGGCAGTTTTAGGTACATCCTCCTCCCTCACCTTTAATTGGTGATACCCAGATCGTAAATCTATTTTTGAGAAGTAGCTTGCTCCTTGGAGTTGATCAAAAAGATCATCAATTCTGGGAAGCGGATACTTATTTTTGACAGTCACTTTGTTGAGCTCCCGATAGTCTATGCACATTCTCATAGACCCGTCTTTCTTCTTAACAAACAACACCGGTGCTTCCCATGGTGAGGTACAAGGACGAATAAACCCCTTGTCGAGTAACTCCTGCAGTTGAGTCATCATCTATTTCATTTCTGCCGGTGCCAATCGATAAGGGGCTCTTGCAATTGGTGCCGCTCCGAGTATTAGATCTATACGAAATTCCACTTGTCGATCAGAAGGCAGAGCGGTTAAATCTTCCGGAAATACTTCTGGATATTCACTTACCACCGGGACTGACTCTAATCCCTTTTTCTCCTTTTTAGCATCTATTACATATGTTAAAAACCCCACAGACCCTTTCACTAGATACCGCTTAGCCTTAATCATTGAGATCAAGCACGACTTTCTATCCCTCCGATCCCCAAACACTATAATCTCTTCTTTACCCGGTTGCGCTATACGAATTAATTTCTTATTTCATACGATATGAGCATCATTAGACGCCAAACAGTCCATTCCCACAATGACATCAAATTCTCCCATACCCATCGGGTATAGTCGAAGTGGAAATGACTGTCCATCGATGACAATACTACACCCATCATATACTTTCCCCACTAAGACTTGACTATCATCGGCCACTTCTACTTCAAACCCATGCCTAAGCTTCTTGGGTTTCACATGCAATTTATGCGCTAAATTTGGAGGCACAAACCAAACAATACTTTAGCAAAATTCGAATCTATAGAGAAAGTACCTGTCACCACATCCGGTATCTCTGCCGCTTCTTCTGTCGTCATATTAAAAACTCTGGCCCTCGCCTTTGCTGGCTCCACCTTTTTCTCACCTCCCTTATCTACATACCCTCCAGTCGTTCCCTTCTTCAATTGTGGGCAATTAGTTCTGATATGATCAGAAGATCCACACTGGTAACAAGACCTTGAACCATGGCAATCCCGAGCCATATGTCCAATTTTCCACATTTATAATAGCCCTCTTGATCAATCTTACATTCCCCTTTATGTCTTCGGTTACACTTGCTACATGGCTTATTTTCGAACTTATTAACAACCTATTACACAACTGAGTCAAAAAGAAAACTATTACAGGGAGTCTTCTAGCTCCTGGAAATAGCTCACATCTTCTCTCTACCCTTATCTGTACCTGCTATCTTGCGATAACCTGAAAGAGTATTATAATTTTGAAAGAGCGAGGGTTAGACCGATGGTCTAGTGAATCCCCTCCAACACTACTGTAACAGTTCAAATATTATTTAAAACATTTAAACAAAGCCTTACGCCTCACAAGCGTAATTCATTCTACTGATCAAATATTAATCATACTTTACGCTTCGCAAACGTAACTCACACTACTGACCAACACTGCCGTCAAAGACGGTATGTCTGTCTCGTACTGCCTTATTTTGGAGACACACTCCATTGGCATAAACGGGCCACACTCCCCGGTACGAGCAGGCGGGTCACACTTCCCGACTTAGGTCAGACTTCTGAATCAAATGTATGCATACATCTAATTAACATCATTATATAAAACGAGTTTAATATAACAATATCTGAATATTCCAACATAATTAAATCAACTTTCTCAACTTTCGATAATATAAACATGCAGTTTAGAAAACTCACATTTATCAAATAACTTTCAAAATCGTAAAAGATTTAGTTTGAAAGACTCACCTCAGATTCTTCTCGCTTACAGTCTGCTTCCTAACGATTAACACCACCTACGACGGTACCGAAATAAAAAGGTTAAGCTAACTCGCAGTTAACATTCTTTCCCCATCTAAACATTTCAACATACTGTGCGACCCCGGTCAAGACCCCTCCGGTCGAAAGCAACATGGTCGAGACCAGTCGCCACACATACCGGTCATCACCGGTCAACAGACCGGTCACCTGGGTCAGGTCGACACAACACCGGTCAACACCCCTCGTCCGGTCCGATCCGGTCGACATTCAAACAGAGTCGGCGAACTCAGTTCTTCGTACAGAAAACCCAGATCCTTTAAATCGATCAAAAACACGGATAAAAACTCAATAACAAGATCATTTACCGACTATAACTCTTAGATGGAAGTATTAGGCTAGAATCATACCTTTATTTGCAAAATAACTGATCAATCATTTGAAACCTAGATTTCCTGCTTTGGCTCTGATCTTACTCTCCTTAGTCGGTCACACAAATTTTTATCAGGAGTGAATCCTAATAATATCTTAGGGTTAATATATATATATAACCCAAGATACATTTAACCCTCTTGAACTTTGGGTTTTGCTTAATTTTTCACCCAATTCTCAAAATTATTAAAATTTTCGGACCCGGATTTTAAATAGAACATAGTAATATCAACCATCCATTGGATATATCTTTAAAGTCCTGAAAATGCCCCTCGATGGGATAAAAAACAACGTAAGAATTAAGATATACATGTGAAAAAACAATGAAAAATACGATCATGTCTATTTTCCTTTTCTGCTGAATAAATATTACATTAATCAACCATAACTCATGCCTCATATTTTTCTAGAGATAAGCCGAGTACCACAAAAAAGCAAAAGATTAAACATATTCGTGTCGAGTCTCAAACACACAATCAATGAAGAAGCTTATGCTTTAATGGTCATGAACTTCACAAACTCAAACTAACATGAACAAAAAAACTTCCAAAACAAAAGCTGAATGACATCAAAATGGTAAATCTGGAACGTTTTCGGTATCAACCCTAACTATCGCCTTCCACTGTTTTTAGCAAGCGCGTAAACAGAGAGCCAAACGAGCGCTAGAAGTGTCATCGATGACAAGAGCGATACACTCATAGAAAATCCAAGATGGCGACAGAAGATGTCATAGATATGGCAGATCTTGTTCCATCTGATATGTGGATTTCCTTTGAGTGCTTCATAAGCTACTCCTCCTCCAGCTCCTGTTGCTGATGCCACAATCCCTAACATCAGCTGCATGTACCAATTATCAGAAACCGGTTAGATCTATCAATTAACCTGTTTGAATCTCACATTTTTGTATGATTCAAGATCGCTTACAGAATCATATATCACGAACTGTATCTGCTGCTCGGTTGAGCTTCGTCCTTGCTTCTTCAGTGCTGAATATGATGAAATACCCGTGATCATGCCGTACAAGAAAGTCATCGAGAGGGCTGCCACCAAGTACCTAAATCGTAACACAAACAAATGGTAAAATCACTCCGTACAACAAACTTGAGTTTACGCTAAAAATATCTAATTGTCTTGTTGAAAAGTGTTACAATAACTTTATCAGACGATTGTCGGTATCTAAACAAGTTTCTTATAACTTTTTTGAAATAAAGAGTCGTATTATTGTTTTTATATGATATTATTTGAAAAATGTCGTATAAAAAGATGTGTACATAGGACAATTCTTAAAAATGTCCTATAAAAAAAACTAATACTACACTTCATTTTCTAAATGCTCTAAAAAACTTAGTTAAGATACTCAAAGTGTCAATGAACTTATTGTAACAGTTTTACATAGGATACACAGTTGTCTGGTCTCATAATATAAAGTAGTCTACCAATGACACATGGAGATCTATCTTTGACTTCCTATAAGCTCAATTTTGTTGTACTGCAAACGGATGTTACTTACGTGAAAGATGCGGAGTGAGTGAATTTCGCAGGCACGGATATGGTCATGACGGGCGAAACGGGTATGTGTATGGTTTGCTTAGAAGTGACCATAACAATGACAGCAACCAAGGCAGTGGCGCACAGGAAGGCCCTCAAGGCTGCATCAACTTTCACCTGGTTCCTGATAGCAACTTCACCTGTACCAGCCATGTACCCTGATAGTTGGGATGCCCACTTCACCGACGACTGGGTGGCGGCATGCGGCGGAGCTCTGGTGTCAGTGGAAGCCATGACAGCCGGAAAGTAGAGATCAGCAAATTGAAGTGTGTTTGCGATGACTGTGGTTTGGATGTTTACCATGGCATTTAAATTTATATGGGATGTTTGTTTGTCTGCTAATGTTTTTCTAAGAGTTTAATTATTCAATTAGATGGGTTACTTCTTCACATCTGATTGGGTATTGATGGTTAAAGTTTAATTTTAATAATTCATACACCCACCCATAATCCCATATGTTCTATTTTATATTTATATATGTTTCTTCCCTATTTCTTTCGAACACGGTTATATCGTTCAAAAACAGAACCAACTTAACATACCTTCATTTCTATATTGTTGTGCATTAATTTAGTTTAGTCGAATGTGTTCTGATCATTCTTTTATTTGGATAAGAGTGGATGTTCGGTCCAGCTTGCATGCATCTCGACTAATCACTTATTAATTAAAGCCTTGAAATTAACATATATAATCCCATATATTCTATTTTATATTTATATATGTTTCTTCCCTCTTTCTTTCGAACACCGTTATAGCGTTCTAAAACAGAACCAACTTAATATATACCTTCATTTCTATATTGTTTTTTTGGAAAGGGTATCCTGGGCCTATGGCCCAGACTAATCCGTGGCAATTAGGGCCTTTGGCCCAGCCGCTAAAGCGTGCAGCCCTGAGTTTATCCTCAGTGGCCACAAGTGCTGCTAGTGGGGCTCGAACCCGGGTTGAGCGCTACGAACTCCCCAAGCCTTTACCACCACACCACAACCCTTGTTGTGCATTTTAGTTTAGTCGAATGTGTTCTGATCATTCTTTAATTTATTTGGACAATAGTGGATGTTCGGTCCAGCTTACGTGCATCTCGACTAATCACATAATTAAAGCCCTGAAATTAACAGCCTGCCACACTTCCCATGGTCTTGAGAGGACTCTCGAACCGGTGACCACTGATAAGCAAACCCAAGACCTTACAATTTAGCTACCCCTAAAGGTTGTTCTAATTCATTTATCATGTAGGGATGAAACATATCTATGGGCAATATGTCTAGACTTGAATTGTGTATAGTTAAATTCATAAAATCCATGGAACTCGTATACTCAAATTTTTTAATTTATCAACTTCATTGTGCTAGTAGCGGAGTCCAATTAAAGCAGAGGTGAACAAGAGGTTAGAGCAACGGAGGGTGGATAGGAATCTCAAGGTTTACACATTAGTCACTCCAAGACCAAATATATAATTATGATGGTGAGATTGCGGTGGTTTGGTCAAGTTCATTGGAGACAGTTGGAGACTTCCAGTGAGGAGTGTAGAAAATGTGAAGGTCGAGGGAATGAGGAGGAGTAGGCCAAGGAGGACTTCGGATGAGCAATTGAGGCAAGACCTTGCGACTTAGACATTTCAGAGGACATTAAGGTGCCGTTTGTTTTTTAAAAGGTCTAAAGTTTAAAGTCTTATTTTAGTTATGATTAATAAAAGGTGGTGTGTAAAAAGGTCTGAACGATTCAGATTTAAGAGCCATTAAAAGGTTTAAAAAAAAAACAAAAACCCCTAAATCTAAAAGAAGTTCTTAGAAACGCAAGGGTATAGACTAGGGGTGTGAATCTGTAGTTAACCTGGACTAGAAGGGGTCTACAGAGATAGAGGATCAGAGTGGGTTAGTGAGCCAACAATTAGATCTCTATAGCCATAGGACAGAGTAATTAAGGTGGTGTAGTTGTTCCTATCTTGTTTATGTTTTTCCCTATCTTTCTTCTGTTTGTGTATTTTATTTGTTGTTTGTGTGTTTGCTGAATGCTGTTTTTCTGACCCGTTTTCACATTTTAGCAATGTCTTTCCTGTTTTCAAGTTATTTTACTTGTTCCTCAGCAAATTTTTTGAGTAGGTTTTATCCTTTTTCGCACACTTTGCACAAGTTGAGTGTTTTAACCGAAATAGTCATTCGTGGTCGTCCGGGGATTAGTCGGTACGCATAAGCTGGCCCAGAAACCCACGGTTACCAAATATATATATATATATATATATATATATATATATAGGTTAACGGTCGGATCTGTATACATTCCACCTTTCAAGTCCCAGCTCCGAGTGAAACATATGAATTGGTGTGGTGTGATTTTATATTAGTCATGGTCCTCATGGATCTATGAAAGATACCTCAACAGATGGCTCAATATTCTCACGCATTAATTTGCTCAAGATGCATGGTGTTTTACTAAAAAGAAATTATTTACAAACATGAAAACCTTACAATCATGTGAGTGTCACGTGTGTTGTGATGTGGCACATGCAATATTAATTAATATTAATATAATGATAATGATAATTAATTTGAGCAACTAAATTTATTTAACATGCTGTTAAAGCTGTCTTTTGATAACCATATCTTTATAATGTTATATAATTATGATTGTCTTATTAAGTTTATTACCACATGTAAACATTACGATTAAATTTTTAATCTTTTTAACTATTCAATTTTTAAAATTTTAACAGAATATATCGATATTTGAAAAAAAAAATCATCAGTTAATTTATCTTAAAATTATTTCCGTTCAAAGGAAAATTAGGAAAAACCTAAGCAAAATCCCATCAAATTTTCCATATATATCACAATAGAAATTTAACATTATTTTGTAGTTTAACCAACATAATCCTATATACTGTATTAATTTGGAAGTAGGACTAATTGTTGATGTTCAATTTTCTTTCATAAATCATATTGGACATTATATGACTTGTTTGTGAATAATATATACATGTCGAATGATTATTAAATTGTTAGGAATAATTGTCGCTAGAATGAAAGGTTGGTAGTTAAAAGAGCTACATTTATGCTTGATGGCATGAGTATTTATAGCCCGAGCCCGAGAATACCAAAGATATCATGGTTTTCAACAAAAATACCTATTCCCATTCCTCGTTATACCTCTTTTTGTTTTTATTCATTTGAAATGAACCAAACGCATCGCTCAAATATTAGATACTTGGATGTTTCTAAGAAGATGATGAATGAAAGGACTTCTAGAAGGTTAGTTCAGAAACAATTGGATGAAAGCCATTGGTCAATGAGAAACTAATTCATTAGATAGAGACAAGAAGTATTCATGTATTAAGAATCTATTTTACAAATCTTGGATTAGTACAAGCAAATAAACCAAAATAAAATGGATAATAAATGTATAAATAGATGCCATGTATACAAAAAAGTTTTCTACCACCCATAAAGATACCTTCATTTAATGCCAAGCTAAGAATGGATATTGGAAAGTACTTGGCTTTAATACAAAACAATAATTCATATAAATTTAAATAGACGTAACCAATATTTTAACACATACATGATTTAATTGAAAAAATAAACAATTCTAAATCTTATAATGTATTTTCACATAAAGAGCTCTATTGTGAAATAAAAAGCTATTATAAAAATTATTATATTTGATATGATATAATAAAAGCTATTATATTTGTTATATTTTGTTGCCCTTCAAAAAAAATTAAACTTTCTATTTAGTTTTAATATTTTTAATAAAGATAATGGACTTAAAACAATGATCAACAAAACTTTGGGAAAAAGTAAACATCCCCATCTAAATTATATTCAAAATGCTACTTCCATTTATTCTGTCAATCGTTATTTAATCTAGATATAATTAATGTTCATCACCAAATATAAGTTTAAAAGCTAATCTAAACGTTTGACTGAGTCAAACATTCTTAATCTAGATTAAATGACACATTAATCAAAATCATTACCCTTAATTATACTACTTAACTAGAAGTTGATTCCTTATCCCTTATAACGAGAGACTTTGATTCACCCAATAAGCAACACCACCAAATTATTAATTCATCCATCAAACATACTATTATCAAGTATCGTTCAAGACATAATTACATAACCTTTTCTCGCCAAGTTTAAGTATTCCACATGCATCAATTCTAATGGAAATTCTCGACCCATTTTCCAAGTTATTCATGATATAATGCATAGTAATATGGCCAAATATTATTAGGACATTTGGCTTACAAAATATTTTAAGAGGGAACGTTAGCTTTGACCAAGTGTTTAGTTTGTAGAAAATGAAATATAACAAATAATATGGAATATGTCTGTTTAGTTTAGTAGCTCATGAATTATGATGCAATATTAAAAATGACCAAAATACCCTCTTTCTAATTTGTTTCTTAAATTATAAATAATCATAAAATTGACGTTTAATGTGAAAATCATACATAAAATGTGTTTTATTAAATCAAGAGTAAACAACAAGCATATTATATATACATATATATATATGCATATATAGACTTAAGATCACGTGAGACCGACATATTTTCATGAGACCCGTGAGACCACATTTTTACACTTGAAACTTCACAGTAAAACACTAAAGGTAAAAAAATCTGAATCTTCACAACAAAAAACACTGTGAAGGTTACCTTCACAGTGTTTTTTGCTGTGAAGTTTCAAGTGTAAAAATATGGTCTCACGGATCTCTCGAAAACAGGTTGGTCTCACGTGAACCCAACCCTGCATATATATGCACATATATATGTATATATAGGGGCCTAATCAAATGAGAATGGTATAGTTTGTGATAACCGTAAGATCCAATATGAGTCAATTATTTTAGATAATTAATGTTATTTACTAAACTAAAATAAAAGACAAAATCGTAATTTGTATTTTCTTACAGCTCATAATTAAAAACCCTAAAAATGTTCCTTCCAGCCGCAATATCTTCCTTTCTCCCTGGAAATTCAGTATTTTGGCAATGCACATAAGAAGAGAAGAAAAAAGGGAGGATATGTTTGGTCCTTGCCAGCGATTGTGGCATCCATCTTCTCAGGAGATTTGGAACATTGTATCCGTGCGTCCTTGCCGGCGATTTTTGGCTTCCTTGCCGTTGATTTGGTCCATCGGATTTGTAGCGTCCATTTTCTCCGGCGATTTGGTCCTTGTCGGCGGGAGGGAGACAACATGTCCTGCTGATTTGGTCCATGTGGTTCCACCCCTTCTTGTTTCCTCTACTCTTATGCTTCTAGACAATGAACAGATGGTTGAAGCAGTTGCAAAATAAGATATGAAGCAGCTGCGAAATAAGATGGTTTGAAGCAATTGCAGACCCAGATAGTATACAGAGGCGGTGATAGTTAAGCAGTTAGAAACCGAGATAGTATACAGAGGCGATGATGCCCATGAGAGGCTATGATTTGAACCTCGCGCTTATCCTTCTCTTGGTGGTATCACAATTTGTATCATAGTGATATCACATTTGGTATCATAATGGTATCACAGTTGGAATCACAATGGTATCACAGTTTGTATCGCACTGCTATGACATTGGGTATCACAATCGGTATCACAGTGGCTATCACAATCGGTATCATAGTGTGTATCACAATATCACAATGGTTATTGTATTTATTTTGGGTACCATATTGAGTATCACAATCATTGGAATAAGGTTTACTGGAGGCTGGAGAGAAGAAGTTGTAGAGAGGAGAGAGGAAAATTTTAACAATACCTAAAATGCCCTTTCATTAGGAATTTGAATCAAATTACCAAAATTATTAATTTCCTAATTTATCCTTTGATTTTTGTTTGAGATTGAATCTCACGGTTATCACAAATAAACAACTTCTTCCTTGAATGACCCCCCTATATATATGTGTGTGTGTGTGTGTGTATATATATATATATATATATGCACATAGCGACATGTTCAAACAAGAAGCTAAACATTTTGCGAGAAGGCGAGAAGTGTGATATCATATATGATACACAAACTTAATCATATATGATTAAACACATGTTACATTAACAATACATAGATGTTTAATCATATGTAATTAAATACACCTACAAGCCGTGTAATCATATATGATATCACACTTATCGCCTTCTCGTAAAATGTTTAACTTCTCGCATGACCCTTCCTCTCTCTCTCTCTCTCTCTCTCTCGCTATATATATATACATACATATATTATATTATGTGTTCTTATCTGTATATACAATATATATTATAAGGGCCATTTAATGAAGTACTCAGTAATTTGTGATAACATGAGATCCAATCTAAACCACAAATTAAATAATAAATTAGGAAATTAATAACAATACTAAAAAACCATCATTTCCGAAGGCCGTTTCCATCGGATTTTCTCCGGCGGATTGAAGAAAAGTCAAAAACAATCGACACATACAAAATCCGCCACAAATCCGTCACCAAATTTTTTTCTTAAAATTAAATTTATTTTTTGGTGAATATTTGGGACGGAATTGCTTTCTGTCGGAAATCCGTCACAAAATATAAAATATGTTAAACTAAATTACTAAATTAAATTAATTAAAGAGATTAATCAATTATTTTCGACGAAAATTAATTAATTTAAGATCATTGATAGGGAATGCATTCATTGAATTGACAGGTGAATGATTTATCATCTCTATGAAATTAAAAACAATGAGACCATGGAAGAAAAATTAGAAAATAAACCATTTTTAATTAATTAATTTCGGTCGTAAATCGGTCGGAAATAATTGATTTAATTTAATTAAAATTTTAGTTAATTTCTGGTAAACTTTTAATAGAAATAAAAAAAACTTTCCATCTTCAGACGGATTTCCGACGGATTGGGGTGTCCGTCGGAAATCCGCCAGAAAAATGATTGGGGTGTCCAACGGAATCCGCCGAAAATCCGCCGCTAAATACTTTTTGCGACCGATTTTTCCGTCGTAATTGAGGATTTTTTTTGTAGTGTAGTGTAACACCCGTGATTCCATAATGTCGGGCAACGATCGGCAAGGAAATGATCACCGGACGACCGAGAGATGCGGTCGGGGGAATGGCTCAGCACAAGGCACGGGACGGCACCAGCCAGCGGCACGCGCGACTTGGCCCGTGGCCTCAAGCCGCGGCTAAGCCCACGTAAGCCACTGTTTTTCCACGGCTTAGAGACACGCATGGCTTGGCCCGCGACTTGAGGTCGCGGCCAAGGCCGTGGGGACTATCTGGGTGATTTAATGCCCGATTTCTAGGGTTTTCCCTCATTTTCCACTTCCCACCTCCATTCTTCTTCTTGGGGTGATTTTAGGAGATTCAACATCAGTTTTTGGAAGAATCTTGAAGTGAATCTCCCTTGAAGAGATCAAAGACTTTGGGTATGGAAGCTTGGCTTTGGAAGGAAGGAAGATCTTATATAAGAGAGTTGATTGAGAGGTTGAAGACTTGATTACGGTAAGTCTCCTCGAGTAATCTAAGCTTTTTGGTATAAGGATATTTATAGATCTGAAGGTTTACTTATTGATGTTTATGCTAGGCTTGAAGGAATGGGTTGTTTGGAAACCTTAGCTTTTGTTGGTAATAGCTTGGAAATGGTGGATCTACACTATTGAAGGTAAATGGTTGGATTTGGAACCTAGGTTTAACTTAACCTAGCCATGTGAGTTCAAGTTGATTTGTGAAAACGTTGTACATGCCAAAATGTCTATTTTAAAGCATTTATGTGTTTTACATGAAATTATCAATTGTTGAGTTATTTGGTAACTTTTGATTATTTGAAGTGTTTAGCTTATTAAACTTTGTAAAACACCACATTTGAGATTTTTGGGCATTTCGATAAATGTGTCATAAATGAATGGATTTTGATGATTTATTGCATAAATAGATATTTGGTCAAAAACGCACTTTTACGTGTTTGTCGGGTTTTATGCATCATTCATGAAAAGGGATGTTTTGAAAAGTACGAA